>CM042185.1:12163509-12186139 GCA_023539305.1 Ilex asprella | reverse complement strand
AAAAGGATATAAATATTATAAGAAAAGAAAATAGAGTACCGGTTGAAGCTGCTCCGCCATCTTATTCGACAATGACTATCCTTCCTCTATGTGTTCAGCCAGATGATATACCAAAGCAATATTCAAAACCCTAAAAAGATAAAAAAAAATATTCAAAATTAAAGATTATATGTAGAGAAATTCTGATAAATACATAAGTAGAAGGTCAAAATCTACATGATTACTCATCCTCTGATTGATCGTCCTTATCCTACTCTGCTTGTGATCATTGCAGTCGTTGTAGTGGTTAAAATGGAAAAGGATTTGAGACGGTGGACTCTCAAATCGGGAGTGAAGGTCATGTGGTCGGCCTTTGCGTTGGCCTTGACGATGTATTTTCCAATGTATCTGGTGCCTCCGATGATTAGAATCTTGTTCTTTTGGTCTATTTCAACCTTTTGGGCTTTTTCCAGCAATATTTTTAGAGAATTATAGTGGGGAGAGCGAGAAAGGGGCTGGAAAATAAGGAGAGACAAAGACAAGGAGACAGTTTAGAAAAAGGCTGAAGTTGAGGCGACGATAGGGTATTAAAGCCGAAGGATATGGATGATATAATTGTGTTGTTGAAGGATAAAAATGAAAAAAAAATGTTTTTCACATATGCTTACTTTTTAAAGTAGTATATATATAGATATCACTCACTCTTGTACCCTATGGTCATGTTTGCTTGATAACTATTATCTAACTTGTTTGTCACATATAGATAAGGAAAATTCACTTTTTTCGTCCCTTTTTTTTCCAAAATAAAAATTAATTAAAAGAGAGGTGAGAAATAGTTAGACGGACAAATTTAAGGAGAGAGGAGAGCAGAGAGCAAAATGAAAGGAGAAGAGAGGAGACACAAGAGTGAAATTAAAGAAAGAAAAAAGAGTCTTAAAAAGATATACGTGATCCACTGAAGATCAAAATAAGAAATAAAAAAAAGTATAGGGACTATTGGACATATTTACAAAAAAAAATGCATAACATGTGTCTTTAATAACTCAAAAAAATTACTTTTGTTCTTTTTGACAAAAGAGTTCCTCATATTATACTTTGTTCTAATTTTCACTAACTTTTATTTTAACCGCAACACCAAACAGTAAAGCATTTTAATTAAATTTAGGAAAAATTTATGTCACACTCCTTTTTCAATAAGCTCGAATCAAATTTTAATTGGCCCTAATTTTGATACGTAAAAAAATATAAATTTTAATAAATAAAAAATAATTTTTAATCAAATTAAATTGAATTTTAAGTTTTTAACTGGCATAAACTTTAATAACTAGAAAATATGTCACTGAAATTTTTCCTAATATTTATATTTTAATCACCCACGTATATTCTGATCATCCACTTGTATTTTAACCGCCGTAAATAATACAACCACTCATTTATACTTTGAACATAATAAATAAAAGAAAAAGTGCATTACACGAGGCATCTTAATAACTAATGTGGACCCTCATATAAATTGACAATATTCTTGAAAAAAGGAAAATGTTATGTTTACTAAAAAAATTTACTAAATCTTTTATATCAAATGGTGAGGTACAATTTTCGTCATTAAATATTAATAAGATCTATTTATTTGATAATAAAAAACTGTACTACATTGTTTAAGATAAAAATTTAATAAAAAATTTTGATAAGTATGACATTATCCCTTGAAAAAACCTACTTAGGTATCCTTTATATATAGAGTTGATTGCTCACGTGAACTGGGCTCTGACAACCTAACACAAATTCTGTCTGGGCCAGTGTATAGCATATTACAAAGCGCTGGGCCAAACGTAACCGAGCTCAGCCCATGGCCACCTTACAGAATTTCCAAATGACTTAGCTAGATACACTAAATTATCTATCACTCCGAGATGGGTAGACTTCAAACATAGGGGTTTCAATTTGACCCGTAAGCATGAATACTGATGATACCTGAAAATAATTTCAGCTATACATGAACTTAGGAAGGGAGGTAAGTCTAGGAGCCCGGGTAAAATGTTCAGGGTTCAGAGGATCAGAGCTAGAGCTCTCCCTAGACAAGATGATAGTGGAAATGATAAGGAAACAGTTGGATACTCGCAGACGCCCCCCAAGCAACAAAAAGCTATATTCAAGGCACTAAAACTCTCAACCAACCAAGATTTTGTTCTGAAATTAAAGAGGATCCCACGAGTGGCAGACAAGGATCTCTGTATAGATCCCACAGAACAAGCAACAGCCATATAAATACTATGCAGTGCCTCCAAGAAGAGGCAGACAACCCTAGATGCATGAAAAACACTCTATAAATTTCATTCGCCATCAATAAGACAAAATGAGCAAGAACCTCCATTGAAAAGTAGATTAGCCGAGCTCTCGAGCCAGTGAACCATTATATTTTCACTCTCTAAACCCTCTAATTCCCCAAGTCTTTCATCACAATTATTACAAGCCTCCTAGCTCAGACCCAGGCTATTTTAGAGCCCCCACTAACAATAGGATGAGTTAGAGGCCCCCACTAATAACACAATCATTACAAGCCCCCATTAATAACGAGTTAGAGGTCCTTCGCCTAGTCATCAACACTTGCTATAACAGAATGAGGAGCTTCTGAAGCTCTTGCAACGCCCACATGAGGCACGATCGGCTCAGGAAGGCCAAAATACCCCCTCGTAGAGAACCACAACACCTCGATCCCCTCAGAGAAGTTAACGAAGGAGGAAAAAATAGTCAGACCATTGGTCAGGTTCCTCACCTACCCTCTAGGAATAGCCATAGTGAAGAAATGCAGAGTCAGAACGATGGGGTCGAGAGGAATGATTTCTTCCCTTATCAGTAGGAAAGAAGAGAGCCATATTGGGAGCATCGCTTCAAGAATATCCAACAAGAGCTCACCCACATGAAGGAGGTTGTGAGGAGTAAGGCTCCAGTTACAATGGATGTCCTGGTGCAACAGACTGAATTCTCATTCACCACTGGCATACTACACTTTCCCCACCCTCTAAAGTTCAGGATGCAGCAGATAGAGGCATTTGATGGGACGAAAGACCCCGTGGACCACCTCAACACCTATAAGAACTAGATAGAGCTGTATGGATACTAGGACCAAGTGCGCTGCCGAGCCTTTGCCATCACATTAGAGGGTTCAACCCTGACATGGTTTAATAGGCTCCCTCCAACCTTGATCTCCTCCTTTAAGGAGCTCTCCATATCCTTTGTATCTCACTGCATAGGAGTTCGAATCTACAGAAAGCCGAGGTACCACCTATTGAATGTGAAGCAAGGACCCCAAGAGAACCTCAGGTCCTATGTCCAAAGGTTCAATTCGGAGTCACTAAAGGTAGATGTCCCAGACGAAAATTTTGTCATTACCGCTTTCATAGCTAGTTTGGCAGTGCAATCCAAGGACTTGATGTTCTCCGTATCGATAAATCCCCAAGCAAGCATGGCCAAGGTGCTGGCTAAGGCTAAGAAGTATATAAATGGCAAGGAAGCTCTTTTCTCAATGGTAGGGAGCTCAACCACACATAAAGATAAAGGAAAAGAAGAGAGAAATTGGGATCAAAGTCCTAGAAGAGAAAGAGGACGAGATAGGTCTCCAAGAAAAGACAAAGATCACTCCGCTAAAGGAATGGGGGATGTTAGAGATCATCTAAGTCCTCCGCAGCCAGAGTTGCAACAGAGATACGCACCTTAGCAGCTTCCTCCTCTCACCTCCATAATATCGCAGATCATGTATGAAGAGAAGTTCCTGAAGTGGCCAGCTCGGATGAAGGCAAATCCACTGAAGAGAGATCCCGCTAAATACTGTGAGTACCATAGGGATCATGGTCACCACACTAACTTCCAAGGATAGTTTTCCCTTACCTCGAATTGATCCGATCATAGATACCACCGCTGGACTTGAGCTGCTCAGCTTCATGGACGTTTTCTCAAGTTATAACTAGATCAGGATGGACCTTGATGACCAAGAGAGGACCTCCTTTGTGACTAAACAGGGAACGTACTACTATCAAGTCATGCCTTTTGGGTTGAAGAATGCTGAAGTCACATACCAACGCCTAGTGAATCGGATGTTCCAAAAGTAAATTGGGACGTCCATAGAAGTCTACATTGATGATATGTTGATAAAGTCCCTAAAGGCAGAGCTCCACATCCAGCACCTAGCAGAATCATTCCAGGTCCTCAAAGAGTACAAGATGAAGATCAATCTTGCTAAATATGTTTTTAGAGTATCTGCAGGGAAATTTTTTAGTTTCATAGTCAATAACAGAGGAATTTAGGCTAACCCATAAAAGGTTAAGGATGTCCTGGACAAGCAGCCACCATCTAGCACGAGAGGGATCCAACTTTTGACGGGGAGAATAGCTGCCTTGAGCCATTTTGTGTTCAGATCTAGCGATAAGTGTCAACATTTCTTTCAAGTGTTAAAGAAGACATTCCAGTGGGATAGCCGATGTAAAGAAGCATTCAAAGCCCTAAAGGATTATCTAAGCTCGCCTACTGTCATAGTAAGCCCCTTGGAATGAGAAGTACTTACTCTTTACCTAGCTGTCTTAGATTTTTCAATCAGTGCATCACTAATAAGGGAGCGAGACGGAGCTCAGCAAGGGGCAGAGGAAAGATATCCAAAAAAGGAAAACCATGTTTTAGCTTTGGTCACAACTGCTAGAAGACTTAGACCCTACTTTCAAGCTCATACTATCTTGGTTCCAACAGATCAGCCGATGAGACAAGTATTGCATAAGCCAAAGTCTTCAGGGAAGCTGGTTAAATGGGTCATAGAGCTCAGCGAGTTCGATATCAGGTACAAGCCAAGAACTGCAGTCAAAAGGCAAATTTTGGCAGATTTTATCGTTGAGTTCATGACAGCAACCCTTATGGAGGCTACACAACTAGTACCTGACCTCCCCACATGAAAACTTTCAGTGGATGAAGTTGTCAATACTCAAGGAAGTAGTGCAAGCTTAATCCTAATTTTCCCAAATGGAGTAGATGTCGAGTACGCCCTCATATTTGGGTTCAAGGGTTCAAACAACAAGTCAGAATATGAAACAGTCATTGTTGGACTCAATCTCGCTCACTCAACGGAGGCAAAGTAGTTGGAGATCTGTAGTGACTCCCAGCTCGTAGTGAAACAGATAAAGGAATCTTATGAGGCTAAGGGTAAGAAAATGGTCCTTTACCTCAGAAAGGTATAGGAATTGATCAAGAAGTTTATGCAAGTTAAGATCAGACATGTTCCTAGGTCTGAAAATTCATGAACAGACGTTTTGGCAAGACTGACAACGGTTTTCCAAGAGAACTTGGGCATGCTAATACTAGTGGAACATCTAGCAGAGCCATCAGTAAGTGCTGAGGAAGAGGAAATGTTCCCTGTGTTGGCCCTGCCTAGCTGGATGGACCCCATTAGAGGGTATCTATAAAATGGAACCTTGCCAGAAGACCCAAGGAAGCTGAAAAACTAAGAACCAGGTCAACCAGATTTTTTATCTTGCAGGACAACTTATACAAGCAAGATTTTTCAGCACCTCTCCTTAAATGCGTGGGAGATGAGGATTCTAACTATATACTTCGCGAAGTCCATGAGGGAGTCTGCGTAATCACATCGGAGCTCGGGCTTTGGCAAGAAAAGTGTTGAAGCAGGAGTACTATTGGCCCACTATGCTCAAGGACGCTATAGATTTGGTTAGGAAGTGTAAGGTTTTCCAGGAGCATGCCAACATACTTCATTGTCCACCCAAGCTACTAACATTGGTGGTAAGCCCCTGCCCGTTCCAGCAATAGAGTTTGGACATACTTGGACCCTTTCCCACCAGTATGGGATAATGTAAATTCGTCATCATAGGGGTGGACTACTTCACCAAATTGGCAAAAGTAGAACCTTTAGCAACAATCACCAAACAGAAAGTTCAGAACTTCGCCTGGAAGTCAATAATTTGCAGGTTCGAAATCCCCAGAGCTATCGTATCTGAAAATTGAAAGCATTTTGACAACTCAAAGTTTAAGAAATTTTGTACTAAGCTAGGAATAAAGAACTATTTTTCAGCTCCGACTCATCCTCAATCCAATGGACAAGCAGAGGTTAGTATTAGGACCATAAAAGCAGTCCTGAAGACCAAGCTGAAAGATTTGAAAGGTAAATGGGTGGAATACATACCAGAAGTACTATGGGCCTACAGGACAATGGCCAGGTCAGCAACTCGAGAAACCCCATTTGTTTTGGCTTTCGGAACCAAAGCAGTGGCGCCTATCAAGGTAGGACTCCCATCTCCCAGGACTGAATTCACAAATGCCGGACACAATGATGAATCACTCCTACTGAACCTAGACCTCTTGGATGAAAGGAGGGACAGAGCTCTGCCTGATATTAAGAGTAACCAGAGAAAGTCAACAAGATACTATAACAGAAAAGAGCTTTAAGGTGGGAGGTCTGGTGCTTAAAAAGCTCTTGCTTGCAAGAAAGAATCCCACTCATGGGAAGCTAAGGCCAAACTGGCAAGGCCCCTACATCATTTCAAGGGTGGTTAGACCTGGAAACTATGAGCTACAAACAGAGGAGGGGAAAATCCTACCTCATTCTTGGAATGCAGAGCATCTCAAAAAAAATTTCAGTAAGTTTCTTCTATGAAAAGATTATTCTCAATAAAACAGCAAGTTTTTTATTCATCCTTATGTGATTGCTCAAAATAGCTAAAACTCTAAAGATGAATTTTTCAGCGCATAAAATACAAATGAGCCCCATAGCTCCGATGAAATTTTTAGTTCATAAGATAAAAATGAGTTACATAGCTCCAATAAAATCTTCAGTTCATAAGATAAAAAAAGTGCCCCGTAGCTCCGATGAACTCTTTAGTTCATAAGATAAAAATAAGCCCCGTAGCTCCGATGAACTCTTCAGTTCATAAGATAAAAATGAGCCCCGTAGCTCCGATGAACTCTTTAGTTCATAAAATACCGATGAGCCCCATAGCTCCAATGGACTCTTCAATTCATAAGATAAAAATGAGCACCGTAGCTCTGATGAACTCTTTAGTTCATAAAATACCGATGAGCCCCGTAGCTCTGATGAACCCTTCAGTTTATAAGATAAAAATGAGTCTCGTAGCTCCGATGAACTCTTCAGTTCATAAAATACAAGGGAGCTCCAAAGTTCAAGATGAACTCTTCAGTTCATAAAATAAAAATGAGCTCTAAAGCTCAAGACGACCCTTTCGGTTCATAAAAACAAAGATGAGCTCCTAGGCTCATAAGCAACCGATGAGCTCTTCAGCACATGGGTGCACAACGGAACAAGAGACGAACTCGTCAACCACAATTCACAAGCATATATAAGTAATAAGTATTCAATAGAAAGGGTGAATAAAGGTCTCTATTTATTCAAGATTGACAGAAAAAAAACTCGCAAAGCAAGGGAAAACTCCTAACTATCTCCAAGTCGCTTCTTCAGCTTAGAGACCTCTTCCCTCAGGCAAACATTCTCCTCCCTCAGCGTATCTCTTTCTTTCTCCACTTCTGAAAGCATATTCAGAAGCTTACTCCCAATTGAGGAAAGCAAAATCGCTCCAAAGGAAGAATCAGGTAATGAAAAAGAAGAACCACTCCTTCTACGCTTGCTGGAAAATATGTCAGCGCCCTCATCTTCACCCGATTCAGTAGAAAAGGAGGCAGGAGAGTCTGGGATGAAGGCAAAATCCAAACCAGCAACTGCAGCTGCAGCGTTGAATAAGAAAAGGTTCTCAAGTATCACAAATTCTGAAAAAGACATTAGCTCAGAGTGAATCATCCGTTCAACGTTCATCTCCTTCACCAAGTCCAATTCAGGTGCACTTGTGCAATAGAAGTGCAATAAGGAAATCCTAGCACAAAAATTAGCCAAGAAAGCCTTAAAAGGCACTTACCTGTGTAAGAAAAACTCTTCCAAGATCGAGGATGGCCCCTGGAAGTGGCAGCTCGGTATACCTCCAAGAATCCCCCCAAAAAAAAAGAAAAAGCATTGAGCCCAACCTTCAGGAGAAGAAGGGAGGTCGAGAACCAGAGGACACACTTTGGAGTGCCTCCACCGAAAGTGATTGAAATAGGGAATCTCATCCTCTTCAAGCTCGAAAAAATAAAGAAACTCGGCTATAGTAGGGAACTTACTGTTACTTAGCAGCCTCCAGTAGATAAAGAAACTGATCACAGTGCCCAACCCTCTAGGAGATAAGCGAGAAGGACACAGGCCATAGTAGGCCAAGGTCTACCTAATGAAAGGATGGATGGAAAAAAGAAGTCCCAACTCCAGAGCACCTTCAAAAAAGCAAATCTCCCCTCAAGGATGATAATTGCAAGGCTCGTCAGAGGTTGGGACTCGAAGAGACAAGTCCAGATTAGGGAAGAATCGCCTCTTGATTCCATCCAAGTCTAAAGACGTTATCGTTGAATAGGCTAAGTGATTAGAATACCACCTCCAGTCGATCCCAAGGGAAGTTTGTTCCTTGAACAAAGAAGAAAGGGAGGCAGCCATCAGAAACTTCAAGGGAAGAAGGAACAAAGAATGAGAAATATCCAAGATTCAAGAAGAAACCACAAGGCTTGTAGGAAAGAAAGAGAATCTTGGAAAGTATGGAATGTTCAAGGAAACCCTGGCTTTTAAAGAACCAAGAACCGTGTGGAAGGTAAAGTCGACAACCTCTTAAGTTTCCAAATTAAGATGGCAGTTACAGTTTTAGAAGGTAAATAGGCGCGAGTAATAAAGAAAGAGTCGGTATTGAACTCTGCTAACTTGGTACTACCAATTCTGAAAGCCAAAGGCTACTCTTAGAAGATCTATGTATATGATCAACACAGACCCCAGTCAGCTCAAATAAAAAGATCTTTAGCCAAGCCAAGGCGAAGCTCAGTCACATAACCTTTGCCTTTGGGCTAGGCCTCTGGTATACCTCCTCGAGGAGACTTATCAAATTTCTTTGGGTTGAGGTCAGCTCGTATGACTATATTGGCCTTCTAGTACAACTCCTCAAGGATGTATTTCTTAGGCTCATCTTCCATCAAAGTTCTCATGTACGCAGCAACACAACCTCCATAGATATACATGGGATACCCATCAACATCAAGTTGCTTACTCTCTTGGCCAAATTCAGTAAATCTCTTGTCACTAAGAGGAATAAAAAAAGAATCCAATGCCCCCTTGAGGACACCAAACAACAGGGAAGAGCTCCCTAGGTATGAAATCTCATTTCCTTAGCCCCACAGCTCTTAAAATGCTTTTGCTAAGTCTACTTCAAGAAAAACCAAGTCTTCCTTGCATGAGATCTCAATACTTCAATTGGTCTCTCAGCTTCTCTAAACTAAATAATTTTGCTTTAAGGAGAACTGATTACTCCTCAAAACAAGGGGCAAGGGGAATACAAAGCAAAAGCACAACAGTAACAATGGTCCAGGGAAGGACAAAGTAGATTGCATTGAAGCACATCAGTTATAACAGTAACTCAGAGAAGAGCATATCAGATTGTATTAAGCAGTTACAAAAACAAGGTGTTCAACAGTTATTTCAGCAACCCAGAGGAAAAAGTAAAGAGGAGCAATGTGCATAATAACTCAAAATTAGTGGGTATTCATTAATAATTTAGAAGAGCAAAATGCGCACATACATTTCCCTAACAATGTACATTTCCCCAACAAAAAAAAAAGAAAGGAAAACCCTAAATCTCTATAGGAGGAGGAGGAGGATGAGAGCCTAGCAGCTCAGCAGCAGATGGTTCTAGCAGATCAGAAGACGAAGCATGTGGCATGTCAACAGTTGATGTTCTTGACAGTTCAGGAGGTGAAGTCTCTAGCAGCTCAGCAGTTGAAGCCTCCATAAGTCCCGAAGTAAGCAAGGAATGAGAAGTTTCAAGGTCCCAGAAGTAGGGACCTCAACCCCAGCTGGTGGCAAACTTAAGGCTAGAGCCTTAGAGACGAGGTCAGCTGAGAAAAAGGTAGCAGCATGAGCAACAGAAGGAACAACAGGGAAGTCAGCAGCTGTAGGGACGGGTATGGTATCAGGAGTAAGAGTTGTAGAGATGAGTGAGGGTGGAAGAATGCCTTGAGCCAAGATCTCAGCAGGCGGAATAGATGCCATGATACCACCAGGAGTTAGCTCAAGAGCAGGAAGGGCCAAGGCATTATCCTCACTATTTGCATCAGACACCTCTGCCTCATCTCCAATGGGGACATCCAAATTGAAATCCAGATCGAGGTATGTTTCCTCAGCTTTGTCTTGGAAGGCAACCCACCCATTGGCCCACCTGGTAATAACATCATCTGTCAGCTTGACGATTAGCTCATCCTTCTCTTTAGCAACAGCTCTCTGCACCTCGAGCTCATTCCACAGAACATCACTCGTTTCTGTCATCACGTCTTATTCCCTCTTCATTTTGTTATAAAAGTCTAATGCTTCATGGGTCCCCTCGCTAGATTTGACCCAGGCATCTGTCTTAAGCCTGAGGTCACCCTTGACCTTTTTATTCTTGGCCACCAAATTCTCAATATTAGAAGCCTGCTTCTCCACCTACCCTTGCAAGTTTAAACCTGAGCTTGAAGGTCACTGTTGGCGAAAGACAACTCTACTACTTAAACTCGAACGCCTTTGACACTTTGGCGAAGCTCTCCAGAGTTCAGATTCGACTCATCAAGCCTTTCACATATATGGCCAGCTATAGATACATATAAACAGCAACAAGAATTAGCGTAAAGTGGCAGTGCAAGGCAAAACTGGGGTAGAGCAAGAAAAGAGACTTACAACAGTGGCTCCATAGAGTGCCGAAGTAATAAAGCTCTCAAGATTCATAGTGGCCACCATCTGGACGCCAAAGTCAGGAATTATAGAATAAATGGCCCCAGCAGCGAGCTCGACGTTGTCAAAGAAAGAGCCTTCACTCTTCTCTACCTTAGGATGCTTCTTTTCCCCAATTTTGGAGCTCATTGGAGGTAATTCAAAAATCCTTTCAAATGGCCCCTGAGAGGTAGAAGCAGTTTGAAGACTGGGAATCAGCCCCAAGGCTTTTTCAACCTCAGATGAAGAAGGAGAGGCCAGCCTTGGCTCAAGAGCCTTTTCAGAAGTAGACTACACCCCTTGAAGAAGGGAGATCTCAGTGGCTTGTGGAGCGCTCTGAGGTGGAATAGGTACCTTTTTAGCTGAAGTAAGGGAGAAGGGTACTCCCAATTTCTGCACCTTAGCTCGGGTAACGGGGTTGCTACCAGAACCGACCACAGCCTTACATTTGCACCTGCTTTGGCCCTTCTTCAGCTGATCGAGCTTGGTTTGGAGTTCCTCTGGGGTGGGCTCCGTTAAGGAAGAACCTGGAAGACTTAAAATGAGCAAGTCAAGAAGGGAGAGAGGAAAAGAACTAAAAACTGCAAAGAATCGACAAAGAAAGTATTACCTGCTACCTTCTCAGTATTAACAATGGAGATTGGGATCGGGGCTTCTATTATTACCTCTGGAAGGCTGAACCCTTGTTCTACAATAACCCTAGGCTTGATGAGCTCAGAATAATTTTCTGGATCACATTTTCCCAATTTCAGCAGCACCCACCTGTCCTCAGTACTAAGCTCAAGTCAAACACCTGAGAAACAACATAAACAAAGCAAAGTCAGTAAAGCAATCCACCAAAGAATCACCCAGGTTATTAGGTGCAGACCATGCTCTAGGAATTGGAAGAGTGTCTATTTTATCTGCAGGGTTGTACTCCCACTATAAGCCCCATACGTAGAAGAAAAAAAAATTTCAGTGCTTGTGGGAGCTTGGGAGATCAAAGATAATCAATTTGGCCTTCATTCGTTTGAAGATATACAAAAAACCCTCAGAGGAAGAATGCTTAACGTTGAAACATTCCATGAGAAAGGAAACGGTGGGAACCCCTAGCTTATGAGTCATAAAGAAAATGAGGAGACCCACCAGGAAACCCTAGAAGTTACCAGAGCAAGGCAAACGTTGAAGTGTTATAGAACACTCTAATGAAAGGGTGTAAGGGAAAGCATAGAACATTCTCAAAGGCAGCCACAAAGAAGCAAACCTTCTTATGGACATGGGAGACATATGGGGTGAATTCATCTAGGCACTAGTATTGGACTCCAGGAGGAAAAACAAAACAAGCACTAAGAACCTTTATAAGAGAAGGAATGGCTTCACTAGGGCTTACGAGCTCTGCATTTCTGAAAGGAGCCCCTATGCCCGCAGCAGAGACTCCCACACCACTCATCTTGCATTTACCTTTGCTAGAGTATATGGGCACGGGAGAGGATATTGAGAGAGGTACCTCAGTATTTGCCTCAGCATCGACAAAGTCAATGCCTGGAAAATTGTCAATATCCTCACCCACCTCTCCTAAATTAGAATCCTAATTGACAAACCTGCTTCCCATGAGCGAAATGGAGAAAGGAGTAGCTCCAGAAGAAACAAACATAATTGGGCAAGAGAAATAAAGTCCAAAAGAGTGGTAAAGAGGGAGAATATTTGTAGAACACTCTCTAAAGGTCTGAGGGGCAACACAGCGGCTGTCGATAAGGAATACCCTAGCAGTTGAACAAGGGTCAAAGAAGAGGGGAATACGAGACAGAGATCGACCTCGATTCCTAAAATAACAGAATCAAAAATTCCAAAAATGTAGGAACCGCCTCAGGTTTGAGGGATCTAGAATGAGGAAAAGAACAAAGAAAAAGAAACGTACCTAAGTGAGGATGAACAGGGGATGAAAGCTCAAAGTGAAGGCGAGGAGGAAAGTTCGTTGAAACCCCTAGCTGAATTAGGGAAGACCGATTCTCTGCGAAACCCTAAGAGCGCCGATAGGATTAGAAGCATGAAATCGCAGGAAGAAGAAATAGCAAAGTTTAGAGAGAGAATTCAAAGAGAGAAGTGAGTTGTTTTCCCTAAACACCGAGGCATTTAAAGCCTTCGATACGTGGGTCTTGAAAATGGGGAACGTGCACAAGAAACGAGGAGGAAAATAATCATCTGAAACCATCAAAAACTTGTTTGCGAGCCAATCGAGGTCAGCATACGGAGGTCTGCCTTATTTAAACCGCAACTCAGCCCCTACCCAAGTCCACTTGGGCTAAGGGCTGGGGGGCCAACTGATGATACCTGAAAATAATTTCAGCTAAGCATGAGCTTAGGAAGGGAGGTCAGTTCAAGAGGTCGGGTAAAATGTTCAGGGCTTAGAGGACCAGAGTTAGAGCTCCCCCCGACAAGACGATAGTGGAAATGATAAGGAAACGGTTGAATGCTCGCAAGCGCCCCCCCAGCAACAGAAAACTATATTCAAGGCACAAAAACTCTCAATCAATCAGGATCCTCTCCTAAAATCAAGGAGGATCCCACAGGTGGAAGGCAAGGATCTCAATATAAATCCCACAGAACAAGCAACAGCCCTATAAATATTGTACAGTGCCTCCAAGATGAGGCAGACAACCCTAGATGCATGAAAAACACTCTGTAAATTTCGTTCACCATCAATAAGACAAAAGGACAAAAGGACAAAAGGAGCAAGAACCTCCATTGAAAAGTGGATTAGCCGAGCTCCTGAACTGGTGAACCACTACATTTTCACAGTGTAAACTCTCTAATTCCCCAAGTCTTTCATCACAATTATTACGAGCCTCCTAGCTCAGACCCAGACCAATTAAGCATAATCCATACATTCAGCTCATTCACATCAATTAACACCATCAAATACGATACGATCTCAATATAACACGATTTTAAAATTGACATAATTGATAAATAAGCATAATATATGAGTTGATTTAATATTTGACACTTATAACACTTTAAATAAAAAAAAAATCCCGTGGATAAGACGACCCAAAGATAACAACCGTGAATGACATGACACAACGGATTGAGACCGCTATTTAATTATTGATCTATATAATTGTTGCTTTGCTTGATGGATTGAGTAAGGAGCATTATATTTCCGTTTCACTCAAATTTAAGATAAAGGTGATTAGTGGGGACAGTTCAAAATGGATGCAATTTTTGTAGTATTATTTCCAAATTAATGATTACTACCACCAATTGGTATTGTACTCTCTAATAGTGAGTCCCATATTAAAAAACCAGAGTCTCAATCAGATTATTAAACATATATTGGTGGGGACGTAGTTTATCAAAGTGAGTAGCACTTAGATTTATTGTGGGTAAACTAACATCAAGCACTCGTTAAAAAATAACGTAACATCAAGCAAAAGTGAAGGAAAGTACACTGAACACAAAGATAAGGGGTCCATTTGATAGAAATAACCCAAAGCTGAAAAGCCCAACCTTTTGGGTTTCTGCCATTGGGAGGATCATGAGCTGCTTTGCATCAGCTTGTAGATGGAGGGAGATGGTCATTGTGTAGTTTGATCTTTGTTAAGCGAGAGCATTTAGAATACGTGGGTTGAATATAAACTTAATCTTTAATACCATTTGTATAAATAAGTTGATTTATTCAAAGTGACTGATCTCAAATTTGAACTCGTAATCTTATTAAATAAATCACGTACTTCATCGGTGCACCAATGCAAGTAGTAGACGAAAAACGTAAAACTCAGAACATCTCTAATTATATTCCTCTGAAACTTGAATTAAGTGTATGTTTTTGACTTCTTCCATTGCATCACTTATTGTTGCCCAGATTGTTATCATGTTCTTAGCATCAACGGAACAAAAAAATAGATTCTTTGAAGTACAAAAAATATGATTCTAAACAAAGATAACTTCTATCCTTAGGCATGATTGCTTACTTCAGGACGCTTAGCTGTTGAGTTTGACAAGTACTGCATGACTCTCTTTGAGATATTTACTGACCAAAAAAATTGCGTGCCATCACTTACCGAGGTTGAACCTTATTTTTCTTGGTCTTCCTATCAAGTTGGGAAGATAAACAAACTTAAAAAAATAATAACAATAATAATATGAGCTCTCAATTTGAGGATTCCACTACTTGTACCTACGTTTTTTTTTTATTTTATCAAATAATGATAGGGAAGAGAGTCGACCAGTAGGTAGTAACCCCCCTAAACGTGTTTCAGAAAAGAAAGTGGAGCTGCTATGTACGTCTTTGATTGAATTGAGACAAATATATAGAAAGTGTGCCGTGTGTAATTCATAAAATTCTATAATAGCACCAGTATATAATTTCACTTGGCCTACCTCTCCCATGTCTTTTTTGGTTGGACCAACTCGACCAACAATTTTCGGCCTCACCCGATGTGGAATGTTCAGTTAACTATAGCTACAGACCCTTTTGAAATAGTCTGTCACCACACCACCATCAAAGCCTAAGTAGCAAGACATGGGGATCTCGTAAATTGAACCTTGCTTGCTAACCTCATGAGAGTCAAGGACGACACTAAGACGTACATATCTTATCACTAAACCATCAGCTCCGATAAGTACTTGTATCTACGTTTGAAATCAATTATTTTTGGGTATATAATACCCCCCAACTTGTAAGGGAATTTTTACCTGTGAGATACACACTCGGGGGTGAAAGGTTGCATGTTTCACTTTTTAACTTGAATAGAGATATTCTTACTTTTTATTGATGACCAAATGGAAAGTAATGTTTCATAAATTATATACATTAATATCTCAAAGAAATCTTATCCAATCTACTTAAGATTGCATGGACGATTATGTGAACACTATTCTATTAATGTATTTTATCTAAAGGTCGGACCAGACAATACATGTCTCTCGATTGATTCTCACCCTACTCATCATTATGGCTGATTCTGGTTGTGGATGGATCTTAATCTAAAATTCTATATTCAGTAAATTTATTACCAGTTATCAAATTTGTCGTATTTATAATCTAGTTCAATATTATTCTTGGTCCAACTCGAACCGTAACATTACTTGCAATAACAGCATTCTCCTGTGCATTTCTATAGTCGTAAACTAGGGATAATTCGTATCTGAAAGTATGATGCAATGTGAATGATTTTGAGCGAGATGTTTGTGGCCGTTGGATAAGTATATTTGAGACTGTCTAATAGAATTATTGAAGTTTGTCGTATTTTATATTATAGATTTAGTATAATTATAATGGTAAATTATATTTTGTACCGTTAAAGATTCAAAAATTCTCACTTTATGCCCTCAAAAATTAAATTTTCTATATTAAACTCTAAAAATATTAAAAGTATTGCACACTTCTGTTAGTTTTCGTCACTCATTCTGTCACTTTCAGTGGGGTGAATTTTGACAAAATAAATGACGGAAGGTAATGGAAGGATCACAATGAAATATTTTTAATATATTAAGGATAGAATGTGAGAAACCTCATCTTTAAAAGCACAAAGTAAAAAAAAAAAAAAAAACTTAAATCTTTCGGGGTGCAAAATGAAATTCCCCTAATAATAAACACGTTTTCATAACACCTTATAATTAGTCAATAGCATTATCTTAAAATTAATCAGATATTGCTCCCATGGTGATATTGTGGAAGTTAAAGAGAGATATTTGCTGGTGGAGCACCTTTGGATAGAATATAATTAATTGTAGTGGATAGTAGTTATATGTGAAAACAACTTTTGCCCTCATTTAATACGTAAATCTTCTCCAACAATCTGAAACTTGTCCACCATTCTACAACTTCTGGGGCACTCAACTTTTAAACAAATGTAAATAAATCTGTGTGACAATGGCTTAGATGATAGCTTTGGCTCACCAACTAAAATAAATGTTGGCTTCATGCCGGCTTGAGTATAATTGAAGTCAACAACCTTGTTTGTAATAAAGAAAAATACTCCACGTGGTATACTGAATCTAATGTTGTCATCATCGAATCTTATCCTCATTCATGGAATAGTCTAAGAATTGATCAAGTGGACTGGATGATTTTTTCTTTCCTTTTTCTCAAGGGGAAGTTGGGTAACAAACGAGAATAAAAGAGAGTGGTCTTGGAACCTTATATATTGAAGGCTTTTCAAGCTTGAATTTCTTCATATGCCAAGTCAAAAAGAAATTACAATATTGAAAACAGAGACATTCTTGGCCTTGGAGCCTGGGGATCAGTTAGTTCAACACTTCACCTACCTTGCAAGAATGGTGAAACTGGCATTGGTGAACCACCTACTTCCACTGCTTACCCAATTAAACTAAACGTTGGGCATGCAGCTATGCTCTACAGATCTAAATTTTTTTCGATAGTTGCTTTGTTATTGAGAGAAATTGAGGAAAAATGTACTACCGAAATTCTAATCCATGCTTACCCAATTTTTTTCGATAGTATTTTTTGATCCTTAAAATATGTATTTTTTATCAGTTTAGTCGTTAATGTATCAATTTGATCAATTTGGTGTGTAAAGTATTCAATTCGTGTCATTTTGGTCATCACATAAACAAATCATTATGTTCTTAACGGAATGATTATGTATTGAGCACATGATACTATTTTAAAAAATTATATGTAACCACGTCCATCAAAAAACTTAACGGTCCGACAATGTGGGGATCAAAATGACATGAATTGAATACTTTAATAACTAAATTGACAAAATTGATACATTGAAAACTAAACTGACAAAAATATATATATTTTAATAACCAAAAATACTATTAACCTTTTTTTTTATAACTAATATCACATTTTAATGTTAAAAGGACTGCTCAATGCTCTTTCTAATGGTAATTTATTTGGTTTTTGTTATATCCAATCATACTGAGGAGGCATACATCATTGTTTGAAATCCATTTTGATTTGAATATGATCAAATTTGTATTCAATTATTCGAATATGGATTGCTATCTTTGACTAATAATCTAAAACTAAATCTTTATTTTTTTGGATATGAAACGACTCAACTGTATTGAAGGCGGAAACATTATTCCGGAGAAGAGGGGGCCAAGAAATTATAGGCACTCCTCACTCTAATAAATAGAATCATTACACTATGAAGCATATCGAGCTAAACTATTAGCTACGACGTTAACAGAAAGTCTAATCCAAGAGGTAGAAAACTTAGTTAGGTTCTCAGCGGTTGAATTTGCTCAATGAAAATACCAGAAGCTGATAAGTTATGTTCCTTCATCCTAATATCCTCCATGATAGTCTTCATGTCGCCTTCTAAAAAAATCCTCCAAAATTTAATTGAGGTAAAAATAGATCCATCGAAATTAATGTTAACAACACCCATCGGAGGAGTAGACCAACGAGAGGACATAGAAGAACAAGGGAGAATATCCTTATAAATCTATATTTATTTACCTCATTTCACGTGATAGGCATTGGATATACTCACATTTTACTGGAATTACGTGAGTGTGTGCGTGTGTAAAATGAAAGATTAAACGGTGAAATTGAGATGAATTGTAAATAAAATTTGCTCATGTTCAACTCTAATTATTCAATCTGAGGTATGAAAATAATATCGGTTGGAGATACAGATCGGATTCAAAAACAAATTTCTAAATTGATTTCGGATTCGTGTTGAATGAAATATTATTCAAATTGTTGGCATAACAAATCGTAGATGTAGTTCGATTAATTAGATTTGAATTGAGTGTAAAAAATGGACAAAACAACAAGAGAAAACAATATGCTTTTTTTCAGCTAACTTCTCGTCAGTTAAATTAAAAAATTATGTGGTATATAAGCTGAAAAAAAATCCTCAAAATTTCCAAACACCACACTCAACATCATGGTACTACAACTGGTTTTCCATATGATACTTGTTAGTTGTAATGAGCTCAAAACATTGACAGAGCCACACAAAAAATCTATTGGGCTTGGGCACTGTCTGAATTTTTAAAAGAACAACGTTATTTACATTAAATTTGTACATAAAAAGTATACATCAAATTATTGTCCGCTGTTTAATTAGATAAGACCAAATAAAAGTGAACCTTTTCGATTGTCAAACCAAATCTAATAATCAAATGAGAAAAAATGATTTCAAACCCAAAAAAGCAACGGAACACAGAGGCAATAATGTATTGTTCGTCCGAAAAGTAAATGTGGATTAGGCTTAATAAAGAAACGAGTCAGCACAATAGCAGCCATTTCTTAGTGGGTTTAACTTTTTTATTATTATTATTCGACAGTTAGATGTATTCGAGTCAATTTTCGCACACTTCAATTAATTATCTCTTCAATCTAGTTAAAGATAGATCATTCATACTAAGACTAAAATTTAATTTTTTGTCTTCTCCTACTTATTAAAACTGGAAATAACCGTGATATTGAAATTGTTACTATTAAAAGTTAACTTACATTTTATAAAAAAAAAATTGTTATAATGATCATGATAGATCATAATATTTTATAATCAATTACTCATGAATAACTTCAATTAATTGCAACTTGACGTTTAAAATCTGTAACTTAACCTTTAACATTTGTATTTTTTTTGTATAATTGATCATAATTTTATTAGAATTTTTTGTAACTATAACTTAAGACCTTTTGAATTATAACCTAAACTCTCTTTTCTTTTGTTTTTGTTTCGATGGTCAGGGTGTCTGAGCTTACTTATGCGCATCTCGACTAATTTTTTATCTAGTCTGATCAAATGCAGTCGGAACTAGGCTTATTCATGAAAGATAAGTTCCTCATGATCTAATCTTAAGGGGTTACTAAAATTAGAACTTAGTATGTCTGAATGTACAACTCGTCTCGATTACCACTTGAGTTATCCCTCAACAACTTTAGGCAATTCACATGAAATATAGTCCGGAGTAAAACGGTGAAAGTTGGATTAACAATTATTTCTTCTTCCTTTTCTAGATGAAAATTTCTAAAACCCAACCCTTTGACCAAAATTGGTGAGCTTTTGACCGAACCTAGCCCTCCCACCATCTTTATTCTCAAATCCAGCATGTTTTAAACTTATTTTCCAACCCTAGTCTCTTTTTAAAAAGGTCATTTGAAATTATGCTTTTAGTTGTTAAAACGTTATTTGAAATGACGATTTCAAATTGAAATTTTTTTATGTAATGACGTCTTTGAAGGCATCAGTGAGAATGACGTTAAAAAAAAGTGAATGGAAAACGACTTGCTGACGACGTTAGCTGAAACTTAAGAAAAACGTCAGTTGGAATGACTACTCTAAAGGTGTTATTCCAAATGACGATTTAGACGAATAATATCAACCCCAAATCACAGAAGGCTTAGGTAAAATTTTTTTAAAAAAATCACCCTCTCAAATCCCTCTCTCACAGTCGGTGTCTCCTCCTCCTCCTCCAACCACTCAACCACCCACTCTCATAGTCGGTCCCTTTTCCTCCTCCAACCACTTAGCCACCTTCTTCTCTGACGAGACCAGTTTGATAGGGAAGACAACTCTGACAAAGAAGACCATTTCCTCTGACCAATCATACCACCAATCTGCTAGAGCCATAGTTTTAAAATCCGGCCCGGACATCAACCCAGAAAAGGGACCGGGTCAATGGGTTACTGGTTTAACCACTAGGTCACTGGTCGAACCGGTGATATAATAAAAAAATAAAAAATCAGATCAATCATTTTGTCACTATAAAGTCGTATCATTGTTTTATCAATGTAATTAGTGTCAAGTCAGGTCAACCATTTTGTCATTTAATTATTATGTCATTATTTTATCACTGCGAATTTATATTATTACTTTATCAGTGTCAAGTCATGTTAGTCGTACGCAGTAATTGTCCTCTTATATTTATATATAATTGCATTCCGTATTTATATAAACCATCTTTATTGATTTTATACATCATAATCCAAAAAATATCTAGGTGCATATCTAATAGGCAATCCAGCCAAACCACACAAAGTTCTTTATCACGCAATAAATAACAAAGTTCATCTTCAACTTATGAATGTCAACGCTCGACTAGCCGGACAGCATTGTCGAACGTAGTTTGTTCAATTGAATTCTACACAGATTCTACAAGTGTAACTTGGTATGAACAAAAGTGTGAGTTCTGTAATAAGCTCATCGACCCATCGACCCATCGACCCTTATCATTTATTTGGTCAAGTTTGACACGTATTTGTTGGGTTTGCGACCAACTATCCGCCTCCAAGTGTTCATATCGAACCCACACCTAGATGATGATAGTTATATGACAAACATTACGAGGAAGTATATTGTCGTTGACATGAATTAATGGTATCGAAGACACATTCAATTGATATATATGATCCACAAAATTTTACCAGCCATAACGAGATCATAGCAAGGCTTGAACGTGAAAATAATCAGATACAACATCAACTTGATCGTCTGCATACAGTCGAGCATGCAAAATTTGAGCATTTTGATCCTGACTATGCTGAGATTCAAATTTTATAGGATCCATTTCTTGTTTCCGATCCTGAATTTTCTAATTATTTCGATTTAGATAATGATGCGTCTAACACTTTAATTTTGTTGAATTTATGTGCACTCGATAACTTTCTATGTTATTTTTTACATCAACTACAATATTAACACATTGTATTTCTTACAGTTTCATATAATAAAATTATTTTGTTTAATGTATTACTATTTTTTTCTATATTTTCATGTTTTGTACACTTTTGTAAGTCAACTCTTATTGTTCGATGAACTTATAACATAAAATTAGAATAGACAATTTTTTAACATATATAAAACAAAATTCTCAAAATTAGTCACAAAATTTATGTACTACACACACAAACAATATTTTATGCATTTTTGGGTAATGTACTGCACTGAATTAATAAATTTTTTTAATTTATAACTTCATTTTTTAGTAGCTTTCAAAGTTTATAAATTTCTGTAAGAAATATGCTTTAATAATATTTTTTTTAGTTAAAACAAAATAGGACTAAACAAAAAATTTAATATCATCAAAATAATTAACAAACTCGTCAGTTGTGTTATTAAAAAAAATAGATGGTTTCTTAGGGTTTTTTTATTTTTTTTAGGTTTTTTGGTTTTTTAAGGGTTCTTATGATTTTTAGTTTTTTTTTTTAGGGTTCTTAGGGTTTTTATTTTTTTAGACAATTTTGAAAACGTCACTTGAAATGACGTTTTTTAAAATATCATTTGGATTGACGTTTTTAAAAACGTCCTTCTAAGTGATGTTTTCTAGGCAGCAATTTTTTTAACACTTGTTATATTTGACATTCCAAGTACACTTTATTTAACGTCATTCTCGCTTACATTTTTAAAAATATCGTCATAAATGACGTTTTCAAAAATTTTTTTTTTTAAATCGTCATTTAAAATGGTGTTTTTTTTTGAGAAAGTGGCATTTCAAATGACGTTTTTAAAACAAATATTGGGTTTGAAAATAAAATTTAAAAGATGCTAGGTTTGATAATAAAGTTGATAGGGTGATTGGATTAATCAAAAGCTCATTAATTGGTGAGCACAATAAAATTTATGATATAGTAATGAACATCAGCTTTCTGATCCAAAAAAAAGGAACATCAATACCAAGAAGGAAAAGTTAAGATAAATTATAGTAATGTTCCTCTGCTCTGCCCATTTGGTTCTGATTTGGTCTGGTCAAGTCCAAGGTCCACCTTCTTATTCCAGTAACAACAGCAATACCAATGGATTCGGATCTCAGGTGTCTCTCTCTCTCTCTCTCTCTCTGCCATTTTTCATTTGTTAATAACTCACTGATCACACTCTCTCTCTAAGACCCAACGCTCTTTTTACCTCCTCCTCC
>CM042185.1:12108344-12154904 GCA_023539305.1 Ilex asprella | reverse complement strand
AAATATATATTTTTTAAAAAATTAAAAATTAAAAATTAAAATTAAAATTAAAAATTAAAAAAAAAAAAAATTAAAGAAGTATTTTCCCATCTTAATTAGGGGTACAAATTTTAAAATAACACAATGACACTTGAACTTGACACGAATTTTATTATACGAACTTGATTAATTCAAACACGAACACGACACGAAAATAAACATGTCAACTTGTAACTCCACATAACACAATTAGTTAAATGAGTTGAGTTAGGTGTGACTAATGTTTGACACAAACTCGTAATAACTCAACACGAATCTAACACGATACGATTCGATTGTCACCCCTAATGTTAGCCAACAACAAAAAAAAAAAAATAGTCATTTTTATTTTCCATTCATCTAACCAAACACAAAGGAAGGAAAATGAATCATTCCTACTTTCTTTCCTTGAAGGATAGAAATTGTATCCCTTCTATTTTTCATCCTTCTTACTTTCCATCCTTCCTACCAAACGAAACATAAGAGTTGAAAAACAATGAAATTTGAATTGCAACATTCCTTTTTTTTCTATATAGCCATGAGATCTGCAATAAAAGAAAAGATATTAAAGTCTATTATCATTCTTATTCAAAATGCCTATTTGCTTTTTTAACATGTGCATCACACTAATAAGGGAAAGCCTAACTAGTCTCTTTAGCGTATACTGGAGGATAAAATTTTTCAAAGAATAAAATTATGTAGATGAAAAAATGTAATTTAAAGTTTTTGAGAAAGAGTATACTGGAGGATAACACACCAAATTGTTTTACTATTTTTATAAATGTGTATATTAACCCCTGAGATTCCAAGAATTATCCAGATTACTTAAATATTATTTAAAATATTACTTGGTAACAAAAGTCTTACATTAAGATTATTTCAAAGTTACATTTAACGTATTAGAATTCTAAACATGTACTTGCTTAGAAAATATGTTTACGTACCAGTTGATAATAATTTCGAATATTTGTCCACTCATGTCTTAATTTTTTTCATCCATTGACAATTAATTGTTTTGTTATTGGGTTAAATGCATAGTGGTGTAATGTATTACTTGCATATTCACATGGGAGTTCTTTGTGTGGTCTTTTTAAGTTTTGCTTTCATTGTTACAATCAGTTAAGGGGACATGGAGCAAGCTAGTGATAAATCTCTAACCCTAGCCCTATTCAAGTTCATGTAATTTATTTTATGTCGAGTTTCTTGTTTGAATTGATGGATACACAGATCTAACTATGGTGTATTTGTGTATTTGGTAGAATATTAACAATATCTTTATGTAGTGATACATTGTATGTTTAGCAACTTTTATTTTGGCTTGATGTATTTTTTGTATGTTACATCCTTATTTTGCTTATGTTTTGGTAAATTCACAGGTACTGGGAGGCATATTGGGATATTTTTTTTTGTTTTGTATATGGCATTTTAAATGATTTTTTGCAAGGAAGAGGAGTGTTAGCTGGACAGGTGGTGCCAGGTGTTGGAATATGTTTTGGGTTTGGGCAGCGGGTATGTGCATTCTGTATATGGAGCTGATTGCCTTAGCCTATTTTTCTCTGCACTGGATTATTTTGGAAACTGATGGATGTTTTGATTTTTATGCTTGGATGAGTTGTGAATATAGCTGCTGGGGTACTGATGTTGGAGAATTGTTGTGGACTTGACACTTGGTTGTTTGTTTTGTTTGCTAATCTGCTCTATATCAATAGTTGTCTGCTATTCTAGCAGATTACTGTTGTAAGCTAAGTTGTGAGCAAAGGAACAGGAACTGAGCTTGGGTATCACAGAACATAGGAGTTCATTCAGCTGCTGGAGGAGTAGTGCAAATATAGAGGAATTCAAATTTGTAATTAGGAATGATTTAATCCATTGAAGGATTAACGTCATTTATCACTTTTTTTAGAATTGTTTGTTCTTTGCTTCTTGTAAATTTTCTTTTGGAATAAAATTTTTCTATTTTCCTAAAAAAATAAATATAAATAAATAAATGCATGAATTAGGCAGCTGGTGTATGATCTTTTTTGCTTGTGTAGTCTGGCTATCTGACAATGTATTTCTGCACTTAGTCTGGGCTGGTATCATATTGGTCTGCTTTTGAGCTTGGAGCTGGTAGTCTCAAGGCAGGGAGTTGGAATGCATAAGCCTTTTCATGTCATTTTTTAGACTTTAAATGGAAGTAGAAATTGTTTGAATTCTCTTTGAGGATTAAAGTCAGTTTATATATTTAGAACATCTTGTTCTTTGATCCAATAAGAGTTCACAATATATATAATGTATGTATTGACATATAATCATATGGATATAGTTTATCAAGAATTAAAATAAATGTAAAAATATATGAAATAAAATAAAATGGTTACTAAACATATTTTTTGTTTTAGTTTTTAGATTTCGTGCAACAACAACTACATCCAAACACGTTTTTTGTTTCAACTTTTAACCACAAAAAAACACAAAATATTGATTCTGTTTTTTATCTTTTTGAAAACATAAAAACAAAAACGTTACCAAACTCACCCTAAATGTCAGATACTGTTTTTGATTTTGCTAATATAGAAAATGGTATTGCTTTCTAGTTTTAGTTTAATAAAAACAAATTTTTTTCCCCAAAACTATAAAAAAATATTTTCCTACAATGTGTTTTGCTTTCAAATAGATATGCAACTATTTGTAAAATCTTTTTTTCCCCTTCTAAATAAGTAGTCAGATTGTTTTTTCCCAAACATAAACCTGTTATATGTTTCAGAAAACTGTTAACCATTTTTTAATACTTCTTTCCCAGTTTTTGATTATGGAAAGTGTTACAACTTTTTTTTCCCCAAAAAAAAAGTGGTGAGTTTTTTGTTTTACTTTTCAAGAAAATTGTTTAGTTTTTTATTTTATTTTATTGGCAAAAACTGTTTTTTGTTAAACTCGTAACTTTCGAAAACAAAATTTCAGTTCTTAGAAATTTATGAAGTACGAATACTTCGTTGAGGTTGACGTACCCGTATCGGATATTTTATCGGATACGATACTCGTTGGATACTAGAGGATACGTATCGGATACACATTCTACCTATCCGATAATAATTAAATATTAAGATATTTTACGGATACTTTAGTAGTCGAGCAACATACATAATTTTTTAGTTAAACTTTTAACATCTCTTTTCGAATTTACATACCATACAATACATTAACAAAAAATTCATATTACTTCAAAGGTACATGAATGTTTTTTAAGTATTATCTACAATTACATGTCAAAAGAGCATAAAATAAAACTATTACATTATAATCATAGCAAAATTACTTCTAAATACTAGGTAAATATTAGTTTTGATTCCTTTAATTAGTCACTTCACTTTGTGAATATACTAAATCGACACGATATATATTTTCTTGAAACTAAAAAGAATTACTAATTTTTCTTATTATATGTTAAAAAACTACCAAAATATATAAGTATTAAGTTGGTTGAAAATAATAAAAATATTAAATATATTTTATTATAGTCGTATCTTGGTTATATCCGTATCGTATCATACCTGCATTTCGTGTCCATATCTGTGCTTCATAGTTAGAAAATGATTTTCAAGTTTTAAAGTTGTCCACTACTAAAGTTGAAACTATTTTTTTTATGAGGAAATTTAATTTACAAACAAAAAAAAATCAGTCACCCAAAACACTGTGTGTATATATCTATAAAATAAAACAAGACAGACTTAATTCATCTGACAGACTCAAATAGATTAATTCAACGGTCACCAAAATCTCTTTTAAAATCATTGCATCTTATCTTCAGGCACGAGTTACCTATAGTATTTATATGTGTGTGTATATATATATATACACACATAAAAATTTTCTTATGCATAACAATGTACAGGCACGGGCAACTGTATATTGTTACACAAAAATTTTTCCATCAAGTAATCTATTATCATCGGTAATGTTCACATAATAATACAAATTTTCCCCACAAAAGGGCCATCTAGTTGGTGTAAACAAAAAGACTCTAACTCTGTTTTCATATAAATATTTTCAGCGATGTCTTGAACCCATATCAAATGACAACGACAGCCCCCACTAAAATCTAAGCCACAATTTATTCTGCAAAGTTCCACTTTGTTCTACCAGTTTTTAATTTTCAATATATTTCCTCATATTGTTAAGATCAGTAATCAGCCAGCCAGCCAGGGGCGGATTTAGTATGAGGGCAGTTGACTCCACTAAAATTTTAAAAATTTTTGGGACCTAAGTGAATTTTTGAAAATTTCAAAAATTTCTGAATCTTGCCCCACTAAATTTTTCATAAAGTATAAGTGGGGTTAGTGTAATTTTTAAACCATTAAACATAATTTTTGCCACTTAGTCATTTCACGCCTTTTACCTGCTAGACGTCTTCTTCGTTTGAACTTTATTCTCTATGACTCTGCTTTTCTTCATTACTCACTTCTTTTATTCCTTTGATTTATTGAAAATTTTGGTATATTCATCAATAAATCAACTTACTTGGTTGTTAATATTAGGGTATATAGCAACAATTATCTCACCAAAACCGACTTAAGAAAAACAAACAGTGCTTGATTTTTGTTGTAGTGTATCACTTCTGACGAGCCCGAATTTAGCTGTGTTAGACCCAATGAACCGAGAAAAGGCCCAAACATCCAGAACCCACGAAAGAGCCCAAGTCGCCAAGACCCATGGAGCTGGGTCCACCCGTCAAAGGGAGTTGAATAGTAAAATCGGAGTTAAATAATGAAATCAGAGGTGAATAGTGAAATCGAAATTGAATAGTAAAATCGGAGTCGAATAGTAAAATTGGAGGTGAATAGTGAAATCGGAGTTGAATAGAAAAATCGGAGGTGAATAGTGAAATTAGAGTTGAATAGTGAAATCGCAGTTGAATAGTGAAATCGCAGTTGAATAGTGAAATTGGAGTTGAATAGTGAAGGGAGTCCAAGGAGATCAAGTGGCCAACGTCCAAGCTCCTTCAAGAGGGCTCCACCCGAGCCTCCAAGTGGGGCGTCGCCCATGCCTCCTCCAAGCCAAGTGGGCGCCACCCATGTGGCTCCAAGTGGGCGTTGGCTTGCCCCTTGACCCTCTCCTCCTTGCTCTTTTATACTTCGTCCAAGGATATCAAGTGGCCAATGCCTAAGCTCTTCCAAGAGGGCGCCGCCCAAGCCTCCTCCAAGCCAAGTGGGCGCCGTCCATATGGCTCCAAGTGGGCATTGGCTTGCCCTTTGGTCCTCTCCTCCTTGCTCCTTCACACTCCAATCCAAGTCCAAGACAAGTCTAAGTCACACTAGCTCAAGATGAGGATTAAACTCAATCCAGCTGAGAGTCCTCCTCCGACTGAATAAGAGCACGAGGGAGAGAATAACGGGATAGATATCTAATCATACGAAAAGTGTGCTTCCTAAAGAGGTCTACTCCTACCAAAAGTGTGCTTACCAAGATAGTGGAAAACCCCTTCCTCACGTCACCGCCTCACCGCCTTGGTGAACCTGTATAATGTAAGTCCCTCTCCACATGGAAGGGCAAAATGATCATCACCTCCTTGAAACCTCTACACCTTGAGCTCTCTACACACACTACACCTTCCTACACACATTGCTCTTTCTCTCTCTCCCTTAAAGCACTGTAACTCTCCGGAGACCATTATTCATTAATAAAGACACCTGGCCACCGCTGTCGTTCCCGAAAGTGGACGTATGTCACCCAGACCGAATCACTATAAATCTTTGTGTTTACCCTTTATTTACAGTTTTACTATTGATCTGTCATTGATTGCTTATTTACTGCTCCTTAATCACACCTCTTCATATACTTGACTGATAATCTTACACGAAGACGATTTTGTGCATCATCAACTTCAATACATACAAGTATTGTGTATTTATAAATTATATTACTGTGGATTTATGGATTATATGTTGATTATGGTACATTATGTCATTCACTACGAACTTATAGATTAGACAAATTTATTTTTTAATCAGTTATAGATAGATTTTTTGTAAGAAAATCAACACTGGAACAACTGTCTCTTGATCAAGAAATAGATGATCTTTTGATGTGCAATTTTTTTGTTGCTTTTTTTTATACATAGCTTATATATTTGAGTTGTGCGTCTAAATGACATTTTTTTCTTGATAAAATTGCACGTAAAATAAAGTTTATTTGTATTTATAGTTTAAATTTAAGAATTTTAAGTTACCCCTATTGATACAAAATCTTGGCTCCACCCTGCAACCTGCCAATACTAAGCACCCTCTAACGAAGTATTGAGACCTAGCAGTACTACTTGAAACACATGTAGACAATGGAAGGAAGTAGGTTTAGTACAAAAACACAAAAGCGTTCACCCTTTGAAGATTCAATACAAATGGCTTATTTGAACAATAAATATATATAGAGTATAATATTAAAACAACAAGCATTTCCATTTTTTTTAGCACATAGAATCAACATATTCATTTCTAAACATCATTCTCAACAAATTAGCGAAAGAAGAGGGAATTTGGAATATGAGATATGAATGTCTGATTAAACTAAAGGAAAAATGTTACCCGGTTAGGGGGGGAGGGGATGGAGCTCCTCTAGCGGTGGGAGGCTCGAAGTGTAATTACCGATTTTGTACAAAAAATATCAAATTATATGATCATAATGACTAACCCCAGATACTAGGTGAAGACTTTGTCAAAGAAAAACAGTACACCGTTGGTTGGGGAATGCCAAGACACAAAATTCAGCCGCTATTTGACAGAGAAGGGTGAAGGAGATGTGTGTGCACAAGTTGACGGCGCTAGATATGAAGTAGGTGGATTTTTTAGAAGTGGTGTAGTATTTATTATTTTGCACATTAAGTTCTGGAATGTGTATAGTCACAACCAAAACATTAAAAGAAAGAGAGCAGGGGTGTTAACTAAATTCTATAATGGCAAAGAGAGCAAGGCATTTCGATCGTAACTAAATTCTGTAATTGAATTCTAGTAGTTAAAGAAAATGAGGGAGAAGAAAAGTAAAGAGAGATAGACGGAGGGAGGGAAGGTGAACAGAGCAACATGACTATTTGTTCTTGGCCAATTTGTGAATATGCGAGGAGAAGAGAGACAGAAAGAAAGTAACAACTGGAAAATAGGTAGAGATAGAAAGAGAGGCAACTGAGAAATAGAGAGAGAGTAATGTCTGAAAATTGGGAATCAACTGGAGATTAAAAATGAACTCTATCTTATTATTATAAATATATTACCCACTATTTAACCGAATGATTTTCATTTACCATTTTAAGGTAAGTTGGTAGTTTGTAACTCAAAAAAAAAATGCAAAAGATAAAATGTTTGTACAAAAAGTATATAATTTGATATTTCATATAATTCTTTTAACAAGACGGAGAATCTCAATTAGGTTCCGCAACAAAATGAACAATGATTTTCTTATGCACTCTGTGACTATGAAATTAAAAAAAAAAGTAAAAATTTAGCTTAGAATTAATTAATTATAGATAGTTTTAAAACTGTTAAGAGTGTTGTGTTCCACTTTAATTAATAATTGAATTGAAATGTTCTAAAAAAATTATGTTTGCATCTTTTTTGCTCATATTTTGTTTAGGCTAAATAAGTTTAATTTTATTATTTTATATAATAAGCTAGTCTTGAATCTTAAATATATTTTCTCAAGCTTGAACTTTTTTTTTTTGCATCAGCTGAAGAATTATACTAAATTAAATTACTTATACACAGAGTTTTTTTGTACACCTAAGGAGAAACACAGGTTCTTTTTAAAACCTTTGCAGTTAGAGTATTTTTTTAAAATGTGGGTTGGGGGGATCCAGATAAAAATATGAAATGAAAATATAAATACTTTAGAGGATGGAATATAAATTACATAAAATTTTGTGACTAAAAATTTAATTTTTGAGATTCATGAGGCATTGGTTCTTGGGGACCAATCTATCTCCGCCACTGGCACCACCACTCGTAATATCATTGTCACATGATGTGTGACAAGATACTCTTTAGTTTCATCGAGGAGTAATCAAAGCAAAAGTAAGCATCTAATCCTATAAGATAATGCCCCATATGCTATCTTTTTTCTTTTTTCTATTCCTTATTCGCAACCTTTGCGTAGGAAAAGACTTTGGTATGGAAAGTAATAATGTTTTTGGATTAAAGTATAATTTTTGTGGATCAAATTACAACTAATTCCCTGCAAGTTGAAGTGGAGGTTGGACATAAATAGAGAGGACTCTCAGAAAAGACAGTAATTGAAGAGAGCTAAGTATTTGAGTTCCTTTAACCTTTTACAGAGTAGTATGGCACCATTGGAGTCTAATAATCCTCCTGGGCTAGCCAAGAAAGACATTGTCAAAGCTAGCAATAGCACTTGTACACCCAATGCATCTGCCTCGGCTATGGCCTCAGCACGAGCACCACCAGCACCAGCACCACCAGCAGCAGCAGCACCACCACCACCACCACCACCACCACCACCACCACCAACATCAGCAACAGCATCGGCCATGGTCACAACCCCAGACACCGTTGCAAAGTCAAAGCCAAAGCCTCACGAGCCGAAGAACGTGGTACGTAGCTATTTATATTCCCTAGCTTGCATCACTATGAAGATTGGGATACAATATGAGAGAGGGTAAGGATAGTGTTTGAATAAGCTTGTAATGTGTCAGGAATGACCTTTTTTGCTAATGAAGAATGAAGTACGTTTATAGTTGTAAGGATTTCTGAAGGGAATCTTTGGAATGATTACACTTCATCTTCAGTGGTAACCTTAACTCTGGTGAAATGCTTTTTACGTTTACTTTCGGTGGAAAAGTGAGGGTGAATTCCTTTTATCAAAGTAACTTTTGACTAAGTGAAACAATTAAACTTTTATATTAGAATTAGCTTATTCGAGACTCATATTTGTGATTCTCCTTTCTTTTCTTATCATATATATATAGAAAAATTCTAAATTTGAGCTCGGGCATCAAGGTCAGGAAAGGAGCTCAGCCAAGAAAGCTCGAGCTCGGAGGTTCAGACCTTGAGCTCCCTCAACCTAAACCTCAACAAACAAGAGTAGAAAACAACTGGCAACCATTAGATGCCACCTCAACGACTGTAAACATCAATCTAGGCGCAAGAACCTCAACCACCTTAACCATCGTCTGAAATCAAGTAGAACATTACAAGAGGGAGGCGAAGATCTCACCCCAGACCCCATAGAGCTAGGAACTAAACTCTAAATACTATACAGTGTCCTCACTATGGGGCAGTCAACCAAAATTGTACCAAGAAAATTGTGTAATCCCTTCATAATCTTCAATATAGTTTCCAGGAGCAAGAAATTCTATTAAAGAGTGAAAAATATGATTGCGATAAAATCCAAACACAACCCTATTTTATTGTATAGATTGAAATGTTCTAAAAAAATTATGTTTGCGTCTTTTGTTCATATTTTGTTTAGGCTAAATAAGTTTAATTTTATTATTTTATATAATAAGCTAGTTTTGAATCTTAAATATATTTTCTCAAGCTTGAACCTTTTTTTTTTGCATCAGCTGAAGAATTATACTAAATAAAATTACTTATACACGGAGTTTTTTGTACACCTAAGGAGAAACATAGGTTCTTTTTAAAACCTTTGCAGTTAGAGGATTTTTTTAAAATATGGGTTGGGGGGGGGATCTAGATAAAAATATGAAATGAAAATATAAATACTTTAGAGGATGGAATATAAATTACATAAAATTCTGTGACTAAAAATTTAATTTTTGAGATTCAAGAGGCATTGGTTCTTGGGGACCAATCTATCTCCTCCACTGGCACCACCACTCGTAATATCATTGCCACATGATATGTGAAAAGAGACTCTTTAGTATCATCGAGGAGGAATCAAAGCTAAAGTAAGCATCTAATCCTATAAGATAATGCCCCATATGCTATCTTTTTTCTTTTTTTTTATTCCTTATGCGCAACCTTTGTGTAGGAAAAGACTTTGGTATGGAAGTAATAATTCTTTTGGATTAAAGTATAATTTTTGTGGATCAAATTACAACTAATTCCCTGCAAGTTGAAGTGGAGGTTGGATATAAATAAAGAGGATTTTCAGAGAAGACAATAATTGAAGAGAGCTAAGTATTTGAGTTCCTTTAACCTTTTGCAGAGTAGTAAACCTTCTGTGCTATCAGCACCAGCATCAGCATCGGCCATGGCCACAGCCCTGGCCACCTAGACAACCGTTGCAAAGTCAGAGCCAGAGCCTCGCGAGCTAAAGAAGAGGGTACGTAGCTATTTATATAACCTAGCTAGTCATATGCATGCATGCATGCATTCATGAGTACTGTAAAATTGACGAATTAGTATATTTATCCTTTCAAAATCTAAAGAGTGTCCCATAGTATCTTATTATAATTTTGGTCCTATTTTTTTGAATCGAGTATTAGTAATTTTTAATTAAGTTATTTAATTAGTCATGTCAGATATTCTAATACTTGTCCAACCTATTTATTAATGTGTCTTGTTCGAATTAACATGCATGTCGTGTGATCGAAAAACCTAAGATCAATATTCACTCCTCTCAGCTAACATCATCACCACCCATATGGTCTGTATAAACTAAAAATACATTCAATTTATTAGATAGTTAAATCAAAGTACAAAATCCCCACATAGATTTTAAAAGTACCATGTAAAGAACTTAAGAAATAGACATTTTCTTTTTGTACAATAACTGTTAAATGAGCTGCTCACGTGAAAATGAAATTATTTTTTCAATATTAACTTAATCCGTTTATTATTTGAGTTAGTTGTGTATTTTCAAGTTCCAATGAATAATTAATCAATCCTCGCCCACTAAGTTCATCTCATGATTGTTGTCGTGACAAAAAATGTCACCTTTAGTCAATATACCACTCAAGGTTCATGCCGGCTCCTAGTTGACTGCACACATTTTTTTTTAAATTTAATAGTCAGAGGTGTCTGAGTTAACTTATACACACCTGGACTATTCTCTTTTGTCCAATTAAAGGTATACTATCTACGCCGGGACTAGAATATTTACGAGGGATAAATCCCTCATAATCCAACTCCAAAAAATTATCAAGATTCGAACCCAGAATACAAATAAACGTTATCAGGTTATAATCATTCTTTGATTACTATTTTTCGGCATCTCATACATGAAATATTGAGATTTCAAGCCACTCAACTAACAAGGCACGTATAGGCTACTTTTTCTTTATTTTTTTTTTGGTTTTAAATGTGTTGGCTTAAGAATAAAACAAATTTCTTTATTCTCTCAGGGTATGGTTGGCGAACCAGCAACAAAATATGTAGCTTGAGCGACGCTATAATTATGATATGGACGTATCAAATGTAGTATACACGTAGGCATTCATAACTCTATGGCTGCCTTCAGTGTTATCAGTGGATACTTGTATCCTTGCTTGTATTGCACAACGAAATAAAGGGGAAGTATTAAACATGGGTTCCTCTCTCTCTCTCTCTCTCTCAAAACCATTTTTTTTATTTAACGGTAAGAGGTGTTTGAGCTAGTTTATGCACACCTCGACTAATCTCCTCTCTTGTTCAATTAGCGACGGACAATCTACGCTGGTACTGCTTTTAGTTTTAGTTAATAAAAATAGTTTTTTTTCCCCAAAACTACAAAAACTATTTTCCTATAAAATATTTTGCTTTGAAATAGAACTGTCACTATTTGTATAACCTTTTTTTCCCTTTATTACTAAGTAGTCAGATTGTTTTTTTCCAAATATAAACCTGTTATATGTTTCAGAAAACTGTTAACTATTTTTTTAATACTTGTTTCCAAGTTTCGCTTCAAGGAAAGTGTTACAACTTTTTTTTTCCCAAAAAAGAAAAAAAAGTGGTCAGTTTTTGTTTTACTTTTCAAGAAAAATTTTTAGTTTTTTTTTTTGGGATAAATTATACTGACACCCTCTGTAGATTGATCTAATTATAGAGACACCCTATTGGTTTTCTAAAATTATACTATTACCTATCCATTTCACAAAGTACTCCTATAGTTAGCATCGTTATTGGCAATGTCAATAAAGTAATTATATCATCAATTTTTTATACTTTAATACCCATATTACCTCTGAATAAAATTAGACTAACCATTTTATTTTCATGTCATGTTTGTGTTTGAATTTATATATATTATAACGTGGTACCTCTCAAAGGCAAGACCACTTTGAACCTATTCCTACAAAAGTAAACTCTGAATACCTACAATCACCCGCAAACTATAGGTATTGGTTAAGCCCAAGAGACACCAGTGAGAGTCGAACCCCTGATATTCGGGTCTACAGTCATCTAGGTTCAACTATACACCGTTGGGCTACGTGTGCGGGTGTGTTCGTATTTGCGTTAACTCAAATAAACTTTGAGTAAAAAAAAATTAACATTAAAATTTTATTATCACTTAATTGAATCCATACTCATACCTTTTCTATAAAATAAAAATTAACTTAATAAATATAGCAATAATAATGAGTAAAAATATATTTTTTATACAATAATTATGTGAGTGCTTAATAAGCAATAATAAATAATAAATATTTTATTTTTATAATACCAGTTAAACATGTTGATTGTGTAAATTTTGTATTGTTTGTGTTAACATACAAATGAGAAAATAGAGGAAGTTTGACATGATTAAATAAACAGGTTGATCGTGTCAATTTTAGGTTTAACAGGTTAAAATCGAAAATGACCCATTATTAGTATTTAAATATATGAAAGGATGAGAAGTAAAAAATAATGTATGGCAGGGGTAATTCCGAAAAGTTGCATTTTTTGTTATATTTGTTAAGGGTCAAGACTTGGCAAGGGGTATCAGTGTAATTTCAAAAATTGAGAGAGTGTCTCTCTAATTAGACCAATCTAAGGTGGTGTCAATGTAATTTATCCTTTCTTTTTTGATAGAAACTGTTTTAAGTTAAACAGAGAAAATTTTCCTTTGTAACTTTCGGAAACAAAATTTCAGTTCTCAGAAACTGATTTTCTAGTTTTAAAGGTGTTCGGTACTAAAGTTGAAATAATTTTTTATGAGGAAATTTAATTTACAAAAAAAAAAATCAGTCAACCAAAGCAGTGCGTGTGTATATATATATTTTTTGATAATACCTAGAAAAATTTTAAATTTGAACTTGGGCATCTAGGTCAGGAAAGGAGCTCAGCCAAGAAAGCTAGAGCTCGGAGGTTCAGACCTCGAGCTCCCTCGACCTAAGCCTCAATGAACAAGAGTAGAAAACAATTGACAACCATTAGACACCCCCTCAACGACTGTAAACGTCAATCTAGGCGCAAAAACCTCAATCGCCTTAACCATCGTCTGAAATCAAGTAGAACGTTACAAGTGGGACACGAAGATCTCTCCCCAAACCCCATAGAGCTAGGAACTAAACTATAAATATTGTACAATGTCCTCACTATGGGGCAGTCAACCAAAAATTGTACCAAGAAGACTGTGTAATCCCTTCATAATCTTCAACATAGTTCCCAGGAGCAAAAGACTCCGTTAAAGAGTGGATTAGCCGAACTACCGTGCTGGTGAATCACTATAATTCTTATGTGCAATCCACGCCTTCCCCTAAAAGTTACCACATCATTTCCAAGAGCCTTATAGCTCAGATCAAATTCAGAAGTATACACAGTCTGCTCAATTATGTTTTGAACACCATCAAGTTGGCGTCGCTTGTGGGAACGACTGTTCTTATTACAAAAATACTGATTTTCTTCAGTAATTGATGGTCTCTACTAGCAATATGGACAAAAACTAGTTGAATCCTCAACGGATGCAGAATTAGTAGAAAGCCACCAGTGAAAGACAACAAGAAAATCTTCAAGACTTCCTGCCCACCACTGAGACTAATCCTCCCATGGCATAACCATTCTGAATAACGAACTGGAGGCTATTTGCTTAATCAACCAATGTCTACTACAACAAAACGAAGAACTCTTGAAGCTCTTAAAATGACCTCAGAAGACACGATCAGCCCAGGATAATCCCCCACAAAGGGAACTACAATGTTTTGATCCCCTTAGGGAGCACAACGAAGGAAGTGAGCATAGCCAAGCCATGGGCCATGCTCCTCATCCACCTCCCAGGAATGAAGATAACAAAGAAGTACAGAGTCAAATGGGGGAACTGAGAAAAACGAATTCATCCTTTTCCAATAGGAAATAAGAGAACAATATTGGGAACAGCGTTTCAGAGACATCCACCAAGAAATCAGCCACATGAAGGAGGCTGTGTGAGGTAAGACCCCTGTAACCATGGATGCCTTGGTACAACAGACTGAGTCCCCATTCACTGCCAAAGTACTGCATTTTCCCCTCCCTCCAAAGTTCAGAATGCCCCAGATGGACACCTTTGATGGGACAAAAAATCTCATGTATTATCTCAACACCTATAAGAACGAAATGAAGTTGCACAGATATCGAATCCTTGTACGATGTCGAGCCCTCACTATCACGTTGAAAGACTTAGCCTTAGTGTGGTTCAACAAGCTAGCCCCGACATCCATTTCCTTCTTCACAGAGCTCTCAATATCTTTTGTGTCACACTTTATAGGAGCTCGGACCTACTGAAAACCGAGCTACCATCTGCTAAATGTGAAACAAGGACCTAGTGAGAACCAACAGTCTTATGTTCAAAGGTTCAACTCAGAATCACTGAAAGTCGATGTTCCAGATGAAAAATTTGTCATCACTACTTTCATTGCTGGGTTAGGAGTACAATCGAAGGACTTAATGCTTTTCATATTTAAGAATCCACAAGGCAATATGGCAGAGGTGCTTGCGAAGGTAGAAAAGTACATAAATGGCGAACAGGCTCTCCTTTCTAAAGTAGGGAACACATCCACGTAGGAGGAAAAAGGAAAGGAAGATAAGAAGAGAGACAAAAGTCCCAAAAAAGAAAAGAGTCGAGACAGATCTCTAAGAAAAGATAGAGACCGCTTTCCCAAAATAAGAGGAAATGTTAGGGATCGCCTAGGGCCTCCGCAGCTAGAATTGCAGCCACGGTACGCACCTCGATTTCTCAGATCCTTTATGAAGTATAAAATAAGAAATTCTTGAGGTGGCCACCTTGAATGAAAATAGACCCAACAAAAATAGATGAGACAAAATATCGTGAGTACCACCAAGATCATGACCACCTCACGATGATTGCATCCAATTGAAAAAGAAAATCAAATTCTTGATTCAACGAGGATAGCTACGTCGTTTTGTGGTGTATGATAATCAGAATAGGGCTCATCCTTCTCCTGCACCGCAGCAACAAACTTCTGCACAACATCAGCAACCAATGGGACATATTAGGATGATTTCTGGAGGATTCACTGGTGGTGGAGAAACCAGCTCAGCCAGAAAAGCCCACATGCATAAGGTGGGGACAGAGGAAGTATGGGAGGTGCAGACTGTGACCAAGGCACCCCGTTTCAACATGGACATCACTTTTTCAACATAGACATCACCTTCTCGGATGTAGACCTGGAGGGGTACCAACGCCCCCATGATGATCCCTTGCTAGTAAAAGCTATCATAGTTAACATGATCATTCATCTGGTCTTAATTGACAACGGGAGCTCTGTCGACATTATCTTTGCATCCGCCTTCAACAAAATGTACATAGGCAGGGATAAGCTCGAGGCGGTAAGAGCTCATCTTTTGGAATTCTTTGGGGAGAGAGTACTGCCCATGGGGGCGATTCAACTCATCCTCACCATAGGGAGTCCGCCTTACCAATCCACCACCGTGGTAAGGTTCCTAGTAGTTGATGCCCCCTCAGCATATAATGTTCTGCTAGGAAGACCTTCCCTCAATGCCATTAAAGTCATCCCCTCTACATATCACCTAGTTATAAAATTCCCTACTGAAAACGGCATTAGAGTGGTCCGAGGAGACCAACAAAATGGCGAGGGAGTGCTACATGGAAACAATGAAAAGGAAGAATGTTGAAAACATCCAACTAAATGAGATGGACAAGAGAGATAAGTTGGATTCAAGACTTACGCCCTCGGAAGAGTTAGAACCCATCTAGCTTGACGAAGAGTCTGAGCACACAGTATATGTGGGGTCGAAGCTGCCTAGAGAACTCAGAGATCTCCTTGTTCAGTTCCTTATAAAACATGTGGAGGTATTCGCTTGGAAGTAAGAAGACATGCAAGGAATTTACCCCTCAGTCATCGCACACAAGCTCAGTATGAACCCAGCCTGTAAAACCATTAAGCAAAAATGAAAGAATTTTGCCCTTGAACGCCAAAAGGTAATTAATGAGGAAGTCAGCAAACTTCTCCATGCCAAAGCTATTAGAGAGGTAGATTACCCGACTTGGTTAGCTAACGTGGTCCTCGTTAAAAAAATCTATGGTAAATGACGCCTATGCATCGATTTCACTGATATGAATCGAGCTTGCCCCAAGGATTATTTCCCACTACCTTGGATAGACTTGATCGTAGAACCATGGATGGACATGAGCTCCTTAGTTTCATGGACGCCTTCTCAGGGTATAATCAAATCAGAATAGATCCTAATGATCAGGAAAATACGTCATTCACAACTGAAAATGGAACATACTGTTACCAAGTCATGCCATTCAGATTGAAGAACGCTAGAGCTACATATCAACGCCTAGTGAACTGAATGTTCCAAAAATAAATTGGGTCATCAATGGAGGTATACATTGATGACATGCTTGTGAAATCATTAAGAGTCAAGCTCTATATCGAACACCTTGAGGAATGTTGTCAAATCCTCAAGAAATACCATATGAAGCTTAATCCAGCTATGTGCGCCTTTGGGGTCTCAGCCGGGAAATTCTTTGGCTTCATAGTCAACAGCAGAGCAATCGAGGTTAAGCCAAAAATAAATCAAAGCAATAATAGACATGCATCTTCCCTCTAACACTAGAGAGGTCCAATGCCTAACAAAAAAGAACAGCAACTTTGAGTCGCTTTGTGTCTAGGTCAAGCGACAAGTGCCAACCTTTCTTCCAAATCTTAAAAAAGACATTCCAATGGGATACCTAATATGAAGAAGCATTCAGAGCCCTTAAAAATTATTTAAGTTCACTCTTGGTTCTGGTAAGCCCTTTGGAGTGGGAAATACTCACCCTCTACTTCGATGTTTCGAATTTTTTATCCAGCACAGTGTTGGTAAGAGAGCGAGATGGAGCTTAGCAATCAGTTTACTACTGTAGCAGAGCTCTGAGGGGGGTGGAGCTTAGCAATCAGTTTCCAAAGATGGAGAAACTTGTCTTAGCTCTGGTTACGACTACGAGGAGGCTCAAACCATAAGCTCACACCATTGAGGTCCCAATAGACCAGCCAATGAAGTAGGTATTGCATAAGCCAGAATCTTTAGGGAGGTTGGTCAACGGGTCATAGAGCTCAGTGAGTTTGATATTAGGTACAAGCCTAGAGTCACAATCAAAGGGCATATTCTGGCAGGTTTATCACAGAATTCATTACAGCCACAGAAGCACCGTTGGAAGTAACCCAGTTAGTACTTGACCTACCTACATGAAAGTTTTTAGTAGATGGTGTTGCCAACACCCAGGGAAGCAGTGCAAGGTTGATTCTAACTTTCCCAGATGGAATAAATGTTGAGTATGCCCTCAAATTCAGATTCAAGGCTTCAAACAACGAAGAAGAATATGAAGTTGTCATCACTGGACTCAATCTGACTCACTCAATGGAGGCAGAACAGTTCAAAAACAGCTCGTGGTGAAGCAAATGGAAGAAACATATGAGGCTAAGGGAGAAAGAATGATCATGTACCTTAAAAAGTTGCAATAATTGATTAAAAATTTTGTACAAGTTAAAATCAAGTATGTCCCCAAAGCTGAGAACTCCTGAACAGATGCTTTGGAAAGGCTTGTTATAGCTTCTTAAGAGAACTTGGATAGATTAATCCCAATCGAACACCTAGCTGAACCATCTGTGAATCATGAAGACGAAGAAGTGCTCCCTCTATTGGCCCCGCCAAGTTGGATAGACCCAATCATAGAGTATCTTCAGAATGGAACATTGCCAGAAACTCCCAAAGAGACTGCGAATCTAAGGGTCAGATCATCCAAATTCACAATTTTACAAGGAAACCTGTATAAATGAGGCTTTTTAGTACCTCTCCTTAAAAGCGTAGGAGACGAGTATACTAATTATACACCCAAAGAAATCCACGAGAGAATTTGTGGCAATCATATCGGAGCTCGAGCTCTGGCAGGAAAGGTACTAAGACAAGGCTACCTCTAGCCCACTATACTCAAAGACGTTATAGATGTAGTCAAAAGGTGTAAGGTCTGCCAGATACACGTAAACGGTCCTCATTGTCCACTAGAACTCTTAACCTCGGTAGTAAGCCCCTGACCTTTCCAAGAATAGGGTCTGGACATACTTAAGCCCCTTCCCACTAGTACTACAACAATCACAGAACAAAAGGTGCAAAAATTCACTTAGAAATCTATAATCTACAAGTTTGGTAGGGCAATCGTCTCTCACAATGGGAAGCAATTTGATAATCCCAAGTTCAAAAAGTTCTGTGCCAAGCTGGGAATAAATAATTACTTCTCAGCTCCAACCCACCTTGAATCCAATGGGCAAGCAGAAGTGACCATCCAAACTGTACAAGCAGCTATGAAGACCAAGCTAGAAGCTCTGAGGAAAAATGGGTAGAATATATCCCAGAAGTATTGTGGGCTTACAAAACCACTACCAGATCAGCGACTCAGGAGACACCATTCGTTTTAGCATTTGGAACTGAGATAGTGGCATCTGTGGAGTTCGGCATTCCATCCCCTGGGACTGAGTTCTTAGAACTCGAGCGTAATGATGAGTCACTTTTGGTAAATCTTGACCTCTTGAATGAAAAGAGGGATAAGGCTTTGCATTGCAACACAAGTTACCAAAGGAAAATAGAAAGATACTATAATAGGAGGGTCAGACCCAAAAGTTTTAAAGTTGGAGATCTGGTACTCAGAAAACTCCTTCCTACGAAAAAGGACCCCACTCATGGAAATATAGGTCCTAATTGGGAAGATCCTTACATCATCTCGAAGATAGTCAGACCCAGGAATTACGAATTACAAACGGAGGAGGGAAAAACCTTGCCTCATTTTGGAACGCTGAACATTTGAAGAAACAAACGATGAGCTCTTCAACTCATAAATAAAAGATGAGTTCTCCAGCTTATAAATAAAAGATGAACTCTTTAGCTCATAAATAGAAGATGAGCTCTTCAACTCATAAATAAGAGATGAGCTCTTTAGCTCATGAACAAAAGATGAGCTCTTCTGCTCATAAATAAATGATGAGCTCTTTAGCTTATAAATAAACAACGAGCTCTTCAGCTCATAAACAAAAAGATGAGCTCTTTAGCTCATAAATAAAAGATGAGCTCTTCAGCTCATGAACGAAAGATGAGCTCTTCAGCTTGTAAATAAAAGATGAGCTCTTCAGCTCATAAATAAAAAATGAGCTCTTCAGCTCATAAATAAACAACGAGCTCTTAAGCTCATAAACAAAATGATGAGCTCTCCAGCTCACAAATAAAAGATGAGTTCTTCAGCTCATAAACAAACGATGAATAATTCATCTCATAAACCTACAATGAGCTCTTCAGCTCATAAACTCGCAAACATGGCAACCAACAGAGTAAAATTGCAAGGGAGAAAAAGAGATTCTTATTCATCAATGCGGCATAATACAAGAAAAGGAAGAAAAAAGTCCTAAACCTCTTCATGCCTCATCTTCAGCTCAGATATCTGTTCTTCTAAACGAGCATTCACAACCTATAGATGGATGTTCTCTCCCGTCAGCTCATCACGTTCCTTCTCCATTTTTGTGAGTAGCTCCAAAAGCTTCAGCTCAACAGCAGATTTAAAGTACCATCAAATAGGGATGACAGTGGACCGGAAAAAATGGGTATTCGTTCAAATCCACCCCGTTTGGACTGGGGATGGACTATGCGTATTGGACGGTGGATGTATACGGGGACACCCGTATAAACTTGTGCGGGGAAGGAGGCGGGGATGAACTTACCCTTATCCCCGCCCCGCCCCGCCCCCCGGGTACCCGTTACCCGCTAAATGAATAAATAAATATAAATATATATTGAGTTGATTGAGATGATTTTACCACCATTATACTGTTTGTGGATATTTGTTTGTATTTTGTTCAAATATGTAGTATTTTGAAGTACTATTTTGGACATTTGTTATTTGTGTTTTATTTAAATATGTTATGTTATATTATGTTGTGTTAAATTATGTTAGATTATCTATAATTTTGTTGGATTATTTAAAATATTGGATTTATTTAGCTTGGGCTTGGGAGAGTACGGGGGAAGCGAGGGCGGGGATTAAAAATTTACCCGCGGACGGGGATGGGGATAAAAATTATACCCATTAATGGGGGTGAACCGGGGATGAACAAATTTTTTTTACGCGGATACGGGGATGGAGACTACACCCACCGCCCCCGCTCTCGCCCCCACTTCGGTCTATTGACATCCCTACCATCAAATGAGGAACCAGATGACTGAGAGGAAGAACCATTCCTCCTGTGTTTCCTTGAAGATGTGGCAACATCCTCGTCCTCATCTAATTCAGTAGAAGACAAATCAGGAGAGAGAGGGAATGAGGCAAATTCCAGGGCAGCGGAAGAATCATTAAATCAAAAAAGACTTTGGGGGGGTAACCAGCAAAGAGAAAGGAACAGGCTCAACATGAGTCACCTGACTAACCCTCACCAGCTTTGTCGGGGTCAATCTGGGAATACCTGCACAAGAGAAGTGCAATAAGAACCAATCACCATGACTATAACAAAATTGATTCTAAGCCTCTACCTCTACGAGAAAAATGCCCCCAAGAACGAGGCATCTGAGAATGTGCACAACATTGTTTAGCAGACCTCCAAGAATCCCAAAGGCAAAGAAAAAGTGTTAAACCCATCCTTCAGGAGAGCTAAGAACATCGAGGACCAGCAGGGGGTTGAAGTGGCATCTCCATCTAAAGCAACTGAAGCAAGGGAGTTTGTCCTCATCTAGTTTATAAAAATAGAGGAACTCGACAAAAGTAGGGAATTCACTATTGTCTTGTAGACGCCAAAAAATAAAGAAGCTAATCATAGTACCCTAACCTTCAAGAGAGAGGTGATAAGGGTACAACATAAAGAAGGCAAGAATCCACCCAATGGAAGGATGGATGGGAAGACAAAAACTCGTCTCTAAAGAACCTTCAAATAAGAAATTTTCTTGTTGGGGAAGAAAGTTGTAAGGTTCATCAAAAGTTGAGGCTCGAATGAGTAAATCAGCGGGTAGAAGATATCGCTTCTTGATTGCTGCTAACTTTGTAGTAGTAACCACCGAAGGAACCAAGAAGTTAGAGTGCCACTTCATGTCGAACATGGCTTGAGCTTGATGTTTGAACAAGGGAAAAAGAGAGGAAGCCATGAAAACCAAAAGAGAAACAGAGAGCATAGTGAAAGAGAAACTCAGGAAGAACGAGAAACATGATCACAAGATTTGCAGATAAAATGAAATTCAAGATCAATAGATAACAAAGAATCTCAAATTTTATGGAAACAATAGGGAACCCTGAATTTTAAGGGACAAGAAATGTGTGAAGATGAATGGGTGGCTCTTTGCATTTCCATAATCATTGTAGTGGAGGCGCTTTAAGAAGGTATGTGGGTGCAAATAACGAATCAGATTATCACTTTCCACATAAAAAAGGTAGAGCTCAGATAAGCAGCTCAGCTTTGGTAAGATCAGTTTAAACAAAAGCAGATAAGGACCATCCAAGGATGTGCTCTTCAGTTTGGTGTATGCAGAACTCAAGTAAAGAGATGGGAATAACCAGGGGAAGAGCTCTAATAAAAAAAGGCTCTTCTATCTACAAATCGAGGGAATATAAGACTTTTCAGCTCATACGGACATGCACTTCAACTCATAGGATTCTCATTCACTCCTCTTCCTTTCAGCTCTACAACTTTTTACTTTTCAATATATTTCCTTATATTGTTAAGATCATTAATCAGCCAACCAGCCAGGGGTGGATTTAGTATAGGGCAGTTGCCTCCACTAGAATTTTAAAAAAAAATTGGGAACAAGGTGAAGTTTTGAAAATTTCAAAATTTCTAAATCTTGCCCCCACTAAATTTTTCATAAAGTATAACTGGGGTTAGCGTAATTTTTAAACATTAAACATAACTTTTGCAGCTCAATCATTTCACGCCCGTGTAGACGTCCTTTTCGATTGAACTTTAGTCTCTGTGACTCTACCTTTCTTCACTACCCCTCACTTCTTTCATTCCTTTGATTTCTTGAAACTTTGGTATATTCATCAAAAAATCAACTTACTTGGTTGTTAGTATTGGGGTATATAGCAGCAATTATCTCACCAAAATCGAGTCAAGAAAAACAAATAGTGCCTAATTTTTACTGTAATGTATCACTTTAATTTCAACACAATAAAGCATCAGCAGGACAAAATCGGTTGCAATGAATCACACAAATTCCACTCCAAAAATTTGTCTATTTCAATTAAAAATTCAGTGCAACAAGACTCAAATACAAGGGAATTAGATTTGAATTTTCAGCAATAAATACACACAAGTATTATGGATTTATAAATTATATTATTGTGAATTTATGGATTATATTTTGATTATGTGTAGTACATTATGTCATTCACTACGGACTTAATAATAGATTAGACAAATTTATTTTTTTAATCAGTTATTGAGAGATTTTTTGTAATAAAATCAACACTGGAAAAACTGTCTCCTGGTCAAAAAATAGATGATCTTTTGATATTAAGTTTTTTTTATTGCCTTTTTTTATACATAGCTCATATATATGAGTTGTTCATCTAAATGACATTTTTTGATGGAAATATACATAAAATAAAGTTTATTTGTATTTATAGTTTAAATTTAAGAATTTTAAGTTACCCCCACTGAAACAAAATCTTGACTCCGCCCCTGTAACCAACCAATACTAAACACCCTCTAACGAAGCATTAAGGCCTAGCAGTACTACTGAAAACACATGTAGACAATGGAAGGAAGTAAGTTTAGTACAGAAAAACAAAAGCATTCACCCCTTGAAGATTCAACACAAATGGCTTATTTGAAGAGTAAATATATATAGAGTATAAGATTAAAACAACAAGCATCGACTATCAATTTTTTTAGCGCATACAATCAACACATTCATTTCTAAACATCGTTCTCAATAAATTAGCAAAAGAAGAGGGAATTAGTAATATGAGATATTTCTAAACATTGTTCTTAACAAATTAGCAAAAGAAGAGGGAATTGGAAATATGAGATATGATTGACTGATTAACTTAAAGGAGAAGTGTTACCCGATTAGAGGGAGGGGATGGAGCTCCTGCAGCAATGGAAAGCTCGAAGTGTGATTACGGATTTTGTACAAAAAATATCAATTTATAAGATTATAATGACTATCCCCAAACATTAGGGGAAGGCTTTGTTAATTAAAACTGATTACCTAATGAAGCAGTACATTGATGGTTGGGGAATGCCAAGACACAAAATTCAACAATTGTCTGATAGAGAAGGGTGAAGGAGAAGTGTGTGCACTGGTTGACTATGACGCCCCAAAATCCGGGGGTCCATCGATTACCCATCGACCCGCGGAATGTCTATGGATACCGAGTAACTCGATATCACAATGTTATGCCCCATTGACTAGGGTCCATACTTTAATAAAAATTTGGGCAGAGTCTCCTTTGTAAGGGGAACTCTACTCAAAATATAACCTGTGCAATATCTTCATATGATCCATCCGAGGCCCAATATATAACAATGACTGCACCGGGTTCATTTATAAGTAAACATCGACCACACCGGGTTCATTTATCCATACTTATATCAAAACATGCAAGGTTATTTTAACACTAGTCCATATAACTTCTATTACAATCATTTGCAAAAGAATACATGCCCAAAACATATTTTTCACAAGTGTTTTACATTAACACAAAATAAGTCACATTCGGCTTTCTTCACACCTGAGGGTTTAAATTGGAGCCATTCGCCGGTGTATTTCCCCCACCTGAAATGCTTTCTCGTATAGGGTGAGCCAAAACCCAGTAGAGTAATTCCAACAGAGGCTACTCTCCACCTAAGTGCATATGCAATGTTCACATTCAACATTTCTTATTCACATCAACGTTCCAAGTAAGAATATGCAACTCTATATTGGAATTTACTATGAAATGAGATGGAACTCACTCATAAAACTTTGACCCGAGTCCTCACCAACTCCCACAACACAATGCAATGCCAATGTGTAATGAATCTGTCATTTGACGAAAAATCTACCCATTGATCGTTTGAAATAAAAGTTATTTTATTATAAAACCAAATCATTGATGGGTGTTACTCATTGAATGAGTACTTTATAAATCAAAATCTTATGTCTTGTTGGGCAACGTATTTTTGGTATCTCAATCACAGGTTCCGTAAACACCAACACTTTTCTGAAAATTCACCGCCGAAAAGTGCCTGAACCATGTGACCAGGTTTTGCACCCAAGGGAGAGTCTAGCCCTACTTGTCATACCCAACACAAGTTTTCCATCCATGCAACCGTGCGACCCAGTAGGATATTCAATCCCACTTTTTTGAGCCCACCCTTCAATCACCAACCTTCAATCACCAAGAATGATGCTTGAATGAACCATGCCCAACACACACACACACACACACCCCCAAACTCATGCCTAAGCCCATGAATGGGATGCCTCCATGCACAACGATATATTGTTCAATATGCTATGAATGACATATGAACAATCTCAACCTATCCATGGTAAGTTATGTTCTAAACATATAGATACCATATTTGTCACAACGTCAATATAACACACGCATGCATATACATTGACAATTTTTCATAAAACAATTCTAAGCATGTTATAACAATCTTTATGTCAATAACACACTTAATCACAAAGGAAAAATATAACACATAATAGCCCACATAACAACCCACTTAACGGCCAAAAACAATCCACAAAACAGCCCCTAATCAGAGCCTAAAACAGTCTGTAAAATAGCCTTAAAAACTGTTCATGAATGGCCCTAAAAACAGTCCATTTTTCTGTCCCAAAAATAGTCACAATTTTAGTCCAATTCAGTCCATATTAGGCCATAAAAATAGTCCGTAAACAGCCCCATAACTGTCCCAAAAAAGTCTACATATAAACCAATTTCATACATTAAAACATGTCCAAAAACATTTCATTTGGACAGCCCACATACTAACCAATTTCAGCCACTAAAAGTTCACTTGAGGTAAGAATAAAACCAAAGTAGGAAGATCTCTACCTCTATAGAAGTGTAGAAAACTTCTATAACACCAAAACAAACCCAAAGCTCTTGATTTTATAAAATTCTCTTCTTGGATCTTCGGTGAAATCGCTTGTTTTTGGTGTGGTTGCGTAGCCCTTGTCGCGGTGATCGACTTTAACTCTTGGATCGACCAATTCCGACCGACAGAACTCCGGGAATCGAAGGAGAAAGCTTGAAGATTGATTTTTTTCCTTCTCCTCTTGTCTTTCTTCTCTCCAAAACGTGTGAGGCTGAAAAAATGGAGATATTTCTCCAAAAAATCTGATTTAAGTCACTATTTATAATTTTAAAGACTTGGCTCACAACGCGTCACACGCCCCATCTTTTTCGGGTTTGTTTTCGCCCCGAAACGATTTTTTACATTACGTGCTTAGTTCAAATTAATTTTATTGGTACTTTAGTTCATTCATACTTAAATTTTAAAATATTTATTTTTAGGGACCACTAAGAGGTCATCCGTCACCCAGTTGTCTTGAACGACGTGCAAAAAATTCGACTATCTCGAAATTCAATGAAATTTGACAGGATGACTAGATTTCGCGACACGAGTCCAACGGTGAACTCCGTTTCCTCATCCGATGTTTAGAACATGAGTACTTTAAATACGCATTATAGTTATAAATTACCATTTTGCCTTTTTTCCAAAAAAGTTTAAATTTACCCGGGTTTCACATTCTTCCCCCCTAAAAAGAATTTCATTCCCGAAATTCACACACACATACACATACATTCACATGCATATGCAACAGTCATTTAATATTAAATAAATCTAAGAAAATACCTCTATCCTCGAATAAGAAAGGATAATTGGTACGTATAGTGTCTTTGCGTTCCCACGTTGTTTCCTCCACTTCTCGGTGCTGCCACAACACCTTCACTAGCCTCACGGTCTTGCCTTGCAAAACCTTATCCTGGCTATGCATGATACGTACTGGTCCCTTCTCGAAGGTCCCATCCGCATCAATAGCCTAATCACCCCAATCCACCACATGTGTCGGATCTAGAGTGTACTTCCTAAGCATAGACACATGGAATACCGTATGAACACCCGATAGATTTGGCGGTAACGCCTACCTGTAAGCAACTGTACCTACCTTCTCGAGTGCCTCGAAGGGCCCGATATACCTCAGGGACATCTTTTTTAGCTTGTCGAACCTGACTACTCCTCTTTTAGGCATCACCTTCAAGAAGACATGATCTCCTACCTCAAACTCTAGATGTCGTCGCTGTTTGTCAACATAGCTCTTCTGTTGGCTCTGAGCCATGAGAGACGCTTCTGTATCAAGTCCACCTTCTCAGAGGTGTCCTTAACCAAATTTGGACCCGTAAAGGGTCTCTCTCCTACCTCCGTCCAACAAATCAGAGATCGTCCAACAAACCGCAGATCGACAAGGCCTCTCATATAGTGCCTCATAGGGTGCCATCTGTATGCTCGCCTAATAACTGTTGTTGTAGGCGAACTCCACTAAGGGTAAGTGCTCTTCTCAGCTACCCTTAAGAACTTAGACGCATGTCCTCTAGAGTTTGGATGGTACTCTCCGACTGACCATCAGTTTGGGGATGAAAGGCAGTGCTCATCATCAACTGTATCCCCAAGGCTCGCTAGAAACTTTCCAAAAAGTGTGCTGACTATAGATACGGACACTCCATGCAGCCGGACAATCTCTCGTATATACAACTTCCGAAGTCCTCCAGTGTGAAGGTCATCCGTATTGCCAAAAAGTGTGCTGACTTAGTAAGTCAGTCCACTATCACCCACATTGCGTCATACCCTCATAATGTTCATGACAAGTGAGTCACAAAATCCATCGTGACATGCTCCCACTTCCACTCAGCTACCTTCAAAGGTTTGAGTAACCTTGCTGGTCTCTGGTGCTCAGCCTTCACTTGCTACCACGTGAGACATCTACTAATAAAATCTCCAACATGTTTCTTCATCCCACTCCAGTAGTATTGGCGACAAAGATCTTGATACATCTTCGTGCCACCGGGGTGTACAGCAAAACGGGAACAATAGAACTCCCTAAGGATTTCCTCTCTTAGCTCCACAGACTAAGGAACCACAATCCTTCCCTTATACCAAAGACTACCATCCGAGTGAATGGTCCAGTGATTGATTGATAACGGTTGTTGTTCCTTACTTCTCAACACCACCCTCAAATGTGTATGGCTTATGTGTGAAGGGAGTGTCACTCTCCCTCAGGATGATACAAGAGATAGGAAACAACGGAATATGAATGGTGGGAAATGGATGAACAAAATATGTGTGAAATGAAAAGTGGAATGTGCACAAAAGTGCTCCCCAATTGCAAGGAGTCTTTCATTGTCGGTGTTTTACTTGGAAAGTATTCCAATGTCGTCTCCTCAGGGAAGGAAAGGGAGTTTTGTGAAAGTGATTTTGCAAAGAGGTAAAGAAAATGTAAAATCTTTTGTTTATGTTTTGGGGTTGTGTTTGTAAATGGAAATGCAAGAAAACAAGTGTTGGCTAATCCAAAGGATTCATTCCAATGGGAATACCAAATCAACTCAAAGCCTTCCTCCGATTGAGCATGAATGAACGATTGATTCGGGGGAAGCTAGGGACGAGATTGGTGAGTATCTAAGCATAACCCGTGACTAGGCCTACGGGATATCAAAGGCTCACCAACTCATCCACTCTCAACCCTGTCAACCTGAACCATTTGACTCAAAAGGGAGGAATGAAGAAGAGTTGAAATGGAATCCCCAAGAGGAGGTCTTCCCTTGGATTAACCAACTTAAATCTTAACTCCTCATATTAAAAGTAAGACATTCATAATGTAAAGAGACAAAGATGAAATGGCGATTAAATCTTAACTAAATGCAAGAAATCTTTAACTAAGAGGAGAAATCAACAATACCCATTTTAAACTAAGAATTGATGAAAACTTGAAAACATAAATGGTGAAAGCTAGAACATGGAACTAAACTTGCAATAACTTGAAAGGAATGAGATTAAAGACAATAAATTAAACTTAGAAGATCCTTACAAGAGATTAACAAGCTTTCTACAACTTGAATGGAGAAGAAAATGCAAAAACGTCACTATTCATCTTCTTCCTCCTTGGAGCTAAACTAAAACTACTCCTAAGCTTAGGTAGCCAACTCTCTCCCATGCTGAATAATGTTGTATATATGGAGTGTGTATTGCTGGAGAGCCTTGAATTTCGTCCATGAGGGTCCCCTAGCTAAGAGAGAAGACCTCCCATCAATGGCAGGTGATTTTGATGGGTTACACAGGCTAGGAGGAGCTTAGTCTGCAACCCACATGTCAGCCCTCTTCTCTCCCATCCTCCTTAAATGTCAAGCCTCAAAAGTCTTCCAAATGTGTAAGGGATGCCTGCTCTTGTGTAAGGAAATGTTGGGGGGCAAGTGGGGAAAGTGTAGGTGGGACCCCCAAGCCTCAAAGTTGAGTTACAGGCTGTTTTTCGGCCAGAAGGTTCATGGTACCGATACTACGTACCGGTATCATATGGTACCGGTACCGAGTACCGGTACTGTTTTTCTTCACTGGACCACCTTCGGTAGAAATGTCATAACTCTTGATCTAACCGTTGGATTGAGCTAAAATTTTGACTTGATACAGAGTACATCTAGATCTACAACTTTCCTGTTTTGAACTTTTTCAGATTCTGAGTAGATCATGGTAAAAATGGAGGACAACCGAGACAGTGCTTCCTAGTGATGTGGCAGCTGGTGCCTTTGTTCCAAAACACCAATACCTCCTTGATTTCTTCACTTTTAAGCCTCCAATTCTTCATGTATTGTGTCTATGTCATTACCACACATCCAACATAGTTGCAAGGTCCTAAAATTCAACATTTAAGCTATCAAAACATGCAACATCGAGGATTCAACATTATTCATAAAATAGGCTAACACTAAGTAATTAAATGCAAAAGTTGAGTTATAATGAATGTAATGAGGCCAGGAAATGTGCAATATTATGTGCTCATCATCCAGCCCTTATCACCTGTCCCCGACCGTACCCGATCCATGATGGACAATATCTCCGTGTCCCGCCCCTGGGACTCGATCACTCGGCCTAATAGGGAAGGCGCAGTCACCAAACTTTCTAAAGTGCCCTAAGCCTATCCCATATAGCGTAGCCCGAACTGTCCCACAATCTCAAGCATCTGCCACTCCCGGGAAGTCACACTAGCCAAGACTCCCCATGACTTCCGGCTAGTGCATTAGCCACCACATTTGCCTTACCGGGATGGTAATGCAAAGTGAAGTCATAGTCCTCTAGATACTCCATCCACCTATGTTGCCTCAAATGAGGTCTCTCTGTGTAAAGATGTACTTCAGACTTTGTGGTCTGAAAACACCTTGAACTACTCACCATATAGATAGTGGCGCCAAGCCTTCAAGGCAAAGACAATGGCCGCCAACTCCATGTCGTGCGTAGGATAGTTCTGCTTGTAGTTCTTTAACTGTCAAGAACCATAAGCTACCACTATCTCAAACTGCATCAAAACGCAACCAAGTCCGTCCTTGGAGGCATCACAATATACTATGTACCTCTGTCCCCTTTCTAAGACAATCAAAATAGGTGTTGAAGTAAGTCTCCTCTTCAACTCCTAGAATGTCTTCTCACAAGAATCATTCCACTCGAACTTGACCTCTTTCCTGGTCAATCTTGTCATAGGTGCAGCCAATCGGGAGAAGTCCTCAATGAACCTCTTGTAATACCCTGCTAATCCCAAGAAACTGCGTATCTCGAACACTAACTTTGGTATCTCACAATTCATGACTACCTCAACCTTCTCCGGGTCCACGGATATACCCGAAGCCGACACCACACACCTTAAGAATTTCACCTCAGTCAGTCAAAGTTCACACTTGCTGAACTTGACATACAACTGATGGTCTCTCAAGACCTGAAGAACAATCCTCACGTGACCCTCTTGCTCCTCCTCAGACTTGGAGTAGATCAAAATATCGTCAACGAAGACCACGACAAACTGATCTAGGTATGGTTGGAACACCCTATGCATGAGATACATGAATGCCGCTGGAGTGTTCTTCAATCCAAAAGACATGACTGTGAACTCAAAATGCCCATTTCGCGTCCTAAACGCCGTCTTAGGGATATCCTCCTCCTTAAATCTTAACTAATGGTAACCGATGCGGAGATCTATCTTAGAGTAGACCTGCACCCCCTCAGATGATCGAACAAGTCATCAATCCTCGACAAAGGGTACCTATTCTTGATAGTAACCCTATTCAACTGCCGATAATCTATGCATAGTCGAAGGGTCTTGTCCTTCTTCTTTGCAAATAACACCGAAGCGCCCCAAAGTGAGGTACTCAGTCTAATAAAACCCCTATCCAACAATTCTTACAATTGGACCTTGATTTCTTGCAACTCTACAGGTGTCATCCTATGTGGGGTCATAGAAATGGGCGATGTACCGGGATACAACTCAATAGTAAAGTCTACATCCCTCTGTTCATTCGAAAAAATATCCTCATACTCACTAACCACTCGAGGTAGACCCGACTTCTGTCTTGCCGCATCCTCTAATGTAAGGATTGCTAGCCAACCCATCAGCTTCCCGTGCCATGTATAGTCGTACACGGCTTGGGGTAAAGCATCAAGCTTATCCCCCTAAACCATGAAACAAATACCGTCCGATGTGTAGACAGTGACCCTCTTATGATCACAATTAATGACGACTCAATGTGCTGTCAACCAGTTCATCCCAAGGATGACATCAAACTCTGACATGTCCATGACCCTAAGGTCCACGGTGAGTAGAATCCCCGAGATCTCTAACTCACAATCTCGACATATCTAGTCAACCCTCACCCTAGCACCTAGGGAAAAACTCATATGCAATGGCTCTTCCAAGGTTTCTACCTCTAAGCCCAAGTCTTTCACACATGATGCAACAATAAAGGAATGAGATGCACCAGAATCAAATAATACCCTTTCCCATAAGCGAGAGAGTAGAAATGTACCCTGAATAACTGACTGATCTGTCGGCTCAATGTGATGTGTGATCGAGTAGACATGCCCTTGGGTCTCCAAAGTCCCAGCCTGAGAGCCTTGTCCTCCGCCTCGACCCATGTCCTGGCCTATCTGACCTGCTTGCGGGATCCCCACACGTGAAGTAGTAGGGCCTTGTGCAGCACCCTGGAATGGATACTGACTTCCTTGGCCCATGGTGGGGTAGGAAGGACTGTAGTGAGACTGTGAATATCCCACTAATGACTTGGATTGAGACGTCTCCTGGCCCTGGGATCCCTTCCTCTAAGGACAATCCCGCTTCATATGCCTCAGTTGGTGGTAATGATAGCAAGTCCGTTGGCCTGCCTGAAAAGGAGGCCTCTAATTTCCCCCGCCTCAGGAGGACTGACCTTGGCCTTGGCCTTGATAGTCGTGGCCCTACCCTTGATGCCCATGCGGAGCAAAAGTCCTCTACCTCTTCCCCGCACCAGAAAAAGAGGATTGACCCTCATTCTTCTTGTCTTTACCACCCGCTTCGTGGATGTTCCTTGCATCATCAACCTCTCTCTTAATGGCCATAGCTGTCATAACCATCGTGTCCAAGTCTTGCAGAAGAAGACCCACAATTTTACCCAGGATTGACAACTTCAAGCCATCCTCAAATTTACTCACTTTAGCCATGTTTGTGGCCACATAATCATCAGCGAAACGAGCTAATTCTGTGAACTTATCTAAGTATTCAAGAAATCGTCATCGCTCCTTGCCTCAAGTCTAAGAACTCCCTGGCCTTTGCATGTTGAGCAGCCGCCGGGAAGTACTTACCCATGAAGAATTCATTGAACTCTGCCCAAGTCATTGCCTCCAAGTTCTTGGAGTCTTTATCCCAATCCCACCATACTTTAGATTCTCCCTCTAGCTAGAATGTAGCTAGTGTTATCTTAGTAGCATCGGAGGTGATCTCCATAGCCCTTAAGATCTTGTCAACTTGCTGAAACCAATGATCAGCTACTATCGGATCCGCCCCTCCCAGAAAGACCAGAGGATTGTAGGCCTTGAACTTCTAGAGGTTACTTAATCCTCCTTGACCCACATTGGCACCAGTCTGTGCACTAGTAGCAGCTGTAACACTAGTTTGTGCAATAGTAGCAACCACAACACCAATAGCCTCCACGAAGGCTTGTTGGTCAAAGTTCGGTGGTGGTTGGTTGTTGTTCCGTCCACCCCGACGTCCCCTTGCTCTAGGTTTCATCTACACACACATAAGATAGCAGTAGGCCAATAATTTAATATCCCAAAGTTAGGGATCAAACACAAACATTGAGAATTCTCTCATTGTCCCCCTAGTGGAACATGTGTCACATACTAGTAGACGTTTAACCCTTGAACTATCTTGTTCATCCATTTTTCCTAAGGTTATGTTTTCTAAACACTAGGGTTAGAATATTTTTCACCATATATATAATTCACATAACATGTAGCAAGTAGAGTATATAACATGAAATACATATGGAATGCAATGGTCTAGACCCAAGGCCTATCAAGCCCTAGGTAATCTGTATAAATAAACTCTGATACAAAGCTGTGACGCCCTAAAATTCGGGGGTCCTTCGATTACCCATTGACCTGCGGAATGTCCGTGAATACCAAATAACTCGATATCACAACGTTATGCCCCATTGACCGGGGTCCATACTTTAATAAAAATTTGGACAGAGTCTCCTTTGTAAGGGGAACTCTACTTAAATACAACTTGTGCAATATATCTTCACATGACCCATCCGATGCCCAATATATAACAATGACCACACCGGATTCATTTATAAGTAAACATCAACCACACCGGGTCTATTTATTCATACTTATATCAAAACATCCAAATTTATTTTAACACTACTCCATATAATCATTTGCAAAAGAATACATGCCCAAAACATAATTTTCACAAGTTCTATTACAATCATTTGCAAAAGAATACATTCCCAAAACATAATTTTCACAAGTGTTTTACATTAACACAAAATAAGTCACATTCGGCTTTCTTCACATATGAGGGTCCAAATTAGAGCCATCCGTCGATGTATTTTCTCCACCTGAAATGTTTTCCCGTATAGGGTGAGCCAACACCCCGTAGAGTAATTCCAACAGAGGCTACTCCCCACCTAAGTGCACATTCAATGTTCACATTCAACATTTCTAATTCACATCAACGTTCTAAGTAAGAATATGCAACTCTATATTGGAATTTACTATGTCATACTATAAAATGAGATGAAACTCACTCATAATACTTTGACCCGAGGCCTCACCGACTCCCACAACACAATGCAATCCCAATGTATAATGAATCGGTCATTTGACGAAAAATCCACCGAATGATCGTTTGAAATAAAAATTATTTTATTATAAAATCAAATCATTGATGTGTGTTACTCATTGAATGAGTACTTTATAAATCAAAATCTTGTGCCTTGTTGGACAACGAATTTTTGGTATCTCAACCACTGGTTCTGTAAATACCAGTACTTTTTTGGAATTTTACCGCAGAGAAGTGCCTGAACCATGAGACCGGGTTTTGCACCCGAGGGAGAGTCTAACTCTACTTGCTATACCCAACAGAAATTTTGTCATGTATGCAACCATGCGACCCAGCAGGATATTCAATCCCACTTTCCCGAGCCCACCCTTCAATCACCAAGAATGATGCTTGAATGAACCATGCCCAACACACACACATACCCATACTCATGTCTAAGAGCATGAATGGGATGCCTTCATGCATAACGATACAATGTTCAATATGCTATGAATGACATATGAGCAATCTCAACCTATCCATGGTAAGTTATGTTCTAAACATATAAATATAATATTTGTCACAATGTCAATATAATACACGCATGCATATACATTGATAATTTTTCATATAACAATTTAAGCATGTTATCAGAATCTTTATGTCAATAACACATTTAATTACAAAGGAAAAATATAACACATAACAGTCCATGTAATAGCTCACATAACAACCCACTTAACGGCCAAAAATAATCCACAAAACAGCCCCTAATCAGAGCCTAACATAGTCCGTAAAATAGCCCTAAAAATAGTCCATGAATGGCCCTAAAATCAATCCATTAATGACCCTAAAAACAGTCCATGAATGACCCTAAAAACAACCCATGAATGACCCTAAAAATAATCCATAAATGGCCCTAAAAACAATCCATGAATGGCCCTAAAAACAGTCCATTTTTTTGTCCTAAAAATAGTCACAATTTTAGTCCAATTTCAGTCCATATTAGGCCATAAAAACAACCCTTAACAGGCCATAAAAAAATCCACGTATAAACCAATTTCATACATTAAAACATGTCCAAAAATAGTCCATTTGGACAGCCCACATATAAACCAATTTCATCCACTAAAACATGTCCAAAAACAGTCCATTTGGACAACCCACATACTAACCAATTTCAGCCACTAAAAGTTCACTTAAGGTAAAAATAAAACCAAAGTAGGAAGATTCCTACCTCAATAGAAGTATAGAAAACTTCTAAAACACCAAAACAAGCCCAAAGCTCTTGATTTCACAAAATTCTCTTCTTGAATCTTCGGTGAAATCGCTTGTTTTTGGTTTGGTTGCGTAGCTCTCGTTGCGATGATCGACTTTAACTATTGGATCGACGAATTCTGATCGACGGAACTCCACGAATCGAAGGAGAAAGCTTGAAGCTTGATTTTTTTTTCTTCTCCTCTTGTCTCTCTTCTCTCCAAAACGTGTGAGGCTGAACAAATGGATATATTTCTCCAAAAAAATTGATTTAAGTCACTATTTATAATTTTAAAGATTTGGCTCACAACGCGCCACACGCCCCCTATTTTTCGGGTCCGTTTTCACCCCGAAACGATTTATTACATTACGTGTTTAGTCCAAATTAATTTTATTGATACTTTAGTCCAACCATACTTAAATTTTAAAATATTTATTTTTTGCGACCACTGAGAGGTCATCTGCCACCCAATCGTCTCGAACGACGTGTAAAAAGTTCGACTATCTTAGAATTCAATGAAATTCAACAGGGTGACTAGATTTTGCAACACGAGTCCAACGGCGAACTCCGTTTCCTCATCCGAGGTCTAGAACATGAGTATTTTAAATACACATTATAATGACAAATTACCATTTTGACCTTTTCAATAAAGTTCAAATTGACCCGGGTTTCACATTGACAATGCCAAATATGAAGTGGGAGGATTTTTATAAGTGGTGGAATCTTTATTATTTTGCGCATTAATTTCTAGAATGTGTATAGTCACAACCAAAACATTAAATCGTTAATTCTGTAATGACAAGAAGAGCAAGGATTTCAATAATAACTAAATTTTGTAATTGAATTCCAGTAATTAACGAAAATGGGGGAGAAGAAAAGTAAAGAGAGATAGATAGAGAGAGGAAAGGTGAAGGGAGCGGCATGATTGTTTGTTCTTGACCAGTTTGTGAATACGCGGGGTAGAAGAGAGAGAAAAAGTAACGGTTGAAAAATAGGTAGAGAGGCAAAGAGAGACAACTAAGAATTAGAGAAAGAGTAATGATTGAGAATAGAGAATCAATTGGGGATTAAAAATGAGTTTTATCTTATTATTATAGATATATATTGCCAACTATTTAATCGTATGATTTTTATTTACCATTTTAAGGTAAGTTGGTAGTCTGTTACTCAGTAAAACATTATGCAAAAGATAAAATGTTTGTACAAAAAGTATATCTATATAATAAAACAAGAGTGTGTTTAAATTTTATCATAGTCATATTTTCCCCCTCAAAACCATCACCAATCATTAACCTCACCTATCATCTCTTTGTCAGACTCAAATGTCAAATTGCATCACTCATTTTTATCACGTGTTTAATCATTTATATATTTTCTCCCTAAAAATATCACATCACTCATTTCTATCATATATTTAATCATTTAATATTTGATTAATTTGTAGTTAATATATTTTGAAAAAAAAATTAATATAGTGGGATCGATTTTTTGGATACTTGAATTTTATATTTTATCGTGCCTTCAGGCATGAGTTATGACTATAATTTGATATTTCAAATAATTCTTTAAACAAGATGGAGAATAATCTCAATTAGGTTCCGCAACAAAATGAATAATGATTTTCTTATGCACTTTGTGATTGTGAAATAAAAAAAAAAGTAAAAATTTAGCTTAGAGTTAATTAATTATAGAAAGTTTTAAAAATTTTAAGTGTTGTGTTCCACTTTAATTTATAATTGAGATGAAATGTTCTAAAAAAATTATGTTTGCAACTTTTTTGTTCATTTTTGTTAAGGCTAAATAACTTTAATTTTATTATTTTATATAATAAGCTAGTCTTGAATCTTAAATATATTTTCTCATGCTTGAATTTATTAGTTCTTTTTTTTTTTTTTTTTTGCATCAGCTGAAGAATTATATTAAATAAAATTACTTATACATGGAGTTTTTTATACACCCAAGGAGAAACATAGGTTCTTTTTAAAACCTTTGCAGCTAGACGATTTTTTTAAAATGTGAGTTGGGGGATCCAGATAAAAATATGAAATGAAAATATAATTACTTTAGGGGATGGAATATAAATTACATAAAATTTTGTGATTAAAAATTTAATTTGTGAGATTTAGGAAGCATTGGTTCTTGAGGATCGGACCAATCTATCTCTGCCACAGGCACCACCACTCGTAATATCATTGCCAGATGATGTGTGACAAGAGATTCTTTAGTATTATCGAGGAGGAATCAAAGTAAAAGTAAGCATCTAATCCTATAAGATAATGCCTTATATGCTATTTTTTTTCTTTTTTTATTCCTCAGGTGCAACTTTTATGTAGGAAAAGACTTTGGTATCGAAAATAATAATTCTTTTGGATTAAAGTATAATTTTTGTGGATCAAATTACAACTAATTCCCTGCAAGTTGAAGTGGAGGTTGGATATAAATAAAGAGGATTTTCAGAGAAGACAATAATTGAAGAGAGCTAAGTATTCGAGTTCCTTTAACCTTTTGCAGAGTAGTATGGCATCATTGAAGGCTGATAAACCTCTTGGGCTAGCCAAGAAAGACCCTGCCAAAGCTAGCAATTGTAATTCTTGTACACCCAAGGCACCTGCCCCGGCAACGGCCTAGCCACCAGCATTAGCACCAGCACCGGCCACGACCACAGCCCCGGCCCCCAAGACAACCGTTGCAAAGCCAGAGCCAAAGCCTCACGAGCTGAAGAAGAGGGTACGTAGCTATTTGTATAACCTAGCTAGTCATATGCATGCATGAGTACTGTAAAGTTGACGTTCAAAATCTAAAGAGTGCCCCACAGTATATTAGTATAATTTTGGTCTTGTTTTTTTTGAATCAAGTATTAGTAAATTTTAATTAATTTATTTAATTAGTCATGTGAGATATTCTAATACTTGTCCAACCTATTTATTAATGTGTCTTGTTCGGATTAGCATGCATGTCGTGTGATCGAAAAACCTAAGATCAATATTCACTCCTCTCAGCTAAAATCATCACCACCCATACGGTCTGTATTTGTATAAACTAAAAATGCATTCAATTTATTAGATGGTTAAATCAAAGCACAAAATCCCCACATAGATTTTAAAAGTACCATGTAACGAACTTAAGAAATAGACATTTTCTTTTTGTACAATAACTGCTAAATGAGCTGCTCATGTGAAAATGAAATTATTTTTTCAATATTAACTTAATCCATTTATTATTTGAATTAGTTAGTTGTGTATTTTCTAGTTCCTATGAATAATTAATCAATCCTCGCCCACTAAGTACATCTCATGTATGTTGTCGAGACAAAAAATGTCACCTCTAGTCAATATACCACTCAACTTAAGGTTCATGGGGGCTCCTACTTGACTACACACACTTTTTTTTTTGGTTTAATGGTCAGAGGTGTCTGAACTAGCTTATTCACATCTCGATTATTCTCTTTTGTCCAATCAAAGGTATACTATCTATTCCGGGACTAGAATATTTATGAGGGATAAATCTCTCATAATTCGATTCCAAAAAATTATCAAGATTCGAACTTTGAATACAAATAAACGTTATCAGGTTATGTAGTCATTGTTTGATTACTACTTTTCGGCTTCTCATACATGAAATATTGAGATTTCATGCCACTCAACTGACAGGGCACGTATAGGCTACTTTTTGTTTACTTTTTTCTGGTTTTAAATGTGTTGGCTTAAGAATAAAACAAGTTTTGTTATTCTTGCAGGGTATGGTTGGCAAACCAGCAACAAAATAATTAGCTTGAGCGACGCTATAATTATGATATGGATGTATCGAATGTCGTATACCCATAGACATTCATAACTCTATGGCTGCCTTCAGTGTTATCAGTGGATACTTGTAGCCTTGCTTGTATTCCACAACAAAATAAAGGGGCAGTATTAAACATGGGTTCCAATCTCTCTCTCTCTCTCTCTCTCTCTCTCTCAAAACCATTTTTTTTATTCAATGGTCAGAGTTATCCTGACCAGTTTATGCGCATCTCGACTAATCCTCTCTCCCGTTCGATAAAAGAAAGACAATCTATGTCAAGACTAATATATTTATGAGAGATAAATTCCTCTTAGTCTAACCTGCCAAGGTTTGAACTAAAGACATCTTAGATTTATAGCTCATCTCTTTTAACACTTAAGTTACCTCTCAGTACACATGGAACTGAAATTGAGAAATAGGTCAATGATGATATTTTCTCCCAATTGTTACCAAAGGATTTTGAAGAAAACAACTACGAGGGCTCTAATGCAATGAAATTAAAAATTTGAGCATATTAGGTTCATATTCCAGATTTGGTTCATCCTAGTAGAAATCGGAATGTGATCTTCCCCCTCGAATCAGATAAAGAGAGAAGGGAATCTTGTTGAGTTCTTAACTTAAGAATTAGAATTTTATTTTTGGCCTAAATCACAACGGATTTCTTTTTCTACTATTTCAAAAAGTAACATTCAATTTTTTCTAATGATATTTTTGAAAAATTAACTTTTGATAGATTCAGAATATCTATCTATATAATAAAGTATAATACAATTCAAATCTCAACAAATAAACAAAATGATTTTTGCTATTCGCGGTTAAGATCACTTTAAATTTTATTTTAAAGTTAATCTAACGGCTAATATTAACACCCTAAATTTAATAGAAAAAATAGGTCTCTAAGGGAGTGTTTGGAGTGAATTTTTAAATGTACTTTTATGAATTATTTCTCATAAATACTTTTAAAAAAATAGTGTTTGAAACCACCCCACGATTACTTCTACTACCACCACCCCCATTGCTCCACCACCATCACCACTGTCACCCCTACCACCATCACCGACACCCCTGCCACCACAATCACTATTGCCACCACCTTACCACCACCATCACCACTTCCATTGCCCCACCTCTAGGGCTGTCCATGGTTTGGGTCGAGCTTGGCCCGTGAATTTTTTTTGGGCTAGACTTAGGTAATGTAGGTCTAAGCCCATGCTCGGGCGAGTGGCGGGTCGGGCCGGGCTCAGGTAGTGGTAAGCTACTCGTAGCCTAGCCCGTCACCTATTGGGAGGGGCTTTCTGGGAGGGCCTGACTGGGCGGGCTTTGCAAGCTTGTTTGGGCGGGCTTTTGTTGGGCCTGTTGGGCAGGCTCTGTTGGGCCTATTGAAGCGAACTATTTTAAGTTATGGTGGTCATTCAATTATAAAAATTAGTTGAACAAATTTAAAAAGTTATGTTGTAATAAGTAATTTAATGTAATATTGAACATATTCGTAGTATTGATAATCGATACAAATAAAATGGCTTCTAATATTACCAATATACATAACTAAAGAGGATTTATTAAAACTAAAACATAAAAGAGAAGAAAATAAAAAGCAAGGGTTTGATAATATTATCCAAATTATATTGAAATAAATCTTATATTAATTAAAACTTTAGTGCATTTATGCAATTTTATTTGAAAACTCAGAAACTTGTCATCAATTAATGAAAATAGATAGAAATAAATAATAGTAAATTTAATTATTTTAACAATTCATTTTTATCTTTTAAAAGAAAGAATATGAAAGGCTTGACTATGTGTAATATTAATGAAGTTTTATTAATATAAATTCCACATTAATAATGTTAGTAACTTAGTATTGTGAGAGTCAAGTTGTCCAATTAAAAGTTTAACATCAATCTAGTCTTATTAAAATGAGTTCTGAATTAAATAAGGTTAGTATTGTCTTTATATATTGTTTTAGGGTTAAAGTAGTCAATCAAAAGTTTTTCTTAATAGTATACTTTTATTATTAGTATAGATATGTATATATATATACATATATATATATGGTATGTGAGCTTCGGACTTCAGGTATGCGGACGGGTTATTGAGTAGGGCTTCGGGCCGGGTTGTGGGTTTAAGGGTAAACTCAAGCTCTTTCTTAAAGGATATTGGGTTCGGGCGGGCCAACTATTTGGCCTATCGGGTTTCAGGCCGGGTAACAACTAATGTGGGTAACCCGGCCCATGGACAGCCCTACCCACCACCACTATAACCAATACCACCACCACCATCATCACTACCACTACCACCACTGTCCCACTTCCACCGCCCCACCACTACCATCCCTAATAACCACTATTGTCGCACCTTACTACCACTGTTACCGTCTTACCATCACCCCTACCACCCCATGACCATCATAACTATCACCACCATCGCTACTGCCCCAACTCCACCCACACCTCACCCTCACTGCCCCACCACCACCACCACCATCGTCACCTACAACCAATTGGTACCATTATCGTCTATGCCACCACCCACCACCATCATCATCTTATTCTTATATTTATTACCATTATCACCATCATCCCACTACTATTGTCGCCCATTGTCAAATCCACCATCACCCATCGTCACCCACCATCGCCATTGGCCACTATCACCTATCCCACCACACCTACCACCATCAACCACCACCACCTGTCATCGTCCATCAGTGTAGCCACTATCACCTACTTCCACCACACTTACCAGTGCCGCCATTCGTCACCACCCATCACACTGTCGATTAGAAGCATTCATCGTCGCCCACCACCACTGTCGTTGTCCCACCATCCACACCCACCACCACCACTACCATCACCATTATCGCCCACGACTGTTACCACCACTACGATTGTCGCCTTATCAACCACAACCATCACCGTCTACCACCATCACCATTGTCGCCCACCACCAGTATCATCGCTCACCCCCACTACAATCGATGTTTAAATTTTTTTTATCTCTCTTCTATATTTGTAATTTGATTTTGGGTGTGAATACAAATATGTTGACTATTTTTTTTATTACTCCGTGCCTAAAGGCACGAAAAATAACTAGTTCCTCAGTAGTACATATTTATACTTGCAAAATTAAATGAAAGAATGAATTATCAATTTCATTGTTGACATAATTTATATTTCTAGAAATCGCTAAAAGATGGAATAGTCGAAATTGGAGCTAAAAGCCTCAGAAGATGAGAAATCACAGGTGACAAGCCGGAAACCTAAGCCAATGAAAAATCACTGGATTATGATGATGCACAAATTTGTCTTCATGCAAGACCAACAGTCAAGAAGCTGTAAGGGTGTGATTAATGAGCAGAAAATAGACAATCAATAACAGATCAATGGTAAAATAGTAAATATAGAGTGAACGCAAAGATTTATAGTGGTACTGTCCGGATGACCTACGTTCACTTTCTAGAATGGTAGCCGTGGCCTGGGTCTTTTATTAATGAATGATGGTCGTCAGAGGGTTTACACTAGAGAGTTACAGCACTTTGGAGAAAGAGAGAGAGCGGTGTGTGTAAGGGTCTTGGAGGCGTACCCTCAATGTTGAGAGGGCTTACATTATATAGCTAGGGTAAGGCGCGGTGACGTGAGGGAGAGGTTTTCCACCATTTTGGTAAGTATAGTTATGGTAGAATGTGATATTCGTATCCCGTAGTAGGATGTGATCTCTGTATCCCGTCATTCTCTCCCTCATACTCCTATTCAGTCGGAGGAGGACTCTCAACTAAATTGGGCTTGGTCTTATCTCTGGACTTGTCTTGAACAAGCTTGGACTTGTATTGGAGTCAAGTGGCGAAGAAAAGGACCAAGGGGTAAGCCAACGTCCACTTGGAGCCATATGGGCGGTGCCCACTTGGCGGAGGAGGCATGGGCGACGTCCTCTTGGCGGAGGAGACATGAGCGACGCCCACTTGGACCTCAGGCGGCGCCCCTTGGATATTGACGCGAGCCTTTTGGTTCTTTTGACTTCTTTTGGACTCGCATCTGATGGGTCAACCCAACTTCGACTTTGACTTCTTTTTGGGCTTTATCGGTTTCTTTACATTGGGTTTAGCTCAGTTAATTTCGGATTCGTCGTTTGCCCCCATGCCTCAAGCCTCTGACTTTTGGTGAGAAGAAGAGATTGTGGGTATGTATTTCCTCGGCTTTCGGCTCTGTTGGCATCTTTTGGTCTTATTTTTCCATGTTGGTTGAGTTTCTACTGTGCTATCACCATTCTGGTGTTGGTTGTGTCCTCTTCATATTTAAAGGCTTCATCCTTCACTGGCAGTTGCTTGGACGATGGTCTCTCAAGCGATGCTAAAGACTCCTTAGGAGACACCTAGTATGAGGAAGACAGAGACGATGTTGAGGGAGTTAGGGACCTTGGAAAAGGCCAAGAGATGATGGTGCTCATGGGATTATTGGTGACACCATGGAGGCCAGGTGGGCGGCGCCCCCGAGGGGCAAGGAGGGTGGCGCCCGTTGAGGCCATGAGGGCGGCGCCCAAGGAGTAAAGGACTGCTGGCATGGGCGCTGGCCTAGGCGAGACTGGGGTGGGCGACGCCCAAGTGGCTGAGGTGGGAACTCAGGTCAATAAGTTTGGCGCCTGAGTGTTGGGTGGCACCTATGGGTGAGTGGAACTGCCAGGCTATCAGAAAATAGAGAACAACTGGCAAATCTTCAAACAACCATAACTTTGCGCAAGAGGGTCGGTTTGAGGTGAGTATTTTTTGAATTCAGGTATTTTTTCGAGATCTACAACATAAAAACTGCCAAAGGCAGTTTAGCCAACAAATTTTTCCACAAAATGCTTCTTTCTCTTTGGATTTGAGTTTTTAACACAACTCAGTTAAACTGGTCAATTTTTTTTTTGGTGGCTTAGGCGCTAGTCTTTTTCAAATTTTTTTTTAGCTTGGGCGTCGCCCTTTGCTCCCTCTTCATTTTTTTTTTTGCTTGGGCGTCTCCTTTTGCTTCCTCTTTATTATTTTCTTCTTTTTTTTTCTTGTTGGATCATCCTTGATGCAAAGTAAGGAGGAGCTTTGGCCAGGAGTCCATGGGCAATATGGGTGATGCCTTGTCCTGTGCTGGCAGCTTGGGTCTTACACTAGGCGGCCGTGAAGGTGAGCTGGAGACTGGGTGAGATGGGAGGACCCATCCCCATGGGCGATGACAGCGCCTTGCTGGATGACGCCTTCTTTGTTATGGACCCTGGTATGGCATCAAACGTAGGGGACACTTGGTGGGCGGCGCCAGCTTGACAGGCGAGGCAGGAGCATTGTAAGCAGTTTTGGACGCCTCCTTTTAGTGAGAAAGAGAGTTGGGCACCTCCTTTGGGCTAAAGGGAGAGCTGGGCGGCACCAAGAGGAGACTGGGCACTAGTTGGTGATGTCTGGCATGTATGGACAATGGTGGAGGCTCTTTTTGGAGTTTTTCTCTCTTCTCAAGGGACCGAGGTTTTATGCCCCCCAGTGCTTCTAGGTTAGGGTCTAATTGCTGGGTTGTTTCCCTAGAGATGGGACCCAGTGGTGCCCCTACTATTTCTCAAACTAGGATTTCTGTGTATACTAGAGCTAGCTGTTGTACTACTTCATGAATTGTGACTCTAGTGGAGACGACCTGAGTTTCAAAAGTGTACCTGGCAAAAATAATGTTATCCCAACATTAAAATATCTAACATGATTACCGGCAGAAAGTGGCATACTATTTGCGTGAGAGCAAAGTCAGGGTCATAGAGACCGAACTACGTATAGTTTCAGGAGATGGCTGTCATAGCAGAGGTGACTATTTATGCGAGAGTAGAGACATAGAGGTTGAGCTACGTATAGTCTCAGAGATGGTTGCTGTGGCAGAGGTGACTACTTGTGCAAGAGCAGAGTCATATAGGTCAAGCTACGTATAATCTCGGAGATAGCTACCATAGCAGAGGTGACTACGTGCGCGGTAGCAAAGTCATAGGCCGAGCTACGTATAGTCTAGGGTGATGGCTGTTGTAGCATACGCTTGCTAGGTGACTACGTGCGCGAGAGTAGAGTCATAGGCTAAGTTACGCATAGTCTCGGGTGATGGCTATCGTAGCATAGGCTTACTAGGTGACTACGTGCACGAGAGTAGAGTTATAGGCCGAGCTACGTATAGTCTCGGGTGATGGCTGTCATAGTAGAGGCTCATTCCATTGAGATGGAGATGAGGAAGGCGTTGAGGAGCTGGGTGCTTGGTGCGAGGGGGTGTGACCCATCATCTAGGCATCATTATGGGAGGCTCCCTCAAGGTGGAGGGGGCAAGCCCCTCGTCTGGGCGACGCCCAAGGTGAAAGGGATGTCTTTTGTGTACCTTGTTGTTAGGTCATGTTCTATAAATTGTTTGTAAATTTTAGGAAAACAAAATAATTGTGGACACAATAATCTTCGCAGAATTTTGTAAATAATTAGTAACTAAAATAATAAAGGATAGATAAAAGATTTGGATGCTCGATGCCCCACAAGTGGGCCAAGACTTTCCTGGTGGAGTTGGGTTCACTCCTCCTAGCCCTTAGGCGATTGTCTGGACTTCTCCGAGAGGTTACTGGCATTCTCTGTCATCCTGGTTCTGACCAGATGGGGGGGTTTGTCCTCTGCCAGTAATGTACTGCCTTAAGTGGCCACGCTGTATGAGTTCCTCGATTTGCCTTGTAAGATCAAAGAAGTTGTCCGTGTCATGGTCTTAGTCGCGGTGGAAGCGACAGTAATTGCTGAGATTTCGGTGTTTGGGGTCAGACTTCATCTTCTCAAGCCAACGAATAGAGGAGTCATCCTATATTTGGAATAGGATGTGGTCCATCGAACCATTGAGCGGCGTGAAGGCTTGTCACTCTCTCAGAGGTGGGGGACCAAGGCGGTCCTTGACAGAGATTCTCTCTGTCCTATTTTTTTTATTCTCTACCTCCTACTTGTCTTCGCGGGTGTCCTTCCTTTTCTCCCCTCCTCGGGAAGACTCACTTCGACAGGCTTTGGTGACATCCTGGACGTTCATGTATTTTTGTGCCGTAGACAACAGCTCGGGCATGCTGGAAGGTGGCTTCTTGAGGACTGAAAATATGAAACTAGAGGTGCAAAGGCCAACGCTGAAGGCAGTCAAGGCCACCTTGTCATCCGGCTCCTAAATTTGGAGAGTCTCTTCGTTAAAGCGGGCGAGGTAGTCTTTCAGACTTTCATCCCTGTCCTACTTAATGGTGAACAGATGGGTTACTGGCCTCTAATGTCAACGTCCCCTAATGAAGTGGAAGACAAAAGATCTGCTGAGTTCTACAAATGAGTGGATGGAGGAGGGCTTGAGTTTGGCGAACCATTGACGAGTGGACACCTTTAAGGTAGTGGGGAATACTCTACACATAATATCAGCATGCACGTTGTGGAGTTGCATGAGAGATTTGTATGTGTCAAGATGGTCCAGAGGGTCTCTAGTGTCGTCGAAGATCTCGATAGTAGGCATCTTGAACTTAAAAGGCAAGGAGTAATTGGCAATATCAGCAATGAATGGAGTATCAGTGCACCTTACTAGGTAATCTACCATCTCGGGCGCCTATGCCTTGATGGCATAGAGGGCATCACCAAGTTGGTTTTGCACCTCTTTAATCTTGTGATTTAGGTCTAATATTTACATTTGTTAGAGGAAAAGTTGATCATTTTGTTATGAAAGTGTGATAATTATGTTAATTTATTTAAAGATTAATGCTATGAGAATAAAAGATGAGTTGTGTTGTTTTACAGGTTAATAGTGCAAAACTAGAGCTAAGTTGTGAGGAGAAATGAAGCATGGCTCAAGAAGGATCACA
>CM042185.1:12087529-12101974 GCA_023539305.1 Ilex asprella | reverse complement strand
TATATATATATTAATGGATTTAATTGAAAGTTGCTAATTTAGGTATTTTTAGACCTAATTTAAATTGGTTGGTCATGAAGCTTTTAAAAAATTTATTTAATGTGTATACAAAGAAATGGAGAGCAAAAGAGTAGAAGGAAGAAAGTTACACATTCTGTAACTTTCCGTTGGTAGAGAAGATGGATTTCTTAAATTTTAAAAACATCATCTTTAATTTCAAAAAGCTTTACTTTGACTCCTATATTATTCTAAACTTAATTTTAACCATTGTTTTACTTAGTAAGTTGGAAGAATAGAATTCTGAAAAATTTATGGCAGTCTCAAAAATAGAAAATTTGTTTTTTTTTAAAAAAATTATACTTTGACCCCAAAAATTTCAAAAATTATGATTTGACCCCCAAAACTTTAGAAACTTTTTCTAAACAGTCCAAAATGCTTTCATACACTATTGCCTAATATCAGAAAGGATATTTATATGTAAAAGATATATTAAGTATTTATCAATGAGTAGGAAGTATAAAAATTAAATATAGAATCGCGAAATGCTAAAATTAGGAATAGAAATTGATTGTTATATGTTATTTTGGATTAGGTGGTTATTGCATTGAGGTTGAGAGAGAGTGTTTTGAATTGGAGTTTGGAAATCAAGGTGAGTAGTTTACTACTTCTTTTGGGAGAATTTTCTATATTCAATGTGTGGGTGCTTGTATGGATTTTTCATATATATGATATATGTTGATGTTTGAGGTTTGCAATTAAATGTTTTGCAATTGTGAACTGTTATACATGTGAATTTTAAAAAATTTGTGGGATGAATTATATCATTGCCTTGTTGATGAAAGAGAAATTTTGTGTGTTGGGACTAAAACGACAATTTTGGTGTGTGTGTTAAAATCATGTTTATGAGATGGGGACTGGGTTACCAGGTCTAAATGGTAACATGATTGTTTACTGGCGTGGTCGGTATAGGGATGTGCACATAGGGGCCAGTCACCAGGCTAGTGATGACAAGAGATGGGGCCAGTTACCAGGCTAGTGGTAACAAGAGATGGGGCCAGTTACCAGGCTAGTGGTAACAAACATGAGTCGACAAATGTATTTGGAACTGAGAGTGTGTATAAGTCTTTTGGGATATAAATGCTTTTTATTTATTTATAAAGTTATTTGTGAAAATGAGTGGTGCTTTGGTTATAAATGTCTTGTCATTTATAAAGTTATTTGTGATCATGAAATTATTTTGTTTAAAGGATTATGAGGGAGGGGTTGGGGTATAATTTGTTGTACTTATGTGTGTGTCAAAGTTTATTTTCATATATAAATTGTGGGATGTATTTTCACACCTCATTAGAGGTGGTTGCTATTTTACGGGCCATTGTGCTCACCCAAACGTATAACATTTTTCAGGAGATGATCAGGGTGAGGAGTAAGTCTGCGGATATACAAGGGATTAGAGAACTTGAAGATTTATTTTAGTGGAGATCATTGGGAATAAATGTCTTTTATAGTTTTTGAGACAATTATTCAATTGTTTTGAGAATAATGTTGTTTTTACTTAGAATAGTGAACCTTATGGTTAATTATTGTTTACATGAGTTTAATAATGATGTTAGTGATATTTAGTTTATTTCTCTGATATTCATTAGATCGGTGGAATGGATCACTTATTTATTGTCTTTCGCTGTGTTTGACATTTATTATGCACGTGTATGGTTGGTTAAAGCCTTGGTAGCCGGTCCGTTGCCCACCCTATGTGATCCGAGGTGGGGGTGTGACAGTTGACCTTGCTGGAGTAGATCTGGAGCTGGAATGATTATGCAAGCATTGAAAGTTGCTGTTTTTAGTGTCAATAGAAGAAATTTCTGAATTTTTTTTTCATGTTTTGAAGGATTAAAGCCAATTAATTGAAAATGGATGTTAGAAATTGATTTTTTGCTTCTTGTAATTCTTTGAATTTTATTCAATAATAGCTTTTATTTTTTTTAAAAAAAAAAAAGGTGTTAAAGAGGTAGAATATGATGCGTGTGTTAAACAGGTTAGGTTACCAAACGGGGTTTTAAACGTTACCAAACGGGGCCTAAATGATCCATTGCCTTTTTCAACAATGTTTTTATTTTAGGGTGAATCATACTTTGCACCCAAAAATATTTAAGAATTCTCATTTCACAACTTAAAAAATTAAAATTTTCACATTACACTCTCAATGTATTAAATGTATCATAATTTGACCATTTCATTAGTTTTCATTATTCATTCCATCAACTTCAATAGAGTGGTTTTGAACGAAAAAAGAAATCGAAATTAACCGAAGGACTACATTTTTACACTTTTAATACATTGAAAGGGCAAAATAAAATTTTTAAATTTTTTGAGGTTCAAAATGAGAATTTTCCTTTATTTTATTTGTCATAATTCTATTGATATAATACTCAATTTGAAGTAGGATAAATTACACTGACACCCCAATAGATTAGCCTAACTACAAAGACACCGCCCTAATTTTCTGAAATTACCCTGACATCCATTACTATTTACCTACCCATTTGTCACAAAGTACCTCTATGGCTAATATCGTTATTGACAATGTCAAAAAAGTGATTGCATAATTAACTTTTTATAATTTAATTCTCATATTACCCCTGAATAAAATTAGACTTGTTTATTTTCATGTTTTGTTCGTATTCGTATTTGTGGGTTTTTTTTTTATAATGTGGAACTTCTTCAAGACATGACCACTTTAGACCTATCCATACGAGAGTAAACCCTGAATATCTATAATCATCCATAAACAACAGGCATTGGTTAAGCCTTAGAGACACTAGCGAGAGTCAAAGTCCTGACATCCGGGACCACGGTTCGTTTGTGTTCAACTCCACATCGTTGGGCTACCTGTGCGGGTATGTTCGTATTCGTGTTGACCTAGATAAATTTTGAATAAAAAAATTTAGCGCTAAGATTTAATTCTAAGATTATGTTATCACTTAATATTCATGCACATACTTTTTTTATAAACTAAAAATTAACTTAATAAACATAGCAATAATAATGAGTAAAAATATTTTTTTTATACAATAATTATGTCAGTACTTAATAAACATAAATAAATAATTAATATTTTATTTTTACAATACCAATTAAGTATGTTGATCGTTTGAATTTTGTATTGTTCATGTTAATATACAAATGAGGAGATAAAAAAGTTTGACACGATTAAATAAACGAGTTGATCATGTCAATTTTGAGTTTAGCGGGTTGAATCCGAAAATAACTTATTTGTTAGTATCTAAATATATGAGAGGATGATAAATGAAAATTGATGTATGGTAAGAGTAATTATGGGAATCGCTTTTTTTGTTATATTTGTTAAAGGATAAGATTTGACCGGGGGTTTCAATGTAATTTCAAAAAACTAGTCTATATATTTGACCGGGTGCGTCTCTATAGTTAGACCAGTCTATATGGATGTCAGTTGAATTTACCCTTATAAGTATTTCTAATAAAAATTTTGTACTCAATTTTCTAAAAACATAGGACATTGCTATTTTTATGTTTGATTAAGGATCATATTGGATTAACCCGTCCATCTGGGCCTTGGACTAATTATAGTGATAAACTGATAATGCATCCTCATCTCATATTTTGTTCAAGTATTAAGAAATAGTGAGCCCCATATTTATCCCATCCAATAATTTATTTGGATAGAGTATTGAACGACAGAATATACATTAAATTACTAAAGAATCATCCAGCAAAATATCTTTTACTAAAACATACCTCAACCAAACTATTTAATGGGTTTATTTAAGAAGATGTATGTGACTATAAATACAGTATTCATCCAAACCTGAATTATTTCTAAGTGATAATACTAGGTTTAAAATATGAATCTAAATATGAGAGTAAAGGAAACAAAGTGGGCTCAAACATATTTTTTCCAATCTTTCTTTCTTAATAACTAAAACAAACACACCCTAGCGGATAGAAAAGTATCATTTGGCCGAAATTTAAGTAGAATATTTTATGTAAGTATGCATGTCTAAGATTCAAATTTTTATTTAAATTTAAATTAATTAATATTTGAATAAAAAAATTAATTTGATATAAAGGTTATCGATGGACAAACTCAAATTTAAAGAAGAAAGAAACTAAAATTTAAATGAGGATAAATTTAAATTTAAAAGAAAATAAAGATGACTATTAATTTTACAATTAAAAATTAAATAATATTATTCTAACCTTGAGTAAGGATTTGAATTCCAAAATTCAGGGTGCGTTTGGTAATTTTTTTATTTTTTATATTTTTTTTAAATAAAAACATAATCAATTTTTATTTTTTTTTTCTGTGATAAAAAGTTGAATTAGAAAATATGTTTAGTTATAATTTTGATTAAAAAAATCTAAAAACTAAAACAAAAAATAAATTTGGTAACCACTTTAATTTCTATCATATATTTTAAGTTTTATATTAATTCCTTGTTATAATAAAAACATCAAAAATTCTTATATCAATACATTTATCAGCCCATGAAATAAAACACAAAACAAAATAATAAAAAATGCTTAAAGCTATTAAACATTCTAATACATCACATTGTTAAAACCATTAAACATTTTCAGAATACACACAGAATTTTGCACACAGACACATATATGCACTTACACATACACACACACAGAGAGATGCAGAAACACACGCAGATGTAGACACACATGTGCACACACACACAAATGCAGAAACATACAACACACACACTTACCCAGCCACACAAACGCACAAACAACCCACAATCCACAACACCAATATCTAAAATGGAGATGAAGAAAAATTACTAATTCCTAATCCCTAATTCCCAAACCCTAGATCTGAAATTGAATAAATCTCATTTAACCATTTTTCTTCTAAGCGCGTGTTTTCTTTTTTCCATATTTTTGAATGCACATATCTTCATGTTTTAAAAAATGAGGGTTGTTTATTAAACAGATCAGCCAAAAAAAATTACAAATACACTCCAAATTTTTTTTTGTTTTTTTTTTTGACAAAAATTAAAAACAAAAACAGAAAAAAATAGAAACAATCTTTTACCTAACGCAACCTGAGTAAACAATTTTTTTGTGTTTTTTTAACACAAATTTAGATTTAAATCCAAATTTGAATCAGGTTGGTGATGACCTGAGGAATGAAATTCCAGTTTCTAGCAATCAAAGTGGAAGCAGCTCAATACCCACAAATCTGTTCTCTCTGACTCTCTCTCTCTCTCTCTCTCTCTCTCTCCAGGACGGGTGAACACCGGCGAAGACCTCGGCACCTAGATGTACCATCTCCGGCCTATGTCAGGTATGATTTTCTCTCCCCGCTCGCAAGTTTCTCTCTCTCTCTCTCTTTCACTCACATACACACACAGAGTACATAGCTGTTAGATATACACACACACAGGTCCAAAATTTTATTGCGAATGAAATTGGGGCAGAAAATTCTCGCGTATGTCGCACTGTTGTATTGTGTTTGATCGGTCTAAATTGTCTTTGACTGTGAATGACTGAAGTTCTATTTTTCTTTTGAATTTGTACGCTGTCGACCGAAGTTTCACTATTCATTTCTGATTGAAATTCAGAATTTGGCCGAGTTATACTGGGTCTGGACATTATCATTGATAATCTTTTCGGAAATGAACTTCGTCTGAATTTTTTTCGGAACTGAACTTGGGCTTAGCTTTTTCCCGGATTTGTTACTGTTTATTGGGATTGAAATTGATTATGATCTATCATCTTCTCGAACTACATGGTACCGAATCGGAACCCTGATAAAATACAGGGTGTGATTGCTTGAAGTTGAATGGGGAACTGTAGGATCTGTTATCTTCTGGAACTAGGCCCATGGCAAACACCAAACTTTCAAGTTAATTCAAGAAGTCATTAGAGTGATTTTGGAGTGATTTTTTAGCTTTATATTTCGATGTTCCGTTTTCTTTTTAAGTATTTTTTTTGGTGATGGAATGGAATTTGTAATGTGATACTCTAATGGAGTCTGCCTCCATTTTCAGATTACTATTTCTGAACCATTTCATTTACAATATCCAAGCCAGTTCTTGCAATTGAGGACCACTACGCTATATTGCTTTCTCGGTGCTGACCAATGGGGAGTGTCATTGAAGTGAAATTCAGGTTTTGCATCGACCGATGGGGTACATTCACTGATGTTTACGCTGAAATTCCAGGTCAGTCTGAAGGCCGAGTTATGAAGCTGTTGTCTGTTGACCCATCCAATTATGATGATGCTCCAGTTGAAGGAATCAGGAGGATTTTGGAGGAATTTACCCTTGAGAAAATTTCCCGTAGTACAAAAATACCCACAAATAAGATAGAGTGAATAAGGATGGGTATGACTGTGGCAACAAATGCACTATTGGAGAGGAAAGGGGAGAGGATTGTGTTATGTGTGACTTGAGGCTTTAGGGATCTCCTGCAGATTGGTAACCAGGCTCGCCCAAATATCTTTGATCTTACTGTATCAAAACCTTCAAATCTTTATGAGGAGGTTATAGAGGTTGACGAGAGAATTGAACTTGTTCTTGACCACGAAGAACTAAACCGAGATTCTTCGGCATCACTAGTTAAAGGTGTTTCGGGTGAGTTTGTCAGAGTTGTGAAGCCATTCAATGAGGAAGCTCTAAAGCCTTTGCTAAAAGATCTATTGCAAAAAGGAATTAGCTGCTTGGCTGTTGTGTTAATGCATTCTTACACTTATCCTCAGCATGAAATATCTGTGGAAAAGTTAGCTGTGAGTTTGGGCTTCCGACATGTTTCCTTGTCGTCTGCTTTGACTGCTATGGTTCGAGCCGTTCCTCGGGGTCTCACAGCAAGCGTGGATGCATACCTGACTCCGGTCATCAAAGAATACCTATCGGGGTTCATATCCAAATTTGATGAAGGGCTTGGGAAGGTGAATGTTTTGTTCATGCAATCAGATGGAGGACTAGCACCAGAAAGCAGATTTTCAGGTCACAAAGCAGTTTTGTCAGGTCCTGCAGGTGGCGTCGTTGGTTACTCGCAAACTCTTTTTGGGCTTGAAACAGACAAGCCCCTCATAGGCTTTGACATGGGTGGTACATCTACTGATGTGAGTCGATATGCGAGAAGCTATGAGCAAGTTCTAGAAACCCAGATTGATGGAGCAATAATCCCACCTCAGCTCGACATAAACACTGTTGCCGCTGGTGGTGGGTCAAAGTTGAAGTTTCAGTTAGGAGCTTTTAGGGTAGGACCAGAATCAGTGGGTGCACACCCAGGTGCAGTTTGTTATCGGAAAGGAGGAGAATTGGCGGTGACAGATGCAAATCTTGTTTTGGGATTTGTAATACCTGATCATTTCCCATCCATCTTTGGCCCCTGCGAAGATCAGCCTTTAGATATCAAGGCAACTAGAGAAGAATTTGAGAAACTTGCAGAGCAGATTAATTTCTACAGAAAGAGCCAAGATTCATCCGCAAAAGACATGATGGTGGAGGAGATTGCACAGGGTTTCGTGAATGTTGCCAATGAGACCATGTGCTGTCCAATACGGAAACTAACAGAGATGAAGGGCCATGAGACAAAGAACCATGCTCTTGCTTGCTTTGGAGGTGCTGGACCCCAACATGCCTGTGCCATTGCTCGGTCACTGGGTATGAAAGAGGTACTCATTCACAGGTTCTGTGGGATCTTAAGGTGCATATGGCATGGGACTGGCAGATGTCGTTGAAGAGGCACAGGAACCATATTCTGCTGTTTATGGCCCTGAATCTGTTCTAGAGGCATCTCGTAGAGAAAGTATTTTGTTGAAACAGGTAAATCAGAAGCTGCAAGAGCAAGGGTTCAAAGAGGAAAATATTACAACTGAGACATATTTAAATTTAAGGTATGAAGGTACAGATACTGCAATCATGGTAAAGAGACCGAGAAATGAACATGGCTCTGGAGCTGATTACGCTACCGAATTTGTTAAGCTTTTCCAGCAAGAATATGGGTTCAAACTACAAAATAGGAACATCCTTATATGTGATGTAAGGGTTCGTGGTGTTGGAGTAACTAATATATTGAAGCCAAGGGCCTTAGAACCGGCCTCAGGTGCCCCAAAAGTTGAAGTCCACTACAATGTTTACTTTGGAAATGAATGACATGATACTCCTTCATTTAAACTAGAGGATCTGGGATATGGGTATGTAATGCCTGGCCCTGCAATTATCAGGAATGGTAATAGCACGGTGATAGTCGAACCCAACTGTAAAGCTATTATTACCAAATATGGAAACGTTAAAATTGATATTGGTTCAACTTTAAGCACCATGAAATTAACTGAAAAAGTTGCGGATTTTGTGCAGCTTTCAATCTTCAATCACAGGTTTATGGGAATAGCTGAACATATGGGACGCACCCTACAGAGAACTTCCATATCAACAAATATTAAAGAGCGGGCTAGATTTCTCTTGTGCTCTCTTTGGTCCTGATGGAGGCCTAGTGGCCAATGCTCCTCATGTTCCTGTGCACTTGGGAGCTATGTCCAGCAAAATCGGGTGGCAGCTCAATTATTGGGGTGACAATTTGAATGAAGGAGACGTTTTGGTTACAAATCATCCTTGTGCTGGAGGTAGCCACCTACCTGATATAACAGTTATCACACCTGTTTTTGATAGTGGGAAACTGGTATTCTTCATTGCGAGTAGAGGACATCAAGCAGAGATAGGTGGTATTACTCCCGGAAGTATGCCACCTTTCTCAAAGTCCATATGGGAAGAAGGAGCCGCGATAAAAGCATTCAAGCTTGTTGAGAATGGCATTTTTGAAGAAGGGATCACCAAACTTCTCCGTTTCCCTTCTGATGAATCGGCTCATAACATCCCAGGAACGCGCAGGCTTCAAGATAATTTATCAGATCTGCATGCACAAGTAGCTGCAAATCAGAGAGGAATTTCTCTTATCAAGGAGCTTATTGAGCAGTATGGTTTGGAGACTGTTCAGGCTTACATGACCTATGTGCAGGTTAATGCAGAAGAAGCAGTGAAAGAAATGCTCAAGTCAGTCGCTGCTAGAGTTCATTCCAAGTCACCCAAGTTTGGAGGTGGAGACTCAGTGACCATTGAAGAAGAGGATTACATGGATGATGGATCTGTTATACACTTGAAACTTACCATTGATCCAGAGAAAGGAGAAGCAGTTTTTGATTTTTCTGGGACCAGCCCAGAAGTTTACGGAAATTGGAATGCCCCAGAAGCTGTGACAGCTGCTGCAGTCATTTACTGCCTCCGTTGTCTTGTGCATGTTGATATTCCTCTCAATCAAGGTTGCTTGGCTCCTGTTAAGATCCATATCCCGACAGGTCATTTCTTTCTCCTAGTGATAAGGCTGCCGTTGTGGGCGGTAATGTTCTGACATCTCAGAGAATAACTGACGTTGTGCTCACTGCGTTTCAAGCTTGTGCTTGTTCTCAGGGTTGCATGAATAATCTCACCTTTGGGGACGAAACTTTTGGGTACTACGAAACCATTGCAGGTGGAAGTGGGGCTGGCCCCACCTGGAATGGGACCAGTGGGGTCCAGTGCCATATGACTAACACACGTATGACGGATCCAGAGATCTTTGAACAGAGATATCCGGTTCTTTTGCATAAGTTTGGGTTAAGAGAGAATAGTGGAGGTGCTGGACTTCATAGAGGAGGTGATGGACTTGATAGGGAGATAGAATTTAGGCGCCCAGTTGTCGTGAGCATTCTTTCGGAGAGGCGTGTTCATGCACCAAGAGGGTTGAAGGGAGGAAATGATGGAGCTCGGGGATTTAATTATCTTTTTACAAAAGTTAAGCGTAGGGTAAACCTTGGAGGCAAAAACCACAGTCGAGGTGCAGGCTGGGGAAATTCTGCAGATTTTAACTCCTGGTGGTGGTGGGTGGGGTTGTCTTTGATTCTCTCCAGACATTTTGTGGTGAGTGCTGTCTTCATCCTAAATGCTGCTGTCTGGTTAATGAAGAGCTGTAATTAGATTTAAGGATCTAATTTTAGTTGCTTAATTGTTACAATTAATCTTGGCTCCACTTGACATTATTCTCTCCGTGCACATCTTGGTGTAAATTGTCCTTTAAGCCGAAACAATGAAGCTATCACATCATGCTAATTCACTAAATGTTTTGTCCACTTATTCTCCAAAGAGTGGACAAATACATTTGACTACTAATAGATGGCATGTCCCATTGAGTTAACCCATGCAAGTAAGTGTTTCATGACTGCGACATACTTGTCCTAGATGAAAGTTCTGGTTGGACAGGAATGATGCCAATTGCAAGTTTAAATTACTAATAAGAATGAATTATTATTTAGATTACGAAAAAAACTAAGTTTTTGCATCTGAAAGAAAATAGCTGGAAAAACTTTAAGATGGAGTTTCTAAACCTTGGCGATATTCAATGCTCAAGTAGGCTTTGGTTCAGGTGTCAAATCGAGGTTTAAGCTAAACTGGTAATGAATAGTGACAATTGATGCTTTCTTCTATTTCTGATTGTTCTTTATCCCAAAGCTTATTATTTATCCCAAAGCTTATTATCCATGGTTTCTTGTTTAGGATTTGTAGTGTAATTCTTCTTTTGCCTTTTTATGTGATAGGATTGAAGATTACAAGGGGATAGATATTAGATTAGTCAAAGTTGTTTTCAATTGTGATTTCCCTAGCAACTCAGAAACCTGTCTACACAAGGTATGTTGGCTGAACTTTTCATACAGTTTTTTGTCTCGTGTGAGAGGGCAGGCCTTGTCGCAGCAAAAAGTTGATCCATTGTGACATTGCATTACAGGTTTGAGTCACAAAAGCGTCTCTACATGTAGGAGCATACATGTAGGGGTGGATGTTGTGTACATTTGACCCTTCCTAGACCTGCAACGGCAGAAGCTTTGTACACTGACTGCCTTTTATTTTCTTTATTTTTTTTTTGCAGTTTTTTTTTGTGTGCATAGTGCATGCGCTTTATGCATGTGTCTGTATGTTGGTCCTATATTATGATGGATATTTCTTGCGTACAGGTTGGTTGATCATAGAGGTTTGAACACCTTGGATTAGCTGTGAAGCTGATCACTTACGAAGATGGCTTCAATTTGTACGCATGTGTTTTGCTTCAAGGTGAAACTTTAATTAGTAATAAGGGGCTGTGGATCTGTCTTGCCTTATGTTATAAAGCGGCATAATCCAAGCTACAAAGATGAGATATTGGCTCTGTTTACGTGGAAGTGTAACATACCACATTATTCTGATGTTCTTCATATGGAAATTCTAAAGAGGCAAATATGTTGTGAACCTGTTATTTCCTGGTTTCTAACTTTTTGAAATACTATTGTTTATTTTGTAGCCCTAATAAAAGAGGGGCGTATTACAATTTAGCTAAAATACGAGGAAGGATATGCTCTATTGGTGCTTTCTTTTTCAGTTGTTACACAACGGAAGTGTAACTAAGTCGAGGGGTGCTACTGTATTTCTTAGTTTGACAGTGTGATTTGTCTTTCAAATGAAACCTTAAATTTTTTGTTTGTGTTTTTATGTGTATATTATCTTATTCTCGATAGAACTCGAAATCTATCCATTGTTTCAACATCATAATTAGAAGATTTTCAACTGATTAAGTACATTATGAATGTATTGTCTTTTTTCTTGTTCATCTGAATGTGTCATTGCCCATGCTGATATGTATGCTTTTGTGGTATTGTTTAGCATGCGTCCAGTTGCGTTTGACGAAGGTAATTGAATGAATCTATTTGCTCTCTTGATATCACGTGTTTTGAGTTATGAAAATCGTCTATGTTAGGCTGCATATATATAATAATCTCTAGATCTCGCAAGGGCGGGAGGCGGCTGTCTTTTTCACACTTACCAATGATGTGCATTGTGGATGCTCTTTTGAAATGCAGACAACAGTGAGCTTGAAATCTGCAATCTAGGTTGTCCTTGGATGTGTTGATATTGAACATATTTGAGTAAAGGGAATATAAACTGGTTGCTTAAATCGAATGTCTTGATTGGGTTTGGAGATTTGACAGCGTTTGCACATTTATACAAGAACCTCGAACCTAGTGTTCTGTTCCATGTTCACCAAAAAAAAAAAAATGGGAAAAGAGTCCATTGTTTGTTTACGGTGAAATGGTGCTTCATGAAGGTGCACGGTTTTATTTAATGATAGAACAAGGAGTGAGGAATTTGTCATGTCTTATTAGCTGCTTAAGGTCTAAGATTTATCGATACACATGATCTTGCGGGTGATTACATGCATATGAGTTTACATTGCAGTCGTAAGAGACTGTTAACCCAAAGTCTAAATTTGTCGGAATAGTTTGAATGCCAACACTGTAGTGATCGAATATCCCAAAATGATAACACTTGAATCTTGATTAGTACATGTGGGTTGTAGCCAGACAATCTAAGGATGATTGTGTGGAATCAATGGGACAGATGGGTTAGAATATGGTATCAAAAAATAATTTTTTGATATAATTTTTCCTTAATTTTTCCAATCAAAAGGTGACACATGTTAAATTTTAATATTATATTTTATTATTTTGTTTTATTTTATTCAAGTTTAATGTTAAAAATAACTCAAAATTGACAAGTAATAATTATTCTTCAACATGACACCAAGAAATTAAATTTGGTGCCCATATCATGTTAGTCACATGCCACTTGCCAATACCAATGAATTCTTTTTGTAATTTAAATTTGTTGCCCAGAGCTCATCTAAAGTGTACCTAATTGTAGAACTCAAGATTTTAAGTAAGACTCTAAAGCCTGCATTAGAAATACGTATATAATTAATTTTCAACTTTTGAATCACCTGCATTAAAATTACATATATAATTCATTGGTATAAAATTTGCCCCAACCTCACCACATAAGTTAGGCTGGATTCTATTTATCTTCACGTCAGTTTTTTTGGTGGTCTGAATTAGTTCTCCGAGGCTCCAAGTAAAGTTTTCGAAGGATCGACATACCTGAAAAGAAGTCGAAGACTGGGGGAGGCTCCGGGGGTCAACCTTTCAATACTTAAGTCAGTAACGAGTGAAAACCGAAGGATAGTGTTTAGGAGAAGAGTCGCGTACTTTTGACATTTTCCCTGAACTCTTTTTTATATTTTAAAAATTAGTTTTTATAAGGGAGTAGACTCTAGCCTCTCTTATCCACCGTGGAGGGATCATACTCCTTGAGGAGTTTGGACTCCCATATCATTATAGTAGGCGGACGAGACTTATGTGGCTTAAGGAGTTTTTTAACTTACTGATAAGAAGGTTAAGACTCCTCTGGAATGAGGGGTTTCAAATCATTTCACTCCCAGTTTAGGCTGCTAATTTAGTTTTAGTGTTCTTTTGATTTTCAAATATAGCATAACTCCATCTTGTGACTCCAAATCTTGAGTCAGTCAGGTGGGGTAAAATTGATTACTAGAGGATTGTCGTAGCTATGAATTTTCCCTATTCACTCTAGAGGTCAACAAACTTCCCAATTGTAACTTTTTTGAACACACGACTTGTTTCCCAACGGTGCAACTAATTTTTCACTCATCAATTGTCCATAATCAGGTCTGTTCAATGTGGTTGGATTTGCATCGTACTTCCTTTTTTTTTGTTACCTCATTGGGATACCAAAATGGCTTACGTAGGAACATCTTGTTGGTTTAAATGAGGCTGCTTTTGTAACCATCATTTCCTAGGCTATTTAAACCCTCAGTTCAAGAATTCACTAAGCTTTGAAATCTCCTTCCTATTCTTTGTGACTTTGAATTTTGCATTAGATACCTTGAATCTTGAATTCTGGAATACTTGAGTTGGGCTCTCCCTTTCTAGTTTTTCTTCTACAATTTTGATTTCTTGAGAGAAAATCATCTTTGAAGAACTTAGGGTTTTTCTTGAATCCCCAATCCGCTCTCTCTTTCTTGAAGATTTCTTATTTATGCTCAAATCTTTCTCAATTTTCTAATTGATTTATTCCTTCTCCACTCTAATTCATGGCTTCTGAGGAAACTTTATTTGAATACATCCTACCTCTGGTTTGCGAGGCGGACCTTGCAAATGAGGATACAAAGGTTTTCTTGGAGGATCTCCTCGCAGAGCAATCCAAACAACTTGAGTTTTATGCTAAGGGGGTATGTAGCAGCATCACATAAAAAGATCTTATGAGAATTTGGACTCAATTCTCCATTCTAAACTCTAATCATCTGAGAATTCCTAAGAATGATGAAAGAGCTTGCGATTCCCTCGAAGGTGATGTTTGCTTTTATGAGGTTGCCTTGATCTCAGGGGCTCAGGTTTCCTAGCCATCCCTTTATTAACCATTTTTTGTCTTTCCTTAACATTGCTCTTACCAGCTTACCCCAAATAGTTGGAGGATATTGGTCTGGGTGTTCTTTGGGGCTTTGCCCTTAGTAGCAGTGTGTTTCTCTCCATTGGGG
>CM042185.1:12035070-12076075 GCA_023539305.1 Ilex asprella | reverse complement strand
TATATATATATATATATATATATATATACTAGTAATTGTCCGTGCCTGAAGACACTATGTTACTTGTAAAAAATAAACAAAAAATTCTCCAAAGCAACAACACATATACAAATACATCGAGAATAAAATGGTAACATAACCAAATCAAATTTATAATATTTAAGTAATAAATGAAATCAATAATTTTTTTTTTGTATTCGTCACCATTACTATAATCCAATTCAATAACAAAACATAATCATGGCAGGCAAAATGTGAAGTTAGAAGGGTTGATTTGTGCTAAACACAAAAAACACAAATCATATCTTATACATGCATTTTTGGTGTTTTTCTTTCTTTGTTGATGTATACATATTAACCTTGGGTTCTATTAAAACACAGGCATCCATTTAACCAATAACAACAACAAAAAAAATCACAAAAAAAAAATTAATGGTTGAAGGGTTGTAAAAATCACAGGCATTCATCTAACCAACAACAAAATCTGTCATCAAGTCTTTGGGGCTGAATACAATTTATGATATGTAGGATTATGTTCCTCTAAATTATGACTAAATCGTTCACTTGTGGAAGCTACCAGAGGCAATGATTTACCCAAATTATGCCAATATTGTAATGACAAACCACAACAATCTCAATCTTCTCAAATTCGAAAAATATTTAAGCTAGAAGTAATGTGCAACATTTTCAAACTGGTTAAAATCTAGGCTTTAAAAAAATGACAGTGAAGGCTTGTGTGCTGCAATACATTGTACACACGGAACAAATGCCTTCGCTAAAGAAACTTATAAAGAATAATGATTCCTATAGATGTATTGACTTAAAATTTGTCTCTGGCTATTCTAGGTGTCGATTGCATTCACAAAATGCCATGTACGACACTCTGTAATCATTTGAGATCATTATGAGCAAAGTACACCATCAAAACACGTCAAATGCTTCTCATTTTCACGTTTCTACCCACTGTAGCAATGGATCTAAAGAAAAAATGGAACCCCTAAAATACCAATAGAAACAACAATGTTAAACCCGTTGATGTAGGTTTTGGTTTGTAAACTCATCAGAACTGGTATATTTTCACCCAAATGTGCAAAACTCACTAATCCATATACCCACAAAGGTGTAACAAAGAAAAGTGATAATAAGTCAACAGCTACAATCAGTACAGTTCCAACATATAGAAATAGTTCAAACAACTTAAACTGAACAAAGAAGTAAGAAAAGGGCTCGATTGCAACACAACCAATAGTGATTCTCTTTCCCTAAACATAAAAAACATGGTTTTCAGAATTCGAGCAGAAACACATCAACATAGAAAGAAAAACACCAAAAATGCATGTATAGGTACAAATTTCGATAAGAAGGGTTGGATAAAATCCTATAATTCCACTAAAAGTACTTCTAGCATATATGCTCAGCAAACTGTCCTACCTAACATTACTGAGACTTCCATGTCTGCCATATCTTCTATTCCTAGTCAAGCTGATTTACCTAAGCTTCAGTTTGGGTTGTTTTTTGGTCCTTCTCTTATACCATCTCCGGTTCCCTCCATACAGATTGGTTCCATACAGATGCCTCTCCACTGGAATCCCCCGATTTGTCCATCCCTCACCCACATACACACATCATAGCCTCCTCCCTTCCAGTTCGGTCAGGTCAGATATACATCTCCTATCTCTCAGGAACTGCTGCCTATGGCTCCTCAGTCAATGTCCTTTTTTCAGCTAAAAATGCGAGGGCATTATAATGTGAATCAAAATTCAGGAGGTTCTCTGCCTGTAGGACCAAGTCAAGGTACTTCTGCTCAAAATGTGATGAAACATGATGTACCATCTCTTTCGGTCAATAACCAGCCTGTCGTCGTTTCGAGGTTATAGGACCAATCTAATGAGAACATGTCAAGAGGGTTTGAATTCACTTTCAGCAATAGAAAATGCAGAATGCAGTGTTCTGATTCTTAAGAGTCAAACTGAGATTTCTGTTACTGATGATGGCAAGGCCATGTTAGGATCAGGTTCCCAAGCTGAAGATATTGTTTGGCCTCAACTATCGAGGTACTATTAAATGTGCTAGAATATTTTCACCATAATACTTACTTGTGCAACATAGATTGATTTATACTAATAAGAATAAGCAAGTACATTCACTCATTCCATAGAAACCAAATAACCCCAAAAATCAAGCCACTATGCCTCTCCATCTTTGCAACCAATAGAACCGGCTCATACCTGAAGCCAATATTGACCCATTATTTTTTTGAAAACTAATAGACAAAATTCCTCTAAAAACATAACCACTGAATAATATCACCCGATGTACATTATTTATATAATCAAATTTAGTAATTGGTGCAATTTTTTTTTAAAAAAAATGTCTGAAACCAATGATCGACACACCATTGCACCACAGTCCTGCTTTAAATCAACTACTTAACAACTAATGCAAAATCATAATTCAAACATTTAAAAAAATGTTGCACGTGATGCACTCACTAAATGAATAGCCATATATGAAAAATATAATGGCATCCATGACATTCTAAAGAAAATGGTTTCAAACCGATTTCATATCACTAATGATTCTAAATATCGTCATCATAAAATAACTTTATTTTAAAAAATGACTTTCTTACAATCCAAAATAATTCCCATAGACCTAGCAACACCTCTAACCACCACAATTGTAGTTAGATAGAATTACAGATTGGCTTGGAAAAATCTTGGACACATGAATAAAGAAAGACCCATTGCAAAAATGAAATTTGACCCAATAAGTACAAAAAGAAATAATGCGATTTTGCTAGGAACAAACTTCGCAAATACCAGGAGTTTCAAACTATGCCACTGCCTTTAATAGTTATCTTCAAATAGGTGTTCACATATATAGACAAAAAAAAATAGAGATTGAATGACTTTTATTTGAATACAATATTGCAAGAAGAAACACACATCATGAAAAGTCATACCCATCAAACAGTGATGACCAATGCATAATAAAGACATGAGATTTGCTGTCTTGATAACTTGATCAAAATAAAGGAACTATTAGTAGATTGAAATTGGCAACAGAAAATTACCCAAATTGATGACAATCCTTCATTCAAGTAAGAACACTTGATGAGTCCCATTGCAAAAGAAAGCCCATAGCAGCTATGCTGGTGTGCAATAAATATCCACAAAAAATGCACAAATAGTAGTTACGAAATTATTGGCAACACAATCAACAACTTGGCCATTAGAAAATGGACCTTTTACTTAGTGGAGCAACTTTTTAAAATAAACACTACATTTAGTGATACTAAAGACAAAAACCCACTAAAAAGTACAAAAGCACAATAAATTACGACATAGCAACTTAGTTGCTTAATTTCTAGCCAAGGGAACCCTAAAGACTGGATTTGCTTAAGCCATTATACAAAAAACTGCAAAGTAATGCATCAAAACTCACCAACAATAACAGTGAAACCTACCATGGAGAATCCAAGTAGACCCAGAAAAAAAAATCAATACCCATGCAGAAAAAGGATAATCTATAATACTTACCGCAAAAGAAGGACAATCTATGAATTTAGGTACGATAGTAACATTACAATCAACAATCAGTTGCATAGAAATTAAAATAATTCTAGTTTCTAATTTTTAGCCGCTGAAAAATGTCAATGAAACAATAGTAAATAGTTAGATTGAGAATGAATTCATTGCCTAATCTTAGAGTTTATAATAATGCAAAATGACGAATCAAGTGCATCAGAGCATCGAGAGTTGAAGGCATACCCATGTGAGAGATTCGTTGAGTGGTGTGGAATTGATCCTCAAATAGCTACATGAGAAATGTTAAACCATTGTATTGAAGAAGAGAGCGAAATGCAAAGAATGTCTCTATTTCGCCCAATGCCAATCAATATTATATTCAAGAAAGCAAACCAAAGTGAAAGTCTCATTCAGCAATGCACATTGCAGAATTAGCTATATATCTTCCTAAACAAATAGAGCAAAAATCCTAAATACTAAGTTGATCAGATAACTCTAATACTTCAGTGATCAACATAATTCACAAATTCTTTGTGAAATAACATATTACCCTGTTAAGAAATAAATAAGAGAGACAGGGAAAAGAAAAGGAATTAACAAAATCACTAACCTCATCATGTTTCAATGACTGGAATAGTTTTAGATTCGCATTTGCTGCATATGTTACGTTTCATACGGAGCCTACTGAGAAAACCACAATTTTTACAATTCAAAACTCAATCAAAACAACATGAAATTAAATTAAATAAAATACAAAAATTCCAAACTAATGTGATAACTCCACACAACCAAGAATAGATTACTGATTCCACAAAGGAAAATTAAAAACTGGATCAATTACATCAAGCTTTCCCTAATCGAAATAATAAAACCCTAGGTTTTGTACAATTATAATCAGAGAAGTGTTCGGGTTAATCAACGAAGCCGCTAAGGTAAAAAGGGAGACATACCTGGGTAGCGTCGAAGACGGTGAGTCCAAGTCATCGTGGCTGTTGGTGGCATCGTGGTTGTTGTTGGCAGATTGGCTGTGACGATGCAGAGAGGGTGCAGAGAGTGATGAGGGAGAAGAGAGGGATAGATAAGAAAGAGGGATGTGAGATTATGGCAGAGAAAGGGGAAAAAACAAGGGGAGAAGGAAAGAGAAAGGGATCCCTTTGGGTGTGATGTTAGCTACGTTCCAGAAGTGTATGAGAGAGATAGAGACGCATAAGAGATAGGAGTCTTACGATGAGAGACTGCTTCGTGGGCGGGAAAAAAAAGTTTAGGACTAACTGTACACCATTCGATCAAAATTTTTGAGATGATCTGAACTGTCTTTTATGTTGGGATTATGTTATCCGTTGAATTTGTTTATGTTTTATCTCAAAACAATCTGGACCTCTCTTTGTCTCTAAAATTCAAACTTCGCTCTACTTTATTATATAGATATATACATAAAAATTTTCTAATGCATGACAATGTACAGGCACGGGCAACTGTATATTGTTACACAAAAATTTTCCCATCAAGTAATCTATTATCATCGGTACTATTCACATAATAATACAAATTTTCCCCACAAAAGGGCCATCTAGTTGGTGTACACAAAAAGACTCTACCTCTGTTTTCATATAAATCTTTTCAGCAATGTCTTGAACCCATATCAAATGACAACGACAGTCCCCACTAAAATCTAAGCCATATTTTATTCTACAAAGTTCCACTTTGTTCTACCAGTTTTTAATTTTCAATATATTTCCTCATATTGTTAAGATCAGTAATCAGCCAACCAGCCAGGGGCGGATTTAGTATGAGGGCAGTTGCCTCCACTAAAATTTTAAAAAATTTTGGGACCTAGGTGAATTTTTGAAAATTTCAAAAATTTCTGAATCTTGCCCCACTAAATTTTTCATAAAGTATAGGTGGAGTTAGTGTAATTTTTAAACCATTAAACATAATTTTTGCACCTCAGTCATTTCACGCCTTTTACCCGCTAGACGTCTTCTTCGTTTGAACTTTAGTCTCTGTGACTCTGCTTTTCTTCATTACTCACTTCTTTTATTCCTTTGATTTCTTGAAAACTTTGGTATATTCATCAACAAATCAACTTACTTGGTTGTTAATATTAGGGTATATAGCAGCAATTATCTCACCAAAACCGACTTAAGAAAAACAAACAGTGCCTGATTTTTGTTGTAGTGTATCACTTCTGAAGAACCCGAATTTAACTGAGCTAGGCCCAATGAACCGAGAAAAGGCCCAAACATTCAGGACCCACGAAAGAGCCCAAGTCGCCAGGACCCATGGAGCTGGGTCCACCCGTCAAAGGGAGTTGAAGAGTAAAATCGGAGTTGAATAGTGAAATCGGAGGTGAATAGTGCAATCAGAGTTGAATAGTAAAATCGCAGTTGAATAGTGAATTCGGAGTTGAATAGTGAAATTGAAGTTGAATAGTGAAGGGAGTCCAAGGAGATCAAGTGGCCAACACCCAAGCTCCTCCAAGCGGGCGTCGCCCAAGCCTCCAAGTGGGGCGTCACCCATGCCTCGTCCAAATCAAGTGGGCGCCGCCCATATTGCTCCAAGTGGGCGTTGGCTTGCCCCGTGGCCCTCTCCTCCTTGCTCCTTCATACTCCGTCCAAGGAGATCAAGTGGCCAACGCTCAAGCTCCTCCAAGAGGGCACCGCTCAAGCCTCCAAGTGGGGCGCCGCCCATATGGCTCCAAGTGGGCGTTGGCTTGCCCCTTGGTCCTCTCCTCCTTGCTCCTTCATACTCCAATCCAAGTCTAAGACAAGTCCACGTCACACTAGCTCAAGATGAGGATCAAACCCAATTCAGCTGAGAGTCCTCTTCCGACTGAATAGGAGCACGAGGGAGAGAATGACGGGATAGAGATCTAATCATACCAAAAGTGTGCTTACCAAAGAGGTCTACTCCTACCAAAAGTGTGCTACCAAAATAGTGGAAGACCCCTTCCTGACGTCACCGCCTTGGTAAACCTATATAATGTAAGTCCCTCTCCACATGGAAGGGTAGAATGATCATCACCTCCTTGAGACCTCTACACCTTGAGCTCTCTACACACACTACACCTTCCTACACACATTGATGTTTCTCTCTCTCCCTCAAATAACTGTAACTTTCCAGAGACCATTATTCATCAATATAGACACCAGGCCACCGCTGCTGTTCCCGAAAATGGACGTAGGTCACCCGGACCGAACCACTATAAATCTTTGTGTTGACCCTTTATTTACAGTTTTATCATTGATCTGTCATTGATTACTTATTTACTGCTCCTCAATCACACCCCTTTATATACTTGACTTATAATCTTGCACGAAGACGATTTTGTGCAATCATCAGTTTGGCGCTGTCTGTGGGAACGACAGAGTTTCTGCTACCTTTTTACCATCTTTCAGTCCATGGCAATCACTACCCGATTGATATCTCAACAGACAGGGAACAACAACCCAGCTCACCGAGAGGAGACTCTACCTCCCCTCGCACCATCTGAACCGACTGCTTCTGTAACTCCTGCCACTAAATGGCAACAACAACTCCTCCAAGCCATGCTGTTGCTTCCCCCACCATGGGGTTCCTCGCCAGAATGCTCCAAGGCCACGCCAGGGAGTCCCTCGTCCAACCGTCCCTCCTCAACGCGCAGGGAGCTCACATGTTCCCCTTCCACATGTATCTGAGCAGGAGGACGAAGCAGATAGCTCACATGTTCCCTTTCCACTTGTACCTGATGACTGCTATGAGCTCAAGAGGCAGATCGAGGAGCTCATACAGCGTGGCCAGTTGAGGCAGTACGTTGTTGGCAGAGGACAAGCCCCGTCACCTGGTCAGGACCAGGATGACAGAGAATACCAGCAACCCCTCGGAGAAATCCAGACGATCTCCTGAGGGTCAGGATTAGGAGTTAACTTGGACTCTACCAGGAAAACCTTCACCCATCTATGAGACACCAAATACCTGAGGATTTTATCTATCTTTTATGCTTTAGTTGATTTATTTTGTTATTCATTATTTTTTGAAATATAATTTTGCAAGATTATTAATTGTCTTGTTTTCACCTCAAACAGCCTACGGCAATAAGGTAAACAAGGGCGCCCAACATCAGTCGCCCAGATGAGGGGTCTCGTCCGCTCTACCTCGGCGCTCCTCTTGATGCAGCCTTGAAGAGGGGTCTCGCCCTCTCTACCTCGACGCTCCTCTTAATGTAGCCTTGAAGAAGGGTCTCGCCCTCTCTACCTCGGCGCTCCTCTTGATGCCGCCTTGATGAGGGGTCTCGCCCTCTCTACCTCGGCGCTCCGCTTGATGCCGCCTTGACGAGGGGTCTTGCCCTCTCTTACTGGGCGCTCCTCTTGATGCAGCCTTGAGAGGGGTCTCGCCCTCTCACCAGGCGCCCCAAAAAAGGGTCTCACCCCCTCTCATCATGGGCCACGACTATGGGTCTTACCCCTCTCACGTGGCGCCCAACAGCAGATGCCCCCATGATGGGTATCACCCCTCTCACCAGGAGCTTCCCTCATCTCCATCTCAATGGAATTAGCCTCAGACGCCCAGCTCCTCAAATCTCTCCTCATCTCCAGCTCAATGGAAAGAGCCTCAGGCGCCCAGCTCCTCAAAGCCCTCCTCATCTCCGTCTCAATGGAATGAGAGAGCCCTCCTTATCCCCATCTCAATGGAAGGAGTCTCTACCACGACAGCCTATTCTGAGGCATACATAGTTGTTCCTCTGCTTCCGAGCAGCCTCAACCTTCAGTTTAGTGCCTCGATCATTGAGCCAACCTCAAATTGCTCCGCGATATTCTCTCGTGTCTGCCGCCCGAGCCCTATTGCTCTGTGGTATCCTCTCGTGCCTGCCACCCGATCCCAACTACTCTGCGACATTCTCTCATGTCTGTCGCCTGAGCCCTATTGCTCCGTGGCATCCTCTCGTGCCTGCCAGCTGAGCCTTACTGCTCCGCGACATTCTCTCGTGTCTGTCGCCCTAGCCCTATTGCTCCGTGGTATCCTCTCGTACTTGCCACCCGAGCCCTACTACTCCATGGCATCTTCTTGTGCCTGCCACCCGAGCCTTACCTATTTTTCAACAGCCTGTCTCTCTAATATCCCAGGGGCCACAGACCTCCAAGGCCCTCGTTGACCAAAGTCAAGTTAAAACATGACAGCTATATGGAGCTACAGTCCCTGTAGAAGACCACACAAGAGTCTCAACTCCTATAGTAGTACAAGACTAGCACAAAAGTCTTAGTTTGAAAAAGAGTGTGCCACCACCAGGACCCATCTCACGGGAAGTAACCTGACAATCTGACCTTGACCGAGAAGCACTGGGGGCATCAAACTTCACCCTCATGAGAAGAGGGAAGACACCACCCTAAAAGCACAGAAGTCTCCGCCATCATTCTATCAACAAGAGCTCCTGAAATTAGAGACAAGGTCAAGAACTAACATAGCCAAAGGGTATCACAGTCCTCTCTGGCAAAAACCCAAGATGCCAATTCGTTTTCTCTGAATGCTTGACAGCTACCTGCTAGAACACAGCTCTCCACCAACGTCGTTTTCACAAATTTGAGCTTAAAACTCAAATTGAGAGAGATAAAAGCATTTTTTAGAAACAATTGTCGACCAAACCGCCTAGGCGGTTTGTATGTCGTAGATCTCGAAAAAATACTCAAATTCAAAAAATAAAATTCGCCTCAAACGGACTTCCGTGCATAAAGTTATGGTTGTTCGAAGATTTGTTGGTTGTTCTCGATTTTTTGATACTCCAGCAACTCCAAGTGCCTCAAGGGCACCGCCCACCTCAGTCACATGAGCTTCGCCCACCTTAACCACATGGGCGCCGCCCACTCCAGCACACAAGTAGTCTCGCCCAGGCTGCATCACCCATGCCAGCCTCGCCTAAGCAGCAAGTGCCCATACCAGCCTGCGCCTACATCCAGTGGTCTCTCCCTTAATGGGCGCTGCCCTCATGCCTCTCATGGGCGCCACCCTCCTGGCCTCCTATAGGCGCCGCCCTCCACACCTCCATGGACGTCTCCTATAATATCAAGGGCATGGATTCCTCCTCGCCCCTCTCCTCTACAATTGTTTAAACTTCTAGTTTTCAATAACTTGTTGTGGTACCGAAGGAAATACAAGAAAAATTCGACCCACTCCGATGAAGATGAAGTACATGCCCATAACCCCTTTCTCTCACTAAAAGTCAGAGGCTTGGGGCATGGGGGCAAATGACGAGCCCGAATTTAACTGGACTAGGCCCAATGAACTGAGAAAAGGCCCAAACATCCAGAACCCAAGAAAGAGCCCAAGTCGCCAGAACCCATGGAGCTTGGTCCACCCGTCAAAGGGAGATGAATAGTAAAATCAGAGTTGAATAGTGAAATTGGAGTTGAATAGTGAAGGGATTCCAAGGAGATCAAGTGACCAACGCCCAAGCTCCTCCAAGCGGACGCCCCCCAAGCCTCCAAGTGGGGCGTCGCCCATGCCTCCTCCAAGCCAAGTGGGCGCCGCCCATATGGCTCCAAGTGGGCGTTGGCTTGCCCCTTGGTCCTCTCCTCCTTGCTCCTTCATACTCCAATCCAAGTCCAAGACAAGTCTAAGTCACACCAGCTTAAGATGAGGATCAAGCCCAATCCAGCTGAGAGTCTTCCTCAGACTGAATAGGAGCACGAGGGAGAGAATGATGAGATAGAGATCTAATCATACCAAAAGTGTGCTTATCAAAGAGGTCTACTCCTACCAAAAGTGTGCTTACCAAAATAGTGGAAGACCCCTTCCTCACGTCACCGCCTCACCGCTTTGGTGAACCTATATAATGTAAGTCCCTCTCCACATGGAATGGTAGAATGATCATCACCTCCTTGAGACCTCTACACCTTGAGCTCTCTAAACACACTACACCTTCTTACACACATTGCTCTTTCTCTCTCTCTCTCTCAAAGGACTGTAACTCTCCGGAGACCATTATTCATTAATAAAGACACCAGGCCACCGCTTCCGTTTTCAAAAGTGGACGTAGGTCACCCGGATCGAACCACTATAAATCTTTGTATTTACCCTTTATTTACAGTTTTAGCATTGATCTGTCATTGATTGCTTATTTATTGCTCCTTAATCACACCCCTTCATATACTTGACTGATAATCTTGCACGAAGATGATTTTGTGCATCATCAACTTCAATACATACAAATATTGTGTATTTATGAATTATATTATTGTGGATTTATGGATTATATGTTGATTATGGTACATTATTTCATTCACTACGAACTTATAGATTAGACAAATTTATTTTTTAATCAGTTATAGATAGATTTTTTGTAAGAAAATCAACATTGGAACAACTGTCTCTTGATCAAGAAATAGATGATCTTTTGATGTGCAATTTTTTTTGTTATTTTTTTTATACATAGCTTATATATATGAGTTGTGCATCTAAATGACATTTTTTTCTTGATGGAACTGTATGTAAAATAAAGTTTATTTGTATTTATAGTTTAAATTTAAGAATTTTAAGTTACCCCCGTTGATACAAAATCTTGGCTCCACCCTGCAACCTGCCAATACTAAGCACCCTCTAACGAAGTATTGAGACCTAGCAGTACTACTTGAAACACATTTAGACAATGGAAGGAAGTAGGTTTAGTACAAAAACACAAAAGCGTTCACCCCTTGAAGATTCAATACAAATGGCTTATTTGAACAGTAAATATATATAGAGTATAATACTAAAACAACAAGCATTATCAATTTTTTTAGCACATAGAATCAACATATTCATTTCTAAACATCATTCTCAACAAATTAGCGAAAGAAGAGGGAATTTGGAATATGAAAAATGAATGTCTGATTAAACTAAAGAAAAAATGTTACCCGGTTAGGTGGGGAGGGGATGGAGCTCCTCTAGCGGTGGAAGGCTCGAAGTGTAATTACCGATTTTGTACAAAAAATATCAAATTATATGATCATAATGACTAACCCCAGATATTAGGTGAAGACTTTGTCAATGAAAAACAGTACACCGTTGGTTGGGGAATGCCAAGACACAAAATTCAGCCGCTATTTGACAGAGAAGAGTGAAGGAGATGTGTGTGCACAAGTTGACGACGCTAGATATGAAGTGGGTGGATTTTTTAGAAGTGGTGCAGTCTTTATTATTTTGCACATTAAGTTCTGGAATGTGTATAGCCACAACCAAAACATTAAAAGAAAGAGAGCAGGGGTGTTAACTAAATTCTATAATGGCAAAGAGAGCAAGAAATTTGGATCGTAACTAAATTCAGTAATTGAATTCTAGTAATTAAAGAAAATGGGGGAGAAGAAAAGTAAAGAGAGATAGGCGGAGGGAGGGAAGGTGAACAGAGCAACATGACTATTTGTTCTTGGCCAATTTGTGAATACGCGAGGAGAAGAGAGACAGAAAGAGAGTAACGATTGGAAAATAGGTAGAGAGAGAAAGAGAGGCAACTGAGAAATAAAGAGAGAGTAATGTCTGAAAATAGGGAATCAATTGGAGATTAAAAATGAACTCTATCTTATTATTATAAATATATTACCCACTATTTAACTGAATGATTTTCATTTACCATTTTAAGGTAAGTTGGTAGTTTGTAACTCAAAAAAAAAATGATGCAAAAGATAAAATGTTTGTACAAAAATTATATAATTTAATATTTCATATAATTCTTTTAACAAGATGGAGAATCTCAATTAGGTTCCGCAACAAAATGAACAACGATTTTCTTATGCACTTTGTGACTGTGAAATTAAAAAAAAGTAAAAATTTAGCTTAGAATTAATTAATTATAGATAGTTTTAAAAATGTTAAGAGTGTTGTGTTCCACTTTAATTAATAATTGAATTGAAATGTTCTAAAAAATTATGTTTGTGTCTTTTTTGTTCATATTTTGTTTAGCCTAAATAAGTTTAATTTTATTATTTTATATAATAAGCTAGGCTTGAATCTTAAATATATTTTCTCAAGCTTGAACTTTTTTTTTTTGCATCAACTGAAGAATTATACTAAATAAAATTACTTATACACAGAGTTTTTTGTACACCTAAGGAGAAACATAGGTTCTTTTTAAAACCTTTGCAGTTAGAGGATTTTTTTAAAATGTGGGTTGGGGGCAGATCCAGATAAAAATATGAAATGAAAATATAAATACTTTAGAGGACGGAATATAAATTACATAAAATTCTATGACTAAAAATTTAATTTTTGAGATTCAGGAGGCATTGGTTCTTGGGGAACAATCTATCTCCGCCACTGGCATCGCCACTCGTAATATCATTGTCACATGATGTGTGACAAGAGACTCTTTAGTTTCATCGAGGAGGAATCAAAGCAAAAGTAAGCATCTAATCCTATAAGATAATGCCCCATATGCTATCTTTTTTCTTTTTTTTTTACTCCTTATGCGCAACCTTTGTGTAGGAAAAGACTTTGGTATGGAAAGTAATAATTCTTTTGGATTAAAGTATAATTTTTGTGGATCAAATTACAACTAATTCCCTGAAAGTTGAAGTGGAGGTTGGACATAAATAGAGAGGATTTTCAGAGAAGACAGCAATTGAAGAGAGCTAAGTATTTGAGTTCATTTAACCTTTTGCAGAGTAGTATGGCACTATTGGAGTCTAATAAACCTCCTGGGCTAGCCAAGAAAGACCCTGCCAAAGCTAGCAATTATACTTCTTGTACACCCAATGCACTTGCCTCGGCTACGGCCTCAGCACTAGCACCAGCACCAGCACCAGCACCAGCACCAGCACCAGCATCAGCATCAGCATCGGCCATGGCGACGGCCCCAGCCACCAAGACAAACGTTGCAAATTCGAAGCCAGAGCCTCAAAATCTGAATAAGATGGTACGTAGCTATTTATATAACCTAGCTTGCATCATTATGAAGATTGGGATACAATATGAGAGAGGATAAGGATAGTGTTTGAATAAGCTTGTAATGTGTCAAGAATGACCTTTTTTGCTAATGAAGAATGAAGTACTTATATAGTCGTAAGGATTTCTGAAGGAAATCTTTGGAATGATTACACTTCATCTTCAGTGGCAATTTTAACTCTGGTGAAATGCTTTTTACGTTTACTTTTGGTGGAAAAGTGAGGGTGAATTCCTTTTATCAAAGTAACTTTTGACTAAGTGAAACAATTAAAATTTTATATCAGAATTAGCTTATCCGAGACTCATATTTGTGATTCTCCTTTCTTTTCTTATCATATATATATAGAAAAATTCTAAATTTGAGCTCGGGCATCAAGGTCAGGAAAGGAGCTCAGCCAAGAAAGCTCGAGCTCGGAGGTTCAAACCTCGAGCTCCCTCGACCTAAGCCTCAACGAACAAGAGTAGAAAACAACTGGCAACCATTAGACGCCTCCTCAACTACTGTAAACATCAATCTAGGCGCAAGAACCTTAACCACCTTAACCATCGTCTGAAATCAAGTAGAACATTACAAGAGGGAGGTGAAGATCTCCTCCCAGACCCCATAGAGCTAGGAACTAAACTCTAAATACTGTACAGTGTCCTCACTATGGGGCAGTCAACCAAAAATTGTACCAAGAAGATTGTGTAATCCCTTCATAATCTTCAATATAGTTCCCAGGAGCAAGAAATTCTATTAAAGAGTGAAAAATATGGTTGGGATAAAATCCAAACACATTCCTATTTTATTATATAGATTGAAATGTTCTAAAAATATTATGTTTGCGTCTTTTTTGTTCATATTTTGTTTAGGCTAAATAAGTTTAAGTTTATTATTTTATATAATAAGCTAGTTTTGAATCTTAAATATTTTTTCTCAAGCTTGAACCTTTTTTTTTGGCATCAGCTGAAGAATTATACTCAATAAAATTACTTATACATGGAGTTTTTTGAACACCTAAGGAGAAACATAGGTTCTTTTTAAAACCTTTGCAGTTAGAGGATTTTTTTAAAATGTGGGTTGGGGGGGGGATCGAGATAAAAATATGAAATGAAAATATAAATACTTTAGAGTATGGAATATAAATTACATAAAATTCTATGACTAAAATTTTAATTTTTGAGATCAGGAGGCATTGGTTCTTTGGGACCAATCTATCTCCGCCATTGGCACCACCACTCGTAATATCATTGTCACATGATGTGTGACAAGAGTCTCTTTAGTATCATCGAGGAGGAATCAAAGCAAAAGTAAGCATCTAATCCTATAAGATAATGCCCCATATGCTATCTTTTTTCTTTTTTTTATTCCTTATACGCAACCTTTGTGTAGGAAAAGACTTTGGTATGGAAGTAATAATTCTTTAATATTAAAGTATAATTTTTGTGGATCAAATTACAACTAATTCCCTGCAAGTTGAAGTGGAGGTTGGACATAAATAGAGAGGATTTTTAGAGAAGACAGTAATTGAAGAGAGCTAAGTATTTGAGTTCCTTTAACCTTTTGCAGAGTAGTAAACCTCATGTGCTAGCCAAGAAAGACCCTGCCAAAGCTAGCAATTGTACTTCTTGTACACACAATGCACCTGCCTCGGCTACGGCCTCAGCACTAGCACTAGCACCAGCACCAGCACCAGCATCAGCATTGGCCATGGCGACGGCCCCAGCCACCAAGACAAACGTTGCAAATTCGAAGCCAGAGCCTCAAAAGCTGAATAAGATGGTACGTAGCTATTTATATAACCTAGCTTGCATCATTATGAAGATTGGGATACAATATGAGAGAGGGTAAGGATAGTGTTTGAATAAGCTTGTAATGTGTCAAGAATGACCTTTTTTGCTAATGAAGAATGAAGTACTTATATAGTCGTAAGGATTTCTGAAGGGAATCTTTGGAATGATTACACTTCATCTTCAGTGGCAACTTTAACTCTGGTGAAATGCTTTACGTTTACTTTTGGTGGAAAAGTGAGGGTGAATTCCTTTTATCAAAGTAACTTTTGACTAAGTGAAACAATTAAAATTTTATATTAGAATTAGCTTATCCGAGACTCATATTTGTGATTCTCCTTTCTTTTCTTATCATATATATATAGAAAAATTCTAAATTTGAGCTCGGGCATCAAGGTCAGGAAAGGAGCTCAGCCAAGAAAGCTCGAACTCAGAGGTTTAGACCTCGAGCTCCCTCGACCTAAGCCTCAACGAACAAGAATAGAAAACAACTGGCAACCATTAGACGCCTCCTCAACGACTGTAAACATCAACCTAGGCGCAAGAACTTCAACCACCTTAACCATCATCTGAAATCAAGTAGAACATTACTAGAGGGAGGCGAAGATCTCCTCCCAGACCCCATAGAGCTAGGAACTAAACTCTAAATAATGTACACCTAAGGAGAAACATAGGTTCTTTTTAAAACCTTTGCAGTTAGAGGATTTTTTTAAAATATGGGTTGGGGGGGATCTAGATAAAAATATGAAATGAAAATATAAATACTTTAGAGGATGAAATATAAATTGCATAAAATTCTGTGACTAAAAATTTAATTTTTGAGATTCTGGATGCATTGGTTCTTGGGGATCAATCTATCTCCGTCACTGGCACAACCACTCGTAATATCATTGTCACATGATATGTGACAAGAGACTCTTTAGTATCATCGAGGAGGAATCAAGGCTAATGTAAGCATCTAATCCTATAAGATAATGCCCCATATGCAATCTTTTTTTTTTTTTTATTCCTTATGCGCAACCTTTGTGTAGGAAAAGACTTTGGTATGGAAAGTAATAATTCTTTTGGATTAAAGTATAAGTTTTGTGGATCAAATTATAACTAATTCCCCACAAGTTGAAGTGGAGGTTGGACATAAATAGAGAGGATTTTCAGAGAAGACAGTAATCGAAGAGAGCTAAGTATTTGACTTCCTTTAACCTTTTGCAGAGTAGTATGGCACCATTGGAGTCTAATAAACCTCCTGTGCTAGCCAAGAAAGACCCTGCCAAAGCTAGCAATTGTACTTCTTGTACACCTAATGCACCTGCCCCGGCTACGGCCTCAGCACCAGCATCAGCATTGGCCATGGCCACAGCCCCGGCCACCAAGACAACCGTTGCAAAGTCGGAGCCAGAGCCTCAGGAGCTGAAGAAGAGGGTACGTAGCTATTTATATAACCTAGCAAGTCATATGCGTGCATGCACTCATGAGTACTGTAAAATTGACGAATTAGTATATTTATCCTTTCAAAATCTAAAGAGTGTCCCATAGTATCTCAGTATAATTTTGGTCCTATTTTTTTGAATCGAGTATTAGTAATTTTTAATTAAGTTATTTAATTAGTCATGTCAGATATTCTAATACTTGTCCAACCTATTTATTAATGTGTCTTGTTCGAATTAACATGCATGTCGTGTGATCGAAAAACCTAAGATCAATATTCACTCCTCTCAGCTAAAATCATCACCACCCATATGGTCTGTATAAACCAAAAATACATTCAATTTATTAGATAGTTAAATCAAAGTACAAAATCCCTACATAGATTTTAAAAGTACCATGTAAAGAACTTAAGAAATAGACATTTTCTTTTTGTACAATAACTGTTAAATGAGCTGCTCACGTGAAAATGAAATTATTTTTTCAATATTAACTTAATCCGTTTATTATTTGAGTTAGTTGTGTATTTTCAAGTTCCTATGAATAATTAATCAATCCTCGCCCACTAAGTTCATCTCATGAATGTTGTCGTGACAAAAAATGTCACCTTTAGTCAATATACCACTCAAGGTTCATGCCAGCTCCTAGTTGACTGCACACAATTTTTTTTTAATTCAATGGTTAGAGGTGTCCGAATTAACTTATACACACATGGACTCTTCTCTTTTGTCCAGTTAAAAGTATACTATCTACGTCGGGACTAGAATATTTACGACGGATAAATCCCTCATAATTCGACCCCAAAAAATTATCAAGATTCGAACTCATAATACAAATAAACGTTATCAGGTTATGTAGTCATTCTTTGATTACTATTTTTCGGCATCTCATACATGAAATATTGAGATTTCAAGCCACTCAACTAACAAGGCACGTATACGCTACTTTTTCTTTACTTTTTTTTTGGTTTTAAATGTGTTGGCTTAAGAATAAAACAAATTTCTTTATTCTTGCAGGGTATGGTTGGCGAACCAGCAACAAAATAAGTAGCTTGAGCGACGCTATAATTATGATATGGACGTATCAAATGTAGTATACACGTAGGCATTCATAACTCTATGGCTGCCTTCTGTGTTATCAGTGGATACTTGTATCCTTGCTTGTATTGCACAACGAAATAAAGGGGCAGTATTAAACATGGGTTCCAATCTCTCTCTCTCTATCTCTCAAAACCATTTTTTTTATTTAACGGTAGAGGTGTCTGAGCCAGTTTATACGCACCTCGACTAATCTTCTCTCCTGTTCGATTAGCGACAGACAATCTACGCCGGTACTGCTTTTAGTTTTAGTTAATGAAAACAGTTTTTTTTCCCCAAAACTACAAAAACTATTTTCCTACAAAATGTTTTGCTTTCAAATAGAACTGTCACTATTTGTACAACCTTTTTTTTCCCTTTCTAAATAAGTAGTCAGATGGTTTTTTTCCAAATATAAACCTATTATATGTTTCAGAAAACTGTTAACTAATTTTTATTCCAAGTTTCGCTTCAAGGAAAGTGTTACAACTTTTTTTTTTCCCAAAAAAGAAAAAAAAGTGGTCAGTTTTTGTTTTACTTTTCAAGAAAAAATTTTAGTTTTTTTTTGGGATAAGTTATACTGACACCCACTGTAGATTGATCTAATTATAGAGACACCCTATTGGTTTTCTAAAATTACACTATTACCTATCCATTTCACAAAGTACTCCTATAGTTAGCATCGTTATTGGCAATGTCAATAAAGTAATTATATCATCAATTTTTTATACTTTAATACCCATATTACCTTTGAATAAAATTAGACTAACCATTTTATTTTCATGTCGTGTTTGTGTTTGAATTTATATATATATATATATATATATATTATAACGTGGTACCTCTCCAAGGCAGGACCACTTTGGACCTATTCCTACAAAAGTAAACTACGAATACCTACAATCACCTGCAAACTATAGGTATTGGTTAAGCCCGAGAGACATCAGTGAGAGTGGAACCCTTGATGTTCGCGTCTACAGTCATCTAGGTTCAACTATACACCGTTGGGCTACGTGTGCGGGTGTGTTCGTATTTGTGTTAACTCATATAAACTTTGAGTAAAAAAAAATTAACTTTAAAATTTTATTATCACTTAATTGAATCCATACTCATACCTTTTTCTATAAAATAAAAATTAACTTAATAAATATAGCAATAATAATGAGTAAAAATATATTTTTTATACAATAATTATGTGAGTGCTTAATAAACAATAAACAATAATAAATATTTTATTTTTATAATACCAATTAAACATGTTAATTGTGTAAATTTTGTATTGTTTGTCTTAACATACAAATAAGAAAATAGAGGAAGTTTGACATGATTAAATAAACAGGTTGATCGTGTCAATTTTAGGTTTAACGGGTTAAAATCGAAAATGACCCATTATTAGTATTTAAATATATGAGAGGATGAGAAGTAAAAAATAATGTATGGCAGGGGTAATTCTGAAAAGTTGCATTTTTTGTTATATTTGTTAAGGCTCAAGACTTGGGAAGGGGTATCAGTGTAATTTCAAAAATTGAGAGAGTGTCTCTCTAATTAGACCAATCTAAGGTGGTGTCAATGTAATTTATCCTTTCTTTTTTGACAGAAACTGTTTTAAGTTAAACAGAGAAAATTTTCCTTTGTAACTTTCGGAAACAAAATTTCAGTTCTTAGAAACTGATTTTCAAGTTTTAAAGTTGTCCGGTACTAAAGTTGAAATAATTTTTTTATGAGGAAATTTAATTTACAAAAAAATATTAAAAATCAGTCAACCAAAACAGTGAGTGTGTATATATATATTTTTTGATGATACCTAGAAAAATTCTAAATTCTAAATTTGAACTTGGGCATCGAGGTCAGGAAAGGAGCTCAGCCAAGAAAGCTCGAGCTCGGAGGTTCATACCTCGAGCTCCCTCGACCTAAGCCTCAACGAACAAAAGTAGAAAACAATTGACAACCATTAGATGCCCCCTCAATGACTGTAAACATCAATCTAGGCGCAAAAACCTCAACCGCCTTAACCATCGTCTGAAATCAAGTAGAACATTACAAGTGGGAGACGAAGATCTAGCCCCAGACCCCATAGAGCTAGGAACTAAACTATAAATACTGTACAATGTCCTCACTATGGGGCATTCAACCAAAAATTGTACCAAGAAGACTGTGTAATCCCTTCATAATCTTCAACATAGTTCCCAGGAGCAAGAGACTCCGTTAAATAGTGGATTAGCCAAGCTACCGTGCTGGTGAACCACTATAATTCTTATGTGCAATCCACCCCTTCCCCTAAAAGTTACCACATCATTTCCAAGAGCCTTATAGCTTAGATCAAATTCGGAAGTATACACAGTATGCTCAATTACGTTTTGAACATCATCAATTTGACGTTGTCTGTGGGAACGACTGTTCCTGTTACGAAAATACTAATTTTCTTTAGTAATTGATGGTCTCTACACACAATATGGGCAAAAACTAGTTGAATCCTCAACCGATGCAGAATTAGCAGGAAGCCAACAGTGAAAGACAACAAGAAAATCTTCAAGACTTCTTGCCCACCACTGAGACTAATCCTCCCATGGCATAACCCCTCTGAATAACGAACTGGAGGCTCTTTGCTTAATCAACCAACGTCTACTACAACAAAACGAAGAACTCTTGAAGCTCTTACAATGACCTCAGAAGACACAATCAGCCCAGGATGATCCCCCACAAGGGGAACTGCAATGTTTTGATCCCCTTAGGGAGCGCAATGAAGGGAGCGAGCATAGCCAAGCCATGGGCCATGCTCCTCATCCACCTCCTAGGAATAAAGATAACGAAGAAGTACAGAGTCAAATGGGGGAACTGAGAAAAACGAATTCATCCTTTTCCAATAGGAAAGAAGAGAACAATATTGAGAACAGCGTTTTAGAGACATCCACCAAGAACTCAGCCACATGAAGGAGGCTGTGTGAGGTAAGACCCTAGTAACCATGGATGCCTTGGTACAACAGACTGAGTCCCCATTCACTGGCGAAGTACTGCATTTTCCCCTCCCTCCAAAGTTCAGAATGCCCCAGATGGAAACCTTTGATGGGACAAAAAATCTCATGGATCACGTCAACACCTATAAGAACGAAATGAAGTTGCACAGATATCGAATCCTTGTACGATGTCGAGCCCTCGCTATCATGTTGAAAGACTTAGCCTTAGTGTGGTTCAATAGGCTAGCCCCGACATCCATTTCCTCCTTCACAAAGCTCTCCATATCTTTTGTGTCACACTTCATAGGAGCTCGGACCTACCGAAAACCAAGCTACCATCTGCTAAATGTGAAACAAAGACCTAGTGAGAACCAATAGTCTTATGTTCAAAGGTTTAACTCATAATCACTGAAAGTAGACGTTCCAAATGAAAAATTTGTCATCACTACTTTCATTGCTGGGTTAGGAGTACAAGCGAAGGACTTAATGTTTTCCATATCTAAGAATCAAAAGACAATATGGCAGAGGTGCTTGCCAAGGTAGAAAAGTACATAAATGGTGAAGAGGCTCTCCTTTCTAAAGCAGGGAACTCATCCACGCAGAAGGAAAAAGGAAAGGAAGATAATAAGAGAGATAGAAGTCCCAAAAAAGAAAAGAGTCGAGACAGATCTCCAAGAAAAGATAGAGACCGCTCCCCCAAAATAAGAGGAGATGTTAGGGATCGCCTAGGGCCTCCACAACCAAAATTGCAGCCAAGGTACGCACCTAGATATCTCAGATCCTTTATGAAGTATAAAATAAGAAATTCTTGAGGTGGCCACCTTGAATGAAAATAGACCCAACAAAAATAGATGCGATAAAATATCGTGAGTTCCACCAAGACTATGAACACCTCACCGATGATTACATCCAATTGGAAAAAAAAAATTGAATTCTTGATTCAACGAGGATAGCTACGTCGTTTTGTGGCGCATGATAATCAGAATAGGGCTCATCCTTTTCCTACACCGCAGCAACAAACTTCTGCACAACATCAGCAACCAATGGGAGAGATTAGGATGATTTCTGGAGGATTCACTGGTGGTGGAGAAACCAGCTCAGCCAGAAAAGCCCACATGCATAAGGTGAGGATAGAGGAAGAATGGGAGGTGCAAACTGTGACCAAGGCACCCCGTTTCAACATGGACATCACCTTTTCAACATGGACATCACCTTCTCGGATGTAGACCTAGAGGGGTACCAGCGCCCCCATGATGATCCCTTGTTAGTAAAAGTTATCATAGTTAACATGATCGTTCATCTGGTCTTAATTAAAAATGGGAGCTTTGTCAGCATTATCTTTGCATCCGCCTTCGACAAAATGTACATAGGTAGGGATAAGCTCGAGGCGGTAAGAACTCATCTTTTGGGATTCTTTGGGGAAAGAGTACTGCCCTTGGGAGCAATTCAACTCATCCTCACCATAGGGAGTCCGCCTTACCAATCCACCACCCTGGTAAGGTTCCTAGTAGTTGATGCCCTCTTAGCATACAATGTTTTGCTAGGAAGACCTTCCCTCAATGCCATGAAAGCCATCCCCTCTACATATCACCTAGTTATAAAATTCCCTACTGAAAATGGCATTAGAGTGGTCCGAGGAGACCAACAAATGGCGAGAGAGTGCTACATGGTAACAATGAAAAGGAAGAATGTTGAAAACATCCAACTAGATGAGCTGGACATGAGAGATGAGCTGGATTCAAGACCTACGCCCTCGAAAGAGTTAGAACCCATCCAGCTCGACGAAGAGGCTGAGCACACAGTATATGTGGGGTCGAAGCTGCCTAGAGAACTCAGAGACCTCCTTGTTCAGTTCCTTATAAAACATGTGCAGGTATTCGCTTGGAAGTAAGAAGACATTCAGGGAATTTACCCCTCAGTCATCGCACACAAGCTTAGTATAAACCCAGCCTGTAAAAGCATTAAGCAAAAACGAAAGAATTTTGCCCTTGAACGCCAAAAGGTAATTAATGATTAAGTCAACAAACTTCTCCACGCCAAAGCTATTAGAGAGGTAGATTACCCGACCTGGTTAGCTAACGTGGTCCTCGTTAAAAAAACCAAATGCTAAATGACGCCTATGCATCGATTTCACTGATATGAATCGAGCTTGCCCCAAGGATTATTTCCCACTACCTCGGATAGACTTGATCGTAGACACCACAGATGGACATGAGCTCCTCAGCTTCATGGACACCTTCTCAGGGTATAATCAAATCATAATAGACCCTAATGATCAGGAGAATACGTCATTCACAACTGAGCATGGAACATACTGTTACCAAGTCATGTCATTCAGATTGAAGAACGCTAGAGCTACATATCAATGTCTAGTGAACCGAATGTTCTAAAAATAAATTGGGTTATCAATTGAGGTATACATTGATGACATGCTTGTGAAATCATTAAGAGTCGAGATCTATATCGAACACCTTGAGGAATCTTTTCAAATCCTCAAGAAATACCATATGAAGCTTAATCCAGCTATGTGCGCCTTTGGGGTCTCAGCCGGGAAATTCTGTAGCTTCATAGTCAATAGTAGAGGAATCGAGGTTTAGCCAAAAATAAATCAAAGAAATAATAGACATGCATCTTCCCTCTAACACTAGAGAGGTCCAATGCCTAACAAAACAGAATAGCAACTTTACGTCGCTTTGTGTCTAGGTCAAGCGACAAGTGTCAACCTTTCTTCCAAATCTTAAAAAAGACATTCCAATGGGATACCCAATGTGAAGAAGCATTCAGAGCCCTTAAAAATTATCTAAGTTCACTCTCAGTTCTGGTAAGCCCTTTGAAGGGGGAGATACTCACCCTCTACTTCGATGTTTCAGATTTTTTATCCAGCGCAGTGCTGGTAAGAGAGCGAGACAGAGCTCAGCAACCAGTTTGCTACTGTAGTAGAGCTCTGAGGGGGGGTAGAGGAGAGATATCCAAAGATAGAGAAACTTGTCTTAGCTCTGGTTACAGCTACGAGGAAGCTCAAACCATAAGCTCACACCATTGAGGTCCCAATAAACCAGCCAATGAAGTAGGTATTACATAGTGAGTTTGATATTAGGTACAAATATCAAAGGGAGGTTGGTAAAATGGGTCATAGAGCTCAGTGAGTTTGATATTAGGTACAAACCTAGAGTGATAATCAAAGGGCATATTCTGGCAGGTTTATCACAGAATTCACTACAGCCACATAAGCACCGTTGGAAGTAACCCAGTTAGTACTTGACTTGCCTACATGAAAGTTTTCAGTAGATGGTGCTGCCAACGCCCAGGGAAGCGGTGCAGGGTTGATTCTGACTTTCCCAGATGGAATAAATGTTGAGTATGCCCTCAGATTCAGATTCAAGGCTTCAAACAATGAAGAAGAATAAGTTGTCATCGCTGGACTCATTCTGACTTACTCAATGGAGGCAAAACAGTTCAAAACCAGCTCGAGGTGAAGCAAATGGAAGAAACATATGAGGCTAAGGGAGAAAGAATGATCATGTACCTTAAAAAGGTGCAATAATTGATTAAAAAGTTTGTACAAATTAAAATCAAGTATGTCCCCAAAGCTGAGAACTCCTGAACAGATGCTTTGGAAAGGCTTGTTACAGCTTCTCAGGAGAACTTGGATAGATTAATCCCAATCGAACATCTAGCTGAACCATCTGTAAATCATGAAGACGAAGAAGTGCTCCCTCTATTGGCCCCGCCAAGTTGGATAGACCCAATCATAGAGTATCTTCAGAATAGAACATTGCCAGAAAATCCCAAAGAGACTGTGAATCTAAGGGTCAGGTCATTCAAATTCACAATTTTACAAGGACACCTGGATAAATGAGGCTTTTCAGTACCTCTCCTTAAATGCGTAGGGGACGAGTATGCTAATTATACACCCAGAGAAATCCACAAGAGAATTTATGGCAATCATATCAGAGCTCGAGCTCTGGCAGGAAAGGAACTAAGACAAGGGTGCCTTTAGCCCACTATACTCAAAGACGTTATAGATGTAGTCAAAATGTGTAAGGTCTGCCAGATACACGTAAACGTTCCTCATTGTCCACCAGAACTCTTAACCTCGGTAGTAAGCCCCTGACCTTTCCAAGAATAGGGTCTGGACATACTTGAGCCCCTTCCCACTAGTACTACAATAATCACAGAACAAAAGGTGCAAAAATTCACTTGAAAATCTATAATCTACAAGTTTGGTAGGGCAATCGTCTCTGACAATGGGAAGCAATTTGATAATCCCAAGTTTAAAAAGTTCTGTGCCGAGCTGGGAATAAATAATTACTTCTCAGCTCTAACCCACCCTGAATCCAACGGGCAAGCAGAAGTGACCATCTGAATTGTACAAGCAGCTATGAAGACCAAGCTAGAAGCTCTGAGGAAAAATGGGTAGAACATATCCCGGAAATATTGTGGGCTTACAAAACCACTACCAAATCAGCGACTCAGGAGGCACCATTTACTTTAGCATTTGGAACTGAGATAGTGGCATCTGTGGAGTTCAGCATTCCATCCCCTGGGAACGAGTTCTTAGAACTCGAGCGTAATGATGAGTCACTTTTGGTAAATCTTGACCTCTTGAATGAAAAGAGGGACAAGGCTTTGCATTGCATCACAAGTTACCAAAGGAAAACAAAAAGACACTACAACAGGAGGGTCAGACACAAAAGTTTTAAAGTCGGAGATCTGGTACTCAGAAAACTCCTTCCTGCGAAAAAGGACCCCACTCATGGAAATATATGTCCTAATTGGGAAGGTCCTTACATCATCTCGAAGATAGTCATACCCGAGAATTTCGAATTACAAACGGAGGAGGGAAAAATCTTGCCTCATTTTGGAACGCTGAACATTTGAAGAAGCAAACGATGAGCTCTTCAACTCATAAATAAAAGATGAGCTCTCCAGCTTATAAATAAAAGATGAAATTTTTAGCTCATGAACGAAAGATGAACTCTTTAACACATAAATAAAAGATGAGCTCTTCAACTCATAAATAAAAGATGAGCTCTTTAGCTCATGAACGAAAGATGAGCTCTTCTGCTCATAAATAAATGATGAGCTCTTTAGCTTATAAATAAACAACGAGCTCTTCAGCTCATAAACAAAAAGATGAGCTCTTTAGCTCATAAATAAAAGATGAGCTCTTCAGCTCATGAACGAAAGATGAGCTCTTCAGCTCGTAAATAAAAGATGAGCTCTTCAGCTCATAAATAAAAAATGAGCTCTTCAGCTCATAAATAAACAACGAGCTCTTAAGCTCATAAACAAAATGATGAGCTCTCCAGCTCACAAATAAAAGATGAGTTCTTCAGCTCATAAACAAACGAAGAACAATTCATCTCATAAACATACAATGAGCTCTTCAGCTCATAAACTCGCAAACATGGCAACCAATAGAGTAAAATTGCAAGGGAGAAAAAGAGATTCTTATTCATCAATGTAGCATAATACAAGAAAAGGAAGAAAAAAGTCCTAAACCCCTCCATGCCTCATCTTCAGCTCAGATATATGTTGTTCTAAACGAGCATTCACAACCTATAGATGGACGTTCTCTCCCCTCAGCTCATCACGTTCCTTCTCCATTTTTGTGAGTAGCTCCGAAAGCTTTAGCTCAACAACAGATTTAAAGTACCATCAAATAGGGATGGCAGTGGACCGGAGAAAAATGGGTATTCGTTCAGACCCACCCCGTTGGACTGGGGATGGACTATACGTATTGGACGGTGGATGTATACGGGGACACCCATACAAACTCGTGCGGGGAAGGAGACAGGGATGGACTTACCCTTATCCCCGCCCCGCTCCGTACCCGTTACCCGCTAAATAAATAAATAAATATAAATATATATTGAGTTGATTGAGATGATTTTACCACCATTATATTGTTTGTGGATATTTGTTTGTATTTTGTTCAAATATGTAGTATTTTGAAGTAGTATTTTGGACATTTGTTGTTTGTGTTTTATTTAAATATGTTATATTATATTATGTTGTATTAGATTATTTAGAATGTTGTTGGATTATTTAAAATATTATATTTATTTAGCTTGGGCTTGGGCGAGTACGGGGGAAGCGGAGACAGGGACGAGGATTAAAAATTTACCCGCGGACGGAGATGGGGATAAAAATTATACCTGTTAACGGGGGTGGACCGGGGATGGACATAATTTTTTTAAGCGGGTACAGGGATGGAGACTACACCCCCCGCCCTCGCCCCCGCTTCAGTTTATTGACATCCCTTCCATCAAATAAGGAACCAGACGACTGAGAGGAAGAACCATTCCTCCTGCGTTTCCTTGAAGATGTGGCAACATCCTCATCCTCATCTAATTCAGTAGAAGAAGAATCAGGAGAGAGAGGGAATGAGGCAAATTCCAGGGCAGCGGAAGAATCATTAAATCAAAAAAGACTTTGGGGGGTAACCAGCAAAGAGAAAGGAACAGGCTCAACATGAGTCACCTAACTAACCCTCACCAGCTTTATCGGGGTCAAACTGGGAATACATGCACAAGAGAAGTGCAATAAGAACCAATCACCATGACTATAACAAAATTGATTCTAAGCCTCTACCTCTACGAGAAAAGTGCCTCCAAGAACGAGGGATCTGAGAACGTGCACAACATTGTTTAGTAGACCTCCAAGAATCCCAGAGGCAAAGAAAAGTGTTAAACCCATCCTTCAGGAGAGCTAAGAACATCGAGGACCAGCAGGGGGTCGAAATGGTGTCTCCATCTAATGCAACTGAAGCAAGGGAGTTTGTCCTCATCTAGTTTATAAAAATAGAGGAAATCGACAACAGTAGGGAATTCACTATTGTCTTGTAGACGCCAAAAAATAAAGAAGCTAATCATAGTACCCTAACCTTCAAGAGAGAGGCGAGAGAGGCACAACCCAAATAAGGCAAGAATCCACCCAATGGAAGGATGGATGGGAAGACAAAAACTCATCTCTAAAGAACCTTCAAATAAGAAAATTTCTTGTTGTGGAAGAAAGTTGTAAGGCTCATCAAGAGTTGAGGCTCGAAGGAGTAAATTAGCGGGTAGAAGATATCGCTTCTTGATTTCTGCTAACTCTGTAGTAGTAACCACCGAAGGAACCAAGAAGTTAGAGTGCCACTTCATGTCAAACATGGCTTGAGCTCGATGTTTGAACAAGGGAATAAGAGAGGAAGCCATGAAAACCAGAAGAGAAACAGAGAGCATAGTGAAAGAGAAACTCAGGAAGAACGAGAAACATGATCCGAAGATTTGCAGATAAAATGAAATTCAAGATCAATAGATAACAAAGAAATCCCAAATTTTATGGAAACAATAGGGAATCCCAAATTTTAAGGGACAAGAAATGTGTGAAGATGAACAGGTGGCTCTTTGCATTTCCATAATAATTATAGTGGAGGCGCTTTAAGAAGGTGTGTGGGTGCAAATAACGAATCAGATTATCACTTTCCATATAAAAAAGGTAGAACGCAGATAAGCAGCTCAGCTCTGGTAAGATCAGTTTAGACAAAAGCAGACCAGGTCCATCCAAGGATGTGCTCTTCAGTTTGGTGTATGCAGAGCTCAAGTAAAGAGATGGGAATAACCAGGGGAAGAGCTCCAATCAAAAAAGGCTTTTCTCTCTACAAATCGAGGGAATATAAGACTTTTCAGCTCATACAGACATGCACTTCAACTCACAGGATTCTCAGTCACTCCTCTTCCTTTGAGCTCTACCACTTTTTACTTTTCAATATATTTCCTCATATTGTTAAGATCATTAATCAGCCAACCAACCAGGGGTGGATTTAGTATGGGGCAGTTGCCTCCACTAGAATTTAAAAAAAAAAATGGGAACAAGGTGAAGTTTTGAAAATTTCAAAATTTCTGAATCTTGCCCCCACTAAATTTTTCATAAAGTATAAGTGGGGTTAGCGTAATTTTTAAACAATAAACATAACTTTTGTAGCTTCATCATTTCACGCCCGTGTAGACGTCTTTTTCGATCCAACTTTAGTCTCTGTGACTCTGCCTTTCTTCACTACCCCTCACTTCTTTCATTCCTTTGATTTCTTGGAAACTTTGGTATATTCATCAAAAAATCAACTTACTTGGTTGTTAGTATTAGGGTATACAACAGCAATTATCTCACCAAAATCGAGTCAAGAAAAACAAATAGTGCCTAATTTTTACTGTAGTGTATCACTTTAATTCAACACAATAAAGCATCAGCAGGACAAAATCAGTTGCAGTGAATCACACAAATTCCACTCCCAAAACTTGTCTATTTCAATTAAAAATTCAGTGCAACAAGACTCAAATACAAGGGAATTAGATCTAAAATTTCAGCAATAAATACACACAAGTATTATGGATTTATGAATTATATTATTGTGGATTTATGGATTATTTTTTGATTATGTGTAGTACATTATGTCATTCACTACGGACATAATAATAGATTAGACAAATTTATTTTTTTAATCAGTTATTGAGATATTTTTTGTAAGAAAATCAACACTGGAACAACTGTCTCCTGGGCAAGAAATAGATGATCTTTTGATATTAAGTTTTTTTTTGTTGCCTTTTTTTATACATAGCTCATATATATGAGTTGTTCACTTAAATGACATTTTTTTGATGGAAATATACATCAAATAAAGTTTATTTGTATTTATAGTTTAAATTTAAGAATTTTAAGTTACCCCCACTGAAACAAAATCCTGACTCCGCCCCTACAACCAACCAATACTAAACACCCTCTAACGAAGCATTAAGGCCTAGCAGTACTACTTAAAACACATGTAGACAATGGAAGGAAGTAGGTTTAGTACAAAAAAAAAAAAAAGCATTCACCCCTTGAAGATTCAACACAAATGGCTTATTTGAATAGTAAATATATATAGAGTATAAGATTAAAACAACAAGCATCGACTATCAATTTTTTTAGCACATACAATCAACACATTCATTTCTAAACATCGTTCTCAACAAATTAGCAAAAGAAGAGGGAACTAGTAATATGAGATATTTCTAAACATTGTTCTTAACAAATTAACAAAAGAAGAGAGAATTGGAAATATGAGATATGATTGACTAATTAACTTAAAGGAGAAGTGTTACCCGATTAGAGGGAGGGGATGGAGCTCCTGCAGCAATGGAAAGCTCGAAGTGTGATTACCGATTTTGTACCAAAAATATCAATTTATAAGATTATAATGACTAACCCCAAACATTAGGGGAAGGCTTTGTTAATGAAAACTGATTACCTAATGAAGCAGTACATTGATGGTTGGGGAATGCCAAGACACAAAATTCAACCATTGTTTGATAGAGAAGGGTGAAGGAGAAGTGTGTGCACTGGTTGACTATGACGTCCTAAAATCCGAGGGTCCATCGATTACCCATCGATCCGCGGAATGTCCATGGATACCGAGTAACTTGATATCACAACGTTATGCCCCATTGACCAGGGTCCATACTTTAATAAAAATTGGGCAAAGTCTCCTTTGTAAGGGAAACTCTACTCAAAATACAACATGTGCAATATATCTTCATATGACCCATCCGAGGCCCAATATATAACAATGACCGCACCGGGTTCATTTATAAGTAAACATCGACCACACCGGGTTCATTTATCCATACTTATATCAAAACATGCAAGGTTATTTTAACACTAGTCCATATAAGTTTTATTACAATCATTTGCAAAAGAATACATGCCCAAAACATAATTTTCACAAGTGTTTTACATTAACACAAAATAAGTCACATTCGATTTTCTTCACACATGAGGGTCTAATTTGGAGCCATCCGCCGGTTTATTTCCCCCACCTAAATTATTTTCCCGTATAGGGTGAGCCAAAGTCCAGTAGAGTAATTCCAACAGAGGCTACTCCCCACCTAAGTGCACATGCAATGTTCACATTCAACATTTCTTATTCACATTAACGTTCCAAGTAAGAATATGCAACTCTATATTGGAATTTACTATGCCAAACTATGAAATGAGATGGAATTCACTCATAATACTTTGACCTGAGTCCTCACCAACTCCCACAACATAATGCAATGTCAATGTGTAATGAATCCGTCATTTGACGAAAAATCCACCCATTGATCGTTCGAAATAAAAGTTGTTTTATGATAAAACCAAATCATTGATGGGTGTTACTCATTGAATGAGTACTTTATAAATCAAAATCTTGTGTCTTGTTGGGCAACAGATTTTTGGTATCTTAATCACAGATTCCGTAAACACCAGCACTTTTCTAAAAATTCACCGCCGAAAAGTACCTGAACCATGTGACTAGGTTTTGCACCCAAGGGAGAGTCTAGCCCTACTTGTCATACCCAACACAAGTTTTTTCAAGCATGCAACTATGCGACCCAATAGGATATTCAATCCCACTTTTCCGAGCCCACCCTTCAATCACCAAGAATGATGCTTGAATGAACCATGCCCAACACACACACACAAACTCAAACTCATGTCTAAGCCCATGAATGGGATGCCTCCATGCACAACGATACAATGTTCAATATGCTATGAATGACATATGAACAATCTCAACCTATTCATGGTAAGTTATGTTCTAAACATATAGATACCATATTTGTCATAATGCCAATATAACACACGCATGCATATACATTGACAATTTTTCATAAAACAATTCCAAGCATGTTATCACAATCTTTACGTTAATAACACACTTAATCACAAAGGCAAAATATAACACATAATAGCCCACATAACAACCCACTTAACGGCCAAAAACAATCCACAAAACAACCCCTAATTAGAGCCTAAAACAGTCTGTAAAATAGCCCTAAAAATAGTCCATGAATGGCCCTAAAACAGTCCATTTTTCCGTCCCAAAAACAGTCACAATTTTAGTCCATATTAGGCTATAAAAACAGTCTGTAAACAGCCCCATAACTGTCCCAAAAAAGTCTACGTATAAACCAATTTTATACATTAAAACATGTCCAAAAATAGTCCATTTGGACAGCCCACATACTAACCAATTTCAGCCACTAAAAGTTCAGTTAAGGTAAGAATAAAACCAAAGTAGGAAGATCTCTACCTCAATAGAAGTGTAGAAAACTTCTATAACACCAAAACAAACCCAAAGCTCTTGATTTCACAAAATTCTCTTCTTGGATCTTCAGTGAAATCGCTTGTTTTTGGTGTGGTTGCGTAGCCCTCGTCGCGGTGATCGACTTTAACTCTTTGATCGACCAATTCCGACCGACGGAACTCCAGGAATCGAAAGAGAAAGCTCGAAGATTGATTTTTTTTCTTCTCCTCTTGTCTCTCTTCTCTCTAAAACGTGTGAGGCTGAACAAATGTAGATATTTCTCCAAAAAATATGATTTAAGTCACTATTTATAATTTTAAAGACTTGGCTCACAACGCGTCACACGCCCCCTCTTTTTCGGGTCCGTTTTCGTCCCGAAATGATTTATTACATTACGTGTTTAGTCCAAATTAATTTTATTGGTACTTTAGTTCAATCATACTTAAATTTTAAAATATTTATTTTTAGGGACCACTAAGAGGTCATCCGTCACCCAATCCTCTTGAACGACGTGTAAAAAGTTCGACTATCTCGAAATTCAATGAAATTCGACAAGATGACTAGATTTCGCAACATGAGTCCAACGGTGAACTCCGTTTCCTCATCTGACGTCTAGAACATGAGTATTTTAAATACACATTATAGTGACAAATTACCATTTTACCTTTTTTTTCGAAAAAGTTCAAATTTACCCGGGTTTCACATTCTTCCCCCCTTAAAAGAATTTCATCCCCGAAATTCACACACACACACACACACAATCACATGCATATGCAACAGTCATTTAATATTAAATGACTATAAAAAAATACCTCCATCCTCGAATAAGAAAGGATAATTGGTACGTGTAGTGTCTTCGTGTTGCCATGTTGTTTCCTCCACTTCTCAGTACTGCCACAACACATTCACTAGCCTCACGGTCTTGCCTCGCAAAACCTAATCCTGGCTATCCATGATACGTACCGGTCCCTCCTCGAAGGTCCCATCCGCATCAACAGTCAACTCACCCTAATCCACCATATGTGTCGGATCTGGAGTGTACTTCCGGAGCATAGACACATGGAATACCACATGAACACCCGATAGATTTAGCTGTAACGTCAACCTGTAAGCAACTGTACCTACCTTCTCGAGTACCTCGAAGGGCCCGATATACCTCGACGACAGCTTTTCCAGCTTGCCAAACCTGACTACTCCTCTTTTAGGCATCACCTTTAAGAAGACATGATCTCCCACCTCAAACTCTAGAGGTCGCCGCTGTTTGTCAGCATAGCTCTTCTGTTGGCTCTGAGCCATGAGAGACGCTTTCGTATCAAGTCCACCTTCTCAGAGGTGTCCTTAACTAAATTTGGACCCGTAAAGGGTCTCTCTCCTACCTCCGTCCAATAAATCGGAGATCGTCCAACAAATCGCAGATCGACAAGGCCTCCCATATAGTGCCTCATAGGGTGCCATCTGTATGCTCGCCTAATAACTGTTGTTGTAGGCGAACTCCACTAAGGGTAATTGCTCTTCTCAGCTACCCTTTAGATCTTGGACGTATGCCCTTAGCATGTCCTCTAGAGTTTGGATGGTCCTCTCCGACTGACTGTCCATTTGGGGATGAAAGGCAGTGCTCATCATCAACTGTGTCCCCAAGGCTCACTGGAAATTTTCCAAAAAATGAGCCGTAAACCTGAGATCCCGATCAGATACTATAGATACGGGCACTCTATGCAGCTGGACAATCTCTCGTATATATAACTTGCAGAAGTCATCCAGTGTGAAGGTCATCCGTACTGCCAAAAAGTGTGTTGACTTAGTAAGTCGGTCCTCTATCACCCACACCGCGTCATGCCTTCGCGATGTTCGTGGCAAGTGAGTCACAAAATCCATCGTGATATGCTCCCACTTCCACTCAGCTACCTCCAAAGGTTGAAGTAACCCTGCTGGTCTCTGGTGCTCAGCCTTCACTTGCTGACACTTGAGACATCTACTAACAAAATCTCCAACGTGTTTCTTCATCCCACTCCAGTAGTATTGGCGACAAAGATCTTGATACATCTTCGTGCCACCGGGATGTACAGCAAAACGGGAACAATGAAACTCCCTAAGGATCTCCTCTCTCAACTCCACAGACTGGGGAACCACAATCCTTCCCTTATACCGAAGACTACCATCCGAGTGAATGGCCCAACCCTCATCATCTGTCCCCAATTGTACCCGATCCATGATGGACAATATCTCTGTGTCCCACCCCTGGGACTCGATCATTCAGCCTAATAGGGAAGGCGTAGCCATTAAACTTCCCACAGTGTCCTGAGCCTGCCCCATATAGTGTAGCCTAAACTGTCCCACAGTCTCAAGCATCTACCACTCCCGGGCAGCCACACTAGCCAAGACTCCCCATGACTCCCAGCTAGTGCATTAGCCATCATATTTGCCTTATCGGGATGGTAATGCAAAGTGAAGTCATAGTCCTCTAGATACTCTATCCACCTACGTTGCCTCATGTTGAGGTCTCGCTGTGTAAAGATGTACTTCAGACTTTGTGGTCTGAAAACACGTTGAACTACTCACCATATAGATAGTGGCGCCAAGCCTTCAAGGCAAAGACAATGGTCACCAACTCCATGTCGTGTGTAGGGTAGTTCTGTTCGTAGTTCTTTAACTGTCGAGAACCATAAGCTACCACTCTCCCAGACTACATCAAAACGCAACCAAGTCCATCCTTAGAGGTATCACAATATACTTTGCACCTCTGTCCCCTTTCTGGGACAATCAAAATAGGAGCTGAAGTAAGCCTCCTCTTTAACTCCTAGAATGCCTTCTCACCAGAATCATTCCACTCGAACTTGACCTCTTTCTTGGTCAATCTCGTCGTAGGTGCAGCCAGTTGGGAGAAGTCCTCAATGAACCTTCTGTAATACCCTGCCAATCCTAAGAAACTGTATATCTCGAGCACTAACTTTGGTATCTCCCAATCCATGACTGCCTCAACCTTCTCTGGGTCCACAGATATACCCAAAGCCGACACCACATGCCACAAGAATTTCACCTCAGTCAACCAAAATTCACACTTGCTGAACTTGGCATACAACTGATGGTCTCTCAAGGCCTGAAGAACAATCCTCACGTGACCCTCATGCTCCTCCTCAGATTTGGAGTAGACCAAAATATCGTTAACGAAGACCACGACAAACTGATCTAGGTAGGGTTGGAACACCCTATACATGAGATACATGAATGTCGCTGGAGCATTCGTCAATCCAAAAGGCATGACTGTGAACTCAAAATGCCTATTCCGCGTCCTAAACGCCGCCTTAGGGATATCCTCCTCCCTAAATCTTAACTGATGGTAACTAGTGCAGAGATCTATCTTAGAGTAGACCTGCACCCCCTCAGATGATCGAACAAGTCATCAATCCTCGACAAAGGGTACCTATTCTTGATAGTAACCCTATTCAACTGTCGATAATCTATGCATAGTCGAAGGGTCTTGTCCTTCTTCTTTGCAAATAACACCGGAGCGCCCCAAGGTGAGGTACTCGGTCTAATAAAACCCCTTTCCAACAATTCTTGCAATTGGACATTGAGTTCTTGTAACTCTGCAGGCGTCATCCTATGTGGGGTCATAGAAATAGGCGATGTACCGGGATGCAACTCAATGGTAAAGTCTAAATCCCTCTGTTCATTCAAAAAAATATCCTCATACTCACTAAACACTTGAGGCAGATCCAACTCCTGTCTCACCTCATCCTCCAGTGTAATGCTTACTAGCCAACCCATCAGCTGCCCGTGCCATGTAGAGTCGTACACGGCTTGGGGTAAAGCATCGTGCTTATCCCCCTGAAACATGAGACAAATATCGTCTAGTGTGTAGGCAGTGACCCTCTTATGATCACAGTCAATGACGACTCAGTGTGCCGTCAACTAGGCCATCCCAAGGATGACATCAAACTCCGACATATCCATGATCCTAAGGTCCACGGTGAGTAGAATTCCCGAGATCTCTAACTCATAATCTCGATATATCTGGTCAACCCTCACCCTACACCTAGGGGAGAACTTACATACAATGGCTCTTCTGAGGTTTCTACCTCTAAGCCCAAGTCTTTCACACATGATGCAACAATAAAGGAATGAGATGCACCAGAATCAAATAACACTCTTTCCCATAAGTGAGAGAGTAAAAATGTACCATGAATAACCGACTAATCTGTCGGCTTAATGTGACGTGTGATGGAGTAGACACGCCATTGGGTCCCCGAAGTTCCGACCTGAGAGCCCTGTCCTCAGTCTCGACCCATGTCCTGGCCTATCTGACTTGCTTGCGCGATCCCCACACGTGAAGTAGTGGGGCCTTGTGCGGCACCCTAGAATGGATACTGACTTCCTTGGCCCATGGTGGGGTAGGAAAGAGTGTAGTGAGGCTGTGAATATCCCACTGATGACTGGGACTGAGCCGTCCCCTGGCCCTGGGATCCCTTCCTCTGAGGACAATCCCGCTTCATATGCCTCGGTTGGTGGCAATGATAGCAAGTCCGTTCGCCTACTTGAAAAGGAGGCCTCTAATTTCCCCCTCCTCAGGAGGACTGACCTTGGCCTTGGCCTTGATAGTCGCGGCGCTGCCCTTGATGCCCATTCGGAGCAAAAGTCCTCTGCTTCTTCCCCGCACCAGAAAAAGAGGATTGACCCTCCTTCTTCTTATCTTTACCACTTGCTTCCCGGATGTTCCTTGCATCATCAACCTCTCTCTCAATGGTCATAGCTGTCATAACTATCGTGCCCAAGTCTTGCCGAAGAAGACCCATAATTTTACCCCGGATGGACAACTTCAAGCCATCCTCAAACTTATTCACGTTGGCCATGTCTGTGGCCACATAATCATCAGCGAAACGGACTAATTCTATGAACTTATCCACGTATTCGAGCACCATCATCGTTCCTTACCTCAAGTCTAAGAACTCCCTGGCCTTTGCATGTCAAGCAGCCGCCGGGAAGTACTTACCCATGAAGAGTTCCTTGAACTCTGTCCAAGTCATTGCCTCCAAGTTCTTGGAGTCTTTAACCCAATCCCACCATACTTGGGATTCTCCCTCTAGCAGGAATGTATCTTGTGTTATCTTAGTGGCATCGGAGGTGATCTCCATAGCCCTTAAGATCTTGTCAACCTGCTGAAACCAATGATCAGCTACCATCGGATCTGCCCCTCCCAGAAAGACCAGAGGATTGTGGGCCTTGAACTTATGGAGGTTACTGAATCCTCCTTGACCCACATTTGCACCGGTCTATGCACTAGTAGCAGCTGTAGCACTAGCTTGTGCAATAGTACCAACCGCAGCACCAATAGCCTCCACGAAGGCTTGTTGGTCAAAGGTTAGTGGTGGTTGGTTGTTGTTCCATCCACCCCGATGTCCCCTACCTCTAGTTGCCATCTACACACACATAAGATAACAATAGGCCAATAATTTAGTATCCCAAAGTTAGGGATCAACCACAAACATTGAGAATTCTCTCATTGTCCCTTTAGTAGAACATGTGTCACATACTAGTAGACGTTTAACCCTTGAACTACCCTGTTCATCCATTTTTCCCAAGGCTATGTTTTCTAAACACTAGGGTTAGAATATTTTTCACCATTTATAATTCACATAACAAGTAGCAAGTAGAGTACATAACATGAAATGCATATGGAATGCAATGGTCTAGACTCAAAGCCCATCAAGCCCTAGGTAATCCGTATACATAAACTCTGACACAAAGCTATGACGCCCCAAAATCCGGGGGTCCGTCGATTACCCATTGACCCGCGGAATATCCGTGGATACCGAGTAACTCGATATCACAACGTTATGCCCCATTGAGCGGGGTCCATACTTTAATAAAAATTTGGGCAGAGTCTCCTTTGTAAGGGGAACTCTACTTAAAATACAACCTGTGCAATATATCTTCACATGACCCATCCGATGCTCAATATATAACAATGACCGCACTGGGTTCATTTATAAGTAAACATCAACCACACCGGGTCCATTTATTCATACTTATATCAAAACATGCAAAGTTATTTTAACACTAGTTCATATTATTTTTATTATAATCATTTCCAAAAGAATACATGTCCAAAACATAATTTTCACAAGTGTTTTACATTAACACAAAATAAGTCACATTCAGCTTTCTTCACACATGAGAGTCCAAATTGGAGCCATCGGTCGATGTATTTTTTCCACCTGAAATATTTTCCCGTATAGGGTGAGTCAACACCCCGTAGAGTAATTCCAACAGAGGCTACTCCCCACCTAAGTGTACATTCAATGTTCGCATTCAACATTTCTTATTCACATCAACGTTCTAAGTAAGAATATGCAACTCTATATTGAAATTTACTATGCCATACTATGAAATGAGATGGAACTCACTCATAATACTTTGAGTCGAGTCCTCACCGACAACCACGACACAATGCAATCCCAATGTGTAATGAATCTGTCATTTGACGAAAAATCCACCAAATGATCGTTTGAAATAAAAGTTGTTTTATTATAAAATCAAATCATTGATGTGTGTTACTCATTGAATGAATACTTTATAAATTAAAATCCTGTGTCTTGTTGGGCAACAAATTTTTGGTATCTCAACCACTGGTTCTGTAAATACCAGCACTTCTCTGAAATTTTACCGCCGGAAAGTGCCTGAACCATGAGACCGGGTTTTGCACCCGAGGGAGAGTCTAGCTCTACTTGCCATACCCAACATAAGTTTTTTCATGCATACAACCGTGCGACCCAGCAGGATATTCAATCCCACTTTCCTGAGCCTACCCTTCAATCACCAAGAATGATGCTTGAATGAAGCATGCCCAACACACACACACACACACACCCATACTCATGTCTAAGCCCATGAATGGGATGCCTCCATGCACAACAATACAATGTTCAATATGCTATGAATGACATATGAACAATCTCAACCTATCCATGGTAAATTATGTTCTAAACATATAAATATCATATTTGTCACAATGTCAATATAACACATGCATGCATATACATTGACAATTTTTCATAAAATAATTTAAGCATGTTATCAGAATCTTTTTGTCAATAACACACTTAATCACAAAGGCAAAATATAACACATAACAGTCCTTGTAATAGCTCACAAAACAACCCACTTAACAGCCAAAAATAATCCACAAAACAGCCCCTAATCGGAACCTAAAATAGTTCGTAAAATGGCCCTAAAAATAGTCCATGAATGACCCTAAAAACAGTCCATGAATGGCCCTAAAAATAGTCCATTTTTTCGTCCCAAAAATAGTCACAATTTTAGTCCAATTTCAGTCTATATTAGGCCATAAAAACAACCCTTAACAGGCCATAAAAACAGTCCACGTATAAACCAATTTCATACATTAAAACATGTCCAAAAATAGTCCATTTGGACAGCCCACATATAAACCAATTTCATCCACTAAAACATGTCCAAAAACAGTCCATTTGGACAACCCACATACTAACCAATTTTAGCCACTAAAAGTTCACTTAAGGTAAAAATAAAACCAAAGTAGGAAGATCCCTACCTCAATAGAAGTGTAGAAAACTTCTATAACACCAAAACAAGCCCAAAGCTCTTGATTTCACAAAATCCTCTTCTTGAATCTTCGGTGAAATCGCTTGTTTTTGGTGTGGTTGCATAGCTCTCATCGTGGTGATCGACTTTAACTCTTGGATCGATGAATTTCGACCGACGGAACTCCACGAATCGAAGGAGAAAGCTTGAAAATTGATTTTTTTTCTTCTCCTCTTGTCTCTCTTCTCTCCAAAACGTGTGAGGCTGAACAAATGGAGATATTTCTCCAAAAAAATCTGATTTAAGTCACTATTTATAATTTTAAAGACTTGGCTCACAACGCACCACATGCCCCCTCTTTTCTAGGTCCGTTTTCACCCCGAAACGATTTATTACATTACGTATTTAGTCTAAATTAATTTTATTGGTACCTTAGTCCAATCATACTTAAATTTTAAAATATTTATTTTTTGCGACCACTGAGAGGTCATCCGCCACCCAGTTACCTCGAACGACGTGTAAAAAGTTCGACTCTCTCTCAGAATTCAATGAAATTCGACAGAGTGACTAGATTTTGCAACACGAGTCCAACGGCGAACTCCGTTTTCTCATCCGAGGTTTAGAACATGAGTATTTTAAATACACATTATAGTGACAAATTATTATTTTGCCATTTTCAAAAAAGTTCAAATTTACCCGGGTTTCACATTGACAATGCCAAATATGAAGTAGGCGTATTTTTATAAGTGGTGCAATCTTTATTATTTTGCACATTAATTTCTAGAAAGTGTATAGTCACAACCAAAACATTAAATCGTTAATTCTGTAATGACAAGAAGAGCAAGGATTTCAATCATAACTAAATTCTGTAATTGAATTCTAGTAATTAACGAAAATGGGGGAGAAGAAAAGTAAAGAGAGATAGACAGAGAGAGGAAAGGTGAAGGGAGCGGCATGACTGTTTGTTCTTGACCAATTTGTGAATACGCGGGGTAGAAGAGAGAGAGAAAGTAACGGTTGAAAAATAGGTAGACAGGGAAAGAGAGACAACTAAGAATTAGAGAAAAAGTAACGATTGAGAATGGAGAATCAATTAGAGATTAAAAATGAGTTTTATCTTATTATTATAGTGATTGTGTATTTTTCTTGCAGTTCCTAACTTACTAACATCTCCCTTGATGTATGTGTGAGGGGGAGTGTCACTCTCCCTTAGGACGATGTCAAAAGAAAGGGCAAGGAGAAAATGGAATGGGATGAACAAAATATGTGAAATGTGAAATGTGCTCAAAAGTGCTCCCCAATCGCAAGGAGTCTTTTGTGTGTCGGTGTTTTACTTGGAAAAGTATTCCAAGGTCGTCTCCTCAGGGAAGGAAAGTTCAAGTGTGTGAAGGTGATTTTGTAAAAGTGAAAAGAAAGTGTAAAATCTAGTATTTGTGTTTTGTGGTTGGTTTGTAAATGAAAATGCAAATAAAGCAAATGTTGGCTAATCCAAATGGTTCATTCCAATGGGAATACCAAATCAACTTAAAGCCTTCCTCCGATCGAGCATGAATGAACGATTGATTCGGGGGAAGCTAGGGACGAGATTGGTGAGTAGCTAAACATAAACCGTGACTAGGCCTACGGAATATCAAAGGCTCACCAACTCATCCACTCTCAACCCCGTCAAACCGAACCATTTGACCCTAAAGGGAGGAATGAAAAAGAGTTGAAATG
>CM042185.1:12017141-12034970 GCA_023539305.1 Ilex asprella | reverse complement strand
ACACTATTGACTTTGTTTGCACAAGCAGCATCATGTTTGAAAGACTGGCAACAAATGGAAGGGAGTTTGAAGAGCAGACTAAGGAGCACATTAATGAGTATGCTGATACTGGTTTAAGGACTTTGGTACTTGCATATCGTGAACTCGATGATCAGGAATACAGTGAGTTCAGTGATGAATATGCAAAAGCCAAGAACTCAGTGAGTGCAGATCGTGAGGAAGTGGTTGAGTCAGTTGCAGATAAGATTGAGAAGGATTTGATCCTTCTTGTTGCTACAGCTGTTGAAGACAAACTCCAAAATGGGGTATGATTGAAAATATTCAAGACAAAAAAAAAAACATAAATTCTACAATTGATGTGAAATCAATTTCGCTGTTTCTCATTTCTCTTTTATATCTAATATTATTCTTGGAAGTGGAATCTTACAGAAAAAAGTTTCATCAACAGAAATGATATAATGTAATTCACTTTTAACTCCTTTGTGGAATCCTTCATGTAATGAGTTGTTCTTTCATGTAACACTTTTGAGCTGTCATGATAACTGAATAAATTCATTTCAGATGCTATGTTATGCAAAAAGTGATTTGTTTCACTTCTTTGATGAATTTGACTATCAATTGAACGCGATGACTTCCTCATGATATTGGGTATTTTATTGAATTCTCCTTTTTGGGCGGAACAGGTTCTAGAATGCATTGACAAGCTTGCACAAGCAGGAATAAAAATATGGGTTCTGACTGGAGATAAAATGGAGACCGCAATTAACATTGGGTATGGTTAGTGAACAATAATTATGAATTATGGCATTAATAGATTTTTTGGCCAATTTTCAAAACTTTTCTGATTTTGAAGTTAAATTTTACAGTTATGCTTGTAGTTTGCTTAGACAAGGGATGAATCAAATAATAATCAGCTCTGAGACACCAGAATTTAAGGCATTGAACAAAGCTGGGAATGAGTTCAATGTCTGTGAGGTAAGTCTTAACATGTAATCGTGTAATTTTGGCATTCAATGTACTAAATTGGAAAGGTGCCGTCGAAATGTACTGATCTGTAGCTAACAACGAAGTTTTGAGAAAGTTCTTAATGCCTGACTACTCGATGATGAAGTAAACTTGCATAGGCGTAAATTATGTATTACTAATGTGACATATATGTACATTAGTTAACCAACTATGGACTACAGTTGTTGAGAGCATGTTTACCAGCAAGATGGATGGGTGGGTGGGAGAGGGGGAGGTTATCCAGATAAATGGGTAAGTTGCTGGGAGTCCATTTCTAGTGAAACATAGTAATAATAACTTAAAATGCTCAGGCAATGCAATTTTTTTGTATGCTAATCATTTTTCAACTTTAAGGCAAAGGGTTTCACCAATATTTGGTGACATTGAGGTAAGAGGGTCTTATATTTATTCTCTATTTGAGAGCCGGCAAAGTATAGGACAGAAATGAGTACTTGAATCTCATAACACCTAGGTGTGTTGGTGTGTTTTTTGTAAGTTTTTAACTTTCTTCTCTTCCTACTCAATCAAATGGAGAATGCAGCACCAAATAAACTTTTTTGATGCTTTATCACAAGTCCTCTTTTTTGAATGCTAGCCTCACTCTCCATTTTCTCCTCTTTTAACTTCTTGCAATGAAAAGATATGTCAAAGTGCAGCCACTAGATTAAGAAAAGTGAGAAATGTAGATGTGACTAAGCATGGAGCTTTTCATTTTCAAAGATGAACAAAAGATGAAGATTGCAGTATCAATTTCATTTTTTGTTGGGTTACAAGAAAGTGGATGTTTTCTGAGTTTGGAGGTTGTTCAGAATATTATAATCAGCAAGCCCATACCTATAGTTCTTCCATGCTAGACAACCTCTTAGACCTGCCCATGTAGATTAATCAATTGCTCAATAAACAATGGATTGGAAACGTAATTCTTTAACGTTTGACCCTCTTCAAAACCATGTCTAGCCACGGTATGAAACTTGAGTTCCTGTTGTAGAAATTTCAGCCTTGCTATGACCGACAAAAATGAAGTGCAATAGTTGCCCTTGCCCAAAATTTTGTGGAATATATATCTTAAACATTAAATATGCTAGAATGAAATTTCCTTCTCAAATGGTGTTTTCATCATGGTTAGTTTTAATGGCATAACCTCCGTAACATTAGGTCTCTTTTTGAGAGTTTGCTAAAGCCTTTTCTCTAGGCATCGAGAACAAGCATCCTCAATCAGATAACTGAAGGGAATGTATTACTTGAAGAATCAAGTGAGAGGTCTGAGGCATTAGCTTTGATCATTGATGGAAAGTCCCTTACTTATGCCTTGGAGGATGATGTGAAGGACTTGTTTCTATAACTTGCCGTTGGCTGTGCATCTGTTATATGCTGTCGTTCATCGCCTAAACAAAAAACACTGGTAAGTTTCATTATTTCTACTTCTATGTCGTGCTAAAAGTTCTTGGGAAGACATTTTTTTAACACATCAAATTTTACTTTCACTGTATGACACTTACATGGTAAAAGCATGTATTACAGGAAAATCAATTAACACAAACTTTTTTAGACAATTTCACTTTCTTACTAAAAGTATTTATCAAAAAACTGTGAATCCTATGAAGCCTCAAAAAAAATTTAAAATTCAAATTACTTAAGGCGAAGTATGTCCGTTCAAGAAGGAAAAGCAAGTCTAGTAAGTGGTAATTAAAATCAGGTTGCAGGTTACAATACTGCTGAAAGTTAAAACTGGTATGACCACACTAGCAATTGGGGATGGGGCAAATGATGTTGGGATGCTTCAAGAAGCAGACATTGGAGTTGGTATCAGTGGTTTTGAAGGAATGCGGGTGAGCAATTATCTCATAAGGCAATAGTACACCCCATAACATCAACTGCAAATAGTATATCTTTGCCTGAACTAGCATGTGCTTCACTAAAGAATTTCTTAACTCTCCCATCTCAGTCCCTCATTTAGTTTGTACTGTTTATTGTCGACCAATTTCAGGCAGTCATGTCAAGTGACATTACAATTGCACAATTCCGTTTTTTGGAGCGCTTACTGCTTGTGCACGGCTATTGGTGCTACAGAAGGATCTCATCAATGGTAACATCTTTACTTGTACACTCGGTGTTCAAATTCTTCCTTCTCTTTAGGTTACTTGATCAAGATGTGAACTCACAATTTTATTATCAAAATTTGAAAATGTTTGGAACAGAAAACCATTTTAGCATTACAAAAATTCTTTATCAAATGAATAGTTAACACTTATTATATTGAAAAAATTTTGCTTTAAGATTTTTTTCCTTCAAACTATAAATTGAATTTCCTAATCATTCCTACTTTCCAACAAAACTGTTGACAGTCCCAAAACCCAAATTTGGAATTGCTAATGTCTTCTGTTTGCTACTTGGCAGATAAGTTATTTTTTTTACAAGAACATTGTTTTTGGTTTCACTCTTTTCTTCTTTGAGGCTTATGCATCATTCAGTCGACAAGTTGCTTACAATGACTGGTACTTGTCACTTTATAACGTCTTTTTTCACGTCACTTCCCGTGATTGCCCTTGGAGTGTTTGACCAGGATGTATCTGCCCAGTTTTGTCTCGAGGTAGGGTCTGAGTTACAACCTTGTGTTTCTTATTTCGTATTCATAATGTGAAATGTTTTTCAAAATCTTGATGATTTGGTGAGACTTGAGACCTTAAAAAACTGGTGTTGCAGTTCTCTGTATTATACCAAGAAGGCGTACAAAATGTCCTATTCAGCTAGTTACAAATTCTTAGCTGGGCACTGAACGGTGTATTCAGTTCTACTTGCGTCTTCTTTTTTGGCATCTCTGCAATGGAGAATCAAGCCTTCCGCAAAGGTGGTGAAGTTGTTGACCTAGAGATCCTTGGCACGACCATGTACACGTGTGTAGTGTGGGTCGTGAACTGCCAAATGGCACTCTCTATCAACTACTTTACGTACCTACAACATCTCTTTATTTGGGGTGGGATTACATTCTGGTGTATCTTCATGTTGGCATTTGGAGCCATGGACCCCTACATATCAACAAATGCCTTCATGGTTTTTGTTGAAGCCTGTGCACCATCCTTGTCCTTTTGGCTGATGACACTCTTCGTACTAGTCTCGACTCTCCTATCGAACTTTATTTCCTCAGCAATTCAAATGCAGTTTTTTCCTATGTACCACCAGATGATACAGTGGATAAGCTTCAATGGGCAATCTGATGACCCCGAGTTCTGCCATCTGGTGCGACAAAGATCACTGAAACCTAGAACGGTTGGTTGTACGGCAAGATTTGAAGCAAAATCTCGTAGCTGGAAAGAGAATCCAGAGGATCCAAGCTGAACAGAAATTTGTGAATATCTCAGCAGAAGTTGCAACACAAGTTTCTTGTGATGCATGGATACATCAAGGGGCAATAAATTGGCCTTTCACAAGCTTTGCATGGCAAGGAAATGCTGAGCTAGTCTTGGGGATTATTATAGGTTAAATTTAACTAGTCGACACATCGGGGAATTTTGTGGTCTTTAATTCATAAGTAGGCGTAGGCATCTCTGTACATCTTTAGAAGTCAATGAACAATATCATTTAAACTGAGGCTAGTAGCAGTGAAACACTTCAACTGCCTGCCCTTCCAAATCACTGCATCCCAAGGTGCAAAACAATATCACTGGGGTATTCATTTCATTTCTGTATCATATAGAACTTTGCGCATACTTCGAATAAACGTGAGTGAAAAGCGATACAAATTAAATGTAGAGTCTCTGTATATATAGTTGAACAATAAAAGTCACAAAAGTCACAATAAAGATAAAAAGGTAAAAAAGAGGCAAAAAAAGGTAAAACTCTAATAAACTAGGCTATAAAAGTAACGTCCCAAAAATCCACCTTGGACGGCATTACAATTTAAAATCAATCACATCATGAGAGCAATTATATGAACTTCATAACCAAATATAATTTCATTCATCATCTAAAATATATACAACATCATCCAAAAGAATATACCCAACTATAACAATTACATCCCAAAAATTAACTATTGTCTAGCAGCGGAATAATAAAAACATTAGACTTTACATTGTCTTAAAATAAATTTTCTAGTCTAAAACATAAGGAAATGTAGCTCTAAATATCCACATCGGGATTCACATTCCCCTCTATTGGAACTTCCCATTGTATTGACTCATTAACTCCGAGCTCCTCCTTAGGATATTGTTTGTAGAGGGTGAGCAAAAGTCCGTAAGAAATCCCTCTCAAATCCCAACAAGGTTTTACATCAAATAAAAGATAACAAATCTCTTTTGGAAAATAACATATATAGATTTTGAGAATAAAACCATGATAGTTGTAGTGATCTCAAGTGTACAAAATACAGTAAAACAATGAAAGGAATAAACATGTAAGAAAGTAAAGCATTCAATAATTAGTTCAGTAGCATCATCTCATATTCTCATGTATGTAAGTTGTTTCTCAGGAATCTACACAACGTTTCTACCTTGTTCACCCATCAATCACAAACACTTTAGGAAGGGCGTGTACCGTCTCTCACGGTACTAACGAATCTTTCCCATGAAAGGTATACCATCCCTTAGGCTCGAACTTACGTGAACAATAATGGTTCCTCTCACAAACAACAATCCACTACAAGTGTTAGAAAATCATCTCACCCCCACTAGGATAGACTAACTTCTAACATTCTAAGGCAACTCTCGAAAGCAATTCAAGTCCGTCACAACAAACTATACAAGAGATGAAACCAAAATATTCTCAACAACCACAATCTTAACCAATCACAATTTTCATTAGCAATTCCAGTATCGCAATAATAAATTTTAAATATACTACCATAATAAAGAAATTAAAATATGCAAGAGATCATATTGAGAAAACCATCATAATTTCGATATTCAAAATTCTAGGATTTTGTCAAAAATCATAATTTTTTTGGAACAAGAACAAGTAGTTGATTGAAAATATGATTTAATCAAGAATATGAATTTAGACATCAAGAATCCATGTATTTTTCACAATAGAATGTGTATTTTGGAAAACTAGAGTTTTAGAAATTCAAGAACAAATATTTCCTGAACCCAAACATATATTTTGTTCAAGACTATGTTTCAATGATAAAGAAACCAAGAAATCATATATATCTATCATATAATGATCAAGAAGATGTAAAACATACATAATTATACCCTAAGTCTCAATGAAAGAAACTTGAGAAGAATCCCCTACCTAGCTTCCTTAGTTTTGTATGAAGAAAATAAAGATTTGATCTTTCACTACTTGAATCAACTCTTAAATCTCTTGTTTTTCTCTTTTCTTTCTTCCTCTCTAAGCTTCTCTAGGGTTAGAAATGTTGAAATGAGGCTAATGGAGGCGTGTTTAAGTATTTATAGTGTAAGAAATGACCTCCTGTGGGCGATTTTGGAACCCAGATCATTAAGTCACGTTCAAACGTCATTTAGTGTTCAAACGTCACTAGTGCAATTTATTGATTTACGTTCGAACGTCACTTTGACTTTCGAACGTTGGTTGCTCCCAGTATTTTTGTATTTCCATCAGAGCTCATCAGAGAAAATAGTACTAGGACTCATGGTTGTTCGAACGTCGATTCACGTTTGAACGTCAATAGTGCAATTTACTGTTTTACGTTCGAACGTCATTTGGCGTCCGAACGTCATCCCAGTTTCTGCTGAAACTTCCAGTGAAGTTTGGCCTGTTTAGAGGTCGATTTGAAAATTTTTTGTGAAATAATCTTTTGTAGCCCTGAAAATCTACTATCTACTGTCAAAATTTCAGATCAAATGAAAATAAGAATAAAGAGTTATGATCCAAACATTAGGGCAGTGTTAAAAATTCTTCTTACCCCAACTATTTCTAAAGTGCGTTTTCACTTCGAAATACTCTCAACTTCTACTCTTACAACCTACCTAGTTCATGCATATATCATTACATATATATAATAATTATTAAACAATTACATTACTATATTAATATAAGCATGTGGGAGTTTACAATCCACCCCCTTTAAAGAAAATTTTGTCCTCGAAACTTACCTCAAGTAAAGAACAAATGACGGTACTTCTCTCGCATCTCCAACTCTGGTTCCCAGGTAGCTTCTTCCACGCCATGATGTTGCCACAAGACTTTCACCAGTTGGATGACTTTATTGCGAAGCACCTTCTCCTTGGTATCAAGAATCTTCACCGGTTGTTCTTCATATGTTGTTCTATCTTGAACTTCAATATCTTATAAATCCACGACATGCGTTGTATCCGATTGACACTTTCTCAACATTGATACATGAAAGATGTCATGTACCCCTGATAATTGAGCTAGTAACCGAAGTTGATACGCCACTTTTCCCACTGTTTTGATCACTTCAAATGGTCTGATGTACCTTGGAGCTAATTTTTCTTTCTTGCCAAATCTAAACACTCCCTTCTTGAGTGACACTTTGAGGAACACATAGTCTCCCTCTTAGAATTCTAATGGTCTATGTCTTCTATTCGCATAGCTCTTCTATCTACTTTGTGTCATCCCTAGTCTCTCCCGGATGAGTTGAATTTTCTCCATAGTCTCCCGAACAATTTCTGGCCCAAATAAGCTACTCTCTACAGCTTCCAACCAACAAGTCAGTGATCTAGATGGTCTCCCATACAAAGCCTCATAAGGTGTCATGCCAATGCTAGATTGAAAGCTATTATTATACGCAAATTTCACCAAAGACAAATGATCACTCCCACTTCCCTTGAAGTCCAACACACAAGCTCGTAACATGTCTTCCAAAATTTGTATCACCCTCTCGGATTGGCCATCCGTTTGAGGATGAAAGACGGTGCTAAAGTATAACTCTATCCCCATAGCTAGTTGTAGACTTTGCCAAAATTGGGCCACAAAATGAGAATCGCGATCCGACACAATAGAGAGTGGAACTCCATATAATCTAACAATCTTGCGAATATAAAGCTTGATCAAGGTCTCTAAAGTGTCAGTGGTCTTCATACTCAAGAAATGAGTAGACTTTGTGAGTCTATCTACAATGACTCATACGGCATTATGCCCTCGTGAAGTCCGTGGAAAGTCAGACACAAAATTCATGGTGATATGATCCCACTTCCATTCTGGGATATGTAAAGACTGTACTAATCCTCCGGGTTTTTAATGCTCAATCTTCACCTACTAACACACCGCACACCTTATAATGTACTTAGCCACGTCTTGCTTCATTCCTTTCCCCTAATATTGACGCTTCATGTCTCTACACATCTTAGTACTACCTAGATATATGAAGAACTTTGAATGATGACACTCACTCAACACTTCTTCCTTTACTTGGTCATTATTTGGTACACATAGTTGTCCACAAAACTTTAACTCGTCATCATGTACGGACCAGTTCTCGACAGCCTCATTCCTCTCCAATCTATCTCGGATAGCTCTCAGCTCGGTATCTAATCGTTACAACTCTACAATCATTTGTCGGAGAATTGGTTGAGCTACAAGATTAAATAAGCATGGTCGATCCCCTTGTCTATCCACCTATAGATCAAATTCCTCCAAAGCATCAATCATCTTCCACCTTTTAACAGTAAGAACGTTGATTTCACCCCTAGACTTTCTGCTCAGTGCATCTGCTACTACATTCGCCTTTCCCGGATGGTAGTTGAGTGTGAAATTGTAGTCCTCTAGGTATTCAATCCACCTTCTTTGTCGAAGATTCAAGTCTTTCTGTGTAAATATATACTTGAAACTTTTATGATAAAAAAATACTTGAAACTTTTCTCCATAAAGGTAACACCTCCACAACTTAAGAGCAAAACCACAGCGACAAGCTCTAAGTCGTGAGTGGGATAGTTTTGCTCCTGAATCTTTAGTTATCTCGATCCATAACCAACTACCTTGTCTCCTTGTATTAGCACACATCCCAAGCCTTGTAACGAAGCATCGGTGTAAACATCATATCCTTCCTCACTGCTCAGAATAATAAGGACAGGAGCTATTGTCAACCTCTCCTTCAAGGTGTGAAAGGCTTGTTTACACGCTTGAGTCTACAAGAATCTTTTTCCCTTCTTTGTAAGGCGAGTCATCGGCATTGCGAGCTTTGAGAAACCTTCCACAAACCTCCGGTAGTAATCTGTTAATCCCAGAAAACTACATACTTCGGTCACATTCCTTAGCGGTTCCCATTTCATTACGACTTTAATCGTTGCAGAATCCACAGCTACACCCTGTTCTGACACAACATGGCCAAGGAATCACACTTCCTTCATCCTGAACTCGCATTTACTCCTCTTAGCATACAACTTATGCTCTCTCAATGTCTATAACACAATCGAGAGATGGCGTTCATGTTCCCATTGTGTCCATAAATAAATCAATATGTCATCAATAAACACAATAACAAACTGATCTAGATACGGTCGGAATACCCTGTGCATCAAATCCATAAAGGTTTCAAGAGCATTAGTCAGTCCGAACGACATTACCGTATATTCGAAGTGACCATACCGGGTACAAAAAGTTATTTTAGGAATGTCCTCCTCCTTCATTCACAGTTGATGGTACCGTGCGTGAATATCAATCTTGGAGTAATACTTAGAACCCCTCAACTGATCGAATAAATCATCAATTTGTGGCAACGAATATTTATTCTTCACTATCACCCGATTCAACCTTCGATAATCTGTGCATAACCAAAGTGTTTCGTCATGCTTCTTCAGAAAGAGGACTGGGCCTCCCCAAGGTGAAGTGCTTAAACGGATAAACTCAATAGCCAACAGATGGTCCAACTGCTTCCTTAGCTCCTTAAACTCTAAAAGTGTCATCCGATAAGGAGTAATGGATATGAGTTCAGTTCCTGGATATAGATCAATTACAAACTCGATCTCTCTCAGTGGGAGTAATCTGGGTAGTTCATCTGAAAAGACATCCAAAAAATCCGACACTATCAATATCACGTCTGGTTGGGATTTATCCCGATCTTCTCCCATCAAGCTAGCTAAGAAACTCAAATGGCTCCCCGCCTTAGCTTTCAAGAATCTACTACCTGTAGTAGGAAATGGATGGAAAAAATTTTGATCATTCATGAAACTGAAAAACTACCCTTCCCGGTAATTGAAAGAAAATCCGTTTACGAAAACAATCCAAAATCGTACGAAAAGTGAACAACAAGTCCATCCCAAATATTACGTCATACCCCTTCATGTCTAATACAACCAAATCTATAATTAATTATTACTCCCCAATTTGAAGCACACAACATCTACACACCCTTCTAGTATCCAACCGTTCTCCCGTAAGTAGGTCAATACTCAAGGCATGTTCTAACTTCTCAAAGTCCAATCTCAAATTAAGAGCATATGTAGTGCGTATGAATGAATGAGTAGCACCGAGATTGAATAGAATTGTAGATTTGGTTGTAGTTCGTATGAATGAAGAGCATATGTAGTTGTAAAGAAGAACGATACCTTCCACGACTGCTTTGGATACGTCTTTCTCTGGTTGAGTCAAAGCAAACACTCATCCCTGATTGGCACTGCCTAGGGCTAAAGCTCCTAACGGTCTTTGTTGTAATGGCTTCTATAGTGGTAGCTTGTTTGCAAGTACTTGTCCTACTGCTTGATTGGTCTTTGGTGGAAACGATGGGCAATTATTTCTGAAGTGTCCTAACCCTCCACATGCGAAACATTGACGTGGGTCAGTATCTGGTCTATTCTGAGTAGCCTCATCTCCTCGAATTGTCTGAAGTCTTTGTCCAACCACCTGGTTTGGGCGACGGTATGGTGTCGCCCTCTGCACTCCACTGTTGTTAGTACCAGACCTGATCAGACCTCCCCTCATGAAGTTCTATCGCCGCTGGGTGTCCTCCGTCTCTCTCTCTACCAGTGCAGCTCTATCCACAAGGTCCCCATAATCCTGAATCTTGAGAGCCACAAGCTTCTCCATGATGGCAGGCCTCAAGCCCTGTTCAAAGCATTTGGCCCTCTTGACATCGGTGGATATGAACTCCGTGGCATAGCGGGATAGCTCATCAAACCTCCTCTCATAATTTGACATGTTATCCTGTCGTAGAGCGAGGAAATCTGCACTCATCTTGTCCCTGATTGATTCAAGAAAATACTTGTCTTGGAAGATCTGATCAAACTCCTCCCAAGTAAGGGCATCCGTGTTCCTCCTTCTCTTCACTGAGTCTCACCAATGATCTGCCTCCTCTTCTAGCAGATATATAGCTAGGCCGACCCATAAATCCTTGGTCACTCCCATGTCATCACAAATCTTCTTCACCCGGCGAATCCATATATCCGCATCTAAGGGGTTAGAGTTTCCTTGGAAAGTAGGTGGGTGTTGACGTAGAAATTCTCGAAGAACTATCATCCTGCGATTTTCGTCCCCGTTGCCCGGTACATGAGTTAATGGATGAACCCCACCGTTGTGGTTGTTGTTCTCATTTTGGTGTTGTACCAAAGTGGTTAGCTCCCTTAGGCATTTATAAATATCATTCATGGCATCAAGAGGTGGTGGTGGTGGGTGTGCTTGGTCACCACGTCCCCGCCCACGTTCACGTCCACGTTTACCCTCCATCCTGCACATCAATTCACAACTTAGTTTCTTCGATGTACAAGACATAGTTAGGATGTCTTGATTTAAGCATAAGACTTGAATAAAATTTCAATCAACAATTTCATTTAACCTAATTCTACTTCTCTAGTGGTAATCCATAACCTACAGCTCCCATGTAAGACCTAATTTCTAGGCTTTAATACCAAAATTTGTAACGCCCCAAAAATCCACCTTAGACAACATTATTATTTAAAACCAATCACATCATGAGAGCAACTATATGAACTTCATAACCAAAAATAATTTTATTTATCATCTACAATATATACAACATCATCCAAAAGAATATGCCCAACTATGACAATTACATCCCAAAAATTAACTATTGTCTAGCAGCGGAATAACAAAAATATTAGACTTTACATTGTCTTAAAATAAATTTCTTAGTCTAGAGCATAAGAAAATGTAGCTCTAAATATCGACCTCAGGATTCACGTTCCCCTCTATTGGAGCTTCCCAATGTATCGGCTCATCAACTCCGAGTTTCTCCTCTATACCATAATCTGAAAAGAATATTGTTTGTAGGGGGTGAGCAAAAGCTCATAGGAAATGCTTCTCAAATCCCAACAAGATTTTAGATCAAATAAAATATGGCAAGTCTCTTCTGAAAAATAGTATATATAGATTTTGAGAATAAAACCATGATAGTTGTAATGATTTCAAGTGTACAGAATACAATAAATTAATTAAAAGAATAAACATGTAAGAAAGTAAAGCATTCAATAATTAGTTCATTAGCATCATCTCATATTCTCATGTATGTAAGTTGCTTCTCAGGAATCTACACAACGATTCTACCTAGTTCACCCATCAATCACAAACACTTTAGGAAGGGCGTGTACTATCTCCCACGGCCCTAACGAATTTTTCTCAGGAAAGGTATACCATCCCTTAAGCTCGAACTTACGTGAACAATAGTGGTTCCTCTCACAAGCAACAATCCACTACAAGTGTCAGAAAATCATCTCACCCCCACTGGGATAGACTAACCTCTAACACTCTACGGCAACTCTCGAAGACAATTCAAGTCCGTCACAACAAGCCATACTAGAGATGAAACCAAAATATTCTCAACAACCACAATCTTAACCAATCACAATTTTCATTAGCAATTCCAGTATCGCAATGGTAAATTTTCAATATACTACCATAATAAAGGAATTAAAATATGTAAGAGATCATATCAAGAAAACCATCATAATTTCGATATTCAAAATTCTAGGGTTTTGTCAAAAATCATAATTTTTTTTTAACAAGAACAAGCAGTTGATTGAAAATATGATTTAATCAAGAATATGAATTTAGACATCAAGAATCCATGTATTTTTCACAATAGAATGTGTATTTTGGAAAACTAGGGTTTTAAAAATTCAAGAACAAATATTCCTTGAACCCAAACATATATTTTGTTCAAGACTATGTTTCAATGATAAAGAAAGTAAGAAATCATATATATCTATCATATAATGATCAAGAAGATGTAAAACATACATAATTATATGCTAAGTCTCAATGAAAGAAACTTGAGAAGAATCTCCTACCTTGCCTCCTTAGTTTTGTGTGAAGAAGATGAACATTTGATCTTTCACAACTTGAATCAATACTTAAATCTCTTGTTTTTTTCTTTTCTTTCTTCCTCTATAAGTTTCTCTAGGGTTATAAATGTTTAAATGAGGCTAATGGAGGCGTGTTTAAGTAGTGCAATTTACTGCTTTACGTTCGAATGTCATCCTAGTTTCTGTTGAAACTTTCAGTGAAGTTTTGGTCTGTTTAGAGGTCGATTTGAAAAGTTTTTGTGAAATACTCTTTTGTAGCTCTGTAAATCTAATATCAACTGTAAAAATTCCAGATCAAATGAAAATCAGAATAAAGAGTTATGATCCAAACACTAGGGCAGTGTCAAAAATTATTCTTGCCCAAACTATTTCTAAAGTGCGTTTTCACTCCGGAATACTTCCAACTTCTACTCTTACAACCTACCTAGTTCATGCATACATCATTATATATATAAGAATTACTAAACAATTACAATACTATATTAATATTAACATGTGGGAGTTTACAATAACTCCAACATATTTCCTTAAGTTAGACGCAAAAATGTCAACTAAGTCAAACTTGACAATGGAGTCCCGGAGAATGGATAGAGTGACAGGTTTGATGAAAATATCCGCAACCTGATCATTAGTTTTCATAAAAGATAGAGTGACAATAACACAACTAACATTCTACCAAAATAAAGTGAACATCGATCTCTATATACTTCGTCCTCTTGTGTAGTACAGAGTCAGAAGCGAGCTGAATAGTAGATCAATTATCATAATATAATGTAGATGAAGAAGTCACTGGAAATCCCAACTCGCTAAGCATTGATCGTAGCTAGATAATCTCACATGTTTCAAGTGTTAGTGCCCGATACTATGCCTCTGTTGAAGAGCGAGAGACAACTGACTGTTTTTTATTTTTTTTAAGAGATAAAATGAGCCTCTTGAAAAGCACAGAAGCCCGTAGTAGATCGACCATCACATACTCCCCCATAATTTGAATCTGAATAATAGGCTAGAGAATTGATATGAGATCTTGATGCATAGAACAATCCAAGTCCAGGACAAGACTTGGGGTATTGAAGAATATGATAAATTGAATGACTAACTCGGCTGACATAGTCTGTGCACGAACTGACTAACTCGGCTGACAGCGAATGAAATGTCTGGCCTAGTGTTGGCTAGGTAGATAAGACTACCTACCAATCTCTGATAGACATTCAGATCTCTCAACTCCTCACCTTCAACAGTCAGGTTCAGGTTTGGAATTATGGGTGATGATGTCGGTTTGCACTCCAATATCCCAATGTCTAAGAGAAGATTCTGAACATACTTTCTCTCAGAAAGAACAATACCCCTAATGCTATGGGCAACCTCAATTCCAAGAAAGTATCGCATAAATTCAAGGTCCTTCACATCGAAGGGCTTCCCAAGGTCTACTTTGACCTACGCAGTCTCATAAACATCATCTCCAATCATAATAATATCATCAACATATACCAAAAGGATGACACATTATCTAAAAGTATTCCATCGAATGAAGCATGTATGATCAGAATGACATCTGGTGAACCCTAAACGTACAACTACACCACTAAAGCCAGAGAATCAGGCTCGTGGTGACTGTTTCAGTACATAAAGAGACTTATGTAGTTGACATACCTTTCCAGCATACTCCCCCTCACCACAAATGCCCAGTGGTGCATTCATATAAATAATCTCGTCCAGATCACCGTGAAGAAATGCACTGTTTACATCCAAATGATGAAGAGGTCAAGAGTAGTCCGCATCCAGAGAAATAATCAATCGAATAGTAGTCAATTTTGTCACGGGGGCAAAGGTAGCACCAAAATCATGACCTGGTTCCTGAGTAAAGCCCTTTGCCACCAAGTCTAGCCTTGTGATGATCAATAGTACCATCCGTAAGAAACTCCAACATGTAAACCCAACGACAGCTAACAGGCTTCACCCTTAAAGGTAAAAAGACAAGATCCCACGTATGATTACGCTGAAGAGTGTCTATCTCCGTCTACATGACAAAAATCCACTAGGGCTCCTGCATTGCCTTTGAAACAGAGCGAGAAACCGGCGTATCTGATAAGGCCATACAATAAGCTCAAAATGTAGGAGACAGATCATCACAAGAAACATAAGCAGAGATCAGATATAAAGTCATGGCGGTCCAACCATAATGAACAATTGGACGGCGATCACACCACAAATAACAAAACCCTAAATCATCATCCATCACTAATAATGTCTCATCAGGTAAAGTAACTGGCTCAATACCTGCAATCTCATCAGTACTAACAACAGGTGAATCAATATACTCAATGAACTGAGAAGTATTACTTGCATCGCCTGAGGTGGAGGGAACATCAGCAGGGGATAAGAGAGAGCGCGACGAACATAAACCTGCAAAGGAAGAGAAACTGGTGACTCTGTACTGACAGGAATGAGTGGCTCTGGAGGAGGAGAGATTGATGATTAGCAAAAATATAATTTTTTATTACATTATCTACTTTAGCTAACCATTTTTTCAAACTCAATCCAACCACGCTATATATTTTAGCTAACCACTTCAACTAACTTTAACTAACTATTAATTATTAAAATCTAAAATACTATGTAGTATGTCATGTCATCATCATATTAATGACATCACAAGCTAACGTGTTACTCCACGTCATCAAAAATTTTAAAATTTTTATTTTTATTAATAACGGTCATATTGATAAAGGTCACGAAATTCAAAATTTTAAAATTTAAATTTTTCAACAGTCATGTTAATAATTGTCATATTTATAACGATCATATTGCAATGAGATTGGTGAAGTACGCACTATCTAGGGTGTTGTTGGCGCAAAAATCAGAGTAGCTAGCGTCTTTGCCCTAGCCAGGAGTAGTTAGCCAAATGGTGGAAATGAAAAATAGCTAGTGTGATAGCTAGTCCCTTGGAGCCAATATTTAAGGATTGACTATGTAAAATAGCTAAAAAAGGTATTTTATGGAGTCCCTTGGAGTTGATCTAATAGTCAATGTTAAAATTTTACATTCATAGCAAATTTACGTTTAGCAAAAAGCTCTTACAAGAATATAACTATAACTCAATTACAAAATTAGAAAATTTTAAGCCCAATCAATAAGACCCATAATTAGAAATTTATGAATGACTTAGTTGCATTATTTATTAAGAATGATATACGAAAAAAAAATTAAAATGCCTCTATAACGACAAAATTTTGTGATGTAATATTAACACAAAAGTAATGTCAAAATTACAATTGTTTATGATTTGACTTAACTAATAAAGTTGTGTTAACTCTCTTCGGTGTGTTTATAACGTGCATTTTCTTCTGATTCTAGATGGATTTGATGATGATAATGATCGGATCGGCGTGTTTCTCGATCTTTGATTTAGTATTGACTTTGGTAGATTTGGTGAAGAAAGGGTCTTGACCAGCGTGTTTCTCAATTTTTCGATTTAGTGATACTTTGATAGATTTGTTGAAGACGAGAATCAGATTGACGTGAATCTCGTTATTCGATTTTTAATTTGATGGATTTGTTGAAGACGATGGTCAAATTGACGTGAATCTCGTTCTTTGATCTATGACTTGACTTTATCGAATCTTCTCACCATTCTTTGTATTGAATGACTTGAAAATGATTTGGATCTCTTAAAGAAAGACCTTGACAGTGAGCTTCACTGTTAATCTTTTCTCCTCCTTGACTTCTCTTGTTCTTCATTCTTGGCCTCCCTTTCACTTCCTCCTTTTTTCTTTTTCTCTTACCCTCTCCTAAACCTCTATTTATAGTGCTAAGAGCAGTTGTCCATATAAGGGTGGTAGTTATCCATATAAAGAGTATTTTTACCTGAATACCCTTATATGGACTTTAGGTAGTCCACCCATAAATTTGTAAATTTTAGTTAATTTATGAAATTTAAATCCAGCCTATTTTATCTTTAAAAATTTATTTAATTTGGGTCTATGAAATTTAAGTCCATTTTAATTTAATTTAACAAACCGGATTAATTATATTTGGGTTTGTATTATTTGGGCTGTAGAATTTAGGTTTAACTCAAACCTATTTAATTAAATTTAGACTTGTATCATTTGGGCTTATGAAATTTAGGTCCAACCTTATTTTATTTATCTAATTGATTTGAGTTCAATTATAGACATTAATTTTTTAATGTCTACAAATGCCCCCTCGATACTTATTTGCATATTTGATATGTAAATGAGTCTCGATTTGGATTTTGATTTAAAAGGGGTACAATTTAATTTAAATTTATTTATGTTTTATTTTTAATTTATTGTTCTATGATCAACATAGAATTGTAGTCCATATTGAACTCGAACTAAAACATAGAATTTAATTTAGCTAATATTTCTTATTTCGTTTCTAATCTGAAACTTTAATTCGCCTAGGATTCAACAAATTATCAGTTCTATTTTTACTTGAGACTTCTAATCCTTGAGGAATTGAGCTGAGCCTTCTATTTAAGGAGACCGCCATAACTTATCAGGATAAAATTTCTTTTACTTTGCCTTTGGGTTTGTGCTATGAAGGTCTACGAACCATCAGGTAAGTAACTTTTCTTTGATTTCTATAATATATATATATATATATATATATATATATATATATA
>CM042185.1:11996194-12009367 GCA_023539305.1 Ilex asprella | reverse complement strand
AAAAAATGAAGTGTTTTTTTTTTTTTGGGGGGGGGGGGGGGAGGGGGGTATGTATTAACAAGGAGAAAGCTTAGATTTCAAGTGGGTGCTTGTAAACTATAACGAAATTCCTAGAAATCAAGATATGGAAAAATATACCATAAACTTTGCACTTTTGCCTCTTCTGTTTTGGCAAAATGATATTTAAATTAGAAGTAAATGCAGTGTGAAAGGGTTTCTAAGATGTTGAACAACAACGTTGTGATGATAATGTATAAATCTCAAACTATGATCATGTCCATTGATATGGGAAATGCAATCGAAGCAGCAAATAGATATCAACAATTTCCTCAAGCTGTACCAAAATCCTATAAATATTGTACATTCAACAGCCTCAGTGCTCTGGTCTAACCATTGACTTAAAAGAACCCCACTATACTAGACAAAAATGACAAAGATGGATTATAAAAGCACCACATAATGAAATTGCACATGGCCAAAAACCCTATATTACAGAAGAACCAAAAGAGTAAAAAACAAAAAAAAATTATGGGTGATAATTATATTTGGGGCATTACACTATGTGGACTCATTGGGTGAATGCTTCTTGTGCAGCCTTGCTCTCAACTGCCTAATCTTTGCATCTACTCTTGCTGTGAACCCAATCTTGGTCTCCTGTCTTGCTTTGGACCGCTCTCTTCTCCACATATGTCGATCCTCAATGTCCTTTTTGTAGTATTTGATTTCTTGAATAACATGATGATCCATTGGGTTGAAAGATCTTTGGAAAGATATGTGAGCAAGGTAAGGGAGATTACAGACCACTGTTATTAAGAGGGTGGTTGACCAGTAAATTGGGGCAGGAGCTAGAGCTTCTACGAGGATTTGAAAGGCGTTACCAGAATATTTTGGTGACAACATGCCATAAAGGAAAAGAAATAGATACCAAGAAGCAATGCTGCCCCAGACAAACAAGTGTTGTATGAATGTGAAATGACTCATTGTGAGAGCAATTTGGCCGTTGACAGCCCAGATGATGCAAGTGAACATAGCGGTGCCCACAACAGTCATGTCAGCAGTCTGGCCTCCGGCACGGAAGGCTTGGTCATAAAAGATGATAATGCTAAAGAAAAAAATAATGAGAGAGGAATAAAGACCGTTTCCCATCCAGCCAAAAATCCTATACCAGTCAAAGAACAAGTTTCTGGGTCCTTGCTGATACAATGCTGGAAACTGCATAGTGAAGGGGTTTTATGTAAGTGTATAAACATTGATCTATAAGTGGAAATAGATGAAAGGTGCAGTGGAAATAGATGAAAGGTGCAGACAAAGATGTCATTAAAAGACTAACCTGTAGGCAAATCTCAGAAGAAACGTCTTGCTCAAAAACACCAAGTGAAATGACAGGAAGTGAGGTAAGAAGAACATTGAACAGCAACATGTACCAATCATCATAAACCGATTGCCCAGAAAAACCAGTAAATGCCTCAAAGTAGAAGATTGTCAGGCCAAAAGCTATATTCTTGTAGAAGAAATAGCAAATCTGGATGCAGAGCATTGCAGCATAAATGAGAATGAATAAAGTACGAATTACAACTGCGTGAAGAAATACAGTGCACAAGTGCCAGTATGCCAAAAATATCAATATTCTCTCTTTTGACTAGATATGTAAAAAAACATTAGGACAAATTATGGATTTCCTCCCTCTGATTTGGTTCTTGTTTAAATTTTTTGAGATTTCTATACATAACCCCTTTCATTTTTGGACCAAAGTGAAAAAAAAAACACGGATATCAGTTCAAATTGACAATCAATAGATGTAAGTGCCTAAAAATGACTTTTAAATTGCTTCCCTTCCAAAAAAATACCTTTCAAACAAAAAAAAAATAACACTCCCATATCTACTGCCCCTAGCCTACCAGCAGTCCCGCCCTTCATCCTCTGCCCACAAAGCTCCATGGTTCAAGATCGTAGTCACAGCCATCGATTCAAAAGGCACTGAGATGTATCGGCCATAATGTCAAAGAACAATATCACGCAATGCAAACGAAATGCTAGATGGAAGTTGGAAATGAGGGATTCAGGCCATACCAAATTATCGCTCAACAGTATTGTAGTGTAACGGATCGATGACTCGGCGGAGCCAATCAAGAAGCCTCCGAGTCAACTACAATCAAGTGAGACTCATGGTTAACAGAAAACATGTATGGATCTTATAACAGAAAGCATCTGGTTGAATACAACTTGGCTAGGTGATGCAGAGAGGGAAGCAAAAGAAAGGAATAACTAATCCTCACAAGGATTAGATCAAGAAACACAAATCTTCGTAAAGAATTCTTAAACTCATATTCATACTCCGATTAAAATAATGTGGAATACATCCTTATTTATAGACCAAGTGTCCTACCATTGAGGAACTGCTCTCATACTAAAACTCTATCAACTTATCTTTATTAATCTCAATATGATAAATACTATTATAAAATAACAAATAAAGATCCTAACAAATCTATCAAGTACATTTCCCTTTGAACCAAAAACTCTTGGTCATTCCCCCAAGGCTTCCAAATTTGATCACGTTGGTCCAACCATCCATCGATTCTCCCACTCTGAAAGAAACTCGACTCTAGCGAGTTAGAAGGAGGGCAAAGAATACCATCTAACGAAATAGTTCGAGGAATCTATGATGAAGTCTTTTTCTGTCAACAGCTAGGTTTGTCAGTGGTAACCTTACTCCCAATAGATAGAGGACGAATAGCACCCAAAATAGAACATCAAGAGGCTCCAGAATTTCAATCTAAGAATCTGACTCATTAGATTTTGTAGTCTCCTTAGGGATTTCTTTTTCAATTGTCACAACACCTTTGTAGGGCATTGGAAAGACAAATGACCAAACCCTTGACAATTAAAGCATCTCGTCTTGACATCAGGATTAGTTATCCCTTGAAAATTAGAAGTAATACCAATGTGAGGTGGTTTATTAGGGAGAAAAGCATTCTCCTGTGATTTACCAAATGACATACCTGGACTTACATCTACAGAAATATTTTTACTTTGAGTCATAGATACCCTAGAAACTAAAGAGAAGCCCTCTTTTTCAGATCGCCTTCCATTTTGATAGGCAATCTGAACTGCATCACAAAGACGACTTGCACCTAACCCTGAAAAAATCTCTAAATTGAGCCCTTGTCTATACATGGCAATCATCACATCCTCAGTCCATGAGAACTCAGATTGGGTGACTAAGTTGTAGAATTTCCTACGTAATCCTCAATAGACATGCTTCCCTAATTCAATTGTGTAAACTGTAAATGAGCTCAATTCTTATAATTAGCTGGAACAAAATAACGAGTCATAACAATAGAGACGAGGAGAAGTAGCAAAGATGATGGATTGGAGTTTTGTTCCGATACCAATTGATGCAGAGAAAGAAGGGAAAGAAAGGGATAATTTATCCCCCCAAGCATTAGATCAAGAAACACAAATCTCCGCAGAGAATTTTCAAACTCATATTCAGACTCCTGATTAAAATAATGTGGAATACATCCTTATTTATAGACCAAGTGTCTTACTATAACGGAACAACTCCACTATTAAAACTCTATCAACTTATGCTTACTAATCTCAATATGATATATACTATCTAACTAAAAATTTAAATAAATAATAAAAATAACAAATGAAAATCTTAACAAATATACCAAGTACATTTCTCTTTGGACCAAAAACTCTTAGCCTTTTGCTTAAGCTTCCAGATTTGATCACGCTGGTTCAACCATCCTATGGCTATGCTATCACTAGGTCGTGTCGGCATCGACCAATACTTTGAATGATGCGCAACTCCTTCCCCCCATCCACCATTGCTAGTTACTTATCCAAATCTAAAACATTCGGCAACAGCTTGGTTTCTTTCGTTGTGGGAAATCAAATGGAAGAAAAGAAGAACAACAAAGTATTGCAATTTCAATTAATTTCCTTAACCTTTTCACTTCCCAACAATTTCAAGTAACAAACGCAAAAAGCTTTTACTCAGCAACCAACTTTGAGGCTAATGCTAATACTACTACACTGGTAGCTTTGGACAGAAGGGTACTGTTATAGAAAAATAGAAATGCATAGTATGCCAAAAAGAAAATGATGGAGTCTGGAGCTTTTGGAATTATAAAAAGTTTGAAGAAGAAGAGTACATAGAAAAAGCAGAAGAAATAGAAACATTTTGTGAAGATGTAAGGCGTAAAAAAGCAATAGTATTGATGCCATGATAATAATAGCTTGCACTCAACACTGCAAATTCTGAGCCTTAAGACACCTATTTGCATATTATCAAAAAAAATCCTTGGTTCAGAAGAACTATAAATAAATACAGAGCAATTTTAGTCTCAAAACTTACCCAGAGAAGACTGTTTTATATATACATTCTCGGTCTGTGTCCGTGAGCATAAAAGAGAAATACGAGGAGATTTGTCTGATTGTTCATAAAAGTTTGTTAATAAGGAGTAAGGTTAATTTATTCCAAGAATTGAATACGGGAGTTTGGATGGTGCAAGGATAAACGAGCCTTTTTTACACATTTCAGTTAAATTTGGATTGAAAACTCATGGCTTCATTTTAGTCCAAAAATGACTCGGTGTTATGCTTAGGTTCTCATGATATAAGGAGGTACCGAGTAATGGAGCAAACCATAAGCAGGTGATTCATAATTTGCCCAAAATATTAACGCAATTTACCAATATAGACTATATAATTCTTACCATCTGAGCAATTCTCTTATAGCACCAATGTCCGTGAACAACTACAAGTCTCTCCAGAAATCGGAACTGTGCAATGGCAAAGTCACTAGCCATAACAGCCTGCAAAAAAAGGGGAATTTCATAAGACTGATCCCAGGTCCAGTAGCACCACATGCTTATGAAAAGGAAATTCATTTTTCCTAGGCTTCTCGAGCCTTAGAAGACAAACACAAATAAATTAAGTTACCCTGAACAGAGTCGGATAAGTTACAGGCTTGCATGTAATGCCTCATAAAGGAGCAATTTGGTTGTGGAAAAAAAAAAGGATGGAAAGGTAAATGACACCAAAGCTTGGCACGGTACTCTAATATGTCTTTCATCACGGCAATCACTATTCATACAATTGGAGGATTTCAGTTGGTAATACTTTTTGTGATACAATGGGTTCAGCTGACAAAAGTTGATCGATCAGAGCAGCTGGCAGAATGATTCAAATAACCTATCACTGGGTACCCACCATCCAAAGAAAAAGCAATACAAAGAAAAATACAAAAAGATGAAAAGGTCAAAACTGCAAATTAACAAGGCGGTTTGCACAATTCAAGGGTGCAAATGTTTTCCAAATTGTTGACAAATAGGTCCCGACACAAAAATTGCGGTCTGAGATCCAGGTTAGTCAGACACAACATTCCGATCCACTTGCCTTAAAACATAGAAATAAAGTTGGTGCCAACCCTCTATCCAACACATACCAGATAAATTACTACCCCAACCGTTGTGCGTGGAATCAAATATAACGTTAAATTACACAGAAATATAGAGGAAAACTGGTAAAGTGTCAAATAGCCCTAAAAACTTTGAACCTTGAAGTTCATCATTATTTAATAACAACATTTAGGTAACCTTCTTTTGAAAAAAAAAAGATACACTATAAACTAATTACTTGTCAAAAATGAAATACATTACATTATGTAAATTAATAGAGCATTATAGGAAGTCTTAGAATGCTCATAAAAATACATAGGAAATATATAAATACTAATAATTGAGCAATGCTAAGGATCCCAAATTGTATTCCTACCCTTGGATCAGTGACTCCATTAATTTTTTTCAATGGAACCCACTCATCCAAGGGTTTCTATTCACAAATGAGATCCAAATTTGGAATGCAAAGTATTTTCCCTAATTATGATACTTTAATAGGACTTTAATCTTAACTAAATTAGTTTATTGGTATTCATTTAATTGGATCACAGCCAAAATTTTATGTTCAACTTGTATTTGAATTAACACATCTAAATAAGCTCATACTTGAAACTAAGATTTCAATCTGATCAAATTGAGGCTAGAAACCTATTTTAAGCAGAACCACTGACAGCCCCATTTCTGAAACTTAGCCAGCAAATGTCCTCTATTCTCAGTCTTACTAGATTGGATAGACCAATAATACAAATCCCACACCTCAAACTATGCATGAAAATAGCTTACCTTCAATTGTACACAAGCCCATCAAGTTATTTGATCTAACACATTTCTTGTAGACACTAGCACTTCGAATAGACTCGATGCCTGTATGTCAAGTGAAATTACACTTATAAACGTTTAATTAAAAACTAATTTATTCTTCAAAATACCAAGTAACAACTCCACTAATCTCTCATTAAATATCATTAAAGTTGGAGAGAACAGCCCCTCAGTGTTTGAGAATAAATAATCCTACCTTTCTCTCGTGGCCCTTCCTTTCTTTCTTGGTAGTCACAACTACAATGGTTCTGAGTACCTCAATCACCATTCTCACTACCACTAAAATAGTCAAACCTTGAGAGAGATCGCACAAACATATTCCTAAGATCAAATCTCCATATTTATTCTTATTGCAATATATTATATTAACAACAATTGATGTCAGACTCCCGTATCCTCCATCTCCTCTGACATTTGGATACAACTTATTATGGCTTTAAATGTGTTAAGAGTCCTTATTTTTCTATATTAGACATAGATTAATTAGTATAGGGTAAGATTGCAATTATCCTACTCAATTATAAATAAGAGAGAGTGTAAGGCAACCTCACCCATACACAACTGATAACTTTTCTCAATCTCTCACTCTTCCTCCATTCTTCTTTGTCTCATAAATCCTAATATCAATTTTCTCATTCAACTAAATGTATTTTATAAAATTAGATTGGCATGGAAATTGGTTTTGTAATATGTCGCTAGATTTTTTAGTTGGATTTGGAATCAAATATGTTTCAACCGTGTAATGCAGAGTGCAGTGGGATTGCTAATGTCATACCTGGAGAGCTCTTGTTTTCTATTGTACCAGATTGTATATCTTCTTCCTTCTCAAGCCTTATTCCTCTCTTGCGGGTTATCATCGCTCCAAGGAAGGATAGATTGTTCCATATGCTCCACCTTCGCAGCCATCACCTAATTCTACTGAGATCTTGCCCTCTAAGTCGTCTACTAGTTCTTCATCTTCGGATTTGCCTATTGCATTGAGGAAAAGTCCAAGTAACTGTACAAAGCATCTCATTTCTAATTTTATTTATTTACATCAGTTTTCACAATCCTTTTGTTATTTTGCATCAATTGTGTTTTCGATATTTGTTCCTAGTTCTTTCAAACAAGCATTGACATCTCGTGATTAGAAACTAGCAATGGATAAAGAAATGAAATCCCTTAATGACAATGGGACCTTACTACACTTTCTTTGATACATAACCTGTCAATTGTCGTTGGGTCTACACAATGAATCATCATGATGGTTAAGTTAAGCGTTTGAAGGCTCATCTGGTTGTCAAAGGTTACACTCAGACATATGGTGTAGATTCCTATGAGACTCTCTCTCCTGTTGCCCGTCTGAACTCTATTAGAGTCCTTATTTTTGTTGCAGTCAGTTCTAACTAACCCTTGTATCAATTGGTCATAAAGAATATCTTCTTACATAGAGATTTACAAGTCAAGAAAAGTTAGTGTGTCATTTGAAGAAAGCATTGTAAGGCTTGAAACAGTCATCACATGTTTGGTTTGATCAGTTTAGTACTATGGTACTTCAATTTGGTTTTCAACACTCCACCTCAAACCATTCAGTTTTCACTCGTCATTCTTCTGTAGGCATTATTATTGTTATTGTGTATGTCGATGACATCATTATCAACGGTAATGCCTCAAATGGTATTGCATGCTTCAAGGCCTATTTGGGGAAGCAATTTCATACCGTAGACTTAGGTCTTACTCGGTCCTTATTTTTCTATATTAGACATAGATTAATTGTGTAGGGTAAGATTGTAATTAAACTACATAGTTATAAAGAAGAGTGTAGTGTAACCTAGCCCATACACAACTGATTACTTTTCTCAATCTCTCTCTCTCCCTCAGTTCTTCTTTCTCTCATAAACCCTATTATCGATTTTTATCATTCAACTAAATGTATTATATAAAATTAGCTTGGCATTGAAACTAGTGTGGTAATATGTCGCTAGATTTTTTAGTTGGATTTGGAGTTATATATATTTCAATCCTGTAATGCAGAGTGTGATGGGATTGCTAATGCCATACCCGGCACAATAGTGATAGTGTTATGTAGGTTCTATCCCAATAACGCAAGGGCAGTGCAAAATGTATGCATAAAAAAGGACAATTAATCCACTCAGGTATGAGATTGCTTCTTTTATTTGTCAAAAGTTGAAGGCCAGTGGAACCTTGCCAGCAAAGATAACAGAGATCACACTAGTTTTCCTGGTTCCATTTCCAGAATGAAAAGAATGTGGATAAAGTATTATAGAACAGCAGTGCAGATAATGATAAGCACAGCCACAGATAGAACCTCTATCCTTCCAGAAACAACAAACTCGGAGACACATTTGTGTTAGGAAAGTTCATGCAATCCTTGGAACAAGGAATTTGAACCCTTGTACTTGACACAGAACCTCTCAACTCATGCGCAACATTTTTAAGGATATCGGAATTGTGTACTATTGTTAGGGAAGCTCATACATACTTATAGTTGGGTCATTTAGTGTTTATCTAAAGATTCTATATACACATTTTTGTAACATAAAGATATTCCAACAGTACAAAGATGATAGAATTCTGAACAATTATATGAACACCTTCACAGCTTCGTAATGAAAAAAGGAAGAGACTGTCAGATATATTACCAACCTGCATCCCTTCTGCCCCACTGATGCCAACACCAATGTCTGCTTCTTGAATCATACCAACATCATTTGCACCATCACCGATAGCTAAGGTGGTCTTCCCAGTTCCTTCTTTAACCAATCTTGTAATCTAGAGGCCCAATATAATTTAAAAAATAGAAGAAATAAAAATAAACACGAGGAAGAAAATTATAAGTACCTTACAAATACGTTTATCACTACCTTAACAAATTGAACAGCAGAAAATGAAGTCTTTGGACTATACGCCCATTAGTGTATACAAGGGGATGGAGGATGAAAAAATGGAACTTACCAAGGCTTTTTGCATAGGAGAGACACGACAACATATGACAGATGCACAATCCACTGCTAATTTCAAGAATTGATGCTTCATGTCATCCTCTAAAGCATAAGTGAGAGTCTTCCCATCAATAATTATGGCAAATGCAGCATGTGGATCCTTTTCGAGCTTGACCATTTGAGAGCCATTGGTGATTTGCATCAAAATGTTCTCCTTCACAGCCTGATCAGTAACAAACAGCAAAGAAGCCTAAACACCAATTGAAATAATTTCCTAAAAAACATTTACATACTCTCTCTAAAAATAACTACCTCTTTGGAATCTTGGCCTAACATGTCTGCATTCATTGTTGTTATACAGATCTGCTTCATGCCCTGGCGGAGCAGACTACATGCATATCTGCATCAAATAAACAAGAATTTTTATTTCTTCTACTGGAGCATCCTTAAATGAAAGGTAACTATCACTTAGTCAGAATCATCTTTTGAGTTAGTGAGAGGCAGACCCTATGTTAATTGCAGTTTCCATCTTATCACCTGTCAGAACCCAAATCTTGAGACCAGCTTGTGCCAGTTTATCTATGCACTGAGGCACCTACAGAGGAAAAATGTAGTAGCTGAGCTGAAAAGGGTCCAAAAATACAATTTGTAAATTACCATTCCATACCAATGACAGCACGTACCCCTTTTTGCAGTTTGTCCTCCACAGCAGTTGCACCCACAAGTATCAAATCCCTTTCCATCAGATCAGATACTCGTTCGAGCATTGCTTCCCTGTCAGCACTAATGGAAGTTTTTGCTTTATGGAACTCTTCGTTCCAAGCAGAATACTCAGCCTCTTCAAGCTTCCTGTAAGCAAGTGCCAGTGTACGCAACCCAACTTCCCCATACTCATTCAGATGCTTTGTGGTAGCTTCCTCAAACATTCTTCCACTTTTAGATAACCGGTCAAAAATGATGCTGTATAATGAAAGCAAATGAACAATTCATCAGATTCCAAAACAGCTTAAGACAGTCCAGAAAAAAGAGATCCGCAATAAGAGGCAACAGCAATTCACAAAGAATAAATGCTTCCCTAATTTCCCCACTCTATGCCTGATTACTACAACAATCAAACTTCAAGAAAGATCAAGAGATTAAAGTTCACCCTCTCCCTTGAACTTGTCGGGAAGCTAACTGAAGTTTCCATACAAGTTATAAGATCTGTGCATGCCTCCAAAACAAACCAAAGATTAGGAAGAAAAAAAATATGTCGACCCAGACCTGTCAGCTCCTTTGCACAGGAGGAGAATCTGTCCATACTCATCCCGGACAATAACAGACATTCGCTTCCTTTTGCTAGTGAAATCCAAAAGATTAAGAATTTTGAACTTCCTGAAAATTTCCAGAAACATGTTAAGATACCAAGACACTTGAATTCAATCCAGATAAATGAAAACCACAAAAATGAAGCAAACTACTTATTTATGGCCTGACCTTTCAATAGACTCTTGAAAAGAAGGACCTCTCTCTCGAATAAATATGCTTGATTGAGTTCTTTTACAAAACTCAAAGCCAAACTCTCTCGCTGCAACAAGAAAAGCTCCTTCATCTGGTGACTCTGCTTCATAGTTAAAGCTGCCTGTCTCCTCATTGACCTCAGGAATTGCAGTGTGGCAAAGTGCAAGTATCCGGAAAAATAGCAAAATGACATCGGCATTGGGCTCTTTTGACCAATTTCCATTCATGAGGCGGCTATCTTCAAAGCTAAAGCCCTTTATCACAGGTCTATGGTCCTTTTCATCTCTAGAAGTAACAACAGTCTCTGGTTCAATTTCTGACACCCCAAATCCATGTCCACCATTCTGCTGTAAAACATGTCCCCCATTGCTAGGGATGGGGTTGTTTGGCGTCTGTGGTTCCTGCCCATCAAGGTCCATAGCCATCTGCTTTGCAGCAGCAAGTTCTACATCACTGGCATGCTTGCCATATGCAGTGCCAGCAATGGAGCACTTGAGGAAGTCCATTTGGTTGCATGTCAAAGTGCCAGTTTTATCAGAGAGGATTGTGCTAATCTGGCCTAATTCCTCGTTTAAATTAGACGTCCGAGCTTGAGCAGGAGTTCCACTCTCTTCATCATACATGTGTATGTCCTGGTTAATGAACAATGCTTGCAGGAATTTCACGGCCTCAATTGAAACATAGAGAGAGATGGGTATTAAATATCCATAAAGGATAAGAGCAGTGACCAGATGATAAATGGCCGACAAGGTGGGGTTGTACGGGTTGTAGAGATTTTGGTCATCCGGGGCTTGCAAGTACCACCAGTCTGGCATCTGGTATTTTGTCTTAACAGCAAATCCTATTGAGCTGATCAATGAAATCAACACAAGGAGGGTGAAAAGGATGTAAATGATTTTGTCCATCTGCTTTTCAATCCTGCTTCTTTTTGAAGGAGACTTTGTAGCATTTTGCATGACTTTGCTATCTTGGCCCGTGAATATAACCACTCCATACACATAACCTGTATTCCTAAGCTTTGAATCTCTAAGGAGAATCTGACCAGGATCGAGAGGATAAACCTGACGATCATATTCAAGATTACCTACAAATGTGTAGAGGTTAGGGTTGGGGTCTTCACATCTGATCGTTCCAGTGAAATCCTTAAAAGCTACATCATCATCCAAGGGCAAAGTTACCTCCAAAGCTCTTTTTACCTTCAGGTTTGTCTCTCCATCTAAGTTCATAGTCTCCACATAACATATCCCATCCTCATAACTAGATGACAAAAGAAGCAAATCTGCAGGAAAGAATTGATCCTTTACCACTTTCACCACGTCTCCAACCCGAATCTTCATCCACGGCTTATAACCAAACAGACCATCCTTTTTAAGAACACTAGTCTTACTGAGATTTACCTTCATATCCTGCACAAATCTGCGCCAATCTTCCAAAGCTTCCTTTGCCATACTGATCCCCAGCACAAGGGCCAGAGGAGCAACCATACTGATAGCTGAGAACGGTGCAATGGGGGAGAATGAGAGAATAGCAGCTAGGAGGAAGTACACATTCGCAACACGACGAAATTGTTCAAAGATGGCCTTGGGGAGGAATGTAATGACATTGTACTTTGTGGTTGATATATAATTTGAGCTGTACTTAAAAGGTTTCTTTTGGTGGAGATGAGGCTGGTTGCAGTAAACCGTTCGCGAATATCCGGGGCCTTGGAATAGATGTGGCTCCTCTGCCTCGTCAAGATGCGGCCGGTAACATCCAAATGTGTATAGACTGCTCCTGCGAAGCTTTGCCCTTATCCTTCCCCGTGTCATCTTATTCAAATGTCACCTCAATATACAGGGAATAGACTATTACCACATAAGCAGCTCGGGAAAAACCCCAACACACACCTTTCCATATAATTGAAGTACTTCCCTATGCACAATGCTTCTTTTAACACTGTTGCAGCAGACTCGGTCACCGCATAAATTTGACAAGTTGAATCAAAGCATAACCTGAGAATTCATCATACCCAGTAACTTAAAAGTGGGATGTCGACATTAGCACTTACATAGGTAAACAATCCAAATTGCGTTCAACAGCTTCTGTGAACAGATTTACAAATGGCCTAATTTGACATTTGAAGAATTTAATGTAATTTGAGACAAATATAGCAAAAAAATGACCAAGATCCTCATAATCACCACATTCAAATTTGAATTTAACCTAACCAGAGCTTATTTTCTAAAAAAAAAATTACAAGATTCACCGAAAAAAAAATTATCATCAAAAAAGAAAATAATCGAAAAATTCACAACTAAAAACTCAAATTCAAGATGACTATCCTTATCCAACATTCAAACCTATCATATCCCTCAAAAATGACAAAACAGCAAACATGAGAAAGAAATCAATAATATCCTATTAATCTCCAGTTATATCAGCAATAAATTTTCTTTTAGAAGGTAGAGAACGAGCATACATGTACGTATTACACAACTAGATTTCACATAACAGATTAG
>CM042185.1:11961338-11996184 GCA_023539305.1 Ilex asprella | reverse complement strand
AGCATACATGTACGTATTACACAACTAGATTTCACATAACAGATTAGGACAAAAAAACTATTAAAATAAATCAAAGAAAAAAACTTGTTTTATATATTCACTCATAGACATGTAATTAGGAAAGATAAAGGATACTTGGAATCAGAGGTGTTACCTTAATCAAAAACAATGAGATTGAAGAAACGAATTCCAAAGTAGCAAAGATCGCAACGGAGGAGAGAGAAAATCTAGAGAGAGGGGGTTTAAGCAAAAAAAAGAGCCCTCTCTGCATCTGAAGTCCGACCTAATGCCAGTATTTTACAATCCCTCGCTCTTTCAAAATTAATACATATTTCACTGTAAATTTTTAAATGTTTTTAAATTAAATTATATTTTATTTTCATGGTGTTAAAAAAAATGTTCTACAGCATGACAATAAGGAAATGGGGAGAATTACATTTTGTATCCCAAAAGATTTAAGAAATTTTAATTTATACTTCTAAAGATTAAAATTCTCACATTATGATTACTCATAAAAAAGTGTGATATTTTGGTCCATTATTATTGATAATATACATTGATCCCTTATTAATAATGCTAATTATAGTTCCATTTTGTACTTTATGCTTGTTTAGATGTTTATTGGTATTTTATAGGTAAATAACGTAAATTATGGAATGTTGAACGTGTATGGAGATGATGTGCATGGCAAGAAATCAATCATTGGATTTGAGGATCGATTTGGAAAGCTAAAATCAGAAAGAATTACAGAGAGTTGCTGAGGATCGATCCACAAAATGGTTGAAAATTTGACAGAAGGTTGAAAGGGATTGATCCGATCTGCAAGTTGATCGATCCACGGCACAAAATTTTGACAGAGACTTTGGACGGATCAATAGGGGTCAATCCCATAAAGTGAGAATCGATCCATATTGGTTGAAAAAGTAGGGATCTATCCATGATTATAAAGCATGAGCCATTATCTCAGAAGGTAGAGAACAAGCATACATGTACGTATTACACAACTAGATTTCTCGTAACAAATTAGGACAAAAAAACTATAAAAGAAAAAAATCAGAGAAAAAAACTTGTTTTATATATTCACTCATATACATGTAATGAGGAAAGATAAAGAGTATTTGGAATAAGAGGTGTTACCCAAATCGAAAACAATGAGATTAAAGAAACGAGCTCCAAAGTAGCAAAGATCGAAACGGAGGAGAGAGAAGATCTAGAGAGGGGGTTTAAGCAAAAAAGAGCCCTCTACATCTGAAGTCCGACCCAATGCCAATATTTTACAATCCCTCGCTCTTTCAAAAATTAATACCAACACATTAATACATATTTCCCTGTAAATTTTTAAATATTTTTTTAAATTAAATTATATTTTATTTTCATGGTATTTAAAAAAAAGTTCTACAACATGATAATAAGGAAGAAGGGTGAAAATTACATTTTGCATCCCAAAAGATTAAGAAATTTTATTTTGTACTTCTAAAGATTAAAATTCTCACATCACTCATAAAAAAGTGTGATATTTTGGTCCATTATTATTGATAATACACATTGATCCCTTATTAATAATGTTGATTATAGTTCCATTTTTTACTTTATGCTTGTTTGAATGTTTACTGGTATTTTATAGGTAATTAACGTAAATTACAAAATCTTGAGCGTGCATGGAGATAATGTGCATGGCAAGGAATCAATCCTTGGATTTGAGAATCGATCTGGAAAGCTAAAACCAGAAAGAATTACAGAGAGTTGTTGAGGATCGATCCACAAGACGATTGAAGATTTGACAGAAGGTTGGAAGGGATTGATCCGATCTACAAGTGGATCGATCCGGAGCATAAAAATTTGATAAGATAGGGGTCAATCCCATAGAGTGAGAATCGATCCATATTGGTTGAAAAAGTAAGGATCGATCCATGATTATAAAGCATGAGCCATTATCTCATTATATCATAAGATCATCTCATTATATCATAAGATTATCTCATTTTATCATAAGATCATCTCGTTATCCCATGAACCAATGGGATTTTCTTCCTAACTTTTAGCCTAATTTAATCAGGATCGATCCATACTCATTTTTGGATCGATCCAAGTGAGGTTTTAACTAGTTTTTGAGACTCCTGGACTACAATGACTTGTACCAAGACTTCTCCTATAAATACATCTTTATGAGTCATAAGAAGATATGTTCTTCTTCCCAACAAGCAGCTTTTTGACCAATTTGATTATTTTCTTTTCATCACAATTCTTGGAGATTCATTCAACCATAAATTGTAAGTAGTCTTTTTGTGCTTTCAAGTTAGGATTGAAGGTTTTGTAATTATTTATTTGAATCTTTTTATTTACGAAATTTTTATTCTAATCTCAATGTTAAATCTCTTATTTATTCAATTGATTGAATATTCTTAGTAAAATTTGATAATTTGTACAATTGTTTAATTATTCATCAGGATTGAATTCTAGGTATGAATAGTACTTATTATTGCCCACAAGTATTTTAATTAGTTCTTCAAATTTTATTTTTAAGTCAATCAAATTAAATGTTCATTCATCAACTACACTGACATTGGAAACCAACAGAGATAATCAATATTTCATATATATAATTTTCTAATAAATATGAGCAAATCCAAATCCCAAAATTAGAAAGTCATTTTTTAATGCAAGGAACTAAATTTAATGAAGTGTAGTTAATAAGACTTATCCCACTTTGGAAGGAGACCAAAAATTTGGTGAGACAATATACTCCTAATTGGCTTCATGAGTTGTGCCCCAAGGGGTACCACACTTTTGTAATCAAGGCGAACACCTACACAAACTTAGTGACCACACGCGTACGCCCCCCATCCGCCTCAACTCGCTTTGACACGAACCAGGCCGACTCAACCGGACTTAGACTTGGCCCTTAAATCAAAAAGATAATATCCTTTTAAAAAAAAATTATTTGGTGCGGTGCGGGTTGTGGGTCAAACCAAACGGATCTGAACACGGATCGCAATTAATCTTTCAACCAAAATTTAAATATGCAAATTAAAATTTGGTGCCAAAATTGAATTGTTTATGTTCATTCCAAAGGTGCCTTTCCCTTTCGTTACTGTTCAGATTAAAGGTGTCTCTTTAATTCGAACAGGTTCAACAAACAGTGTCATCTCGTGCCTCTTCAGGCAATCCAATCAGGTACTAAGGGTCTATAAATAGACAGTTTTACAACCATTTCTAATTACAAAAAACAGACATTAATCCTTACTGCTACATCCTCTCTCTTTCTCCATTGCATTTTAATATGGTTCAAGTACAAAAACATAATATTTGGTGCAATGCGGATTGTGGATCAAACTAAATGGGTCCAAACATGGATCACAATTAATTTTCCGACCAAAATTTAAATATCCAACTAGATTTTTAAATTTTCTATTCGTTAAATTAGAATTTGGTGTCGAAATTGAATTGTGTCTATTCATTCCAGAGGTGCCTTTCCCTTTCGTTACTATTCAGATTAAAAATGTAGCTCTTCAATCCAAACTAGTCCAACGAACAATGGCATCCCATGCCTCTTCAGAAAATCCGAATAGGTACTAAGGGTCTATAAATAGAATACCTTACAGCCATTTCTAATTACGAAACACAGACATTAATCCTTACATACTGTTGCATCATCTCTCTCTTTCAACATTGCATTAGTGTATGGGTAGAGTACAAAACATAGAGTTGTGTTTATTAAAGTTCTGAAGATTGAAGTATTGCTTCTTCAAAGACAAAAAAATCTGCTCTATCTTAAGAGACAGCTGCTTATAACTTTCAGCACCGAAAAGGAACAAATCTGTCTTAAAGAAACTGTGATAACATCGAATTATTATTTCTGGATTCTTATTATCTTTCTTATTACTTATTGTTCTGCATTCAAGTAAGAACATTCTGTTTGTACATTCTATTTTGTTCAAACATTTAGTTTTATATTGATGGTTTGCATATAACAGTATACTTAGTGATTATAGAATTGTTATAGTAATTCTAATTATACTTATATGGGCAACAGTTGTTTCATGTACTTTATTCAATTTACCCATTCCCAGAGTATTGACCTTAGACTACACCGAGTATTAGTATAGCTTGACCACCTTGGATTTGTTAGAAAATTATCTATTCCAAAAGCTTAAGTTATTGGAGTATTTATACTTCAACACGTCCTCTCACATGTAAGTTCGATATTAGGCCTAACACGTGAAAATCTTTTAATAATTAAGATGACAATGAGATTCAAACATAGGACCTCCTACTTTAATACCATGTTAGACGACCATATACTACAAAAGTTTAAACTGTTGGAGATGGTGTAACTTAAGTATTTATACTTCACTAGGATTCAAACACATTACACCCTTAATGCTAGACAACCATCCACTTTGGGTTTGCTTTAATTATCATTGAAGTTGGTCAACACCTCGAATTCCAAGTAGCCTTTCTCTCCTCATTACACATACATAAGTGAATATACTACCTTGTGAAAGAGAACTTATTGTCAATATAGATAAAGCTGAAAATTAATAATATATTATTGATTTCTTTCTCATGTTTGTTGTTTTGTCATGTTTTGAGGGTTATGACAGATGTGAATGTGAATGTTGGATAGGCATAGTCATCTTGAATTTGGGTTTTCAGCTATGAATTTTTTGATTATTTTCTTTTTTTGTAGATAAACTACTTTTTCGTGAATCTTGTTATTTATTTTTTTAGAAAAATAGCTCTGACTAGTTTGAATTCGAATTTGGATGCGGTGATTATGAGGATCTTGGTAATTTTTTTGCTATAATTGCCTCAAAATTTTATTAAATTCTTCAAATCTAGGCCATTTGTAAATCTATGCATAGAAGCCTTCGAATGTAATTTTGATTATTTATTTGTAAGTGCTAATCGACACCCCACTTTTAAGTTACTGAGTATGATGAATTCTCAGATTATGCTTCTTCGATTCAACTTGTCAAATTTATGCGTGACTAAGTCTTCCGAAACAGTGTTAAAAGAAGGCATTGTGCATAAGGAAGTACTTCAATTACATGGAAAGGTGAGTGTTGGGGGCTTCCGGAGCTGCTTACGTTTTATGCATTTTTGGGATCAAAATTACGGACACATTTCAGACAAAAATTCGACAAATAAGCATAAACACTCGTGGATCTGTACGAAAACAACTTTCACCAAAAAAAATAGATCCGAAGAATACGCTAAGAAAAACAGAAAAAAAATTGACCAAACCGACAGATCCACAATTTTATACCTGGCCTGAGCTAATATCCGACAGCTCTGAGTCGTTTTCGCAGATGGAAGTTCGATTAAAGCCTGAACAGGTTCGCCTTCAATCGTCCGTTGTATGTACATGTGCAGAGGCTGGTAGAGATCCTTGGAAGAAGACAATCTTCACCTTTGCTATCGCCGGCTTGTCTTGGAACGGAAGGAGCTACTCCTGAAGAAGCCTCCGTCAAGCTCCTGCTGTCCAGTTTTAAATGTGATGGGATGAGAGAGAAAAGAGGGAGAGAAACTGGAGATATTTTCTTCTAAGTACCACAAATCACGTGGTTTGCATACGTGGAGTGTCTACTCAATTAAATAATTTCAGTCTCCTCATTGTCAGACAGCCAGTCGGCACAAAAAAATCAGCAGGGCTGCTTGACTTATGCTCTCTGATAAGATGGATGAAGAATTGAAAGAACGAAAATTTGATAAAAAATATTTTTTTATTTTTAGAGGAAAAGAGTATATTTTTTCTTATTTATATTTACTATGATAAATGAAAAATTAAAAGAATATATATTTTTTTTGTTTAGCATTAGATTAAAAATCGGATAGAAAAGATAATATATATATTAAATTTACTATTATACTCTTCACATTTTAGAGAAGAATTTTTTTATACTAATTATTATAGAAGGTTTGGTAAAATGATATAATTGTAAAACGCATGAACCACCTATTCAACATGCATCTTTTTTAAAAAAAATAAATAAATAAATTTTATTTATTCACAAAAAAAAATTACGAGAAACAAATAAGACACATTCGCCTTACAAAAGCTCAAACAAAACAAGGCACAGCAGCCTTTCAAACTCTCCAATCACCAAAGACTTAAAAAAACAAACAAAACAACCAAATCTCTCATACCAGCACCTTCATTACAACCACCCTAACCTTTCCAGAAACTCCAAACAGACCAAAAGACTGTAGAGGCAACCCAAAACAGCAAGGTTAGCCATTAAATGAATCTCCACTTGCAAAAAAGCCAAAAAGTATTTCCTAGCTTCATCCTCCAATACTTTTGGTTTTAAATTTCTGACTTGGTTAAAGCTGTAGCTTCGGCTACGTTGAAATTCTCCGAGAAAAGTCCTAGATCTAGCTCGTCAGAATCGCCGGCAAGGCCGTTAGATCTGGTTGGGAGAGGTGAGGATTGAGCAATGTCGGATTGGGATGAAGAGGATCGAGCAACGTCGGATTGGGATGAAGACGGTACCGGTGGCGAGGAGAGAAGTGAATCGATGCTCAGGTTGCCGGAGGAAGGTAGGTTTGATCGGGTGCAGGTGGCGAATTGGTCTGCTCGGAGCATCGGAACTCTTATCTGTTCTCGAGAGAGAGATTTGTTGAAGATTAAACCCAGAGAAAAGACCAACAAAAAGGGTAATATAGTCGATTCCCAAAAAATGTCATGCTCCCTCCACTTTTCAATCTATTTTTCGCCCAAAAATTGGGACGTCTCCTCTCCACTTTCCTTTCTCACCCATTTTCCTTTCAAACCAAATGGAAAGTGGAGCCTTCCCTCTAACTTTCCTTTCTCTATTTTTCATCCTCCTTATTTCCAATCATACCAAGGGGTTAATGTACACAGAGCGGGGTGAGATTTGAGGTACGAAAATAACATTAAATTCGGGATTTCATTCCCCAACTTGAAAACCATTAGGTGTATAATTTTATTAGGATGTAATATCTAAATTTAATTTGTATATTTAATAGAGTAATGTTGTTAAAACTAAAAAAAAAAAATTTGTTGAGAGGTAAAAAAAAATTCAGGAGGTTTAAAAAATATTTAGAAAATGATGAGTCAACATTTAGAGTAGGTCTGGGCTCAGTCCATAGGTTGAGCCCAAGTCATCAAAAGGCAAGTCAAACTTACTTTATGGCTTCAACTCAAGAGTCAACATACGTGGGAGAACAATTATAGGGGATAGTCATTATTTCAAGGTAGTGTCCATTTCCAATTGTAGTTATCTTCCTGAAAGACTAGTAGCATGACGTTCACGTCATCACCTTAGCTGGGGCTCTGTGTCTATAAATTGTAAACCATCTACGTATGAGTAAGTCTGGTAATCGTGTCAAGTGGAATGATTTCGTGTCGGATGGAACGGATTTATGTCAAAAATACCTCCATTCATACCCTATTCGTTTATATAAACGAGTTCAACTATCACACTCATACACTAATTATTTATTAGACGGGTTACCCGATACAACTCGTGTATCATCCGCTAAATAAGGAAATAGGTTAAAGTATTTTGAGTCCACACGAAAAATCTTCAACTCGCCACATATTACACATGTTTGACATGTTTACTATAATAATAAATCATGACTGAGCAAAAAAATAAAGACAAAAACTAAACATTAAATTATTATTAAATTTGAATGAGTTTGAAAAATGGAATGTGTGAGATGAGACAGAGGTTAAGACGCTTAACTTTTTTTAAAAAAAAAATTATAGTACTACTGTTAACGAGTTAAACGGATTGAAACAAGTTTGTGGGTTAAAAACGAAACCGATTCATTTATTTCACGGGTCTGCCGAGTTAACCCGTTAACCACTTGAACCCGTTAAGACTACACCCAAACCCGCTAAATCTGTGTCGAGTTCGTGTCGATTTTATCAGTCGTGTCTAGAATTGTCAGGCCTACATATGAGGGACAGTTGTCTGTCACACAGTGGACACACACCTCACCTTGAGCATATTTTTGCTCTTTCTTCCTCACCTACTATTTTATTCTTCTATCAATAAAGTTCTTCAACCATCGTCGCCGCCTTAAGTGGTTTGATAGCCTAGGCCCAACTAGGGGTGCAATTCGGGCGGGCCAATCCAAATTCAACCCGAGTCCAACTCAAAAAAACAAAGACTTGAGTTAGAATTTTTAATACTTGAGTTGGGTCTGGGCAAAAAAATCTAACCCAAATTGAATTCGGACTGAGGCCTTGAGTTGTTGGGTTTAACCTGAATAATAAAATTGGGTTGAACCCGATTATTAAATAGGGTTGAACTCGAATATACATAAATATATAAATATATTTAACTAGTGTTAGTATTTATCTTCACTCTTCAAAGTCCAGACTTTTACTTCACTTCAAGTATTTACCACTATGCCTCCATCACTCTCAGATCCCTCTCGCACTTGTCTCTCATCTAGTCTCAGACTCTCAACCTCCCTCTCTTACTCTATCAGTCATCCCTCTCTCAATTGTCACTAATCTGAGTCGTTTTAAACTCTCAGCCTCCATCTCCCTCTCTCACTGATCACTCCTCCCTCTCTCATTCCCTTTCTTTTCATCTACGTCTTGCCCTTCATCTCAGATCAATTGAAAAAATCAGATCTACACTTAAATAAATCAAATCTACACTTCAAAAAATCAACCTGAATTCAGTAACATAAGCTCAACCCAATTTTTAACCCAAAAATCAGCCCGAATTAAGTAACTTGAATTCAACCAGAGTTCGCCCGAAATAAACTCGGACAGTACTTGGGTTGAGGTAGGGTTAGGGTTAGGGGTAGGATTAGAGTTGAAGATTATATACCTAGAGTTATACTAAGGTTGACCTCTCAATCAGCCCAAGCCTCCCAAGTTTCACCCCTGGGCCTAACCACCGAATCTTTACCTTTTTATTATTGGTTGCTTCAATAATTGTCCTGCATCATACACTTGATTGTTTAATTGTGCATAAATTCACTTTTATTCATCATCAATAAAAATGAGATATAAAATTTAACGTGATTCAATAAAATTATACTAATCTTAAACGTTGGATTTTTTGATTAAGATTATATCAGTTCACATGACATGCGTTCAAAAATTAAAATGTTTAATTTTTTGTGAGTTGAAATTTATTATAAAAAAATACTAAATAATCATCATTATTATAGCAATAAAATAATATATGTGTATATATGAGTTAGACTATGATATCAAAATATTATTTTGTAGTATTGTACTGAAAATTATAACTTTTGATTATCAAATTATAAATTTTAAGGGTTAAATTACAATTAACTGAGATTTTTTCATGATAATTATAAATATTGTGATCAATCTTATTGATCATAAGAAATTATAGTTGATCGCGACTAACTTTAATTATTTATAATCTTTTATGATCGATATAATTGATCATATCGTTTATAATTATCACGAATAATTTTAATTATAGTCAAATTCTCTCCTTGATGAACTACCTTTTTAACTTTCGAGAAGACAATGAAGGTAGAAGGCTAACTTGAGAATGTCACGTGGAAGCTTTCCTAAATCCATTTTTCAGAGTCGGAATGAAAACTACTTACATAAGTAAGGTTATACCACCAAACTTGAGCCTTCCAAATTCAACAGATTTAACTATAGCGACTCAACTTTCAGATCAAGAAATGTGTTTCTTATCTATTGAATTTTAGGCCCTGAGCTTGAGCTAACTTAATTCTCTTTCGACTGGAACTCCTTAATCAGTAAATTCGAAAGTGATTTCGATACCTTTTCAAGAATCAGGGTTTGCCTTACTTAAGCCCCGACTTTAATACACTTGCTTCTAGAAGAATGTTCCCTATCGAAAGCCCAGGTCTTAGTACTACCTCTTAGATATGATACTACAAAAAAAAGAGCAGTCTAGCAGTCAAGTCATGAAAAAGGTCCCACGGCTACTGCTACTTTATGCTTACCATGCCTAGCTCCACACTAATGAAGTTATTTGTGTTGGAATTTTTTCTATATTGAACTTCCATTAATTGATAGTTAATTTTTAGTTTGTGAAAAATGGGCTGAATTGATGGTCCAATGAGATGAGTCCAATATTATTAAGTGATCTATTTTGATGGGCTTATTTACATCTTTTTAATTGATGTGGTTGATGCGGTTAAGTGTAGACTTTAATCTAATTGTAGTCCGTAACGAGAGATCCCATTAGATTTCATTATAAATAGCAGGCTAGATCCCCTCTTCACTTCATAACCTAATTTCACTTGTCTCATTGAGAGTCGTCTATTACTTTGAAGAAGGAAAGGAAGACCTTATATTTTGCGAAAGAAACTCGAAGATCGAATATCACAGCTCACACAGGTATGTTCTAAACCTTGTAATTTAGGTGTCCTAAATTTCATATATGAATCGTTAAAATTCTTACATGTGGTATCAGAGTATATCATATATGAATTTAGAACTCGATAAAATTTATATTATAATTTAGGGCTAATTTTTCATCAAGCTTAGCGTTTACTTTTTTTTTTTTGAGTCGCCGTTAATTTATGTCATTAAAACAAGAGGAGTTCTGCAGTGGCGGCAATAGCCTAACCCTCTGCTTAGTTGGAGGGAAAATAGAGAGGAGGGAAAATGGAGGAAGGAAAGTGGGAGGGAAGGAAAATCTTTCCATTGTTTGGTTTAGAGGAAAAATGTGAGGGAATGAATGGAAGGGACATGCCTTCCCTTGAGCCCACCAAACATTTTTCCCCAAAAAATGGGCGAAAAATGTACTGAAAATGGAGGGAAGATGGGCTTTTTTGTGAATTGCCTATTTTACCCTTTCTTTTTCAGACAAAACTCATTCCTTTCCCATACACAGACACACACAGCTGAAGATCATCAACACTTTTAACATTTATATATATATATAGACAATACACACATAAAAATACATTCACAGAGGGAAGGTAAGTAAACAAATAGAAGAGAGAACAGAGGATTTGTTTTTTTAAAAAAAGTTACAAAAACCCTAGAGACGAAGTTTTAGTTCAGATCTAGATGAAGAACCCCAGTAAAAAGCAGTAATCATTGGTTGTGAGCATGCAAACCTCACAAAGAAGGGGAGATGTGATCTGTAGATTGGTGGGTTTGTTACATTTTTACCTTGTTGGGATTGATTTAGGAGAGGTTTTTGGGGAATTTAGTGTTGATCACAGCTATCAGCCTACCACTGAAAGGCAACAATGAGAGAAAGAGAGAGAGTAGGGAAGGATTAAATCTCCAGAAAGGAAAGTCTACTTTCTCCATTTATAGCAAAACCAAACCCCTTATTATAATAAAACTATAATTTTTTAAAGTACAAGTTATAATGAAAAAATATATAATTGACTCAAAAATATTATAATGGACAATAAAAATTACAATTTAAAAAAATTACTATAGAAAAATTCACCCCTTAGATGTTAGAGTATAATGGTAAATTGGGTATATATATATATATATATTTTTCCCATCTAATTTTCCATTTAATACCAAACAAACAAAAAAGCATCCCTTTAATTTTTCATCCATCATACCAAATAGAAATGAGGGAAAATATATTCCTTACCTTTTGGGATGGAAAATCTTTCCTATTAATTTTTTATCCTCCCAACTTTTCATCCTCCCTACTGATGAGCACATAATATTTCACATTTCATGGCCTCATTACATTCATTATAACTCAACTTTTGCATTTAATTACTTAGTGTTAGCCTATTTTATGAATAATATTGAATTCTCGATGTTGCATATTTTGATAGCTTAAATGTTGGATTTTAGGACCTTGCAACTATGTTGGATGTGTAGTAATGGCATGGACACAATACATGAAGAATTGGAGGCTTAAAAGTGAAAAAATCAATGAGGTATTAGTGTTTTGAAACAAAGGCACCAGCTGCCACGTCACTGGGAAGTACTGCCTCGGTTTTCCTTCATTTTGACCATGATCTACTCAAAATTTGAAAAATTTCAAAACATGAAAGTTGTAGATCTGGATGTCTTCTGTATTATGTCAAAATTTTAGCTCAATCCAACGGTTATATCAAGAGTTATGCCAAATCTATCAAAGCTGGTCCAGGGCATGGGAGAGGTATGGGCTGCAATGTGGGGGTTGGCTCCTAGCATGTCAAGACCCATCCTTTCAACCTCCCATTGATGGGAGGCCTGCACACACATGCTAGGGACCATCATGCACTAAAATGAATGACACACACTCCATATATACAACATTATTCATCATTTTGAAGGGTGACTACCTAAGCTTAGGAGTAGACATAGAAGGCTCCAAGGAAGAAGACAATGAATAGTAATTTTATTTTTGCTTTTCCTTTCCATTTCAAATGTTGTAAGCTCTAAACTTCTTGTAATTCTTAATCCTTGCACTTTAATCTCATCTATTTCATGTTCATTTCAAGTTTAGTCTTGTACTTTATATTTCACCATTGTTATGCTTTCAAGTTCTTCATTTTCATGCTTTAAATTGGGTATTGTTGATTTGTCTTCCTAGTTTAAGTTTCTTGCATTAGTTTAAGTTTCATGCTCCATTTTCTTTCCATGTTAATTTCCTTTATGCTTGTTTTTGCTTTTAATATGAATAGCTAGTTTTAAGTTGGTTACTCCAAGGGAGATTTCTCTTGGGGATTTCATTTCAACTCTTTTTCATTCTTCCTTTTATGGTCAAATGGTTCGGTTTGACGGGGTTGAGAGTGGATGAGTTGGTGAGCCATTGATATTCCGTAGGCCTAGTCACGGTTTATGCTTAGCTACTCACCAATCTCGTCACTAGCTTCCCCCGAATTAATCGTTCATTCATGCTCGATCGGAGGAAAGCTTTAAGTTGATTTGGTATTCCCATTGGAATGAACCCTTTGGATTAGCCAACACTTGCTTTATTTGCATTTTCATTTACAAACCAACCACAAAACACAAATACAAGATTTTACACTTCTTTTCACTTTTACAAAATCACCTTCACACACTTGAACTTTTCTTCCCTGAGGAGACGACCTTGGAATACTTTTCCAAGTAAAACATCGACACACGAAAGACTCCTTGCGATTAGGGAGCACTTTTATGCACACACATCCCATTTTACATGATTTCATTTCCCTTGCCTCATTGCCCTTTCTTTTGACACTATTTCTAGGGGAAGAAATCTTTGGTGACGTTGACAGCACGAGTAAATAATATATGTTTGTGACCTTTTGTGATGTTGATGCCACAAGAGTAAATAATATATGTTTGTGATGATTATTCACCCTCTTTTATTTATTTATTATTTTTTGGATTATTTGTGTTAATAACATGGAGTCATGTTTAAGAATGGACTTAAGATGTACTCATATAAATTACTGATATCAATCAATTATTTTTTTTATATTGATACAACTTTGATTGAATTCCTATAATTTGTAGAGGGTGTTTGTACAAATCTAATTTTAGTCCCTAGTGATTTCTATGATAAAATTTTTTTTATGATCTACATATTATACATTAAATATTGGTAGATTTGAATTTAAATTACTTAATTTTAATAGTAAAAATAGAATTAAGACTTGAATACAACGATTGATGATGGGTGATCTAAAGATATACATATTGGTTAGTATCTCATATTGATTGATCACATGATACTTAATTATGTGCAATTTGTTATAATATCCCAATTTGAAAAATTTTATGAGTTAAGATGGATGGTTGTCACCAAAGTGGTTCATTTATTAAAATTTGTAATTGTTTTTTGTACTTTTGTTACGAGATGGTCTCTGAATTACAATATACAATTACCTGTCCAAAAGGAGTTATTGTGTATTATAATTTGGAAATGTCATGAAACATTGTGGTAGAGGTGCACTAGTTTAGAATGTTTATCTACCAAAATGGGATAAATTTGATTAAAACTTGAGCATTCTCATTGGTTAGTTTCATGAAAGATAAGACCTATAACATATTGCATCCTCTGCCCAAATGAGAGTTTGTAGAGATGTATTTGGACTCTCTTAATAAAATATGACTTATTATGTTCAAAACTTATTTTATTTATTTATTGTCAAATTTTGTTAACTGTTTATATTCTCGTTGCCTTGAATAGTCTCTTTTGCTGTGAATAATAATAATGTCAACATTGAAGTCTTAACTGGTTCTAATTATAAGAGATGAAAGTAAGATATTGAGTTTGTCATGGGAATTGCTGACATAAACTTTGTATTGAAAGAGAATGAATCTGCTAAACCTATTAGTGAGAGTTCCTCTGAAGAAAAATTTTTTTACGCAAAGTGGGAGAAATTTAATCGGCTGAGTATGATTGCCATGAAAGGTCTATCTCTGAATACCTTATGAGTGGCTTTCCTAAAACCAAGAATGCCAATGAGTTTTTTACCGCTATAGGAGAGAGATACAAGGTATCCAATAAGACTGAAACTGGGGGTCTAATGAATGAATTAACGAGTATGAAATATGACATTGTGAGTGGTGTTAGGGAATATATCCTTAAAATGGTTCATGTCCAAACCAAACTCTAAGTCTTCAATTGTTATTCCTAATGATTTCATTATTTATCACACTCTTAACTTTTTACCTCCTGAGTTTAACCAAATTAAAATTGCCTACAATACTCAAAATGAGTCATGGACAATAAATGACCTTATCTCCAAATGTGATTCTCAGGAAGCAAAACTTAGAAAAGAAAAGAGTGAAACTGTCTTGTTTGTTTCTCAGCCTAAATTTAGTTTCAAAGGTGGGGTATGAGGAAAATAATAGAAAACATAATCATAATGCTTCAAAGAATGGTTGAGATTTTAAAAGGTATGGTATTTGTAAGAATGTGAGAGATCCTAAGACTGTCATTCAAAAACATGTTAAGTGTTACTTTTGCAAAAAAGAGGTCGCAAGAAAAGTGAGTACACTCAATTCAAGTTTTGGTTAGAAAAAAAAAAGAATAAAGAATAAGGTAATTCACTAGCCAAAAGTAAGATTAAAAGATTTAAGGCTAGATTGGTAGCAAAATGGTATAGCTAGAGGGAAGGTATAAATTTTAATAAAACTTTTTCACCTATCTCTACTAAAGATTTTTTAGGATCATTATGACATTAGTGATTCATTTTGATCTAAAACTTCACTAGATGGATGTGAAGACAACTTTTCTGAATGGTGAGATAAGTGAAGAAGTTTATATGATGCAACCTGAGGGTTTTAAGGAGAATGAAAAATAACAATTAGTTTGCAAGTTGAAGAAGTCTATCTATGGTGTCAAACAGACTTCTCATTAGTGGTACTTGAAATTTGATGAGATAGTAAGTTTTATTAGTTTTGTTAAGAACAAGATGAATCAATGCATATATCTTAAGGTCAATGAGAGTAAATTTATTTTTCTTGTTCTTTATGTTGATAATATTTTGCTTGCAAGTAATGATTTGAGCTTTACTTCATGAGATTAAACAATTATTGTGCAAAATATTTGACATAAAAGATCTTAGGGAATCATCTTTTGTGTTAGGCATTCAGATTCATCCGGATAGGATTCATAAATTGTTGGGACTTTCTCAAAGGGTATCTATAAATCGTGTGTTTAAAAGATTTAATATGCATAATTATAATTTTGAGGTTATACCTGTTGTAAAAAGTGATAAATTCAGTCTAAGTCAATGCCCCAAGAATGATTTTGAGAGAGAGTTTATGAAGAATATACCTTATGCGAGTGTTGTTGGCATTTTAATGTATGCACATGTTTGTACCAGACCTGACATTGTTTTTGCAGTTAGTATTCTTGGTAGATATCTTTTCAAATCAGGATTAGATCATTGGGTGGCAGATAAGAATATTATGAGATACTTGCAAAAAATAAAAAATTACATGCTTGTTTATAAAAGAGTTGATAGTCTTGAAGTGATTAGTTACTCAGATTTAAATTTTGCTGGGTGTCCAGATGATTTAAAATCCATTTCAGGATATATTTTCATGTTAGTTAGAGGAGTAATAACATGGAAGAGTGTTAAACAAACTATTACAACTTCTTTCACTATGCAAATTGAATTTGTAACTTGCTATAAAGTTGCAACACAAACTATATGGTTAAGGAATTTTATTTTAAGACTTATGATTATTGATTCCATTTTTAGACCACTAACAATTTATTGTGATAGTAGTATAGATGTGTTCTTCTCAAATGACAACAAAAATTCTGGTGGGTCTAAACATATAGAAATTAAATATCTTTTTATTAGAGATCTTATGAAAAAATGTGACATTGTGATCGAACATAATGATACAAGATCAATGCTTGATGATCATTTAACCAAGGGACTGAGATCTATAACTTTTAAGTAGCATGTTGACAACATGGGCATTTTGGGGGTTTTTATGTACTTGGTTAGTGAGAGTTTATTTATGTGTGAATAACTTTAGTATTGATTTAATTTCATATGTGATATTTAATACTCATTATGGTTGAGATACATCGATTTAATGAATAATAAATATTTATATGATTATCCTTATTGTTATCACGTTATTCTTGCTTTGTTATATGTGTGCACATTTATGACATGTCATTTTATACAAAATCTTATGCAAAATGCCCTTACTTATTTTATGCAATATCTAGTAGTTTCATTTTTTTTTTTTTGATTCTGTTTTTATTGACTGAGTGATTTCCTATTTTAATGGGCAATTAATCGTTTGAATTTTAAAAAGATTACAAAAATATATTTGACAATTAATGTTTTTCTTGTATATTGATTCAAACTATAATCATTCTTTTTCATATCTACATTGTTCATATTCATCTTTTTCAAACAGCCACCAATACCTATTATCGGTCTTCTACAAGAGGGGTCATTAACTTTCTGGTATTTGATGCCACACTTTTTTTAAAATTACGTCACTTTTTAGTGTTACACTATTTTTTAATTATGATAGACTATTTTTAAAATTATATCCCCCTTTGATGTCCCATTATTTTTAAAATTATATAACTCTTTGATGTCACATTATTTTTTTAAGTATGTCACGCTATTTTTTAATTAAGTCACTCTTTAATGTGTGCATTCACTATTTAATGTCACACTATTTCTTAATTATGTCACTCTTTTGTTTACGAACTTAAATTCAAGAGGTTTTTGAATTTTTTAGAGATTTGGGGGTTAATAATTAAGAACTTTTTAGAAAAATCATAACATTTTAATATAAGAAAATAGTTGCTCTAGAAATCTAAATAGTTGTCTTTTTTAATGGAAAGAATTTCGGTTACACATTTTTATGGAAGGATTTCATCAATTTAAAAGTTTTCCCCTTGAATCTTGCATAAGCATTTCGTGTTTGGAGGAGTTTGAATCAATGTTATTAGAACCGGACCGGTCATCAAACCGACAAGGTGACCGGGTCAATGGTTCACTAGTTCAACCTTTAGATCAACAAGTTAGACTGGTCATATAATAAAAAAATAAAAAAATTTATATAATAATTATAAAACATAATAATTTAGATAAAAAATATAATAAATGTCTAAAATGTATACAATTTGTCATAAAATTTATGAAGTTACGTAAAAAAAACACCTTTGCCAAATATCAAAATTAACAATCACTCCAAGTCCAAAAGAATATTGATAACTACCTGTATAACAGAGGAATAATGCTCCTTTTGCTCATATCAGAATTCTTCTTGACCGTCATCAATTGCAGCTGAAGGATGGCTTTCTTTTTGTTTAATATCGCCATACTTCCTCAGAATCCATATATTCATACGAACAACGTTTCCTATGAAGACTACAGCCATGAGTGACAACCATGTCAAGACTGATATCTGAGTTACATCTCGTAGTGTGGCCTGGACATTAATATTACTTGGTGACATACGCCAAAGAGTGAGAAAATAAGTCACCATTCGAGCACCGATTGCAATCCATATTATTACCATTTGAACCCACATCGATCTAGAGGGTATTTGATCTAGCCCAGGATGCATATATTTGCTGTAGGAAGTTTTACCTTAATGTTACAGTTTGATATGATAGAAGTAGGAAAAGGGAGGAGATGACAGCAGAGATCAGGGGAGAGAGGTCGCCTGAGTTCCTTGCTAGTCGCTGGTTGCAGTCGCCTTGCCTCACCTGAGTTGCTCGCCTAGCCTGGCCGCTGGTCGCCTCGCTGTTTGTTGCTTGTTGGTTGCCTAGGAGTGGAGTGGACCGAGTGGTAGCTTCTGTGATTTAGGGCAAAAGAAATGACCCAAATAAAAACAATTGTAAAACTTAAGTCATTTATTTTATTTGTCTTCAAACCGTCCCATTTTTATAAAAATTGTCAGTTCACGGTTTTTTTATAAAAATCGGCTGATTTTTCAGTTTTTAGTCAGTTCTCTTCCTTATGCGGTCCGATTAAAGAACCAAATTGATTAAGGTCCCGGATCACGGTTGGACCAGCCTAGTCCGATTCTGACAACACTGGTTTAAATGAAACTCCGTTGAAATAACAATTCAATCAATGAATTGCTATTAAAAGTGTTGCACCCACGATGTATAAAAAATGTTGCAATGTGACTTTTTTTTTTTAATTTTTCATGGGTTGACCTTTGATAAAAAAAATTACAAAAGCTAATAGAAAAACGATATTGCAATATTTTTGATACATTAAATGTACAATGTAAAAAAATTAAACTTTGAAGGTATAAAACGAGAACCTTAAAATTTTTCAGAACACAAAGTGCAAAAAATTCTAAAAAAATAACTCAATTAATTATTTTGATTAAGCCCGAAATTATTCAAAATACCCAGAATTTATTATCTCTTGCTACTCAAAAATGTTTTAGGTAGTTGAACTCATTTTTTAAATGGAAAATGATGGTTTTATTTTGCATTTCAATTCATATACAGGGAAGCTTTTACGGGCCATCCGCTCCGCTTGGTCACGCCTGCCACTCACCTTGGAAGAATCTAGAGAAAGGATATAGCTCAGTCAGTAGAATTCCGTTCTTGCAATTGAGCTGTTGCAATTGCAATTACGGCTTAAAAAATCTATTCTGGACCTTGAGCAAGGTTCACTAGGAACCTAACTACATTAGCTGCTGCAGAAAAAGAAAAATGCTATACAAGCACACAAATTTGACCCCATTTTCATTGGCCCCTTTCATTCATTCACTAGGGTGAAGGCTAACTTGTCACTACCAGATTTTACTTCATACGTCCCATGTTATAACCCAAGTAGGGTGTCCTACTCTAAAGAAAAAATTACTATCTAAGAACAGGGGCCCACAAAAGTAAAGCTAACATTATATTTTATTTTTATTTTTCTATTTGTCAAATACTTTAGTTGCTAATACGATAAAGGTACTGCATGGGATGATACCTGCAATCAACTTGAGGCAGTGATCGTGTGACTGGTGAACTCTGAAACAACCACAAGGTTAAGCAAAGGGAGTCAAGCGTCCGCCTGGCTTATCCCCTTCGAAGCTTAAGTCAGTAAGAATGGAGGGAATCAGCTCAGTTCAGTGTAATCTATGGTTTGAGTTTGCGTACCTTTGTTCATTTTTCTGAAGAGTATTTATACTTGGACTTGAAATGATTGCTCTGACATGGAGGTCATCTCAGCGTTTAATGCTCTTCAGATTTACTCATGCGCAATGATTGATATTCACCTGGGTTCCCGTGTTATTAATGTTTGGCGGTTGAGACCAGACCTCGGGACCATGCCGAGTACTTGAGTGCCTATGAACGGCGTCTGACACCTATTTCATAGCAGTCGGCGTCTTGAAGGTTGTCACCTCTAGCTCTGTGTCTGGACTCCTAGCCATTAATGCACTCACTTATGGTTGTTAGTTTAAGTCTTCGTAGGTGCAGAGACTCATTAAGTGCACTGTCTTAGTCACTTACATCGCCATAAATGCTGGGTCACATCGCATTAATTGTTTGTTAGAGGTTGCATTTGGCTTTACGAAAATACCCCCTCTCGGCCTCGATACTCGGCTTCACTAACTTCCTCGGCCTATGAACTCGGTTTTTTTATCATCCACACCTATACACGTGTCATCCCGGGGGCTGTTAAGCCGCCTTGAGTCCCTTCAGGTATGAAGTTGTTGATACGATAAATTATGTCGGTATGCTAAATCACTAAGTGAAAAAATGTTTAAAGTAGCATGTTTATATAGCATTATCTCGTGAAAATACTGTTGACATATTTAACGGGGAAGAACATAAAAACTCGAAAAAGTAAGTTGGATTTCAATCTCTTGAATAGAGGCATCCGAACGAGCAAGCGTGTCCAATTAGGAGTTCATGGATCGGATTCCAAAAGAAAGTCTACGAATGGAATAAAAAGAAAGATGGCTTGGAAACTTTTCTTTAATTAGCTATTTCTATGATTTATATCTCTCTATTTTCAAGATTTAATTAGCTCGTGAAATAAGACGAAAATATATAACACGTAATGCTTAATGGGGAAGAAGATAGAGACTTGCAAAAGCAAGCTGGATTCTAATCTTCTCGATAAAGGAAGAAGATAGAGACTTGCAAAAGCAAGCTGGATTCTAATCTTCTCAATAAAGTCATCTGAATGGAGAAAGCATATCAAGTTAGGTGTCCATTAATTTTGTTCAAAAAACGAAGTCTACGAATAGGGATGTAAATTGAGTCGAATTTGAGCTCGATTTTGGCGATTTTGTTTTTTTAAATGAGCCAAAAAAAATTATTTAAGTTCAATTCGTTTAGAACTCAAGCAAGTTTTGTGAGCTTGAACCCGAACTTGACGATTTTTTTTTCTAAATAAGCCAAAAAATTTATTCAAGCTTGACTCGTTTATAATTCAAGTCGAGCTTGAACTTGAGTATCTCAACTATTTTATGTATAAACGAGCCAAATTTTGCGTATTTGAACCGAGTTTTTTTAGGTTCGTTTAAAAAAACAAACCAAAAAAAATGTTCAAACTTTGCTAGTTTTAAAAGAGGAGTCAAGCTTGAACCGAATTTTATCTAAACCGAACCCGAGTAGTTATTCTTGATTACCACCACTATCTATGAGTGAAATACACAGAGAGGGAAAATAGAAACCTGCCTTTGATAGGCATGTTTATTGTACTTTTTTTTTACGGTATCGAACAAAAAATTATAAATTTTTTTATAGAAAAATTACACATTTGAAATAAAAGGTTACAACTATTCTAGAGATGACCATGATTGATCACAAATATCCAACATGCAACATGTATAAAATAAATTTTGCTAAAATTTTTATCCCGACCAAAAATATTACCTAGTTCCGAGAGTTGCAGAGTCTTTCTCAACTTGTTCTGAACAAATTTGCATAAGCACTATTCCGATAATGTAAAATACTTAGGTACATTAGACTTGAAAAATTATAATTTTTGAGACCGTACCGTAGTCTTTCTCTTCTTCTTTTATTAGCTATTTTCAAGATTTATATATCTCTCCATATCTACTTGGCTGTTGTATTTAATTCTGTACTTTGAAAGGAAATGGAAACTTATTGACCATTTCTTTTCCACACGGACACAACTACGTACCCTTAAAATATTCTAAGTGGTCCTTCTATACATTTTTGTGAGTTTTATCCACAACACAAGAAAGCTATTTAGCAAAATCATTTTCATCTGTCCTTTTTATTCAGCATTCTTGTAAGATTTGGATTTTGTTCAATGTCACTTCTCTGTAGCATATTAATTTCTTTTGTCTAGCTAGGAGTAATGGGATATGTATTTTGTAATTATATATTTTATTTAGTTACTTTTATATTTAATGACTATAAATAAATTAAATCTCAAGATATAAGAATGCACTTTTTTTTTTCCTGATGTGGTATCTGGTGGTTAATAGGCATAAATGGGGCCAAAAGCAATATACAAAAGAGTAGTATACGGTGTCAGAAAAAAAAATTAATAGTACCATACCATCATTTATAATTTTTTTGGTGGTAAAAATAGTTACCACAAAAAATTATAAAAATAACCATAAAAATCATAAATCAACCATAAAAGTTATAATTTTTTTTATAAAATTACCTACAAACATTATAAAACCTAATTATAAAAATTATAAAATTTAGAATTGCGGTACCATTTATTTTAAAATTTTGAGTACCGTAGTCTTCTCCTACCAACGAATGTCCAAATTTAAATGTATAGTCGTTTGCAAAGGGACACGTAAACGTGTGAATGAGGAGTAAATATTGAATGCAACAATGATGTCACATCATCACTGTCACGTGATATCACCAGACGTAAAGTGATCCTTATTATTTTCATAATTACTAGTAACCATTACATATAACTAACAACGCATAAGATTAGTGAGATTCACTTTATCCTTTAACTTTTTTGCGTCGGTTATTTGCCGAAGCTAATAAGTTTTTGCTTTGGCGATTGACTGAACCTAATTTTTTGCATCTGACACTTTTTACTATAACCCCTTTGCTGAAGCAAAAGATCCTTTTCTTGTAGTGAAAGTTTTAGATTTTTAATGAGTTTAGAATGGCTTCGGAGATTGAGGGAACTTTGGCCAAGTCTAATGCTTAGGGTTGGTTGCTGGGGGTTAAAAGTGAAGCTTGGTGGTTTTTTGGAGGGCCGCCGTGGTCGGTGGTGATGGTTTGAAGTTTGAAATTGAAGTAGGGTTTCAAGGGTTTTGAAAAATCAAACCTTGTTAAATTTTGTGTTTAGAAGTTGGAGGGATATGATCCTAGACTAAAATAGACCCAAGGAACCCACTTCCACCATTAGTTTTGGGTTTAGAGGTTGTTAAAACCTAAGTTGCAGATATGGACATTTTTAGAAAACTTTATTTTTCTCCAACTTTGGTTAAAAATTTGGGTAGGTTAGAGGTTAATTCAAAGTGTCTCACCTATGGAGTTCCATAGGGGTGTGAGGTAAGCTAGTAGACTTTAAAAATAGAGGAAAAGATGTACTAGGTAGGGAGATATCAGGTGGTGAAGTGGGGTGGTTGGAAAATAAGTTGGGGTATCTAGGGTTTTTTGGGGAGGAATATGAAGTGGACCAAGAGACCATTGGACACCTCGACGACACGCGAGGGTGCGTGTGGTGTCCAATTGTGCTCTAGTTGGAACTCTAACAGACTAAGAAAGGTCTGGGTAAAATTCCAGGGCAATTCGACATCGTTTACTATAGGTGGTGTAAAATGTCTATTTTGCCTTTTGAGGGCAATTTGACCTAATATTTGGGTGATTTTCACCCAACAAATTTTATATTCATTCTTAGGTAGCTTAGTTGAGTATGTGTATGAAATTTCATTAAAAAATAACGTCGTTTTAATTTTTTGTTATTTCAGATCAAAATATAAAAAATGGTCAGGTTTCTTCATTCCGAATTAGACGAAACATTTCAAACTTGTTTTTAATTTTATGGCTTACATTATTTATAATGTCTAGTATGTTTTAAATCTTATGATTGGGTTATTGAGATTTGACTGAATTTATTGATATGGATTAAGATTTTGAGTGCGATAATGCACGACTGTCCGAATCGATTGATTTGATCATATGAAATGAGATATCAGAATCTTTTTATACTAAACTTGAGTGTCAAAAAAATTTATATTCTAATTTGAGGCCGTAAGGAGTACTTATTGAGTTTGTAATCGCTTAAGTGATCATGTTGACCTTTGGACTTGAGTACTGAAGATTAGGGAACGTATCTCTTGCCCAAAAGTTAGATCATGTGTTCCTATGAATCTGAATGGTCTCCTAAGATGACTGCCCACGGGACAATTCGTGCCTGTATTAGATCATTTCTTTGGAAGAATTGCTTGCACAACAGCTTCAATCTCTTCCTTCACACGTTCAAACACATTTGGTCCTTTAACTTCATCGATCGGGGTGCTCTCATCAGTTATATTTGGAGATTTCACATCTTTCTCTTCACCAAACAAAAAGGAACAAAAACAATAGTACTTAGTCGTAATTAAAGATAATTTTTCTATCGAAATTTTATAACTCATGGGCAAACCCAACTCTTTTGAACTGCTTTTCCCCAGGTCGAGTTCCGAGGTCCCAAATTTATGCTGCCAACTGCAAGGTAACAGTTTTTAGAGTGAAGTTAAATCCAAATTTCTCTTTGGAATTGGGGACAACCAAAAACCTGGATTAGCAACAAGGTAACAACTTGAAAATTTTCAAAAAATTCAAGGAACAGTCATTAGCATTTAGAATTTCTTATCAAACACATTCTTATTTCTGAAGAATCAATGGCTAATTATCACTTTCCCAGAATTTTTAGAGAGACGTGTGCGTGTAGAGAGAGGGAGAGAGCTGTGATAATGCGTGGTGATGAATTGAATTTTGGGATGGAGGTGTGTTTCTCTTGTTGATGATCATGTGGGCTGGGTACACTGTAAAAATGGGTTGTTCGTGCTGTATGAATGGACAAAGTTTTGTACTTCACGGGAATTCCACTACAATAGGGATCTGAAAGAGACACGGAAGAGGACAATAGTTGAAGTGAATTGGGTTTTGTGGGGGACAAACAAACAATGAAATGATGTCTTCAGGGACAAATTTAGTTATGACAGTGATTGGTTTTGCAGGGAGTACCATTTTCATAGTATTCGTTTGTACAAGGCTAATTTGTGCCCTTCTATGTAGCTTCCAGATCTGATCTTAGCATAGCTAGAGCATGTCCGAGGGGAATTGCCAAAAATGGGGTGTCAAATGTCATTTTACAACCTTGAATAGTATTTTGACACCCTTGAAAATATAATCTGCTCCAATGGTAGGTGCCAAAATGGGGTGCCTTTTTAATATTTTAATATTTTCAATTCCAATTTCAATTTCAAGTTGTATTTTTAATTTCATTTTTAATTTCAAGTTGTATATTTAATACATAATTTTTCATAAATAATAGCAATATAAAAAAATTAATGGTGTAATATAACAATACAAAAAAATTAATGGTGTAATATGACAATACAAAAAAATTTAATGGTGTAATATATAATATAAAAAAAAAATAGTGTACAAAGTATCATTTTTTCTTTTCCTTCCCCTTCCCCTTTCCCTTTCCAACCGTTTTTTGCAACCTCCAATTTCTCTCTTCAAAGTTGCCAAATTTGTCACCCCAAGCCCATAGTTGCCATTTTGCCACCTCATATGCGGTACCCTCTTTGGAGTGATTTTTTTTTTATTTTGGGGTGACATTTTGACGGTTAAAGATTTACCACCCCATAGCACTCCCATTGGAGTTGCTCTAAGCATTCCATCATTTCCAATTCGTTTGTATATGTTCATGTTTCTGAATTGCTTAACTGCCAATTTGCTCTCTCTATTCTTTACATCTAGCTGTCAATGTTTGATCATGTTGTACCTGTATGAAAATTTTGATTGGTTTTTTTTTTTTTTTTGCCGTTGAGTGGTTTAACCACCCTTAGGATAACAATGTTGAAGCACCTCTATGAATGTGGGATTTCATGTTCTTCATGTGTTGTTGTAATCTTCTTTTGGCATTGCTTTTTCCTTTATTCTTGTAGGTAGTATACTCGCATTCTATTTGACAGGCTAGCTAAACAAACTTGTAGGTTAGTAGCCATGGAGAAATTGTACTCTCTAGTTTTTATCCTTTTGTTTGTTTGTCCTCATTTGTCCCTGTTGTTCTTAGTAAACTAATTTAAGTCTTTTGCTCTTTTATAATGTTTAATGGCTTTGGGATTATTAGTATTATTTTTTTTTTTGTGTGGATTGCATCTTGCTGTCATGAACTGGAATGATCGTTCCCTTATCCTATGGTACAGCTGGAACGGGGTTTACCTGGACTCGAGCCACTTGTTGTGGCTAATTTTCCGACTAAGAAATACAGTGATGCATTTTTTTCCTCTGCAAAAGATCTCAGTAAGTTGGTTATATTTATTTGTTCGATTCTTGTGGTACTGACTCTTGCTTTATTCAATGGATCATTATCTTTTTATTTTAAAAAAGATTAATGAAGACAATAATTACTGCAACTGTTGACTGATCATGATATGCATATCGACAAAAAGTGAGGGCAGCAGGGTCTGCATCACATAACTTTATACATCTTTATTGTGCTTTATCAATTACTATCTTTTGGATCATTCAGGAAATCCAATTTTATTTAGGGTAATATAATAAACCTGCATGAGGTAATGACTTTGATTATTTGATTAATCTTCATCCTGAAAAAGGATTTCTTCACAATGAAATTGAATGCCAATGTAGGTGTTCTGATATGTAATAGTGAGTGTCCATGAGAATGTTTTCCCTAGTATACATAATAACTGAATTGAATTGTGGACATATACTGTTCACTTGTCCTCAATATTGCACAATTTCAAATAAGTTGTGGCCAACACAAAAAAAAAAAAAAAGGATCAATTTTGCTTTCTAATTCTCATCTTAATTCTTGTGGTGAGATAGAAAAATGAAACAAAAAGAATTTATAAATGCCTTTTATTTTTTTTGAAGAAAATTCTGTTGAAACTCAACACAACTGTTTAAATTGGAAGAAGAAACTTGTGGATGAATTACTTACGATTTAGCAGTGCGTCTCTAAGAATAGGAATGATCCAAAGCTGCTGAATTTGCTTTTAGGGACTTGAATCCAATTTGGCTGTGAACCTGGTACTATTTTATTCAATTTGGCTTAAGAAATAAATTTTCCTTCTAAGGAGACAATCATTATTTGAAGAGTATGACTGTGATTAGTAAAATTATCGTTGCTTGGCATTTCTCATTCTCATGAGTTCCATTACATTTACAAGTTTGTAGTATTTACACTCTTGGGGGTTCTTTACGAAGACTATCGTTAAGGTAATTACAATGCTGGTTTCCAGTTGTCAGATGATAAATTTGGGATGATTGTTGGGTTGATAATGTTCCTCCCAGTTGTCTATCCCTTAACTTCTAGGATTGTTTAGGACAGGTTTCAGTGACCAGACAAGTCAACCATGACAATAGTGTGGCTATTCCCCCTTTATTCTGTTGTGAAGTTCAGAAAAGGCGATCAACTTGTAAAGTTTTTACAGCAATGGATCGCCACAATGAGAAGAGGACTAGGTCTCATTCCCCCTCAGGAACATTCCCTGTTCAGCTAAAATCTTCATCGAATTGGGGGAAGATTATGCCAGTTAGTTTTGCTTGAAGTTTTAAAAGCTTCAAAGTTGCTTTTGTCTTTTTTACATGGCGTTAGTTTAGTGATGCCCTGTTCATTGGAGATTGTGTGTATTATCCATTTGCAAGGTTTGGGCATAGCAAGGATTATTTGAATCTTTCACGCGAAAGTATTTGAGGATTATTTGAATTTTTCTTTGGAGGCTTCCTGATGTTTCTAGGAGGGCTTTGTTTATATCATCAGCTAAAAGAGCTTAAAATCTTCAGTTTTTTGGTTTTTACATGCGTTGGTCTTGGTGGAGCAATTTTGTCCTCCTAAGAAGCAAGGATGTTTTCATGTATTTTGCAAGCAACTCCAGTTTTTTTATTGCCCTGTGGTCGTGAATTACTAGACGGTTTGAAGAAAAATAATATGTTAGGAGTTTGGTATGTGTTGCCATGTTTGAGTTATCCTTGCACTTGAGCAACAGATTGAACTTACTCTTGCTCCTATGTATTTCCCCCTCCCAAAAAAAAAAAAAATTGGAGCTCTCACTCATGAACTGAAGCATTAAAAACTATTGCAAAACAAAGGAAATTATACTTTTAGAAGAGGAGTAGTCCGTTAGAATACAGCTAATGCTATGTGTAGTTCAGAGAAAAAAATAAGAGAGGAAATGTTTTTCTTTTCTTTCCCTTATCTGTTTGGTTCTTACCATAAATGGGAACTGAAAGACCGGAAATAGTCATGAATATCTCTTCTATTCTCTCGTTTACTTCCTCTATTTTATTTACCCTTCTCTTTACTTTTTTTCCCGCAGACCAAATACACCCTATGACCCTAAACGTTGTTAGATTAAGCAGTTATGAGTTGGATTTGCTTGATAGTGTTTTGAATATTCCTTTGTACACTCATTTCCTAGAGAACTTTGTCTAACATGTCCGCTTACTTCAACAATAATATAAGTGAAGGATTTTCATAGGACTGAACAGTGGGCGATCTTTATCTGGAGCTTTTTTGCAGTGGGATCCAATATCTGTGGCTTCTTTGTGTGCCAGGGTATTATACCTAGTCTGCATGTTGGTTTAATGTTTATGCTAGACTGATGGCATGGTAATTCAACTTGCAAGGAGTGTTGCTGTTGCTTCAAGGGAATCAACTATATGTCTTGGTTTTGGGTCTTCTTTCCTCCTAGATTGTGTTTGAGGTTCAGAGTGTCGCAACTTCTTGAGTCGTCGTTAGATCATGACGCGTGTCCTCGGTGTCGAGGGACATATAGTCGGACCAGACGTTCAAAGCACCCCGTTGACCATCCCCTCTGGCCCGAAGGGTCCAGTTTCTCGGAGTGGCGATTCCTCCTCGAGTTACGTGTCCTTGGTACCGAGGGTACTCCTGATATGACTGGAGTCACGACTGTCACCCTCTGAGGAGAGCTTCGCCAAATGATTTATGTTGGTTTCCCAAGAAAGTCAGAACAAATGACTTCCCGCCAGTAATAGGCCGACACGTGGCCAAGACGCAGTGCTGACTGCCTACGAAAGGACACTCCGCAATGATATTAAGCGGACCCAGTCACATTTCATTTAATGAAATGTTTGTGATGGGACTTCAAATCAAGACTGCAGAGGCGGAGGGCGAGAGACATTAAATGCTCTGGAAGCCGAGCAGTTAATATCTCTGTATTGAATAAAAAACATTAATTGCTCGGGAGACAGAGGCAGACCGAGCAATTAATAAATGAAGAATACCCGTACATATCAGTAATGCTTACTGACCCCTCTGTGACAGCTACCGCCTACCTAGGTTGTCAACAATGATGAGCTTTGAAGGGTATAAATAGTCCCTCACAAACAAAGGTGAAGGTAGGCAATAACTTGAAAAATACACTCGATACACAGTTTTCCTCTTCTCCTCTCACCAGAAACTGACTTGATCGTCGGAGGGGACACGCCGGAAACCTCTCCGGCCCCCTTCTAACCTTTTCTTTTGTTCCAGGTGACCCAGTGATCCTTCGAGACGAGTTGATCCCCAGAAAAAATTCCTCACCACTCCTTAGGCCTCCTTTGACCTTCTCAACCTATCTAAGGAGGAGAGGATTTCTATAAGCCCCCGTGACGGGACGCAGAAAGAGACCTCACCATTCGATCGGATCCAACAGCTAGATCAGTCACCGCGTTCAACTGTTTCCCCTCTGGTTCTGTGTTCACCATGGGAGAGATCCACTCCTAAAAACATTGTGTAGAATTTTGCCCGCACAATCTGGCGGCGTCTGTAGGAAACGACTGAGTTTTCCAGAGGGATATTGATAATGGTGAATACGCGACAGAAAGGAAAAGGTCCTCAGCACAAGAACCTCGATCTCTAGACTCTGTCCGTTTCGAAAACTAAAGATCATGCCGACAGTATCAACGAAAGGATCTCTGTCTGCGAGGAGCAGACCCATCAAACCAGTATGGGTATCGGGTTAGGAGGCTCCGCCCCCTTGGCCCGGCAATTGGCTGAGGTCAACAAGGAGAAGTTTGGAGAAAGGTTGCGGCAGTTAGAAGAAGATAACGTGAACGTCCTCAACCGACTCGACGAATTTGTGGTCTCCAAGGAGAGATCTCGAGGCTTGCCACAGCCCCGAGGAACTTCCTTCGAGGGGAATGAACCCCGGGATTTGAGGCACCATTTGAATAGCAAGGCCGAGAGTTCTAAAGCTCCGAGACGTCGGAGGCCCCAGGGGCGGTATCTAGAGTTCTCAGCCAAGAGGGGAAGGACTTTGGCGTGGAACGACCTCCGGAAAGGACTATCTGGGCGAAGGGACGTGGAAGAATCAGAAGGATCCACGCTCTCCACCCGAGATGGACCTGGATTTGGCTGAAGAGAAGAGGGAAGTTGCCGCCTTAAAACTAGCCAAGTATCAAGGCGGGATATCCAAGTTTTATAGCAGAAAGGTGAAAGTCTGAGGATTCCAAGTCGGGGATCTAGTACTTAGACGGATTGTAGCAAACACCCGGGATCCCGCCGACGGGAAGTTAGGTCCCAACTGGGAAGGGCCTTATAAAGTCACTTCGGTAGGGGGTTCCGGTTCTTATAAATTAGAAGATATGAAGGGGAGTGCTGTAATCCGCCCATGGAATGTACTGAATTTGAAAAAATATTACTTCTAAGATAAAAGCTTGTTTCAATATCGTTTCATTCAAAGCACCTAGGGCATGGCCCCGGAAACAGAAGTCCCCATGACTCCTGCTTCCAAATAAAAACAGGATTAGTCGTCCTGGAAAAAGGGCATGGCCCTGGAAACAGAAGCCAAGACTTCTCATTCCAAATATAGAGAGGAGCGAAGCCTCCTGAAAAAAGGGCATGGCCCTGGAAATAGAAGCCAAGGCTTCTCATTCCGAATATAGGTAGGAGCGAAGCCTCCTAGAAAGGGGCATGGCCCCGAAAACAAAAGTCCCCATGACTCCTGCTTCCAAATAAAAACAGGAGCAAGCGTCCTGGAGAAGAGCTTGGCCTTGGAAAACAGAAATCTCAAAAGACCCCTACCTCCGAGTAGACTCGGGAACAAGCCTCCCAGGAATGCATTCCTTAGCGTTCCCGCTCCTGGAAGACAGGCCCCGGGGCAAAGTTCAAAAATCCGTAATTTTAATCTACACATAGGGGAATGACCCCTGACTGAAAAATGACCCTTGGGGAGGGATAAGTATAAAAAATGATCGATTGACTCCCCTGGGAACCCCGAGGGTGGGAGAATGAAGGGTCCCAAAGAGAAGGCTCTCAAACGAAGAGCACTGACCCAAGACAGACCGAAGCCACGGCCCCGACCGACTGTGACGAAGAGACCTGTTCGGGCAAAGAGAAAGCGAAGAAAAGTACTAACTATTTCATTAAAACAAAAATCGGGGCTTTGCGTCCCCGAAGCTACAAAAGGAAGACACAAAACAAAAAGCGGGACTTTACGTCCCCGAGGCAAAAAAAAAACTAAACATAAATAACTGCATCAAAAGAGCTCCTGAGTACTGGAAAAAGAAGTTATCTGGCCCCCGGTATCTCCATCACCTCGCCCACAATGTCCTCAGGGAGATCGCCGTACAGGTCATCAGTACTAGGGGATTCGGCGATCACTACAACTGCAGAGGAAGGAACAGGTTATTGGCCTCGGTTGTTGGAGGAGGGTCAACAACGGGCAGCACAGCTACAGTTTGAGAAGGGACCTCTGGGTTGGGAACGGGCGCATCTGTCTCCTCCTCAGCTGCAACCTCGGCCGCTGCTTGGAGCATCTCCACCGAAGGTTCATAGTTATGCAAAAGAAACAGAGGAGAATCAAAGGGAACTCCAGCGGCTCGAAGTACTTCGTCCCAGCCCTTTTTGAAAAACTCTCTGTCGTTCTCCCCTCGGGCAACCAAGACGTCGTCAGCACACTCGTTTCTAATCTCTTCCTCCCTGATTTCCATTTGGGCCCTTACCCTGTCAAGCTCCTGGGTCAAGGCCAGGCAACTCTCCTCGGAGCCAACCACCCTCTCTTCGGCTGAAGACACCCGTTCAGTTTGCTCCGTAATTCTCCTCTCAGTGTCGGCTAAGGATGCACTCAGCTTTTCAGTGCTTGCTCTTGCCGATTCGCCGTCCTTCAACAATTGTTCAATTTGTGATGCCTGAGCCCTCAGCGTGGCATCCCTTGCAGCTACATCCTGCCTGGCGGCAGTAAGGGCCTCCTCGGCTTTGGCTCTCCTCTCTTCGGCTCGCTGAAAATTGAGTCTCGCGGCGTGGTAGCACGCGGCGATGACTGAGACTTGTTGGGAAGCCTGCAGGGAGATGGACTCAGAAAAATGATTACCAGCAAGAAAAATAGAAAACGTTGGCCCTTACCACAAGAGAGTTTTGAATGATCGAACGGAACAACGAGTTGGTCGTTCGCTCTCGGTACACCGCCATATCAGCCTCGAAGTGAAGCGTCTCACTCACGGCGTGGGCTGTATGGGGGTCTTGGAGGATAGAGTTGTCAACTCGGATGACCCTATCCGATTGATCAACTGCCCTAGGGCGCCATTCCTCGGTGACCCCTTCGGGGAGAGGAAGGTTCTGCTGTTGCTGTTGCTGTTGTTGTTGTTGATGTTCTTGTTGTTGAAGTGGGGGGACCCTGCCTCGGCCCCTACCACTATGCTGTTGAGTGGAGGGGGCTCGGCCTCGGCCCAAGCCATCGTGCCTCTGCTTGATCCGCCTTTCTTCCATCTCAGGCTCTCTGTCTCGCATTTGGCCCCAACCGGTGGACCTTGGCAGAATAGGAGGGGGAACATTGACGTCAGACCTTGGAGGGGGTGGGGGAGCATTACTGGAAGAACCCCTACCACGCCCCGCAGCTAGGGTTTCCCTCTGATGCAGGAATTTGAGGTCGATCCTTGGTCTGCGAAACATTGTATCAATTGCGACCTCGAAGGCGTCCTCCCCATCAAGGTTCTGGAGGATCTGAAAATCTGGCCAAGTACCCCTCCCCGTTGTGCTGGCCTCCGTAAATCCCTGTGCCTCGGCCTCGGTAGCCCTGTCGGGGTCGTGCTCTAAATTTTGATTGGCGTCTTGTTGGGCTGCCTGATCGAAGAGATCCGACCACCTAGCTGGATCAAAAGGTTGGGGGAGCTGGAAAAAGTAGCCCGATGTGTAGCCCAGAAGGATATGGGCCGCGTAGCCGAATCCGTCTCCAATATATCCCCAATCGGTGACAAGATCGTCAAATCTTACTAACCTCCGAGGAGGAGGAGCAACTTCTCGAGCTGAAAGGTCTGCACAGAGAATAGTTGGTTAGAATTAGCTGATCAACGAAATCAACAGAATTAGAACCTAGACAGAAAAACTGACGTACTCATTGATCGGCACTCCTTGGGACAAGACAAGCCGACATACTCAGGCCCAACTCCCCTCTCCCAGGCACCACCGAAGATCAGGTAGTCGTCCTTATAGCCCTTGTCGGAATCGGGAAGGTGGGTAACGAGGTACATGGAGGTATCCCGGGCCTTGAGATAAAACATGTGCTGCGGCATCACCCTCATCAGGGTATAACAAAACAAAATGTCCTCAAAGCCGAGATTAACCTCAAGGCGCAGGTTGAGTTCCACCACTCCCATAATTATTCTAAAGACGTTTAGGCAACATTGCCCTGGGAAGAGTTGGAATCGAGACAAATTAAAGAAGCAAGGGATGAAGGGAGAATCTAATCCCACCTTCGATGATGGCTTTAGTATAGAAGGGCATGAATTCCTTGGAGTCGACACGAGGGTCGTGAATGGCTTCATCAAAGTCAACTATGTCGACATTGCTAGGAATATGATAACGGGCCCAGAAACGGGCGATCTGTTGATCACCCTTTACTTCGTATTTCCTCGGCCTCGAGGTCTCGACTTCCGGGACATCGGTGGAAGAACGACGTCTCGGCATCCTCTATAAGGAAGAAGGTCGGGGTTGGATTGAGTACAACAGAAAGTATAACCTATTGAAAAAGGAACCCCAAGGATCCTAGACCTAGACCTTCGGGTTCTTAGGATTGCGAAGGGAGGACGAGTGGACGAACCGTCGCCGAAAAAACAAAAGGATGAAGAAAGGGAGTCCAGAAACTCACCCTGAAAAGGAAAGGAAAGGACAAGGCTGGAAGACTGGTGGTAACCTCTTCTTCTTCGAACGAGAGATGACAGGGGTTATCTGAGTTCTTGCTCCAGTGATGGCTTAGCTTCGATGGAGGTTTGGATGGTGGCTGTGGTGCTTACAGGCGGCAAAAGCTCCGAAGTTCTCTCCGGCGAAAGTCTGAGTTTCGAAGATTCAAAAGTGAAGAAGAGAGGGAAAGGGCCAGTTTATATAGGCCCTGTCCCTTTCATGATTGCGCACGAGACACGAAAGGGCGCAGTGAATGCTCATGAACCCTAAAGGGCGAAAAAATGGCTGAATTAATGATGAAGGCAGTTGAACCACTGAGCCCTTTCATTTTTCTGCAGACACGTGTCCTCGACCGAGGAAAATCAAAGGGTTGGGGGGTAGTTGATGGGACATTCCTGAGTCGTCGTTAGATCATGACGTGTGTCCTCGGTGCCGAGGGACATATAGTCGGACCAGACGTTCAAAGCACCCCGTTGACCATCCCCTCTGTGCCCGAAGGGTTCAGTTTCTCGGAGTGGCGATTCTTCCTCGAGTTACGTGTCCTCGGTACTGTGGGTACTCCTGATATGACTACTGACTACTGGAGTCACGACTGTCACCCTCTGAGGAGAGCTTCGCCAAATGATTTATGTTGGTTTCCCAAGAAAGTCAGAACAAATGACTTCCCGCCAGTAATAGGCCGACACGTGGCCAAGACGTAGTGCTGACTGCCTACGAAAGGACACTCCGCAATGATATTAAGCGGTCCCAGTCACATTTCATTTAATGAAATGTTTGTGATGGGACTTCAAATCAAGACTGCAGAGGCGGAGGGCGAGAGACATTAAATGCTCTGGAAGCCGAGCAGTTAATATCTCTGTATTGAATAAAAAACATTAATTGCTCGGGAGACAGAGGCAGACCGAGCAATTAATAAATGAAGAATACCCGTACATATCAATAAGGCTTATTGACCCCTCTGTAACAGCTACCTAGGTTGTCAACTATGATGAGCTTTGAAGGGTATAAATAGTCCCTCACAAACAAAGGTGAAGGTAGGCAATAACTTGAAAAATACACTCGATACACAGTTTTCCTCTTCTCCTCTCACCAGAAGCTGACTTGATCATCGGAGGGGACACGCTGGAAACCTCTCCGGCCCCCTTCTAACCTTTTCTTTTGTTCCAGGTGA
>CM042185.1:11914273-11960938 GCA_023539305.1 Ilex asprella | reverse complement strand
TATATATATATATATATATATATCAAACTGTACATGATTATGAGACTGAAAAAACAAAAGAAATACTAGGGATTTCATTGGCCAGTTGCCCTCACAATCGTAAAAAAATAATTCCATCCAACTCAAATGGAAACAAGTGGAGTTTGCTTTGTTAAAGTAATACCCAATTTTCATTAATTCTGAAAAGAAGTTTGAGGATGATGAAAATAGTAAAACAACAATCGAGAAAAGGCAGGGAATGGGAATTCTAATTTAATTAAATGTGTGGATTCGTGACTTTTAAGTGATGAACTGTGTGAAAATTTGAGTGTCTGAGATTGTCGACTTTATGTTAAGTGGAAAATCCAAGGACTTAAACAAATATTTGGTGTGGATTTTGTATAGGGAAAAGTCTAACTAGAAAGATGATGAGCTACACATTGGATCCAAACTAAAAAAAAATCCTCACCACCATCCCAAAGGGTCCTCTCTAGGAAGGGAGATACTGCATTCCACTCTAGAATTAAACATCACATGGAAGCTTGCCTACTGAAGGGCATTAAGTGGGGGATGTTGTTTCCTTGTCCAAATAACCAGTTCTTATATTTCTCTGGTCACCCTTCTAATATTTCTGGATTTTTTTTTTGTCTTAGGTTCACGGATTGCCTGGTGGAACATCATGAAGAAGATACCTTGCGCATCCTACCTTTCTGTGGACACTTCTATCATGCAACCTGAATCGACATATGGCTCCAACAGCACTCCATGTGTCTAATTTGTCGAGTTTCACTGCATGAGCTTCCTGAGAAAAAGCGCTTGATGCAACCTGTATTCAGTTCAGCTGTCCGACCTCATGCAACCTGAATCACTGCAGAGAGCAACTCCATCTAGATTGAGGGTAATCAGATCATAAAAGATTCTGGAAAGAAGCATGTGGAGAGCCCATCAAATTCATAATTTCTTCTGTTCCAAGCTGCAAGATTTCAGGCATCCAGCCTATTGGAGTGGTTGAACACCTAAGAAGTTGGGACGACATTAATTTCAATTATGTCCCAGAGAGCTAATTTTTTTTCCCTTGTGGCTCTCTGTAAATATAGCTAAGTCGTTCTATTCTTTCATTTTGATTTCTTCTCTTGTTCTTTCAACAGTAGCTGGTTTGTGAGCAGTTTTCTTAATTCAGTTGTAAAAACAAGAATTGTACGCCTTGTTTGGTTTGTATCTTAGAAACTGTTTTCTATTTTCGAAAACAGTTTTTGAGAGAAATGTTATTTGGCCAGTTGTTTTTTGAAAATTGAGAACAAAACTTAGGAAATTTAGAAAATAAGTTAAAGCTATTTTGTATGTTTTTAGAAATCAATTTTACTGAATTTAGAAAATACCACCACTACCATATTTCCACCACCACCACCATACTTCCACTACCCTTCCACCAACACCAACACCAACACCAACACCACTACCACATTTCTGTTTTTATTGTTTTTTAAGTTACTATCTGACGATACAAAAATTAATCCAAAAATTAGCTCGGACCCCCGGATCAGGTCGGAAGGTCAGCCTAGACGATAGAGTTCGGGGAACCAAAGCTCAACCTCATCCAAGCTGATAATGACGGGAACCATGCGGGGACAGCAGGATAGACAACGTGTGCCCCCAAAATGGAAGGGATGAAAGGGAAAAGCTAGAATCAAGGCTTAAAATTCTCAACCAACCACGATCTTCTCCCAAAATATCGAAGAGAATCCCACGGGTGAGGAGAAAAGATCTCGCTGGGTATTCCCTAGAGATAGGAATTGCACTATAAATATTGTACGGTATCTCTATCAAAAGCGGAGAACTCTGTTCTGTATCAAAAAAGCATCTTGTAAAACATTTTTCGAGAGGAATGTGAGTCTTGGGAGGAAGAGTCTCTATTAAAGAGTGGACTAGTCGAGCCCCCCAGCCGGTGAACCACTATACGTTTACTGTGTAAATCCCCTAACCATTCCAATCTTTCAAATATCATATCATAATCCCCACGAGCCTTGTAGCTCAGATCTAAGTTGTTAAGCATAATCCGTATCTTCTGCTCATCCACATAAATTTACACCATCAGTTTGGCGCCGTCTGTGGGAATGACTGTTCTCATTTTACAAATACGCTGATCTTTCAGTGACTGATCGTCTCAACCCGTAACATGAGCCGAAGTCAAATCAATCCATCACGCATGCAAGACCACCAGGAGGCCATCAATGGCCGACAAGCCGAATATAATCCAAGAACTAACCCCTTAATAGGGGATCCCCTAACGAATAACGAGCTATAGGCCCTCTGCCTTGTCAATCAGCGTCTGCTGCAACAAAATGAAGAGCTATTGAAACTCTTGAAATGCCTGCAAGAGGCACGACCAGCCCAAGAAGGCCCAAATAATCTTCCTCGTAGGGAACAATGCCATCTCGACCCCCTTAGAGAGGTCAACGAAGGAGGAGAAAATAGTCAGACCATGGGGAGAGATCCACAATTACTCCCCAGAAATGGCCACAGCGAAGAAGTATAGAGCCAGAACGATGGAGGGGAAAGGAATGATTTCATTCCTTACTAGCATGACAGAAGAGAACAGTACTGGGAACAGCACTTCGAGGATATCAAAAAGGAGCTCAGCCACATGAAGGAGGCAGTTAGAAGCAACGCACCGGTTGCAATGGACGCCCTAGTTCAACAGACAGAATCTCCATTCACTACCGGTGTATTGCACTTTCCTCTACCCCAAAATTCAGAATGTCACAAATAGACCCCTTCGACGGAACAAAAGATCCCATAGATCATCTTAATACCTACAAGAATCAAATGGAGCTGCATGACTATCAGGATCCTGTGCGTTGCAGAGCCTTTGCGATCGCACTAAAAAGTTCTACTCTCGCGTGGTTTGATAGACTCCCGCCGGCCTCCATCTCATCCTTTAAAGAACTCTCAGTGGCCTTCGCGTCCCACTTTATAGGGGCCCGAATCTACAGGATTCCGAGCTACCATCTTCTGAGTGTGAAACAAGGACCCGAAGAAAACTTGAGGTCCTATGTCCAGAGGTTCAACTCAGAGTCATAGAAGGTGGACATCCCAGACGAAAAATTTGCCATCACTGCTTTCATAGCCAGGCTGGGAGTGCAATCTAAAGATTTGATATTTTTCATCTCCAAGAACCCCCAAGCTAGCATGACGGAGGTGCTTACTAAAGCAGAGAAATACATAAATGGTGAGGAAACCCTCCTCTCTAAGGTGAGGAGTTCCTCCACCCAGAGGGATAAAAGGAAAGAAGAAAAGAAAAAGGATCGAAGTCCCAAAAGGGAGAAGGAAAGGGGACGGGAAAGGTCTCCAAGGAGAGACAGAGACCCTTCCCCCAAGAGGAGGGGGGACGTCAGAGATCACCTAGAACCTCTGCGTCCAGGGTTACAGCCTAGATACACACCTCAGGAGCTCCCACCCCTAACCGTAGCCATATCGTAGATCCTATATGAGGTGCAGCACAAGAAATTCTTAAGGTGGCCATCCCGGATGAAAGCGGATCCAACAAAGAGAGATCCCATGAAATACTGTGATTACCACCGGGATCATGGTCATCACATTGATGACTGCATTCAGCTAAAAAAGGAGATCGAGTTCTTAATCCAGCGAGGGCAACTGCATTGCTTTATAACCCGTGACAACCAAGACCGAGCTTTCCCACCTCCGTCGCCTCAACAGCAAGCCCCTGTACAACAACAACATCCTTTGGGGGAGATCAGGGTCATATCAAGAGGGTTTGCAGGAGGAGGAGAATCCAACACTGCAAAGAAAGCCCACCTAAGAAGAATAAGGTCCGGAGAAGCCCTGGAGGTCTGAACTGTATCAAAGATTCTGCGTCTCAACACAGCCATCACCTTCTCGGATTCTGATCCAGAGGGTTGCCAACATCCCCATGATGACCCTCTAGTGATCAGGGCTGTAGTGGCAAACAGAATGGTCCATCGAGTCTTGGTTGATAATGGAAGTTCAGCCGACATCATATTCGCATCAGCATTCGATAAGATGGACATTGGGAGGGAGAAAATAGAGCCAGTGAGCACTCACTTGCTAGGATTTGCAGGGGAGAGGGTATTACCCCTTGGGGCCATCCAGCTCGTACTCACGTTAGGTGACCCACCTTGTCAGGCCACAACAACTGTCAAGTTTCTAGTAGTCGAAGCACCCTCCGCCTATAACATGCTACTAGACAAACCCTCACTCAACTCTATAAGAGCTATCCCTTCTGCCTATCACCTTGTAGTGAAGTTCCCGACAAAGAATAGGATTGGAGTAGTCCGTGGAGACCAGCGTATAGCACGAGAGTGTTATATGGCCTCAGTGAAGAAGAAAGAGGTGGAAAACATCGAATTAGATGAACTCGATATGAGGGATGAGCTGGACACTAGACCAACGCCGTTAGAGGAGCTGGAGCCCATACAGTTCGACGAAGAGCCAGAACATCTCGTTTACGTGGGATCCAAGCTAAGTATAGAAATCAAAGATCTCCTCATTCAGTTCCTCAGGAAAAATACTGAGGTCTTCGCTTGGAAGCAAGAAGACATGGCGGGCATTGATCCCGCAGTCATCACACACAAGCTCAGCGTAAATCCCACTTGTAAGTCGGTTAAGCAGAAGAGGAGGAGCTTCGCCCCGGAGAGGCAAAAGGCTGTCAATGAGGAGGTCAGAAAACTCCTTTATGAGAAAGCCATCAGGGAGGTAGATTATCCTGTCTGGTTAGCCAATGTGGTACTCATCAAAAAGACCGATGACAAGTGGCAGCTTTGCATTGACTCCACAGACCTTAATCGAGCATGCCCAAAGGACAGCTTTCCCCTACCTCGGATCGACCTCATTGTGGACGCCACAACAGGACACGAGCTCCTCAGTTTCATGGATGCCTTCTCAGGGTACAACCAGATCAGGATGGACCAGAATGACCAAGAGAAGACCTCTTTTGTGATTGAACAGGGAACATATTGTTACCAACGGTTTGGTTTGAAGAACGCGAGAGCCACTTACCAACGGTTGGTAAACAGGATGTTCCAAAAGCAGATTGGGACCTCCATGGAAGTTTACATTGATGACATGTTAGTCAAATCACTCAAAGCAGAGCTCCATATAGAGCACCTAGCTGAATTGTTCCAGATTCTGAAAGAATACAAAATGAAGCTCAATCTCGCTAAATGTGCCTTTGGAGTTTCTGCAAGAAAATTTTTGGGCTTCATAGTTAATAGCAGAGGAATAGAGGCTAATCTCGAGAAGGTAAGAGCGGTGTTAGATATGCAACTCCCCTCAAATATAAAGGAAATCCAACGTTTAACTGGAAGAATAGCCACCTTGAGTCGCTTCGTATCCAGATCGAGTGACTAATGACAGCCTTTTTTCCAGGTCTTGAAGAAATCTTTCCAGTGGGATGCTAAGTGTGAAGAGGCGTTCGCAGCTTTAAAGGTGTACCTGAGCTCCCCTTCCATATTGGTGAGCCCCTTGGAAGGGGAGGTACTTACCCATTACCTAGTAGTTTCGGATTTCTCAACCAGCACGAAACTAGTTAGGGAACGAGACAGAGCTCAGCACCTAGTCTACTACTATAGCAGAGCTCTAAGGGGTCAGAGAAGAGATATCCAAAAATAGAAAAACTTGTTTTAACTTTAGTAACAACAACCAGGAGGCTTACACTGTATTTCCAAGCCCGTATTATAAAAGTCCCTACAGAACAGCCAATGAAGCAGGTGCTGCACAAACCGGAGTCTTCTGAAAGACTTGTCAAGGGGGTCATCGCGCTCAGCGAATTTGATATACGATATAAGCCAAGAATAGCCATCAAAGGACAGATTTTGGCTTATTTTATTGCAGAGTTCACGACGGCTACACCCAAAGAATCAACGTAGCTAGTTCCTGACCTCCCTGTCTGAAAACTTTCAGTAGACGGAGCTGCTAATGCACAAAGGAGTAGTGCAGACTTAATTTTGACCTCCCCAGAGGGGATAGATTTTGAATAAGCGCTTAAATTTGGATTTAAAGCTTCAAACAACGAGGCCGAGTATGAAGCTGTTATTGCCGGACTCAATCTCGCTTACTCTATGGAGGAAGAATAGTTAGAGGTCTGCAGTGACTTTCAACTAGTGGTGAAGCAGATAGAAGAGTCTTATGAAGCTAGGGGGTGAGAAGATGGTCCTATACCTCAGGAAAGTACAAGAATTAATTTAGAAATTTATGCAAGTCAAGATCAAACATGTCCCAGGTCAAAAAATTCTCGAGCAGATGCTTTGGCAAAGTTGGCCACCGCCTCGCAGGAGAACTTGGATAGACTGATACCAGTAGAGTACTTGGCAGAACCTACGGTCACAATAAAGGGAGGAGAAGTGTTCCCGGTTTTAGCTCAGCCAAGCTAGATGGATCCCATCATGGGATGCCTACTGAACGGAGCCTTGTCGGAAGATCCCAAGGAAGATGCTAAACTAAGAACCAGGTCAGCTAGGTTTTCTGTCTTACATGGAAAATTGTACAAACGTGGTTTTTTGACACCCCTCCTCAAATGCGTGGGGGATGAAGTTGCTAACTACGTACTCAGAGAAGTCCATGAAGACATCTGCGGTAATCACATTGGAGCTCGGACCTTGGCAGGAAAGGTACTAAGGTAGGGATACTATTGGCCCACCATGCTCAAGGATGCCACAGACGTGGTTAAAAAATGTAAGAGTTGCCAAGAGCATGCTAATATCTCTCATATACCGTCTGAGTTACTAACTTCGGTGGTGAGCCCTTAACTATTCCAGCAATGGGGTTTGGATATGCTCGGGCCCCTCCCCATGGGTGTGGGACAGTCCCAATTTGCCATACTTGGGGTAGATTATTTCACCAAGTGGACGGAAGTCGAACCATTGGCAACAGTCACTGAGCAAAAAGGACAGAACTTCATTTGAAAATCAATAGTTTGCAGGTTCGGTGTTCCAAGAGTCGTTGTATTTGATAACAAAAAACAGTTCGACAATCCAAAGTTTAAAATTTTTTGTGCCGAGCTCAGGATAAAAAACTATTTTTCTGCCTCGGTCCAACGGACAAGCGGAAGTCACCATCAGAACCATAAAAACAGCTCTGAAGACCAAGTTAACAGACTTGAAAGACAAATGAGTGGAATATCTCCCCGAGGTCCTATGGGCCTACAAGACCACGGCTAGATCAGCGACCCAAGAAACCCCGTTTGTCTTGGCCTTCGGTACGGAAGCGGTAGCACCAATCGAGGTGGGGCTCTTGTCACCTAGAACGGAGTTTTCAGATACGAAGCGCAATGATGAATCACTTCTAGTAAATTTGACCTATTGGACGAAAAAAGAGACCAGACCCTACGCCGCATCCGGGATTACCAGAGGAAAACAGCAAGGTATTATGACAGGAGGGTCAGACGCAGAGACTTTAAGACTGGGGACCTAGTGCTCAAGAAACTCCTACTTGCGAGAAAGGACCCAACTCATGGGAAGTTAGGACCTAAGTGGGAAGGACCCTATGTTATATCAAGGGTGGTCAGTACTGGGAACTACGAGTTGCAAACGGAGGATGGAAAAATCCTGCCCCACTTGTGGAACGCAGAACACCTTAAAAGGTTTTTTCAGTAAGTCTCTTTTGTAACCAATTAATTTGTCAAATAAAATATTCGGTTCTTTTTGGTAAACAGTTTAGCACCGAACAAAAGAGAGCTATGCAACTCGCGATGAACTATTCAGTTCATAAACATAAAGAGCTCTGTAGCTCACGACGAACTATTCAGTTCGTAAAAATAGAGAGCTACGCAGCTCACGACGAACTATTCAGTTTGTAAACATCAAGAGCTCCGTAGCTAACGACGAACTATTCAGTTCGTAAAAATGGAGAGCTACGCAGCTCACTACGAACCATTCAGTTGGTAAAGTTAAAGAGCTATACAGGTCGCGATGAACTATTCAGTTCATAAACATAAAGAGCTCCGTAGATCACGACAAAATATTCAGTTCGTAAAAATGGAGAGCTACGCAGCTTGCTACGAACCATTCAGTTCATAAACATAAAGAGCTAAGTAGCTCACAACGAACTATTCAGTTCGTGGAAAATGAAAATCTACTCCGCTCTTGACGAATGGTTCAGTTCGAAACAACAAAGATGAGCTCAACAGCTCGTAACAAATTGTCCAGTTCATAAGAATAGAGGCAGGATTATGCAAATCCCAATAGAGGCCCCAGGCCTTGGGAAGCAAAATTCACTATTCAGATCAAAAAAGTTAAAGAAGTGGTTCAAAATAAGCATGCCATGAAGTGTCCAGAAAAACAACGAAAAGAAAAGTTGTTCGAATTACATCTAAAGACAAAAACCACAGTTAAAAAGAAGTTGCACAAAGAAGACCCTTAAAGGTTCTAGTCATCCCCCAAACGCTTCTTCAACACTTCCAATTCCTCCTTCAAACGGACGTTCTCTTCCCTCAGTTCTTCCCTCTCCTTCTTGGCCTTCGAGAGCGAGTTGAGAAGTTTGGTTCCAGCTGAAGAAAGCAAAACTGTGCTGAGAGAAGAATCAGAGGATGAAGGAGATTCACTCAGCTTGCATCTTTTTAAGGACGACTCAACTCCTTCCTCTTCCTCCGACTCAGAAGGAGACAGATCGGGAGAACTGCAATCAAAGAGGAAGTCAATAGAAGCTGCCACGACACTGAACATGAAAAGATTGTCAGACATCATAAGTTCTGAGAAGGACATAGGAATGGACCGCTTCACTTGCTCGATCCTTATAGCCTCCGGCAAATCCGGTTCAGGGGTAACTACTTAATAAAGTAAAGGTTAGAACATAGCGTTAAAAAAAAGAGAGAAATAATCAAAAAGATGATCGATATCCTTACTTATTTGATCAAATTTTCTCCAAGAGCACGGGACTCTGTTTCCTCGTCGACAATCCTCAACAGACCTCCAAGACTCCCCGGAAACAAAGAAAAAACGACTGAGCCACCCTTGAGAAGGGGAAGGAACTTCAAGCACCAACTGGGGCTCAGAATAACGTCTCCAACGGAAGCAGCTGAAGCAGGAGACATCGTCTTCTTCTAGAACATGGAAATATAGAAACTCTGCAGGAGTGGGGAACTGGTCATTGCCTTGAAGGCGCCAGAACAGAAAGAAGCTAATCAACACGGCCCATCCTCGAGGAGATAGACGGGAGGAGGACAGACCATAGTACGCTAGAATGCACCCGACAGAAGGATGAATAGGGAGACGAAGGCCCATATCAAAGGCATCTTCAAAAAAGTAAACTTCACCACGGGGAAGATAGTTAGGAGGTTCATCAGGAGTAGGAACTCAGAGAGTCAGTTTCAGTTCTCGAAAGAACCGTTTCTTGATCCCTTCCAGATCAGAAGAGGAAAGAGAAGAAGGAACCAAGAAACGAGACTGGAATTCCCAGTACAACCCGAAAGAAGAACGATCTTCAAAGAGAGATGAAGTAGGAACAACCATCAGAATTCGTGACAAGAGTGGAAAGATAACCCAAAAAGAGGAGCGAGAAAGGATCTTATAAATAAGAATCTTCAAGAGTGGTTGAAAAAGGGCAAACGCGGGAGGAAATACAGAGTCTAAGAAAGCCAAAGGACACAACAAAGACAACCGCAAGATTCAAAGAACCAAAGACGGAGGGAGAAATAGAGTCGGCTGCTCTTTGGGTTCCCTAATTAATAATGACAAACGCAGTTTTGGGAAGCTAATGATTAAATACAGTGCAACTGTTCGCATTCCACCAAGCATGCAGATTTCGGAAACTTTGTTCCAATAATGAATAAGGTACTCCTCAAGATAAAGGGAACAGTAGGGAAAATCCATACAACATAAGTTAACATGAGAGTTACACCTCAAATATCATTAAATCAAGAGTACAAAAAGTACGATTCCAAAAAAAAAGAAAAAAAGAGAAGATATATATATATATATCCTAGCTCTCTGGTGAGAAATCCTGAGGATGGACGGACTTAGTCACAGCAGCAGAGGAGGAGCTTGGCAGCTCAGTAGGTAATGATCCAGAACTCAGAGGAATGGAACCTTCGGGAACGCAAACCCTGGGAGCCTCTACCCTATCCTGTGGAGAATCATGGGCAAGAGCTTTGGTCACGAGATCAACAGAAAAAGCAATTGCAGTTGAAGTAGCCAGGGGGTAGGAACCTCCTCGGTTGAGAGTCTAGTGGGAATGGCCCCGAAGTCTCCCTCGCTGTCAGATTCGGATCCTTCCAGATCCTCCTCAGTAGGGATAGCAAAGTCAAAATCCAAATCTGGGAAGGTCTTCGAAGCTTTGTGCTGAAAGGCCAGCCATCCAGAGGCCCACAAGGTGGTGGCTTCATCCTTCAGCTCGGCGATCTCGCGGTCCTTCTGTTGGATCAAAGTCATCTGACTCTCTAAGTCTTCACAAAGCTTGCCATTTGCCTCATTGAGGGTGAGATAGTCCTCCCTTACCTGATCCAAGGAACTCTTGGTGTTAGAAGCTTCCTGACTGACCTTGTTCCAGGCCTCAGTCTTGAGTTACAACTCTTCCTTAGCTAGCCTTAGCTCATCACGTGCTTTCTTCTCTTCATCCTCAGCTCTGCCTTTGGCCGCTAGAGAATCTTTGAGGTCAGAGTCTTGTTTCTCCACCTACTCTTCAAGACCTCGTATCCGCTCGCTGAGGCCTTGCACTTGAGCTTTAAGATCCTCGTTTTCAAGGGATAGCTCTACAACCCTGATCTCATAAGCTTTCATAGCTTCAGGGGAAAGTTCAAGAGATCGAAGCCTCATCAGCAAGCCTTTCACATGGATAGCCATCTGAAAACATAATAGGAATTAAGAAAGTCGCATGGAGTTTTGCCGTAGTCAAAGAGGCACAACAAGGAGCTGAGACTTACAGTAGCTGCACCCTGAAGAGCCAACGAGATGGACTCCTCGATACGCATAGAGGCGGTCCGGTGGACATCGGAATCAGAAATAATCGAGCTCACCGCCCCTGCAGAGAGCTTCATATTCTCAAAGAAAGAATCTTCGCCTCAGGCTACTTTCCCCCCTCAATCCTAACCCCTGTATGAGGTGGCTTAATAGTTTTCTCGAAAGAACTATATGTCACCGGGACAGGTTAAAACTAGGGAATCGCTCCGAAAGCCCTCTCAATCTCTGATGAGGAGGGAGAAGCCCAGTCCCCCCCCCAGGGACAGATACGGAAGAAGCTGGAGCCTCTGGGGGAGGGAGAGTTGTTACAATCTGAGGAGTGCTGGATGGAGGAACGTGCACTTGAGTCGTTGCATGGGAAGAAGGCCCCTCCGGCTTAGGAATTTTAGCCTGGTTAATTGGACCGCTTCCATAACCGACCTGAGCCTTCTATTTGGCGTCTTTCCCACTCCTCCTTAACAAGTTAACCTTAGCTTGGAGTTCCTTAGGGGTGGACCTCATAGTAGAAGACCCTGCATAACCTTAGTCGGGTTAGCTCAGTTAACAGGATAATAGAGAGGAAAGGTGTAAGAATTATGTGAAAAATTGGGTTACCTGCAATTTCGTCAGGACCAACAACAAAAAGAGGATGAGGGGCTTCTACTTGATCCCCAGGAAGACTAAATCCCTTCTCCACCAGAACCCAGGGCTGAATAAGCTCAAAATATCTTCTCGGGCCACACTCCGACAGTCTTAACTTCACCACCTCATCTTCAGCGCTAAGATCAAGCCGAACACCTTGAAACAAAAGCAAGTAGAGCAGAAGGCCTAACTCACTCAAGCAAGGACTTACCCAAATTCTCTGGACGAGTCCAAGCCCTAGGGATACCAAGAGAATTCGTCTTATCAGCAAGGTTGTACTCTCAATCGGTGTCCCTGACAAAGAAGAAGTGCTCTTTCCAGTGTTTATGGGAAGAAGGAAGATTAGAAATGATTTGCTTGGCATTAGCTCGCTTGAAAATGTATAAGAAGCCCTCAGAGGAGGCCAACTTGACGTTGAAAAGATCCAAAAGTAAGGGGACGGTGGGGACCCCGAGGCCTAGATCCTTAAAAAAGACCAAGAGGCCGACCGAAACACCCCAGAAGTTGGGAGAGAGCTGAGAGGGGCAGACATTAAAATGTTGCAAGACGCTCTTAACGAAGGGACGTAGAGGGAACAGCAGGCCATTCTTAAATGCGACCTCAAAGAAACAGACCCTCTTATGAACTTGGTCAACATAAAGGATAGATGTGCCCGGGCACCAGGGTTGGACGCTGGCAGAAAACCCGTAACGAGCACTAAAAGCTTTGATAAAGGAAGGCCGGACTTTGCTAGGGCCTACGTGCTCAGCATGTCTAAAGGCAACCCCTAGGTATGATGAATCGTTGGAGACTCCAACCCCACTGGCTTTGACTTTGCCTTTATTAGGCCTAGGGGGCATAGCAAAAGATGATGAAGGGAGCCCCCAGTGCCCACCTCGGCGTCTACGGCGTCGACACCAGGGAAATTGTCGATTTCCTCACCCACTTCACCTAAGTCAGTCTCCTCCTCTGCAGACCTAGTTCCTAAAAGAGAGATTGAGGAGCGCATGGCTCTAGGAGAGGCAGACATGGCTGGGCAAGAAAAAGGAATATCAAAAGAGCGATAAAGAAGAGGGACACTAATCAAGCACTCCCTAATAACTGCGGGGTTAGCACAGAAATTACCAACACCAAGGACTCTCACGATCGAGCCCTAGTCTACGAAGTGGGGGAGATGAGATAAACAGAGGTCACGGTTCCAAAAGTAAAAGAACCGATAAGCCCAGAAACACAACAACCACCTCGAATTAAAGGGATCCAGAATGAGAAGAGACGAAAATGAGCGTGAGGGCGTACCTAGCTAGGAGAAAGCAACACACTTAAACCCAGAGCCAAATTAAAGGAGATGAGCGTTGCTAACTCTCGAACCAAGCGCAGAAGGTTTAAACGTCAGGAGGGGATCGGAGACTACACCGTCACAAGAAAATTTGAAATTACAAAGGAGAGGAGAAATCGCAGGACAAAAGAAGAAGGCGAACAAAAGAAAGACGATTCTGATATCCGTTTCGAGCATTTAAAGCTTGAGGGACAGGAGTTGAAACGTACGCGAGAATCGAGGAAGTCATGATAGCCAGGAACCGTCAGAAGACATAACGCACGTGCAAACTGAGATCAGCCACGTGCCTGTCTAGCTCGATCTAAAACAGCTCAGCTCTTGACCATGCTCGCCTGACCCAAGGGCTGGGGGGCAACTGATGATACCAAAAATTAATCCAAAAATTAGCTAGGAACCCCGGATCAGGTCGGGAGGTCAGCCTAGACGATAGAGTTTGGAGAACCAAAGCTCAACCTCATCCAAGCCGATAATGACGGGAACCATGCGGCGACAGCATGATAGACAACGTGCGCCCCCAAAATGGAAGAGATGAAAGGGGAAAGCTAGAATCAAGGCTTAAAATTTTCAACCAACCACGATCTTCTCCCAAAATATCGAGGAGAATCCCACGGGTGAGGAGAAAAGATCTCGCTGGGTATTCCCTAGAAATAGGAATTGCACTATAAATGTTGTATGGTATCTCCATCAAAAGGGGAGAACTCTGTTCTGTATCAAAAAAGCATCTCGTAAAACATTTTTCGAGAGGAATGTGAGTCTTGGGAGCAAGAGTCTCCATTAAAGAGTGGACTAGTCGAGCCCTCCAGCCGGTGAACCACTATACTTTTACTGTGTAAATCCCCTAACCATTCCAATCTTTCAAATATCATGTCACAATCCCCACGAGCCTTGTAGTTCAGATCTAAGTTGTCAAACATAATCCGTATCTTCTGCTCATCCACATAAATTTACACCATCACTATCCAAACAAACTTTCGTAGAATTATTTTTAGAATCATATAATCAAATAAGTTTTGTAACAAAAAAAAAACACCAAAAACAGTTTTCTAAAACTCTTTCTAAAAAAATATTTCAGATACTGTTTTTGGATATGCAAACCAAACATGATAGTTTTCTAAAGTTTATTGGAGGGCTGATAGCTCTCCCCCTCCCCCATCTCTCTCTCTCACACACACACATTCACACACATACATACACATAGATAATCTCTGTGTTAGCGTTTTATGCATACTAGGGTTATATATAAGTTTATCATGCACTGGGATCTTCCAAAATTGGACCGAACTTCATGATATAGTTATATGATGAGAATCACGTGATTGGGAATCGGTCATATTAACTTGCCTTAGAGTTAGCCTAAGCAATGCGATCAAATCCAGATTCTCATTGCTGCAACTGTGCATGAAATTCTTCATACATAGGTGATGGTTGTAATTAATTCAAAAAATATACAAATATGAAAAACCTAATAAAAAACATTCCTTTTTTCTTTTCATTTCAAGAAGAGAAGAATAGGTGGCCGCAAAATATTTACAGCAGGCTGATCGTTGTGCCTTCAAAACACAACAGAATGACAAAAAGTAATAACAAAGACAAAATGAGTCACGCATAAAATTCAATAGAACTAGTGATATTTGATCCCAATAAGACCAACAATCAAGACTATGACTTTGCCATGAGCGCTTTTTCAATTTTAGATCGAATTTTATCGTTTAGACTCTCAAAACCCTATTTTTATTGTTTCAGGAAAGATTTCAAATAAATATAATAAATCATTGGAGATTCAAAATTCAACGTCGTCAATTTCATTCGATTCTAGACGATACGTGTTCTTATGTTAATTCTAAAAATCTCGCATTTTCATTTTTGGTATTTTTTACTTTCGTTTTGAAAAAGATTAGGGCTTTGACTGTTGCTATTTATATTGCTCCTTTATACTACAAATGAATTATTGAATAACATTAAGTTTCAATTTTTTTTCTACTGATTCATAGTGTTCCTCTTGATTTAATACATAAAGAATTATAGTCAATTGGTGATTATCATCTGATATCTTCAAAAAATCTCTTCTCATAATTTTAATAGTTGTGAATAATCAAAAGAAACACAGGCTGGTCCTTGCAAAAATAATGTTAAAAACTTAATAGGCTATCAACCTATAAAACAAGGATAATTTATCAATGTCGACACATTCGTATTGAATATCTTGTTAAATACGATAATTATTAGATACTCAAAAATATAAATATTTCCAAATAAATGAACTAATTAAATGTTGATTATAATTCTTCTATTTAGTCAAGTTCACTTTGTGAATATGCAACAACGAGATGATATGTATATCCCTTTTTGAAAGTAAAAGTTACAAATTTTGCTTACTAATGTTACCAAAATTACTAAAAAATTACAAATATCAAGTCAATATATAATAAAAAATAAAAAAAATTATTATAGGGATATCATAACCATATCATTACATATTTTTTAAAGTTTTATTGTGTTGTTCCAGGAAGTCAAATAGCATAACATGAGATAATCAAAATGTACAAGATGATGGTGAATCGGTGATACCCTACAAAGGACATAGGTTAGGTATCCCTGTTTCCTAAACTGTAGAGACCCCTATCAGGGGCCTTGTCAACAAAGAATTTCAAAGGACGTAAGGGCGTTGAGCCCCTACTTCCAATCAAATCCTGTATTGACAGCACCTAGCGGTGGCTTAAGTTCAGTTGGTTGAGACAAGTTTTTGTCTTTTTTAATTCACTGCTATATTTTTGATTATTATTATATGAGTAATATTTTGTATCTCAAATTTATTCTTGTTATATATATATATATAAGTCGTGCATGTATTCAATATCCGTGTTCATACTTCCTACCAAACAAATTTAGATTTCTAGATCTCTCCATCTGTCAACCACTTCTCTTCGTTTACCGGTTCCCTCTTTATTGTTGAGATACAGCATCAATGACCCATGTAGGCTCAAGCATGGTGTAGATTATATATGTATCAATGCGAGGGTATTACAGACAACTCACGAAAATACTTCCCAACAATGTATTAAATTCTTCTTTTTGAGATAAGCATTAAATTCTTCTGAAAGCACCACAACTGTGCATTAAATTCTGGACCCTTGCTTATTCATTTGTGTAATAAACGAATAAATTTTACATACAATTTCTCTATTAATCGAAGGGCAACATTAAACTCTTTGAAGGTCCCTGATCTCTTGCTTTCCTAGACCAAAACATAGAAGAAGTTGTCTAGAGGCACTCATCTACATAGGATTAGGATTCATTTGGACATTAGATTCTCTTAGTTCCCTCCATGTAAGATTAGATATCGATCTAACGTTGATAAAAAAATCACTTGAATATGATAAATTCATTTCAATATTAAATTCTTTCAGTTCTCTCAATGCTCTGTCTGAGCGTTAACAAGGGAATTACTTGAATATGATAGATCCATTTCAACTTTAGAATTCTTTATAGTTCTCCCAATACTAGATCAGATACAGGGTATTGGGTGGGAACTCACTTGAACATAACGGATTCCAATCAAAGTTAGTATCACTTGGAGGGACTCTAGACGGCTCAGCAGCCTCCGGGTTGACACGTGTAAAGGTTTAGCCAATGTGAAGCTTAGAGGGCACCGAGGAACCGAGCCGAGGGAGTACTACTCGGAGGAGCCGAGTGCATCCACTGAGACCAACATTTGAGGCGACATGACGTGCATTTATGACGATGTGAGTGACAGAGACAGAACAATTAATGAGCCACTGTTTCCTTGGAGACCCAAACTAACAGTAATGAGTGTGAACATTAATAACCAATGACATCGGAAGCTTGAATCGAGGTACTATCTTCCTAGCTCAAAACACCCGGGGATAGGTGTCAGATGTCGACCACAGGCACTTGAGTGCTCGGGGATAGCCAAGGTTTCTCAGCCTAGCCCCGAGGACTTGATTTATCTCCTGAGCATTGATGATACAAAAACTTATTTGGAAAACACTCATTGCGCATGGGAAGGGTTGAAAGACATCTAATGCTGAGATGAGATTTTACGGCCTTGCACTCATTACTATCCCAGGTATGAATACTCATGAGAGAGATGAACAATGGTATGTAATATTGAACTTAAATATAGAATATTTGAGTGCTTAAGCCCTCGAGGTTTATTCTGACGTAAACTTCGGAGGGGATAAGCTGGGTGTTCACCCGGCCCTTTCTCTGACTCTTGTAAATTGTTGCAGACTCATTATACAAGCGACTGCTCCTTCAAAATCTATTGTAGGAATTATCCCGTGCATCACCATTAATATTTAGTTTTGTATGGGATCTGAATCTGACAACTTATCATTTCAAAAACGAAAAATTGCTTTACAAGTCAGGCTATATATCGACAATAGTAGCTCTTTAACTGAAATGGTAAAGCTATATCAATTGCTTATTGCTCATGACATAGACCAAAAAAAAAAAAAAATCTAAGTGTAAGTTTTTAAAAGGACATGGGATGAGCATTGAGAACCTCCAAGTTAACAGAATTTAGAACCAAAAATAGGAGAATGCTGAACTAGAAAAATTGCCTCACCGATTTCTATGCCTTTTCCAGAAAATTGAAAGGTAAATAGACGCTTGACAGAGTTTAGCAAAATTGAATGAATCTACTGCAAGCATAGAAAGCCATCTGGGGTAAGTTTTGATTGTGTAATTTACTAGAGAAATAAATGGGCCCATTAATAGTACCCAAGAAGGTCACACTAAGCCAAAAAAAAATTCTCAAATTTAATGCTCAACAAAAAATGATCCAATTTAAGGCTGTGGGCTCCACAATGTGGATGAGTCTAAACAGCTAGCTATGCATCATCCATCATCCAGATCCTGTGAATTTAATTGCCCCAAGGACAAATCATACTTGCTGCTTGATGTTAACCATTGTTGGAATATTTTTTATTGGTTTATTGTTAATTGATGGTTAATTTTGAATTTGTGAAAAGCAGGTTGAATTAATAGTCTAACCAAATAAGTTCAATATTGTTAAATGATCTATTTTAATGAGTTTATGTACATCTTTTTAATTAATTGACCCAAATTTAATATACAAAAAAATTCATAAAATAGAAGAGGTCTCATTGAAGAAATTTCTATTTAGAGGGGCTGTGGATGATTTTTTTTCTAAAATATATCATTGGCAATTTAGTTTTAGTTAAGATCTTTAATCTGATAGTGATGTCCATGAAGATTCAAAAATTAGAGGGAGTGTTTTTAAAAATATGATAAATTAGAGGGAATGTGACCAAAATTTTCCCAAAATTCTTACATATATCCACAAGCAAGGAAATAAAATACAATAAAGGTTTGGAGAGCATTTTTTATTTCTAGTGATGAGTTTCAAACCCGAATCTAAGGGCAATACTATTGACACATAATTTGAGTATTTAATAATTATAGCCATTAAATTGTCAGTAAATTCTAACATTAAATTATTAGTGGATCTCAACACTATCAATTAAATGATCACGATGCATTAAATTTTTAAACCATGTCTTTAAATTATGTCCCAATAACGTTAATGCGAATCCTAATTTGAATCCAGAGTTCAACATGAAGTTAACCTTCAACATCTTACGCCTCCACATCTAAAAAGTTACCATCTAAAAATCACTACTAACAGAACTTATGATTCCAATACTTCTTTCTGTGGTACAATTTTATTATAACAGACAAAGTGAACTTCCTTAAGTGATTGAATCATTGAAGCACTTCATAAGAGGCAGCCAATGAACAAGGCTGATCAACGCAAAATTAGGTAATAAAGAAGATTATTAGTGCCAAAGAAAAAACCATCAAAACCCCATCTTCAAACTATATATATATATATGGATGCTATAAAACTTACCATGATCACCTTAGTATATATATAATAAGCACCACTTACACCCTTGGCTTGATTGTAGCTCTTAGAGTATTCTTCATCACCACAGTGAATTCCAATTTCTCACTAAAATCCACCTTGCTATTTTCCGGGTAAGCGGACCACTCGAATTCTTGAACCATTCTTGCTATAATCAAATTCACATGCACCGTGGCCATGCTCAACCCGGGACAAATCCTCCGCCCAACCCCGAACGGTGCCATCTTCACTCCGGTCACCCCAGTTATGTCCGCTTCTTCCCGGCCGGATAGAAACCTATCCGGGTCAAACTTTTCTGGGTTGGTCCAAAGTTTCGGATCCTCTGAAATACCCGGGAGGAAAATCTCCACATTTGTGTCTGTGGGTATGTCATAGCCACCCAACTTTGCTGGCTCAATCACAGCATGGGTCAGTGAAAAGTACGTTGGGGGGTGTTTACGAAGTAATTCCTTTACGAAGGCGTTTAGGTACGGCATTTTCTCTACATCCTTCTCGTCCACCTTTCTCTCTCCTATTGTCGATTTGATTTCATCGTACAGTTTGGATTGAATGTTCGGATTTTCAATCATTCTCGCGATGGCCCACTCGATTGCTGTGCCTGTTGTGTCAGTTCCGCCATTGACGAACTCGGAGCAGAGTGTAACGATCTCTGGGTTTGTCGGAGATGACTTTCTTCCTTCAATCTTGAGGTCGAAGAGTGTGTCGAGGTACGAGAATGACACTGCGGACTTGTCTGAACCTGGGTTTTGAAGCGCTTTTCGACGCCTTTCGATCAATTTAACAAGGGTTTCGACTTGCTCTTGACGAACCTGCATGGCCCACTTGCGTTGTTTCGAAAAAAATGGACTCAGTAATGGAAGATAATCGTCTATTCTTGGATTAAGAACCATCAGGACAGATTTCATCAGCTGATCAATGCTTTCGATCATCTTTTCATCCAACTCAATCCCGAAACACATTGTTAAAAGTATGCAAAACACAGCGAATCGAGCGTTTTTCAGTACCCAAACAGTCCCATTATTGGCTTCTGCTTCAGATCGAAGCCTGTCGATGAGTTTATCCATGGCGGTCTCTCTTGCGAATCGGAATTCTTTGAGCCTAGTTGCACTGAGACCGTTTTGGACCATGTTCCGCCGTAAAGACCGCCACACAGGACCGTAGAGGGCGGCGTTGACGGTGAACTTGTTGCAGCTAAACACGATTCGAGTCGGGTTCTCCCTTGGCCTGGTGGCAAAGACTTGACTCTTTTCAATCAAAGCTTCGTGGACTAACTCAGCACTGCTGAGGATGATCATGGTTGTTGTACCCATCTTGAGAGTGAAAATTGGACCATACTTTGGCAATAGCTCTCTTACATATTGAAAGAAGGGCTTGCCGGAGCGGGCGACTTGGAAGAGATTTCCGACGACCGGCCAACCGGGCGGTCCCGGAGGCAGATTGAGCTTCTTAGACTTGGTTTTACGTGATAACAAAAAGATCAAGCCTGAAATAAGGAAGGCTAAAGCAGTGAAAATTATATGGTAGTAAGGAGAGAGTGAAGAAGATGAGATAGGATCCATTGCAGACAGAGAGAGAGAGAAAGAGAGAGGGGATGAAGTAAAGAGGAAAGTAGGAGAGAGAGGGGTATAAGAATGGACAAGAGCTGGAAATTACAGGTGGGTTCAATAAAAGCTATTGAAATTTCTACCAAAACAAAACAGTGGGTGTTAAATGCTAATATTCAACGAAATATAGAGAGATGACACAAGTACAGCGGATGTGGGCAAAGCTGGGGGAATAAATGGAAGGTGGTGGATGATGGAAAACCAGAGACAGTTACATGTCTTAAATCACTCTCAACTACCTTCTCCCTCATTCAATTCGATCTGGGATAGTAGTGAAATAGAACAGTTTCTGTAAGTTTTGTGTCTGTCTTGTGTGTGTGAGAAAGAGAGAGACAGGGAAAGAAAAAAGAGCTGAAAGCAAAAAATAGAGAGGGAGGGAGGAAAGAGAGGGAAAAGCATTCATAGGACTTCGATGTGGTTCACACTTCAAGGGGATGAAAAGTTCAAGAAAATAAGGTTGGAATTTAGTGAAAAAGTAATGCTCCTCACACCTACAAATTTGATTCATTAGTTGATATGCTGACATGATTTTATTAAAATTATTCTATGAAGAACAAGTTTTAATATTTAATGAGGTCTACAATTAATTTAAATGTTAGAGTGAATTAAACTCAAATAATATTACTGTCAATGAAATACGAACTCTACCATAATTTTTATTTGTACAATTAAGTCTTATTTTTAATAATTAATTCCCATAAAGTTCAAATAAATAAAAATTGTATTGAAAAGAATCTTTATAGGAACAACCAGCAGAACAAATCAAAAATTGTGTAAGGTCTTATGTCATATAAGACAAGAGGCTTATTTATAATCCTTAACTGACGTGAGATACTAGGATTTCACAATTCACCCCCTTAGGGTTGCACGTCCCCGTGCAATAGCTCGCCAACTACTTGTCCGCCCACTACACGCGAGCACGGCAGGACACCATACTCGATCCAAGTGACATGACATAATATTGTCCGCTTTGAGCTCACTGATCTTTACGGTTTTGTTTCTCTCAGTACCTTTAGGAAAATGTCTTATGCCATGTAAGACAAGAAACTTATTTATAAACCCAACAACTTTCCTCTTCATAACTAATGTGAGATACCAGAATCTCACATAATAAGTACTTCATAATGAATCCAAGTCCTAAATTTACAAAGATTACAGTAAGCAAAAGGAAATATGCTAAGTAGCTGTCAGGAAGATCCCATGAAGTTCTAAGCTCCATAAATGACATATATTGTTCTAATTTTATCTTTCTTATGAAAACACAATTACATTTTTACCTCTAGTTTATTAATCAATTTATTTTTATTTTATTTTTCCTTTTGAATGAAATATCAATTATTGTCTCTTATTTTATATAAAAAAATATATTTTAAATTACTAAAAAAATTATATTGGGCACGTGATACCGTCTAAAAAAATGACAGGTGATCATTTTTGTTAAAAAAAATTAACGAATTGTCTGATACCGGACCAAAGTGACATGAATTGAATATTTTAATGATCAAATTGATACAACAATGACTCATCTAATAAAAAATACGTGTATTGCGGAGAGTAGCTTTAATTAAATGAGATGGGACTCCTTGTTTTAGGTTTTGCTTCACATGTTACGCAGATCACCTCAAACATGACAAAACAATAAACATATTAGGTGAATATCAAAATATGTGATACTTTTTCCAAACAAATGAGATTAAAATTGACTAACACTCAATAGTAATCCAAACAAAGCCCGACCCGACCCGAATCCACCTGCTACTTAGCACATTATCCATTCATGCCATGCTGAATTGGTTTCTCAACAGTCCAGCAAGTAATTATGGGACCGAGGAAGTGTTATGATATTAAAAAGGGAAATACCCATTTGAGGAGGGGCAGCAGACAGTGGACCCAGTTTTCTCATGCTTCCATTTAATAGCCTCGGGGGGCAAAAAACTAGCTGGCTTGGTTCAACCGTTTTAAGATGTTGTATCTAATAAATGACCACAATATCGGATTATTGATGCCAGGCCAGAACAAGCTAAACCAGCATTTGGATGCTCAAACTCTTTCTTAGTATGGTGAAAAGAGGGTTTGTTTTTGGTGTGTTATAATTTTTGAGTGATTTTGGAAAGAATTCTTTATTTTCTAAGTCCTGTTTCTATAATTTGGATCGTTGGTTTCTTGTTCCTTTTTATGTTGATAGTGATGAGCTCTCGTTCTCTGATCCATAAAAAGCTTAATATAATATATATATAGTTGTATATGTTTGTCTATGCATCACTATAGATTCGGGGCGGCTCAAGCCAATTTGAGACCTAAAACGAAAATATTAAATAGATGCCTTTTTATTTTTAGTATTATTTTAAAAAAAAATTAATTTATTTTTAATTTTCTATGTGAGAGGGAGATAAAAGATGGATGTGTTAATATTGTCGAGAAAACGATTTCTACTTTTATTTTTGTTTTTTACTACAGAGGGGGAGAGACAGTATTTAATTTTAACTTTTGTTTTTGTTTTTTATCGGAGGAGAGAGAGAGAGAGAGAGTAAATATGAGTTGATTTTTGAATATTTTTTTAATTTCTAAGTTTTTAATGTTATGGATTGGATTATAAGCTCAATTTATTGCAATAAAAATTTTGATCAGATTTAATTTTTTGGATTTTTTTGTGAGGCTTAAAATTTAATAGATTAATTATTTTTTTTGTGGAATATTGATGTACCTAAAATTATAAGACTTTCTAAAAATTTAGAACTTAAAACCCACATTTATTTTTTCTATACTGTTGAGCCGACACTGTTATAGATGCAATTAAATTTAGGCAAATAGACCAGTATAGCACCAAAAAAAAAATTGTGAAAAAGCAAAAATGTAAATAAGCTCTACTTAAAAAAGTAAAAAGAAAAAGATATTGTAAAAATGTTATTATGCGGTACCAAACTTTTGATTTTGATTTTTATTAATTATTAGCTATGAATTTTGTACCTCGATCACGACAGCCATGGGTTGCTCTCACCTTTACAAATTAGTATTGATGTTTCAGGAGGCATTTTAAAATCGAATTAACTCTATGTAAAGATTTTATTGTGATACTTGAAAGAAGTGAGCAAGATTGATAGCGAAGGTACACCAAACTGAAATAGAAAATTCTTTACTTGACCTTCCAATGGCAAAAATCAAATTATCTATCACACGAAAGCTTCTTTTTTCAGTCATACATTATGTGTCGGTTTTCTACGTAATGCTAGCTTGCAAGCACAAATTCAAACGAAAATGACAGCCTATTATTATACCACATATTGTAGGATGGACATGTTAACCAACATATAATTGCTGTAGTAAATTTAGAATTATTAAATATACTCTTACATGTAAACTAATTTATATAAAAAAGAATGGATAATCTAAACTGAAATAATACACTTACTTGATTGTAGAATAGCAGTAAATAAGAAAGATAATAGCAGAAATAAGAATTCAAGATATTTGTAGTCACAATTTCCTTGAGACAGATTTGCTTTCTCTCGGTGTTTAAAGTTAATAAGCAATTATATATCTCTCTAAATAAAGCGAATTTCTTATCCGAAGAAGCATCACTTCAATCCTCAAAGACCAACGAACATAATTTGTGTTTCGATGATTGAAAATGGTTGTGAGGGAGTCCTTTTATAGATCCTTTTGTGTTTGCTTAGATTGCCTGAAGAAGCACGAGATATCATTGTTTGTTGTACCAATTCGGATTGCAGAGACACACTTTTAATTTGAACAATAACGGAACGAAAGACACGTCGCGAATGTGAACATACACAATTCAAGTTGGTGCCAAATTCAAAAATAACAGACATAAATTTTGAATTTCGGTTGGAAGACTAAATGCAATCCGTGTTTGGATTCGTTTGGTTTGACCCACAACTTATACCACACCAAATAAACTTTCAACAAAAATATAATATTTTTTTGACCCAAGGGCCAAGCTTGGTTGGGCTGGGTCAGGTCGTGGCGTGCACGTGTGTGGTAACTAAAATTGTGTATGTGCTCACTCCGCTCACAAAAGTGTGGTACTTCTTGGGGCCTAACCCATAAAGTTAACTAGGAGCATATTAACTTAATTAGTTTTTGGTTTCTTTCCAATGTGGGATAAGCCTTATACATTACATTTTATTAAACTTAGATCTTTCCATCCATTCAAATGAGTCACTTTGAGACATAATTTTTCATTCAATAATAGTTTAAAAAAAATAAATATACAACGTTAATTTCCTCGCAAAGGAGAACGTATTTAAACTTGATCCTACTAATTTCGAAGTGTGGATTACACTTTTATTTAAGCCCAAAGTTATTAAAAAATAACTTGTCAAATATATTTTTTCTAGCAATCCCCCACAAGAATAAAAATTTAATAAATGAAAATGCAGACACTAATTCAAGTACAGTTAAAAGGTTACTATATCGGGATAAGTAGTTTAGTGGCCTTGAACTTTTCATAGTGAAAGACTATCGAATTTACTTGGCTAATCAGTGGACTTTATATCTTTAAACTGTAAGCTATTTGTATAAACCAAGATAATAAAATTCACACAATTTTTCTTTGGACACAGTTGGTTTTCACGTTTGTGTTCATTTTGACCTTGAACACTACTTGGTTTCATGAGTAATTTAGAGTCATCAGCCTACGATTCTCATAGAAACGACCTCTTCTTACTTTAGTAGGTAATTTTGATTAAGAGTATCCTACTATACCCTACTTGGATTTTTTCAAGTCACAAAAATCATTGAAAGAGTAACTTACCCTAGTTCTCATTGCAGATATGCATTGTCTTATCATAAGAATGGAAACGAGTTGACAACCTCGTTAATGCATCTCTGAGCTACACATAATTCGGTTGTCCTTTTGAACCAAAATCTTAGAATCTCCAGTCAGCTAGGTTAGGTTGCCATTATGGTAATTCTTGGTTAAGTAGTACGCTTTTATTCTCCTTGGTGAACTTTTAGCCTATTCTCCTTGATAAACTTTCTACTTATTCTCTAGTCAAACCTTTTGTAAATGGATCCGCGATATTATACATTGACTTCATGTAGTCAATGTATATAATACCATTTGAAAACTGTTTCCGAACATTATTATGTCTATGACGTATGTGTCGAGACTTACCGTTATACATACATTTTTGTGTCATTCCAATCGTAGATTGGATATCACAATGTATACATAATGCTGACATAAGCTTTGGCCATTTTGGAATATTTAAGAAGTTGTAAAGTCATTTTGCTTCTTCTCCAACTTTATCTAAGACAACGAATCCAGATTCTATTGTAGCTCTAGTAATATACGTTTGTTTCGAAGATTTTTAAGACATGACTGCACTTTTTAAGGTAAAGTCATCCTTTCGTGGATTTTGAATCTTTAGTATCGGATATAAAATTAACATCGGTTTATCTTTCAAGTATAGCTGTGTATTTTGTGAAATGAAGACTATAGTCTTGGGTATATTTTAAATATCTCAAAACCTTGATTATTGCTTTCCAGTAGTCTTTTATGGAATTACTTGTATATCGAGGCAGCTTATTCACAAAGTATGCTATATCCGGATAAGTATAATTCGGATATTAAATTATCTATTATATGTGGATATTCTAATTAAGATATGTTTTCACCATTATTCTTAGAAAGATATACATTAATACCGACATGTGTTCTCATAGGTTTTATCTCATACTTTTTGAATTTATCAATATAGTGAGATGAAGATACCGTGAGTTTATCTGACGTTCTAGAAATTTTAATTCCTAATATAACCTAAACAACAACTAGGTTTTTCATTTCAAACCTATTAGTCAACATCCATTTGGTTGCTTTAATGATATCATTATTATTTCCTATAATAGACATATTACCTACATAAAGATATTCAATAACATATCCACTATGACTATTCTTGACGTAAACACATTTGTTACACTCATTTATTTTAAATCCATTTAACAATATTGTCTTGTCAAATTTCTCATGTCACTACTTTGGTGCTTATTTTAAATCTTAAAGAAGTTTAACAAGCTTTCATACTTTCTTTCCTTATCAATTAACTTTTCAGGTTATTTCATGTATATTTCTTCATTTAATTCATTATTTAGGAATGTTGTCTTTACATCCATTTCATGTAACTCAAGTCCATTCAAAGCAGGTATCGCAATTAACATCCGTATAGATGTTATTCTAGTAACAATTGATTAAGTGTTGAAATAATCTAATCATTCCCTTTGCTTATATTTTTTGGTTACAAGTCTAGCTTTACACTTGTCGATGGATCCATCGGTCTTCATTTTTTTTAAAGATCCATTTAAAGCCTAAAAATTGATTACCTAGTGGAAGATCCACCAATTTCCATATATGATTTCTTATAATGGTTTCAATTTCAGAATTAACTGTTTCTTTCCAGTACGGAGTTTTGAGGGAGGACATAACTTCCGTAAAACTTTGAGGATCATTTTCTAATACATAAGTTAGAAAATCAAGACTAAACAACGTTGAACTCTTTGTTCTTTTACTACATCTAGGTTCATCTTCTATGAACTCATTGTCTGAATTAACTTGACCATTACTGATTGTAGCATCAAACGGTGTTTTTAACGAGTTTGATTCATATGACATATCAAATGAAAAATTATTTTCATAGAATAAAACATTCATTGATTCAATAATTATATTAATATGCACATAAAAAATCTCATACTTATGAACAAGAAATTGATATGCACTAATGTTATAAGCATAATCACTCAATACACAATCAATTGTTTCAAGCCATATCTTAATCTTTTTAGGTTTAAGAACTTCCACTTTTACTAGACACCCCCATAGTTTTAAGTATTTATAGGAAGGTCTTTGACATTTCTATAATTCATAAGTTGTCTTACTGGTTTTCTTATGAGACATCTTGTTAAGAATATAATTAGCAAATAAAAAGACTTTCCCCCACAAGTTTTGGGGTATCCCTGAACTTAATAGCATAACATTCATCAATGTTTGATTTTTGTGTGCCTCTATACCATTTGATTGTAGAGAATATGAGGTAGTCGTTTGGTGAATGATTTCATATGTTAAACAAAAGTCCACAGAAAGAAAGTCATAGTCACCTCCCACAACCCTTGTCAATGCCTTTATTTTTCTATTAAGTTGATTCTCAATTTCATTTTTATAATGTTCGAACATATCAATTGTGTCATCTTTACTTCTAATATAGTAAACATAACAGTATCTTGTGCAATTGTCAATAAAAGTAATAAAATACTTGTTATCACCTTTAATATGTACAAATTTTAAGTCATAAATATCTATGTGGATTAATTCAAGAGGTTCGATACTTTTTTCAACTATTTTGAAAGATGTTCTTGTCAACTTTGATTCCACACAAGTCTTGCACTTATGATTTACATTACTAGGACACTTAAAGAAATCATTCAAATTAATTAATTTTCTTGTTGTATCATAATTAACATGTCCTAGCCTAGCATGTCATGTCTCATTCTTATTATTAATAGACTTTGGTGTAATAGTCATTATATTGATCTTTAAAATCCCATCATTCAAGTATCTCTTTCCTACAAACTTTTTATTCTTTGTAAGCAAAAACTTATCGGATACAAAAACTAACTTAAACTTATTTTTGCTCAGTAGAGAGTTGGACACCAAATTCATGCGAATGTCGGGGACATGAAACATTTGTTCAAGGTGAGTTCCTTGCTAGATGTCATCTTTAGTATTACATTGCCACATCTTTCAACCTTTGAGGTAGAAGAGTTTTCCATGTAGAGTTGTTCATCATTCTCTAACTTTTTATAAGTAGAGAGCATCTATTTGTTTGAACAACTGTTGAGAAGTTAATGTCAAAGACTTTCATTGAAAGCTTTTCCATTTCAATCATATTTGCTTGCGCATTTTGCTTTTTGAAATTCTTTGATTTACGATAGTCTTTAGAGAGATGTCCAGATTTGCCAAAGTTATAGCACTTGCCTTTGAACTTCTTAGATCTTTGATTTGGATATCCATCGGTGTGCTTCCTTTTTTTGTTAGTTTTTGTTCAACCTTCTACAATGTTGACTTTAGACTCCATGAATTTTTTCTCAGATTTGCGGGTATATTTTTCGATTCTCAAACAAACAATCAATTCTTCAAGTTTCATCTTCTTGTGTTTATGCTTGAGATAGTTCTTGAAATCCTTCCAAAGTGATGATAATTTTTTCATGATCATAGCCACTTGGAATGACTCACTAAGAGATATACTCTCGAGATGGATATCATGAAGGATAACTTGAAGTTCTTGAACTTGGGTTATGATGGCTTTTGAGTCTACCATTTTATAATCCAAAAATTCACCAACAAAGAATTTCTTCATGTCTACATCATCGATCTTGTATTTCTTGCCCAAAAATTCCCAAATTTCTTTTTTTTTTTTTTAAGATTTAACAGCACTATACATATTATATAATGCATTGTCCAGCTCATTAAGGATATAATTTTTGTATAAGAAATTTAAATGCTTCAAAGCATCCACAACAACCACATTTTCTTTGTTCGTTTCATTTTTTGCTAAGTGCAGAGTCATCTTCACTTAGAAGCTTTACAAGGTCAACGATAAGACAGAAAAATATCTTTTGTTGTCAACATTTGATATTTGAGTCATTAAATTTCTCGAGTTTCTCTCCATGAGATACACTCACGGTAGTAGGAATAACGATTGTAGAAGCAAAATTATTTGTAGCCATTTATGTTAAGAAAATAAAAGCAAATAACATTATGATTTTAACTAAATATTGCAGTAAAATAACAAAGGAGAGAGAGAATAAGTATAGGGCATACCAAGTTTCTCAGGAGCATCCTATCCTGTTGGTACCAAAGTCCTATCAGCCTCTGAAGCCCACTTGCCACCAACAAACAAGAAGCGAGATTTTCAACTATGACAATTGGAGTATAATCCAATAATCAACTTACCGCCTCTTCTAATAAAATATTTCCAGCCTCAATTAGGAGCAGGAGTCTCACTCAAATTATAAGTTGCATAAAACTTGTCAGGAGAGGCATCCTCATGATGCACCTTCCTTCACAATTTCAAAAAACCCAACAAAACTCTCCAACTATTGGGCGCTAACCGCCTTGATGTCAGTGAAAATTAATGCAGAATATGACAAATGGAAGAAGGCATTGGGAACCTAAGTCCAGCCTCGAACATCTCCTCGTAGATAGCAATGTCTTCAGAGAAATTATCATAAGTAGGCTCACCCATCTTAGCTCGACGACACAATGTCGTTAGAGGAATGTGGTAAGCGGAGACAATCCGAAGAATGTCATCATCGGTATTAAGCATACAAGAAATGGTACTTATTTTGGATCCATCATTGTCAAGAGCTACATTCCCTCAGTGATTTATGTTACGAGGGTGTGAAGGGTTGCCCAAATCACTACCAGGGTGGCCTTGAGGAATCTAAATTTGAGAAGTTCCACCTGAATGAGCCAAATGATCTATCACATTACCAGAATTATCACCACCAAAGGTGCCCGTCACCAGCTACTTGTCTCCAAGAACCTAGGTTGCCCTAACTACAGCGTCCAAGGTCCCTTGGTCAACCCTCATGAAGTCTATTGCGCGTCCAGCACCTCGCGCACAGGTTCGCCTAGTGCCTGGGTAGCCGCCTCTTCTACATGCCCAGTCAATACGCTCGCAGTGCCTAGTACAACCGACTCCCCTACGCGCCCACCAGTAGCGCCCACCTCCTCAGCGTGCGCAACAGCAACGTCCAATGGTGCCTCATCTCTCTCCTTTGTTACGCCTGCGTGCTGTTCCAGAATAGTGGCTGGCCATGGCGCCTCTACTTCGGCGCCCAACGCCTCCCTCTCCTCTCTGGGGACAACACCGATTTCTTCGAGTTCCTCACCAAGATTCGCAGACCTTTGCACATCTTCCCTTCCAGTCGACATTGTTCAAAATGCTCGAATCAAGAGTCCCACCTATGTTTTCTTGAAGGATTTCAGGAAAAGCTATCTTTCTCTCTCTCAAAGTTATATGGAATGGGTAAAATAAAGAAGAAACTTTATGTTTAAAGCCTAGGGTTTTTAAATCCTATTGAGGAATGGAAAAAAGGGGAAAGTCCCTATTTGAAACTAAGGGATCCCCTAGAATCCAAATAAAAGTGGGGAAGTTCTTGAGACATCCTGCAAAGGTGGAATGTATCAGGAATGAAAGGAGTCTCCAAGGAATCTAAGTTCAAGAAGAGTTGATCGCTATTTTGACCATAACTTTTGATCTATTTCTATAAACAGGACCCATAATATATTAAATCAAAGTTCTTGACGCTGTCAAAAGCCCAAAAAAGGCCTAGAAACATCTATTTTGGCCTCCCGAAGTTTTTTCAGTTGTGCATTCATCTGAAATTCAAACTCAATCGAATGGCCTCTTCTCTAAGTTCTATTGGAAACAGGGCATTGGGGAAAAATGATGGGTTAAGTCCAAGGACCCAACCTATGTTGTAAGCCCAGTTTAAATTAAGAGCCTAACTCCAAGAGATCCAACAAGTCCAGCCCAAATGAGTCCGTGCCTGGTCAAGATCATCAAGGTTCGAGGAGCTACATCACCAAGGGAGTAAGCAGGGTCATCCAAGAGTCTTATCCATGCCACCTTGGAAAAGGTTAACCCCTAGGTCATCCTTTGATAGAATCTTATGGGGAGCACCGCAACTGTCTCATCCGTTGAGAAGAGGGTGTCAGCTCCACTAGATTAGCCACTTAGTTACTAATAAGTTGCATCAATCTGTTAGGAGGAGAATATAAATTGTAAGCCCCACCAACGCTTGGGGGGCATTACATTCAATCGAGATCATCCTCTACTGTCCCCTGTCTTAGCTTCTATCTCCCTACTCTCATTACACATCTTGAAGTAATAAAGCACCAGACGACCCTAGTTCTTCAAAGTGGACATAGGTCACATTGACCGAACTCCTATAAATCCTTGTGTTGCTTTATCTCTCTACTTTATTACTGCATTTATTATTGTTCATTTGACATGTGGTGTACAAAACCAATTTGTGCATCATTAGTAACCAATGGTGTGTAGATACTCGCTCCACTCACAAAAGTGTGGTACCCTTTGGGGCCTAATCCATAAAGTCAACTAGAAGTATATTAAAGTGTAAATATAAGAGTTGAATTTTTTTAAGGTTTGTGAATAAGAGAAGAAGAAAGTTTTTTCTGAGAGAGTAGAATAATATATCTCTCATTCCACACTCCTCTCTATTTATATTATGAAGCACATAAGAATAAATTGCAAGAATGTCTATTAATCAAATATTCTAACACTCCCCCTAAGCTAGTGCATAGATATTACGAATAACCATCTTGCCTAAAATGCCATGAAGCACCTACTTGACACTCCTTTAGTCAAGATGTTGGCTAATTGTTCTTCAGTCTTCACAAACAGAGTGCAAATAAGAACATAGCTCAATTTATCTTAATTTCTGTCAATTTCAATATGTTTGGTTTGATCATGTTGAACTAGATTATGTGCAATATTGATGGCTGCTTTGTTGTCACAATAAAGTCTTATTGGACCACATAAATCAACACCAAGATCTATCATTGTAATTTGTAACCATAAAAGCTCACACAACCCATGTGCCATAGTTCTAAACTCTACTTTAGCATTGGATCTTGCAACAACTAACTATTTTTTACTACTCCAAGTCACCAAGTTACCTCCAATAAAGGTATAGTACCCATAAGTAGAACGTCGTTCCATGAGTGATCCTGCACAAGCTGCATTGGTATATGACTCTAACATCAAATGATTACGTCTAGAAAACAAAATACCCCCCATGGGTGCTGACTTCAGATATCATAGAATTCTAAAGACCGTTTCTAAATGGGACAATTGTGGAGAATATATAAATTAACTTACCATGCGTATTGCATAGGCAATATTCAGTTGGGTATGTGAGAGATAAATGAGCTTGCTTACAAGTCTCTGGTACCTTCCTGTAGCAACCTTTGTATCATCATTATTCTTACTTAGCCTATGATTTGGCTCGATTGGAGTGTCACAAGGCTTGCACTTGAGCATTCCTGTCTCCTTTAGCAAGTCCAAATGTACTTTCGCTGAGAAATAAAGATTCCCTCTTTTGATTTTGCCACTTCTATCCCAAGGAAATATTTAAAGTTGTCTAAGTCCTTTATCTCGAATTCTCTAGCCAAAGATAATTTCAAAGTTTTCATCTCTTTACTATCATCATCAGTGATGACAATATCATCTACATAGACTATGAACATAGTAATCTTTCCTTGTTTGTGTCTGATGAAGCAAGTGTGATAAGCTTGACTCTTTTTATACTCATAGTTATGTATAGCTCTATTAAACCTCTGAAACCAAGCTCTATGAGGTTGTTTCAAACCATAAAGAGACTTCTTCAACTTAAAAACCTTATTTTCTGGAGATGAAAAACTAGGAGGAGCAACTACATACACTTCCTCTTCCAAATCAACATCAAGGAAGGTATTTTTCACATCTAGCTGGTGTAGAGACCATCCAAAATTCGTAGCCAAAGAAAGCAATACTCTAATGGAATTCATCTTCGCTACTGATGCAAAAGTTTCTTGATAATCAATGCCATAGGCTTGGGTGAAATCCTTAGTCACCAATCTAGTTTTAAACCTCTCTGCCAATCCATCAACTTTATGCTATTATAGTGAACACCCATTTGCATCCAGCTGTTCTTTTTACTTTAGGAAGAGTTACAAGTATTCTTTTGAAGAGGCCTTATTTCCTCTATCATAGTTGTCTTCCACTTATAGTCTACCAAGGCACCTCTCCAATCATATGGAACAAACCTAGAAGATAGAGAAGAAAGGAAAAGCATGATAGGAAGGGGAAAGTGACTGATAGGACACACTTTGAAATAGGATGTTGAGTGCAAGATCGAACTCTCTTATGAACTGCAATGGGAAGATTAGTGTCATCTGATGAGTATATAATACTGCATAATTTTATAACTTAAACTAACCATCTTAGTTTTACTTGTTAGTTATATGCATCGTTTTAGTTAAGTTTATGTTTTATTAGTAAATTGTGAGTGTAGGTAATCCGCTGTAAGAAGAGATGATTTACACTCAGTTGGATGCTTTAGAGAGCTTTAGAAATAAGTTAGATGAGTTGAATATCAAACCGGGAACATTATAGCAAAAAAAGCATAAAAAGTGAAGTTCTACCGGTAGGTTATTTCTCATCTATTAATAGGTCAGAATAGAAACTTCACTACAAGTAGGCCGGAATGTGCTTTCTATTGGTGGAAGCAATAAAAATAAAAAAATGAGATTTTTAAGGAAATTTTGATTTGTCAAATCTCTAAGACATTTATGGAGTTTTTTTAGGAGTGAGATAGAGACATAAAAGAGGAAGGAGATCTCTCTCTCTGCCATTCAATCCTTCTCATGTGTCGTTTTTTTTCCCAAAATTTGTTTTTGCAATTTTCGGGACCTCAAGCTCTAAAGTTGAAATATAAGAGTTGGAGTTTTCCAGGGTTTGTGAATAAGAAAAGAAGGAAGAGAATAAGAGATTTTTTCTTAGAGAGTTGAATAATTTCTCTCATTTCACACTCCTCTCTATTTATATTATAAAGCACATAAGAATAAATTACAATAATGCCCATTAATGAAATATTAACTCAATTAGTTTTTGGTTTCTTTCTAATGTGAGAAAAGTCTTATACACTACACTTCATTAAACTTAGTTCCTTTCATCCATTCAAGCGAGTCGTTTTGAGACATAATTTCTCATTCAACACGTAATGGTTTTGATCAAATAAGTAAACTACAATAATCTCCTTGTGGAGAAAAACGCGTTTAAACTTATCCAACCAATTTCGAGGTATGAGTTGCACTTTTATTTATCCCAAAGTTACTCAAAAATAACTTGTCAAAACCATTTTTTCCAACAGCATCTCAGAAAATATGAAAGATCTTCCTCCAAGTCGTGTATAAGGCTTTCAGCTAATACAATTTAAACGCGTTTGCAAAATACAATTTATACAATTATTTGCAAAATTTTATAGGCAAAATTACTGATAAGTTTTACTTTTCATCCCAAACATCCATTAGGTCTTAACATTTTTTGTTTTTATCAATGAAATTTTACTCTTAGTAATTTATTTGAATGAAAATTCCATAAATACTATATTTTGTTCCAATTCTACTATTCTCTTGATAAATATTGACACCTAAGTATTGAGACTATAACATTATCTTCTTCTATCCATACATACTCCGACTTCTTGTGTATTTATTATTTTTACTTTTGTGTTAGGTGAATGGAGGTGGATTACAAAGTTTGTAGTCCAAAACCCCTCTCTCATTTATTAAGCTGCTAAAGCAACCATTTTGGGTGAACTTCGGGCCTTTGATTTTGTCCTGCTCGTCAATTTCCCCAACAGCATTTGTACGGTGCAATTATTATGAGGAAACTGATCAGAAATGCAACTGTTGGATTCAAATTGAAAGCATGATTTTGGTACTGAAACGGTTTAAATAGAACAGACTTCATTAATACCTCGAATGATATTTTCCCACAATACCCTCATCAATCCATATGGTTCCATATATAATCGATTGTAATTTTCTTCAACCCAATAAGGAAAACAAAAGAAATAGAATCTGCAATATTAAATTGTGTTGAGCCTCAAACTCCATCTCCAACAAATTAAGAATTGTAGACCCACTACATGTATCGAAGCGATGACAAATGTTCATTGTCTTTATAGTATTAAATTCTCTGTAACAGTGATAATAAGATTATTTGTAACTTACTTTTCTCGTCCAAGAACGTATGCAATAAGCTAGTCCAATGTGTATAACTTTTGTTAAACCCCTTAAGATTTGATCAATAGGCCTAAGATGCAATTATTTTTGCCTCCATTCGATATCGTAACCAACCTTTCTAGATTAGGGTTCAATTATGGTATCGAAAAGTATTTTTTTAATATCGTATTTTTTTCCGATGAAAATTTGGCACTTGTAAAGGTTATTTATTTTATTATTTTCACAATCAATAATCAAGATGAAATCAAAGGAAGATCAAAAATTCAAAATTATTTGGAAGTATAGTATCCAAAAAAACACTTTTTGATATCATAGTGCTATACCTCATTAATTGCAAGTTTGAGACTTGATGCATTGGAAGTCATCTTTGGGATTGTTAGTAGCCACCAAATTTAGGAAGCATAAAGTTATGGCCCATATCTCAAATGTAGTACTACTCCACCTGGTACTATTTTTATTATTTTTATTTTTTAAGGTTTTGATTGCGATTCAAATAACATGACACTAAATAAAGAAGTTCAAGTCAACTGTCATGTCATTTAAACTCTTAATTTAATCTTAAAATTAAGTCAGCGTAACATTACTGTAATATAAAACATACCAATAACTGATACTCAAGAGATCTTTGGTCAGAGAGATAAGACCATTCAAGAGATAACTTAATCTCAACCTCTAATGCTTAAAAAAAAAATAGTGCATAAATGTCAAGATTTTTAACCTCTCAATTGATAAACACATGGTCCTAAAAACTAAGGTATTTACAAAAACCCAAGTTTTCTTGACCAAAAAAAAAAAAAAAGAAAACCCCAAGTTTCACAATGGACAACAACTAAACCGACGAAATAATGTGACACTGACATGAGAAGAGAAAAAGCACAAATAATACCAAAAATCCCATTTTAATGCCACAACATTTGATCAAAGTCTTAAAAATTAATTAAGGGAAGCCTGAACTCCTCTTTAAAGAGTTGGGAGGCAACTACCTCCTCCCCTCCCTCCAACCTCCCTTCTTTAAATCCCGCCATGGTGGGTACTCCCAAAATCATTATTACCAAAAGACAACATTGGCACATATGCTATTTCGGAGGCTACTACCCCAATCCTCTCTTTTAAATTCCGCTCTAATTGGTGGGTACTTCCAAAACCATTATTACTCAGAAGAAAACCATTTTGGTTAGGACAAATTAGACGTAGATCTAATGAGATTTTTTATTTAATCACTTAAATTTTATAATATTTAAAATATTACATACTGATCCCTTAAAGTTTGTACGCATGTAACACTTATACCTCTGTCCTCAATGTTTGTTAATTTATCTGTTAGTAAATTATATCTAGACCCTTTAAAATTTGTGGACATGTAATACTTAAGTCACTCAAATTTAAAATATTATATTTATATCCCTTATTAGTTACTGAACTTAAGAAATCTATTAAACGATCAAATTATCCCAATTAAAGACAGAAGATCCATTACAATTTGACCTCTTGTTTATTTTTTTAGTTTTATTCCAATATACAGTATAATTATATGTTAATGAATGTTGAATTGAGTTCTTTGATATATTTATATTGATTATTATATGTAGTTCATATTTTTAAGTTATTTACTGACTTAGGTATCAGAGAGTTGACCTCCGAAGCTCTTCGACTTCTTTTTTAAGATGATCGAAGCCCAACAAATTGACATGTAAGTCGTTCAAATTTTAACATAAATAGTATTAATTATGATTTTTTTAAGAAAAAATTAATTTTTTATTTTTGATTTTATTTCATAAAATGACACATTAGAACATAAATTTTGATTGTAAAATTTAAAATATTTGATATTCTTTCTTTAATTAGAATATTTTTAGTGTAAGTATAATATTTTAAACTTGACGAGTATAAGTATTATAGACCTACAAGCTTAAGAGGATTTAGATATAATTTCTTAACATATATATTATGGTAGAGGTCTAAGTGTTACACGTGTACAAACTTCAGAGGTTCTTTGTATAATATTTTAAATGTCAAGAGTATAAGTGATTAAGTGTCAAACCTTAAGGGCCTGGGTGTAATTTTCTCTTTTGGTTATGGTCTTTGATGCAACCGTCTGCTTAGGTGTTGTATTAAACTACTCCTACCACCTTCCCTCCCTTAAGATATCATTCAAAACTTAACCAAGAGTACACAACTTTGACCCAACAAATAAAAATAAGAATATGAGAAACATAACTTATTTGGGTTAAACAATTGCTCATTGCGTTCATATTCTTCCATCTCTCGCCTTTCAAACCATCGAAAATCAAAGGACTTTTGATATGAAATCTCCAAGAATTTGCAATAAATTGCCGGTGCATGGTTAAAATTTTCAATTAGGTAGATCTAACCAGTCCCATTTACAAAAACCTAGGTGGGTTGGTCCATGGAGGTGAGCCCAAGTCGACCTAATTTGAATTCTAGAAGCATAGGTGGGAAGTCTTGTGGTCCAAACAGTCTAAGAAGTACTTTAAGGTTACTTCATTATGGTCCCCTGAAAGAAAAACCATTCTGCTTTTGTCCTCCCAATAATATCATATGTGTGCGGTTCCATTGATATGTAAAAGCATTAGTGATCAGCAGAAATAAAAGGTAGAGGTCCTAAATAGAAAGCATAAGAGCATCCCTCTCACATAAAAACTTATGCTGCTCCAGTATGCATGTATCTCTTTCCTGTCTTGTGGATTGGGCTGGGGGGAGGAGGGGGTGTGGGGATGACTTCAATTTCTTGTGCAAAGACACAAGCATATCCATTGTCAAGTGACCCAAGGTAAATCTAGGGGTGCCCATGGCCTGGCCGGGCTGGGCTAGGCCCGTTAGTTTTTCGGACGAGTTATCGGCCCAAGCCCTTATTCGGACGAGTTATCGACCAGACTCTGATAACGATAGGTTACCGGTAACACAACTCACCATTCATGAGACAGCTCTTGTAGGCAAGTCGAAAGGACAAAAAGTAAATGATGAATTATTTTATTTATGAATAGGAGAAGAACTGCATCACGTAGACCATTTTGAGTTATACTTGTGATTTTATTTCTATGGTTTTGTTCTTATAATTAAATAAATGTAAAAAAAAAACCCATGTAAACCAAAATATGTGCAATAAAACTTATAAATAATTCTATCATTATATTTTTTTACTTATTTGAATTGAGAAGGTAATTATTGTTCGATTGAACACTTGGTTTAGCTTTTTAAAAAACTAAATATGATCATAATACAAAAGTTATTATTAAATTTGCATTCTTAATTGATCTAACTCAAGTTTTATTTTTTTAATGAGAAATGGATCATATCAATCTCGAAGTCATATGCATCTTTATTCAATGTATTTCTAGACAACTTCTAGATTGTAGTTGTCACTTGAAAATAGGTTAGTTTTGCATAGTAATGCTAGTAGAAATCGAAGACTCGAGAAAAATAAAAATTTCCAACTTCATAATCCAGAAAACACCTAATTCATAGTTTGTAGAGCCAAAAAGCACACTTACTTGCATATTCCAATATCAATAACCAATCAAATGCAAAATAAACAATTTAATATTTATAAAATATATGAACTTGTGTTGATGTGTATAGCGTCAACTTTCTTCTTCTTTTCCTTATTCGGGAAATTAAAAGACTTACATTTTTCACTCCACCCCATTTATCCATGCTCTAGAATCGATGCAAATGACTCGAGAGACTTCCTTATAGAATGATTGGGACTGATATGCACATTTTTCATGTATTTTTTAAAATAAAATTTAGACATATTTAATTAAGTTTACCTTAATATTGTATTTTGGTGATATTAATTTGAATAGACTTCTGCTTAAATGATTGTTTACTTTTTGAACAATGCTATTGAAATCTAATTTAATAACATAATATATTGTGATATTAAGAATAATAGTGAGTCTTAATATTTAATAAACTCTACTATCTATCCAATGGTCATAAATTATTGAGTCTCCATCAATTAAATCTCAAATTAGATACAACTAATATAATTGTTAATTTTTAGATATGTCCGAATATGTTTTGAACATATTGTTGTTATTTTATATTTTTTTTAAATTGTAGGGTTATTTGTTATTGTATAAAAATGTGTGTCGTTGTATAGTAAACTATAAGATCATAAATGGAAGATTGTTGCCCCGATTTTATATATAAAAGAAAAATTGTTAATAAAATTAATTTATAATTCTTTCAAATCATAAAAACATATCAGGAATAATTGTAAGTAATAATAATTAGTCGCAATTCCGAAAAGAAGTTTTAATTATTATTTTTTTGTTTTTGAGTATATTGATTTTTAATCTTCTATGTTTAAAAAATATTAAATATAAATTTATAAACTTTTACGGTCTATTAAAAAAAATTAAAACATACTAATGTGCTCACTCTAAAAAATTTTTTTTTGGTTCCGCCTCTGTGCACTCATATACCAGGAATAATGTAAAACATACCGGTGCCTGGAACTTAAGAGGGTCTTTGGTCTGGGGATTAAGACCATTCAAGGGATAACATAATCTCAACCTCGAATGCTTAAAAAAAAAGGTGGTGCATAAATGTCAAGGTTTTTTAACCTCTCAATTGAGAAACACACGGTCCTAAAAATAAGGTATTTAGAAAACCTAAGTTTTCTTAACAAAAAAAAAAAAGAAGAAGAAGAAAAAGCCAAGTTTCATAATGGACAATGATAAGGATGGAATTTTGGGCATGACTGTCATAGTTCAAGAGCCCAATGAGTCCAGCACCACCCACGGGCTCAAATGAAACGCTCACAGTCTGCCTATGTTGAAAGTAGAAAGGGCCAAAACCACGGGACTAAACCCAGCATCACCAAAAGGCTTGCCACCCAACTTGATCCCAATCCAGTCTAGCTTGACACGAAGGTAGAACATCCCGATGCGCCACGTGTCCTAGGGACAAGGGAACCAGCTCTGACAACTATGACAATCACATGCTTGCTGGAGCATTGAGACGCATAACCATCTAGGGATCGTGAGAACAGTAGCGCCGGATGAACAGTAGCCTGCCAGATGGCAGAGGTTGTTGCATGACAGTGACAGAAGACCCCTTTGAATCAACAAGAAGGGCGAAGGAGCCACCGAAAACCCTAGAGGGGATAACTCGTATAAATAGAACATTGTTAACCTATCATAGAGGTCCCCAGCGCACCCTTAAACCCAAAACACAACACATAGAGCTAGAATCATCTCCCCTGTAAGAACCCAGTATTTTACATCATCATTGTATTCACAAAAGATCGAGATATATACGACTATAAAAAGCAAGAGACTTCATTACAGTGGGTAATAATTGCATACCTCTTGCTGTTGCTCCTCTTCCTTGTGAACACTTCCAATTGCCTACTCTGTCTATTGTTGTCCATATGCTCCAGTTCTTAAAACAATTTTTTTGCAACACAATAGATTAATTGGATTACTCATCTCAAAAGCTCTAGTTTTCAACACAATAAAGGAAAAAACGGAAAGTTGAAAGGGCCCTTGAGAGGTCAAGCAACACCCTGTATTGAGAAGTTGACAAATGTTGTAGTCAACAGTTGTCTTTTGCTATTCCAATTGGTAAATAATGTAATAACTCCACCTAATAATTATTCATACAATTTATAAGGGAGGAAGATTAAAGGTATTGAGGTATTAATCAAGTTTTATCAATACAAAATCTATATTAAATAAGGTTAGCATGTGTTTATATTTTGCTATAAGGGTAAAATAGATAACCAAAAATTTTCTTAGTTAAAGTACTTTTATTAATAACTAAATATTGCACACGTGTGTTCCACATGAATTATTTTTTACAATAGTTTTGATTTTATATTTATCATATCAGTATATAGGTTAATTTATTTAGAACTGAAATATTATCAAAAATTGCCTCAAAATATGGTTTTTGTAATTTTTGGGTATTATTTTATAGTTTAATTGTAAATATGATAAAATTCATTGGTCACATACCTACCATAACAATCTCCCATTTCGAAGCTTAAAGATAATAAATGATCAAACCAATTTGATTTAATCTAATTGGCAAGCCTTCGATCTCTTAAGACTAAATCAACTAAGAGATCAAGTATGTAATTCTTCCAAAATATAAGACTTAGTTTTTTATGACGCCATTTTTTAAGATTCTATTACGTACTCTTTTGAATTTTTCTTTAACTTTGTCGTGGCAGTGGTGGCAGCGGTGGTGATAGGGGTGGTGGTGATAAAGATAGTTGTAAGACGGTTTTAAATACTATTTTTTTTTAAATACTTATGATAAATAATTTCTAAAAATGCTTTTAAGAAATCATTACAAACACACTCTTATGGACCTATTTTTTCTATAAAATTTCAGATGTTAATATTAACCATTAAATTAACTTTAAAGTAAAAATTTAAAGCGATCTCAACCGCGAATAACAAAAATCATTTTGTTTATCTTTTAAAATTTGAATTGTAAGCTATTTTATTATATATAGATATAGATATTTAGTGTTAGTTATAACACTTGAATTATAGTTCAAATTCTCTTCTACATTTCGATTTGACCTTAGCAATTAGTTTTAGCTTTAACTCTTCCAAGATATTCGAAAATATGATCTTCCACAAATCTGAACGTCTTCCAACAGGTAGGACTGAACTGTTGGGCTGTTCTGCCGAGCCAGCGGAGCTGTTGGTCGGATGAGCAAAGTTGGGTAGAATGATCTGAACTAACGAGCTAAGTTGGCATGGATAGAATGAATCTAATCTCCTTTATAATATTTGTTATCCCTCTCAATCTTACAAGATTTGTGATATTATCACTAATCTTTCGTCATTATCATGATCAAAAAGCATAACCACAATGGGCATAGTTTTCCCTCAGGAGTAACTGTTAGTGATTCAAAAGTTAAATAGATTTTGTTTTTTCATCAACAGATTTATCACTCTACAAAGACAAATGGTTGTAACTAGAAACATGCGTTGAAATGAATAAAACAATTGTATTCTGCTGTGAAATCAGTGATACAAAAAGATCAAGTTAACCTAAGATATGAAGCAGCAATACCAACTTTGGCATACTTGTACACTTGCAAAGAAAGAGAAAAGAAGAGAGAGAGAAGGGGGGGGGGGGTAAAGACTTTACATACATGGGCTAATCTTGGACAATGGCTGGGAGAGGTCAGACAGCGTTCTAAATGTCGCAGAACCTTAGCATAGACAAAATTTATCAGGAAGGACTGGCCTTGCTTCCTCCAATGGGAACTGCCCCTAACACATACAGTTAGTATGCCATGCCCACAAAGCTCAGAAGTTAAATGCCACATGATCTCCATTTGTCCTGTCACTTTTCAAACCCTAATATGTTTGCTCAACAAATCTGCAGAATTCGAACTTAATATGGTCGATTTCAATCTTTTACCTGGACCGATCTTTTACTGTACAACAAAAGAGTACAATATTTTGAACAAAACAGCTGTGGATATCGCTATATCATCGGAAGACGGGCTAAAATGTAAGCAACTGCAGATAAATGGAGAAGAGGACATGAATGGGTATTGATTTTATACACAACCATTTTATCCTGATTCTGAAGATCGTAAAGTCATACAACGGTTTTGAATCCTAATCTTGATGTTTTCAGAGGTCAGCTTTCACTTTTGCCTTTCAGCAGCCTGTTCACCGGAAACCAAAAAAAAAATCAAAATTAGGCAAAACAAAAACAAACAGCACATGGTCTATGGCCTAGAATAGCACACAATACAAGGAATGAACCAAAAATGGGTGCTCCACAAAGACTGAGGCACAAATAAGGACGTAAAAAACCCCAAATCAAAGATAAAAAGGGCAAGGGCGCTAATAGATAAGAAGCCCCCTGCCACCCTTTTGCACCTAATTGTATGACACGTCATTGTAAGCACTGACAACATGCATATTAAACTTTTAAGAGACGTTCTTTTGCAGGAACTGCAACACAAATCCTTATATTGTGAGACAATTGAAGAAGTAATTGATAAGGAAGAGGCTTTCAAAATGTTTTTTTGGGGGGCAAGTTAATGGCCCTTGTTTCTGCATTTTCCTTCTTAATAACTTGGGCACTAATTTTATATCAATTTTAATGCATGCTAAGAGCATACAAGTGAGGGCCATCATAATCTCTAAAATGTGTGTTAATAAAGTTAGTGTGCTTGTGATATGCTAAATTTGAGCTTACAGGTCAACAAGAGCAAGGAAAACTAAGTTCTAAGCAACCGGACGAAGTGCGAGACGTTATAAGGTGAGCTTCAAATCACGAACAGTAAAAATCAATGAAGAAAGTCGAACTCAAGAAGTTACGGACACAGTGTTAGACGATGCAAAATAAGCTTTGGCCAATCAACATTCAAATTCTCTTAACAGATAACGAAAACTTCTAGACGAAGTGTCGGATTGTGCACCCAGGTTACTGGACGATTGGTTCCTTATTTTCTGAGCTAAACCAAGATCAAAAGATCCCAGATAAAGCATCGGAAGTAAGAGCTAACATGTCGGACGACCAGAACATGTATACAACGTGGAAGAGAGAAGAATAAAGTAGTCGTCATCCTCGGATGAAGCACCAAATGAACCGCAAACAACTGGTTTTCTAGAAGTTTTCAATTGCAAACTCTTGTATCTCTTGGACGAACCACCAGTGGAAGCATTGGACAACTGACCTACTTGAGCTACAGAAATGAAAATTTTCAGAACCAATTGGACGATCCACCAGATAGAGCAATGGTCAACCGGCCTTACAAAGTTAAAATCAAATTCAGCAGGTTTATACATTACTCAGACAGAGAGCACTGGAGAATTGCCACTTGCCAAACAAGGAAATTATAACAAGGCCTAGATGATGGGCAACCAGTTCTAATTTTTTTGATGTGAAATGAAATATCACATATAACATAGTACATAAGAAAAGCGAAAAAAGTGAACAAGTTGTCCAACCCAAAATCAACCAACAAAAAAAGCCGAACTGTTAGGCTTTAAGTATGTATAAGCCGAACTGTATCAACCAACAAAAAAAAGGGAACAGTCCGGCTTAAATATGTATAAGCCGAACTAAAAGTAGCACAAATCACTTATCCCACCATAATGCAAGAAGAAAGAAATATCATCTAAATCCTTCTTGGCTAAAGTCCAATAAGACGCTAAAAACTAGATCCAAACTCATAAACATTCCACTACCTCACACGTGTCTTCTAATAATCTAGCATTTCTTCCAACCAAATGACACAGAGAGTACAAGGCTGCCTAGCTTCATGAACACTGTAAATCAGCAAATAAACTTGAAAACTTTCCCGAAGGCCAAAATTTATAAACAATCCATCCTTGGCTACATAAACAATGCTAGAGGTGATTTTACCACGATCACTCGAGCTAAAAGTTGAGATTCAAGCTGATTTGGAATACAGAATTTGAAATTCATGTCTTGGAGCCAAAATAAGTGGAAGAGTGTTCCAGCACCTGTAATCCTTGTAATCTCTCCTACCTAACTTCAAGCCCACCATATCATATCTACCCTTGTAAAGGGGTTTTGTGTGGTAACACTGTGTGGTATAGGGTGAGTTAATCAAACAGAATTGTGTATAGTGAAGGACCGATTTCGTATCAATCTGGCAAGTGTGGGTCCAACAGACACCGTCTCAATGTTGTGTTTGTATTGAACAACCAACTTCACACAAGATAAATGGTGAAGTGAGCACCAGGTCAATAGTCTTAGTGCAGTTTGGGTTGGAACCGCAGACTGGATATAGTCATCACCGAAACACTATAGATATTGTGTGCATTTTGTTCCTTCCATTCTCATTCAGAGTTAATTGCAGGTCCCCAAAGTATGAGTTTTGTCTCATTTTGGTCTCCAATAGTTTAATTGCATCATTTAGTCCTTAAAGTATTGAATATATTTCTATATGATCCCTCAAGCAAACAACATTTAGATTCCTAACGATTTTTTATCATAAACTTGTCACGCAATACCTAAATATGGACGAAAAATAATTTGAATTCCTCTTGATCAAATTTTGGTCAAAGAGCTCCCTAAATTACACAGTTTTGATCATAAGTTATCCAAATTTTGATCAAGAGAAACCCATAATGCACATTTGTTTCTAGAGCTACCAAAATTATTTTTGTCCATATTTAGATATCATGCAACAAGTTTATGATCAAAAACTATTAGCAATTTGGATATTATTTGTTTGAGGGACTACATGTAAATATATTCAATATTTCAGGGACCAAAATGTTGCAATTGAAATATTGAGGATCAAAATAAAAACTCTATACTTTGAGGGCCTCCAGTGCAATTAACTCTCGTATTTATTTCTGCACAGTAAGATTGAAAGATAAATTGGACTTATTGAGCCATCAGTACCTTTGCATTCAGCTTCTAAATAGGGAGAGAAAAATATGTGAATATCCATCAGATGAGCTACAAAGTTTGGAATCAACCTATTCACACCCCTCTACATTGCCCTTTTCATTTGATGGGTATATACTTATGGAACATATAGCATTGGAATCACATTTTATGATTGTTATGCCAACTGCTACACAATTATTACATTATCATTAAAAGGAGCTTCATTGAAATTATTCATGAATGATTTTCTGAACACACTATAAAATTGAAACCCCAAATGTGGATATTGGAATAAAATCACACCTACTCTATAGACTACACAAAAAATATATAAATAGACAAACAAAAACGGTAGCTTAAAAGAAAATAAATTTAGTCAAATTTTATCAAACTAATTAACAAGTTGTTGAAAGATTGAATAAGAAAATATGAATCCATAAAGTGGGCTACAAATACAAAATAAGAGCTTCTTATCAAACCAAAAAAAGAAAAAGAAAATAACAGTATCAAACAGAGAACAAACCTTTTGGAGCTTCTTCAAAACTGAATCTTCAAACGTCTGATATCCAGCACCAAACAAATTTCCCCTTTGGACCACCATTTTGAACTGATGTCTAGCCATGCGGAAACACACGAGTAACAGCTGGTTGAAGAGGCTTGACAAGTAGAGGATTTGAGATATTCCAAATCACACTCCTAGTGGCAACAACCTGAACATTGTAGTGTAAGTAATGATAAAAAATCTTGACTCATAATAAAAATTACCTAATTCAGGCTAATGATCAAACTACAGACTTACAGCTGCATCTTTAGATGCCATCACAATCAGAGCAGAACCTTTCTTCTTAGAACTCCTGATCAATACATCTTCAACCACACCAAACTTCTCAAACAAATCCCTCAGTCTTTGAGAAGTATAATCCCCACCAACCTTCTTCCATGATACCTTAAGCACCTTCTCCTTATCTAATGCACTCCCCCCACTATCCATGCTCTCCTTTCCCCCTACCGGTGTCTCTTTCATCAAAGTCGATTTCGTGAATGCTGCTTTATTTGCATGCATTGCGCGAATTCTAGCAATCTCTTCT
>CM042185.1:11899539-11913873 GCA_023539305.1 Ilex asprella | reverse complement strand
TATGTAACCTAAATTTATATGTCTATTTATTAGTTGTCAAATAATATATTTATTTATTAATTGTCAAATACATTAACCTATTGTCCAGTTTCATAATAGCCCATCCAATTATAACATATTAGTTCACTGTCTAAATTTATATTAGTCCATTAATCAATTATAAAATATTAACTAACTGCTCAATGTTTATTAGGTCATATTATTAATTTTTTTATTTATAAAAAATACATAATATTATTTTATTTAACAGTATTCTTGTCGTACTCGTATCTTATATTTCGGAATTTTGTCATATCCCCGTGTCCGTATCCGTAGTTAAGTTATTATTAGCTTAAGAGCAATGCTATTGAGACCTAATTTACTGACCTAATTTGTTGACCTAATTCACTATGACCTTTGGATTGACTGTGAGTTCCATCAAATATTGGAACTTGTTGTTAATCCAATAGTTTCAATAAAGTCACGTCATTAGGTCAGCAAATTATGTCAAATTTTTAGGTCCAAATAGCATTTTCCTTAGCGTAACAAGGTCAACTCTTTTGTTTACTGTAATTGATAGCTATATGATATCAAAAAAAAAATCATACTAAAAAATAATTATCATCAAAATCAACGCATTAGTTATCAAGTAATGTTATATTTCCCAAATTGTATCCCAAAAAATTTATCCCAAATAAATTGGTATCTTCACACACCACACATTGTCCCTTAAATCAGCTTTTTCAAAAAATGTGTGGTGTGCGAAGGTGACAACTCATTTGGGATGAAATTTTTTAGATACAATTTGAAATGCATAGCATTACTGTTAGTTATCATACTAAAAATTGCCACAAGATTAACACCAACTTATCATGTAACGACATAAAATAAACAAGATGCATAGACATTAAATGCGATAGAGAATCAAAAATTATCAAGTTGATTTGTGCATATTGGCCCAGATACAAATAAGACAAAATTCTCACTAATATGATATAAATAAGGCAAAATTAGGTTTTAAAGTTGAATTTGAACGATTTAGTGTAAAAAACAGTTATCAGAATTCGTAACCATAAAAGCTCACACACTTCATGTGCCATAGCTCTAAACTTTACTTCAGCACCGGATCTTGCAACAATTGACTGTTTTTTACTACCCCAAGTCACCAAGTTACCCCCAACAAAGGTACACTACCCAGAAATAGAACGTTTATCCATGAGTGATCCTACCCCAATCTGCATTGTTATATGACCCTGATATCAAATGATAATGTCTAGAAAACAAAAGACCCCTCCTGAGTGCTAACTTCAGATATCATAGAATTCTAAATACCATTTCTAAATGGGACAATTGTGGAGAATATATAAATTAACTTACCATGCTTATTGCATTGGCAATCTCCAGTTGGGTATGTGAGAGATAAATGAGTTTGCCTACAAGTCTCTTGTACCTGTCTATAGCAACCTTTGTATTATCATTATTCTCACTTAGCCTATAATTTGGCTCAATTGGAGTGTCACAAGTTGTCACACCCCAAAATTCGGGGGTCCGTTGATCACCCATCAACCCTCAGAATGTCTGTGGATATCGTGTAACTCAATATCACGTCGTTGTGTCTCTTTTATCGGGATCCATAATTTAACAAAATCAGACAAAGTCTTCTTTGTACGGGAAACTCTACCCAAAACTTAACTTGTACAATATACATAACATGACTCATCCAATGCCCAATATAATACAATGATCGTACCGGGTCCATTTATGAGTAAAAATTGACCACACTAAGTCCATTTATCCATACTTGTATAAAAACATGCAAGGTTATATTAAAACAGTCTATATGAGTTCAATTACAATTTTCTTACATAAAATTACATGTTAAAACTAGTTTGTTCCAAAAATTTTACAAAATGAGTTATAAAAACTACAAGTCGGCTTTCTTCATCCTTGCAGCCCCGAATTAGAACCGTCCACTGGCGTATATCCTGGACCTGAAATATTTTTCCGTATAAGGTGAGTCACGCCCAGTATAGTAATTGCTAAATAGGCTACTCCCCACCCTAGATGTTTATGCAATGTTTACATATAACATTCATATTCAACAACATTCTAAACAAGAATATGCAACTCTATATTAGAATTTACCATGTCATGCCACGAAATGAGATGAAACTCACTCATGCATCTTAACCCAAGTGCTCACCCACTCCCACAATACAAATGCAATGCACTTGTGTAATGAAATCGTCAATTGACGAAAAATCCATCCAATGATCGTTTGAAATAAAAGTCATGTGTTTATAAAACCATATCATTGTTGGATGTTACTCATTGAATGAGTATTTTTATAAATCAAAATCTTGTGTCTTATTAGGCAACGGATTTTGGAATTTCACTACCGGCTCCGTATGGCTAATTCAATTTTTTGGACTTGCACCGATGGAAGTGAATAAACCAATAACCGGGTTTTGCACCCGAGGGAGAGTCTAGTCTTACTTGCTATATCTAACACAATTTTTTCTATGCATGCAACCGTGCGACTCAGTAGGATCTGCAACCCCACTTTTCGAGCCCACCCTTCAACCATCAAGTATGATGTTTGAATAAACCATGCCTACACACCCACACTCATGCCTAAGCTCATGAATGTGATGTCTCTATGCAAATAAAATGTAATGTACCATTGCACTACCAATGTCACGCTCCGTATGTAATGAGTGCTATATAAGCAAATTTAATCATACATTCCAACATGTATCACGGACAATTATATCATATGTATATAATCTAGGCCTGTCAAAATTCAAAACGACACGATTAACCGACATAAATCGACACGGATTAAGTAGATTTGGGTGAGACCTTAACGGGTTCGGGTGATAAACGGGTTGACCCGTTTAACAAGTTTAATAAACGGGTCGTGTTCGGGTGAGACATGTCAACCCAATTATAACCCGTTTACCCATTTAAATAAAATTAATATAATAATAAATTAATAACTATTTAAAAAAAATTGACAAACAAAATATATAAAGTTATTTTTGCCTAAACCTAATCTATTTCCATTGCTGAACCTGAACGGCTGAACTTTGGTGTTGCGCCTCCAAGCTCTCCACTCTCTCTCTTTCTCCAAGCTTAAGTGTTGCTTCTCTCTCCATCTACACTGAATTGAACCGACCGGCTGAAGTTTGATCGCTGAGTCGTTGACCACTGAACGGCTAAAGCTTGAGACTATGGAGCTCGCTGACAAGTGACCACGAAGCTCGCTGAACTGAACGGAGCTCTCTTTCTTTATCTCCAAGCCTGAGTCGCTGACCACGGTAATTATTTTTTAGATCGGTATTTCAGTGTATTTTAGATGTATTTCAAATCTGTATTAGTTGATTTTAGATCCGTATCAGTGTGATTTTAGATGTATTTTAGTTTAGAACTGATTGTGGTATGTATTTTAGATCTGTATTAGTTGATTTTTTATCTTTATTTTCAACTAATCCTTCCTGTCTGTTCCCAAAAAAAAAAAACCTAATCCTTCCTGTGATCCCAAAAAGTTTGAGCCATGAACTGTTTACATTGGAGATAACAAGTTGTGGCCTTTGTTTCTATAGATTTGTACAATTCGGGGCAGAGGTTAAGTGACATTGTCTATAATGGCCACAGTTTATGTGGTTGTTGGGTTGCCTTAGCAAATAAATAATGAAAGCACTATCTTTTTTAGTTAATAAATAATAAATTCACATGGAATTTCCGTAATGATGACAGTTTATGTGGCTGTTGGGTTGGTCTACTATTACAAATTCTAACACTCCATATATTTAACTCCGCATACCATTCGACAATCAAAATAGAGACCTTCGGCTATCCAAAAAAATTATGCTATCAAATCACTTGGTTGCAGTGTCATCTGATTTTTCTAATCGAGCTCGTATGAAAAGTTTTACTTATGTTGGGAATTAGTGATCTACTGCATCCTCAATCAGGAGTTCTTTTCCTGTTTTTTGCCCATTGAAAATTAAAAATTCATGGTGACACTGTCCATGAATTTTCATAGTATCTAATAATATTCTTTCAAAAAGTAAGCATTAAGAAACTCTCCAATGTCATAAGCGTGAAGTTTTAGTGGGTATCAACTACAATTGATTCTTGAGGTCAATTTGATCCTCCAACTAGTAAAGAAGAAAAGGGAGAAAAAAATCTGAAGTACAAATCACACCATTGTTGTATTGATGTACACTCTTCTTGTATCAGTGTATACTTTTCTTTATTGAATAGATATAGGTTTAGTGATTGATGGAAGATGTAATCTACCTTGACTATATTCAGTAACACCTATTTCTTCTTAGATATATCTGTCGTGTATGTGTTTTTAATTCTTTCATGTTTGCCTTGAACAGATGGATTCTTCCAAACACATTATAGTTTCTAATGAAGAAGATCAGGTTGGGCATGAATCTAAGTTAGTTGCAACTCCAACAACACAGACATCAACTGGTACAATTACAAAAAAAGGTAAATTTATTCATTTACAGTTGAGTGATTCTAGTTATAGACATTGTCCTTCCCAATAATAATGGAGCAAAGTAGAGAAGATTTCTAATTTACTGAGGGTGTTTCATAAAGTTACTTGCTTGTTCTCTGGTACAACATATCCCACAGCTAATTTGTACTTCCCCCAAGTGTTTCTAATTCAACATACTTTGAAGGAGGCATTGACAGACAATGATAATTTTATGAGAATAATTGGAAGTCATATGTATGTCAAGTTTGACAAGTATTGGTCAAAGTATAGTGTGATTCTTTCAATTGCCATCATCTTAGGTCCTCGGTACAAAATTCAGTTTGTAGATTGGGCTTATTCAAAACTTTATGGTAGTGATTCCTATGAGTTCAAGTGTGTTCAGGATACTTTATTTGAGCTCTTTGAATTGTACTCTATCAACTTGTCACATGTTGTTCTAAGTGCTTCAAGTAGTGAGAAACAAGTTAGCGAGACTCATGGTCTTGATGATTCAGAAAGCTTTTTTCGGGTAAAATATAATTTAGTTTGTTTGAATTGAATGTGATCAAGGTAGTTTATTGTATATTGGTAATGATTTTGTACAAAATGTAGGATTTTGAAAAACGTGAAGAATCAGATGCTCCTATATCTCGAGTGACTGAGTTGCAGTTGTATTTTAATGAAAAAAGGCTTGATCGAAAGAAGGACTTAGATATTCTAACCTTTTGGAAAGGAGAACAGTTTCGGCATCCTATATTGTCTCGGTTGGCTTGTGATGTGATGACAATTCCTATTTCTACAGTTGCATCTAAATCTGCATTTAGTATCGGTGGTAGAGTTTTGAATAAGTATCGAAATTCACTTTTGTCAGAAAACTGTCCAAGCTTTGATTTGTACTAGAGATTGGATTCATGGGAAGAGTAGTAAGTTTGATTCCATTTTACTAGTATTATTTTTCTCATTATTCTAATTCATGTGATCATTGATTCATTTATGTTTTGTTGTGCTTAGTTGTAGATGATTCTAGTGGTGATTCAGAAGGGGAAATAGATGATGATATTTTCAATCAAAATATGAAGTCTAATAAAACCATATCCGCTCAATGTTCTAATTCTATATCTATTATTGATCATGACTAAAGAGAGGGAATGCCAAGTTTTTGTTACTTATCTAGTTATGAGTCTCTTTACTTGTTAATGTTATATAATATTTCATTGTAATTTGTGTAGGGCATGAGAATTTGGTTATGGAATCTGTTCGTTGTCGTGGAGGTGGAGATTTGATCTCTCTCACGGAATTTTGTGAATCATAAAACTTGTGGTTGTTTGGGATTGTTATTTGGTGTAATTTTGGAACTTGTGGTTGCTTGGGATTGTTATTTGTGGTTGTGGTTGTTTGGGATTGTTATTTGGTGAATAATTTAATATGATTGTTATTTGGTGTAAGTGTGTTATTTCAGATTGTATTTATGATTTGTAATATGGTTGTTGGTGGAATTTGGTTATTTTGGATTGTAGTTTATACTTTATAAAATGGTGTGGTATAAATAAACAGGTAAATGGGTCCAACAAGTGGTTTAACGTGTTAAATGGGTCAAACGGGTGGTTAACAGGTAAATGGGTCAAACGAGTGGTTTATCGTGTTAACCTGACCCAACCCAACCCGAATCGTAAAATTAGACGTGTTAAACGAGTCGTGTCGTGATCGTTAATAAAGTAGAACAATTTTGAATTTTAGAACCAAAGAGCGGTCCAGATCGTTTCATAACAAAAAAATCATCATCAACAGAACGAGATTATCCCAAACTATCTCAAGTTATTAATGTCTCAGATCGTTTTGATCTGACATACCACATTAGCTCTTTTAAAATATTTGTGTTGCTCAAAATTTTTAGTTTTTAAAATTGACACCCCTACATTGATTTTGCCTCTCAATCTTGTCCAAAATCAATGTTATTTAAATCTAAAATTTTGTCCAAATCTAAAATTAACGTCTATATTTTAATTTGGACCCTTGCTCATGCTGCTTTAAATAATATCTTTTTCATATTAGAGAAATCACTTTTTTCACATCGTAGCTTCAGAATATTCAATATAATGATAATACTATATTATTTACTCCGTTTTCTTTCATCGATCTTTTCATCTAATTATTTATGATATCCTCTTTCTCCTTTGCCTCCCTCTATTTTTTTCTTTGTTCCTCCTCTTGATCTTTGCCCCCAAGGAATAGCCACTTAGGACCGGCCTAACAGAATGGAAAAAAAAATCATAGGCTTTAGGACCCAAATTTTTAAAAGGCTCCATAATTTTAGATACATTACAAGCCCACAAAAAAAAAAAAAATCCATTAAATTTTAAGCCCTACAAAAAAGTTCCAAAAAATTATATCCAATCAAAATTTTTATTGTAATAATTTGGACCTATAATCCAATCCATAACATTAAAAACTAATAAATAAAAAAATACTCAAAAGTTAATTCATATTTACTCCCACCCACACACTTTCTCTCTCTCTTTCTCTTTTTCTCTCTCTATCCAGTAAAAAAAATAAAAAATAAAAACAAAAGTTGAAATTTCTTTTTCAACAATATTAACACATCCTTATTTTGTTTCCCTCTCACATAGAAAATTAAAAATAAATTATTTTTTTAAAAAAATAATAATGAAAATAAAAAGGCATCTATTTAATATTTAGGTCTCAAATTGGCTTGAGCTGCCGCTATAGCCACCAACGCTCCTTTCTCTTCTATCTTTTTCTCTCCTCATTGAAACCCTCTCTTTTCACAACAATACTATGGAGGCACCATCAGAGACATAGTGATCAACCATTGATAATCTTGAAGTCTCACTCGAATATCCCTCCCATCTCTCTCTCTATGCGTATGTCTCCCCTTACCGGAACCATCTCTTCCTTCCCTCTCCTCTCTGCCACCGAAACTCATAACAGCCCACCAAACACTCTATATATGCAAAGCCTAACTCTTACCTGCAGCCAACCAGCACTTCCATCCCCTTTCCTCCCCAGTCCCCACCACTAAAAACTCCCTAGCCAACAAATGCCTCCCTACCCCCACATGCAAAACATTGCTACCGAAACCCAGCACAATTACCAAAACACCAAGTGTTTGTATTATTGTTTCAATGAGCAGGCCAACATTATCCCTATTTTTTTGCGAACTTACTTTGTCTGTTGCAACGACCATTTGTAGCACAATGACGTAGCTCCAGCGAGACAATGATCTCTTAAAAAAATGGTTTATTGGTTTGAGTTTGTTATTTTTTTAGTTTTACATATTTTTAAGTTATTTATAATATTTTTCTGTTCGTTCAAGGATATGAGGACCTAAGATTGGTTCAAGCTAAGTAGTCATTTGTGAACAAGGATGAGTTTATTTATTTCTGGTGTTTGTTTTGTCCAAAAACTGTAAAAAAATCTAGAATAACCAAGGAACACTTTTTATCAAGAGTCGAGCCTTTTATTTTTCTGGCACATTTGAGAATGGTTTGCATCAAAAGAAAGTAAAAATGACAAGAACCACTGTGAGGTGTATGCACGATGTTTAATGAGTTCTCCATACTGCTATTCAATGTTCTTTAGATTGTAATGTCTAAGTTTTTAAATATTATTTTCTCTCTAAAAAATTTTAAATCTTGATTTCAATTTAATGTTTTGTGCACATTCATAAATTTTGCAAATTATACACTATTCCTATAGTATACTGAAATTCAACTTGATTTGTTGTCAATATGTCTTATAGTTCATTTGATTTGTTGTCAATTTGATACATTATTTGGCTTGAATTGTAGTTAAAAGTAAACTCGTCTTCTCGAAGCAGTACTTATGATTGTTGAAGATATGTTTTAGGTTTTGAAGTGATAATGATGGTGGTATTAGTGATAATAGTTAATCTCGAAGTTGTGATAGATGGGTGGTGGTGGGGTAAAACTCTTGAGACAAATTTGTGCAACAAAAAAATTAATTTAGTTGATGAAATTTGATTTGAATTGAATAGCAAAATTAATTTAAATAGTTGAGTTGCTTAGATTTAATTTCAATTTGAGCACAAAATTTAATTAGTTATCAAAATTTTGGCTATGTGGTAATAATGGTAATAATGATATTAGTGGTAATAATTCTGTATAGTTGTGTTTTTAGAGGATTTTGCTTGAATTTTTTATGAGACTCAAATTTTTTGTATTTTGTTTCTTAATTTGATAATGTTAGCGTAGTTAAATTTTAATCATGAAAATTTGATCAAAAACAGTTTATATTGATGACATGCTATCTCTCTACGAATATGTTTAAGTATGATATATAAAAAACATATTTACTTGATAAGGTTTGTATATCTTCATATTTTTTTTAGGGACTTATTTTTAGAGAGAATTTAGCCGTAATTGTTAGGAAGAATAGAAAAAAAATTTATATTTAGAGGCGTGAGCATTCTCTAAACTATCAACATACTATGAGAACAAAAAGTGTAATTTAACCCGATAGAGTGTTAAACATTTTGTTTTAATTGATTTAAGTTTTGTTGATGTTGTTTATTATATTTTTTTTGCAATTCATCTATTAATCCCTCTTCCTTACTTTCTATCTCATATTTATTTGATTGTTTTCATACCACAATAATTTTTTAATTTACTACCATTTGGATATCAATCAATAATTAAACGGTCATTGAACAATGTTTAAAATTGTTTTGATTTATATTCTATCAATTTTTTTTTGAAAAATAATGGGCCCATATTATATTTATCAATGTTTTTTCTTAATTTTTCTAATTAGCAATTTATTATGGCATACAGTTTCTTAATGCACATATATTTTCTTTTGATTTTTTTATTTGTTACGTCGTGTCTTCAGACACGAACAATTACTAGTATCATGTATTTTGAAGCCAATAATCTTTTTTACTCTGTAATCACATTAGAATGATAATGATCACATTGGATAGAACACAAGCCAATTGGAGTGTATAAAGAATTAAAATCAAACAAAAAACTATGTAAACCCAAATGGAAGTAAAATCAAACAAAAAACTATGCAAACCCAAATGGAAGTAAAATAAATTCGCACATAATAAATAAATCTAGCACATGACAAAGTCCTATTCCTTTATATTATAAGGTTTCTATTACTTTTTTCTACAAGTGAGCGTGCTTTTTTCTACTGTAATTGTTCAATTTTCTCTTTCTAGGCTAGTCCATAATTGCATTGGTGTTAAATTGATCTGACAAAACAAAGGAAATTCCAAAATCCGTAGTTTAGAGAAAATTGAACTCTTCCAAGATATTCGAAAATATGATCTTATACAAATCTGAACGTCTTCCAACTGGTAGGACTGAACTGTTGGGCAGTTCTGCCGAGCCAGCTGAGCTGTTGGCTGGATGAGCAAAGTTGGGTAGAATGACCTGACCTAACGAGGTAAGTTGGCATGGGTAGAATGAATCTAATCTCCTTTATAATATTTGTTACCCCTCTCAATCTGAAAGCATAACCAAAATGGGCATAATTTTCATCAACAGATTTATCACTCTAGAAAGACAAAAGGTTGTAATTAGATACATGCGTTGAAATGATTATTAAGGATAAAATTAAAATAAAACAATTGTATTCGGCTGTGAAATCAGTGATATAAAAAGATCAAGTTAACCTAAGATATAAAGCAGCCATACCAACTTTGGCATACTTGTACACTTGGAGAGAGAGAGAGAGAGAGAGAGAGAGAGAAGAGGGGGGGGTTAAAGACTTTACATACTTCGGCTAATCTTGAACAGTGGCTGGGAGAGGTCAGACTGCGATCTAAATGTCCGAGAACCTAGCTTATACAAAATTTATCAGCAAGGACTGGCCTTGATTCCTCCAATGGGAACTGCCCCTATCACATACAGTTAGTATGCGATGCCCACAAAGCTCAGAAGTTAAATGCCACATGATCTCCATTTGTCCTGTCACTTGTCAAACCCTAATATGTTGCTCAACAAATCTGCAGAATTCGAACTTAGTATGGTCGATTTCAATCTTTTACCCGGACCGATCTAATACTGTACAACAACAGAGTACAGCTGTGTATATCACTATGTCTTTGGAAGATGGGCTAAAATGTAAGAAAATGTAGATAAATGGAGAAGAGGACATGAATGGGTATGCATTTTATACACAACCTTTTTATCCTGATTCTGAAGATCGTAGTCATACAACGGTTTTGAATCCTAATCTTGATGTTTTCAGAGGTCAGCGATCACTTTTGCCTTTCAGCAGCCTATTCACCGGAAACAAAAAGACAAATCAAAATTAGGCAAAACAAAAACAAACAGCACTTGGCCTATGGCCTAGAATAGCACACAATATAGGGAATGAACCAAAAATGGTTGCCCCACAAGGACTGAGGCACAAATAATGACGTAAAACCCGAAATCAAAGAAAAAAAGGGCGAGGGCACTAATAGATAAGAAGCCCCCTGCTACCCTTTTGCACCCAATTGTATGACACGTCATTGTAAGCACCGACAACATGCATATTAAACTTTTAAGAGACGTTCTTTTGCAGGAACTGCCACGCAAATCCTTAAATTGTAAGACAATTGAGGCAGTAATTGATAACGACGAGGTTTTCAAAATGTTTTTTTGGGGGCAAGTTAATGGTCCTTGTTCTTGCATTTTCCTTCTTTATAACTTGGGCACTAATTTTATGTCAATTTTAATGCATGCTGAAAGCATACAAGTGAGGGCCATCATAATCTCCAAATGTGTGTTAATAAGGTTAGTGTGCTTGTGATATGCTAAATATGAGCTTACAGATCAACAAGAGCAAGGAAAACTAAGTTCTAAGCAACCGGACGAAGTGCCAGACGTTACAAGGTGAGCTTCAAACGATGGACAGTAATAATCAATGAAGAAAGTCGAAGTCAAGAAGTTACGGACAAAGTGTTATACAATACAAAATAAGCTTTGGCCAACCAACATTCAAATTCTCTTAAAAGAGAAGGACAAATTCTAGATGAAGTGTCGGAATGCGCACCCAGGTTACTGGACAATTGGTTCCTTATTTTCTGAGCTAAACCGAGATCAAAAGATCTCAGATAAAGCATCGGATGTAAAAGCTAACATATTGGGCGACCAGAACACATACATTGTGGAACAGGGAAGAATAAAAAAGTCGTCATCTTCGCACGAAGCACCAAATGAACCGCAGACAACTGGTTTTCTAGAAGTTTTCAATTGCAAACCCTTGTATCTCTTGGAAGAACCACCAGTTGAAGCATCAGACAACTGACCTACTTGAGCTACAGAAATGAAAATTTTCAGAACCAGTTGGACGATCCACCAGATAGAGCAACGGACAACCGGCCTTACACCGAGAAGTTAGAATCAAATTCATAAGGTTTATACATTACTCAGACAGAGAGCACTGGAGAATTGCCACATGCCAAACAAGGGAATTAAAACAAGGCCTGTACGATGGGCAACCAGTTCTAATTTTTTTGATGTGAAATAAAATATCACATATAACAGAGTAGTACATAAGAAAAGAGAAAAAAAGTGAACAAGTTGTCCAATCCAAAATCAACCAACGAAAAAAGCCGAACTGTTAGGCTTATGTATGCTTAAGCCGAACTGTATCAACCAACAAAAAAAGTGAACAGTCCAGCTTAAATATGTATAAGCCGAACTATAAGTAGCACAAAGCACTTATCCCACCATAATGCAAGAAGCAAGGAATGTCATCAAATCCTTGTTGGCTAAAGTCCACTAAGATGCTAAAAACTAGATCCAAACTCATAAACATTCCACCACCTCACATGTATCTTCTAATAATCTAGCATTTCTTCCAACCAAATGACACAGAGAGTACAAGGCTGCCTAGCTTCATGAACACTGTAAATCAGCAAATCAACTTGAAAACTTTCCCGAAGGCCAAAATTTATACACAATCCATCCTTGGCTACATAAACAACGCTATAGGTGATTTTACCACGATCCCCCGAGCTAAAAGTTGAGATTCAAGTTGATTTGGAATACAGAATTTGAAATTCATGTCTTGGAGCCAAAATAAGCGGAAGAGCGTTCCAGCACCTGTAACTCCTTGTAATCTCTTCAACCTAACTGCAAGCCTACTATATCATATCTACCCTTGTAAAAGGATTTTGTGGTAACTCTGTGTGGTATAGAGTGAGTTGATGAAACAGAACTGTGTATAGTGAAGGACTGATTTCATATCAATCTGGCAAGTGTGGGTCCGACTGACACCATCCAATGTTGTGTTTGTATTGAACAACCAACTTCACACAAGATAAATGGTGAATTGAGCACCAGGTCCATAGTCTTAGTGCAGTTTGGGTTGGAACTGCAGAGTGGATGTAGTAATCACCGAACCACTATAGATACTGTGTGCATTCTGTTCCTTCCATTTTTATTTAGGGTTAATTACACTGGAAGTCCCTAAAGTATGAGTTTTGTCTCATTTTAGTCCTCAATATTTCAATTGCATAATTTTAGTCCCTAAGATATTGAATATATTTCTATGTGGTCCCTCAAGCAGACAGCGTCCAAATTGCTAACAAATTTTTATCACAACCTTGTCATGCGATACTTAAATATGGACAAAAAATAATTTGGATTCCTCTTGACCAAATTCTTATCCAAATTTTGGTCAAAGAGCCACCCAAATTACACAGTTTTGATAATGAGCTATCCAAATTTTGGTCAAAACTATCCATATTACACATTTTTAGTCCAGAGTTACCAAAATTTTGGTCAAGAGCCACTCAAATTATTTTTGTCCATATTTAAGTATCACGTGCCAAGTTTATGATAAAAAATTATTATCAATTTGAATATTGTCTAATTTGGATGTTGTCTACTTGAGATATCACATAAAAATATATTCAACACTTCAAGGGCCAAAATGATGCAATTGAAATATTAGAGATCAAAATAAAAAATTCAATACTTTTGGGACCTCCACTACAATTAACCGTCTTATTTATTTCTGCACACTAAGATTGAAAGATAAACTGGACTTATTGAGCCATCCATCACCTTTGCATTCAGCTTCTAAATAAGGAGAGAAAAATATGTGAATATCCAATCAGTCAGGCTACGAAGTTTGGAATCAACCAATTCACACCCTCTAGATTGCCCTTTTCATTTGATGGGTATACACTTACAGAACATATAGCATTGGAATCACATTTTATGATTGTTATGCCAACTGCTACACAATCATTGCATTATCATAAAAAGGAGCTTCATTGCAATTATTCATGAATGATTTTCTGAACACACTATAAAATTGAAACCCAAGCCGTGGATATTGGGAAAAAAACTACAGCTACTCTATAGACTACACAAAAAATATATAAATAGACAAACAAAAACAATAGCTTAAAAGAAAATAAATGTAGTCAAATTTTATCAAACTAATTAACAAGTTGTTGAAAGATTGAATGAGAAAATATGAATCCATAAAGTGGGCTACAAATACAAAATAAGAGCTTCTTAGCAAACCAAAAAAGAAAAAGAAAAAGAAAATAACAGTATCAAACAGAGAACAAACCTTTTGGAGCTTCTTCAAAACTGAATCTTCAAACGTCTGATATCCAGCACCAAACAAATTTCCCTTTGGACCATCATTTTGAACTGATGTCTCAGCATGCGGAAACATAGGAGTAACAGCAGGTTGAAGAGGCTGGACAAGTAGAGGATTTGAGAGATCCCCAATCACACTCCCAGTGGCAACAACCTGAACATTGTAGTCTAAGTAATGATAAAAAATCCCGACTCATAATGAAAATTACCTAATTCAGGTCAATGATCAAACTACAGACTTACAGCTGCATCTTTAGATGCCAT
>CM042185.1:11852123-11864497 GCA_023539305.1 Ilex asprella | reverse complement strand
CTAAGATGTGTATAGGAGACAGCTATAGCATTATAATTATATATGAAATCAATATATAAATAATATGTAAGTGATAAATATAATATATGTATCTATCAAAGGATATATATACAAATAACATATAATTCAACACAAATAATTAACTCTTCATTCATTTTTTCTCATAAATTTTTAGGGATTAATTTTGGTGAGTTGGAACGAAATCTAATCTATTCATTTTTTCATCCTTCCAATTTTCTTTTCTTACCAAGCATGATTTTTATCTATCCTTCTAACTTTTCATCTTTCAAATTTTTTATTCTTTTATTATTATATCATACCAAACGAAGCATTAGGTCTGTTTAGTATGGTGGGAAATTGGGTGGATGCAATTGGAGGGTGTAAAACTAAGAAGGAAGGAAAGTTTTTCCATTGTTTGATTTGAAAGGAAAAAGTGATAGAAAGGAAAAGTGGGAGAAAACTGTATCACTTTCACCCATCATTTTCAATCTATTTGTTTTTTAGGCGGAAAGTTGGAGAGAGAAAATGGGTTTTGAGTGGAGCTAGGCTAATTTATTATAACACCCTCTAACTTTCTTGCCTTTCCAAATGTCTATTCACTAACCAATGTTTATGTAATAAGCAATGTTATGTATACAAAAAATGCACCAAATCATTTACAACTATTGGATCAATGAATTTCATCACTGATTCAATAACTACAGTTGATTTAATGCAATTTTTTTTGTACATAGAATTGTCCTTATGTAATTAGTTTAAACACTACAAAAAACCTACAAACCAAAGTATTGGGCTTTGTTTTTTTACTCTCTAGCACATTCTAGAATTAATCCTCCATGTTTAACACAACAAAACACATCCATAATTTTCACTTGTCCAACAGAAATTATATTTTTTCTATACGGGTATATTAGAACATATTTATTTGATAATATAGCAAAATATGGGATTTGAACTTTTATGCTGTGTTAAAAATTATTTTTTTAAAATAAAGGCATAATAGTAAATTAAATGTGTTTACTTTTGCCTTTCATTTCCTTTCCTTTCCTTTTTCTTCTAATACCAAATAATGGAAAGATTATCCTTTCAACTTTTAATCTACCTTACCAAACAAAAAAGAGAGAAAAAGGGTGGAAAGTTCATCCCTTCAATTTTTTCATTCCTTTTATTTTTCATTCTTCCAACCAAACATACCATTAAATTTAAGTTAATATTTTCGCTCCAATGAATTTTTCTTTTAATTTTTTTTAAATTTTTACTCAAATTTGAGTAAAAAATTTAAGACAAACTTCAGCTTACCTCTTTGTGGTTTACTTTATTTGCACATAATCTTTTTGTGGATTAAAAATGACACAACCCTTTTATAGTTGTTGGACTAAAATGCATCACTTAACTTCGTTAAAGGTAATATTAAAAGACCTCTATACCTTCCACGTTTCTTCTCCGGCAAACCCATCCCCAATTAGGGGTGTTAATCGAGCCCTTGTCGAACTTAATTTACACATAAACGAGCTGGCTCGTTTAATTATTTACTCTTAAACGAGCTTAAAATAGTGTTCAAGCTTGGCTTGATTAACAGCCCTACCCCCAATCTTCTTCTGCAATCTAACAAACACTCCATACCCATTTTAACAGATCCTCACACAAACTAAAAACATCAAAAGATAATGAAATGGCACACCATACCACCACCACTCGACATCAAACAAAAATTCAAAATCCAATCAAATACACAATTCAAAATAGAAAAATCCAACGAAGTAAAATTCCAAAATCAAACCCATATATCGCTAATTGTTATGGGTTCAAGACAAAGTTATGAACATGGATTTTAAGATGTGAATGTTGGGGTGCAAGGTATAAACAAAGCAAACTAAAAAATATAAAATGTGAATTTTAGAGAAGAAAGGGAGCAATCTGGAATTACTTTAAAAAGTGTAATGGTTACACAAGACCTCTCATATCTCTGTCTGATCTCTGTCATATACTTAATACAAAAAATAGCTAAAATATTCTAAGCCTCCTATTTATAAACTAGTTAATTGACATTATTAAGCTGGTGGTGTTGTTACCAGATCAACTACGCTTGACAATCTTAACTTATTACCCATTAAATCATTTAATTCGTCAATAAATAAATAGGTTAAATACCTATATTAATTAATATAAGTTCTAAATGAGTTGTGTAATACGATTTATTTTCATTAAGTGAGTTAATATAGATTACAAATGGGTACTCATTGAGTTGAGTATTTATCTTTTTATTATATAACACAAGTAATTAAATTAAATAAATATACTAATACACCAAAAAATACACACACATGACACCAAAAAATACACACATATATACTAATACACTAAAATATATACACTAGTCAACCCATGACCCACAGGTTGACCCATGACCCATGGGTCGACCCACAAACCAACAATAGCCCATAATTGACTCGACCCATTATGTGTGTATTTTTTTTATTAAATGTATTTTAGTTTTTGTGTTAGTATATGTGTGTGTATATTTTTAATGTATTAATTTGCGTGTATTTTGGTGTATTAGTATGTGTGTATATGTTTGTATTTTGATATACTACTAATGTGTGTGTATGTGTTTTGGTGTATTAATTTGTCTATTAAGAATTTTAATTATTTTATGGGTTAATCAGTTTAACTCAACCCGTTATAAATTCAAATCATTATAACCTATTAACTAAGTGAGTGAAAAATAGATTGAATTTATTTTAACCCAACTTATAATCAACTCAACCCGCCCATTTGCCACCCCTATGACAAACCATACAAAAGAGCTTCATAGCCAAGTTGCATGCTTCATGAAGCTTTCATCCATGTGCCAACCAAGCTCCAGTTGGTTCCAAAAGTTGGCTCTTCAATTGTTCATACAATTACCATTGTTCCAAATGCTTCTATAATATTTTATAGACGGACATAAAATTACAAATTATATCTTTAACACCCCTTCTTAATTTGTAATTTTCAAATTTTCTAAAATTGATAAAATTTCTCCAGTGGTACAGCTTTGGTAAAAATATCTACTAGCTGCCTTAGTGTTGACGAAGTCAAGTTGCAATTCTCCTTTTTGGACTAAGTCTCTGATAACATGATGTCTTAGCTCAATATGCTTTGTCTGACTATGAAATACTAGATTTTGCTCATTGCAATTGCTGACATATTATCGCAATAAATTATAGTGAGAACTTCATCTTTTTGTTCCATATCTGAAAGAATTCTTCTGAGTCATATTGATTCACATGCTGCATCTGTAGCTGCAATATACTCTGCTTCGGCTGATGATAATGCAATAGTCTTCTGTTTTTTAGAACTCCATGGAAAATATATTTTGAACCCATACAAAATATATAACCTGGCGTGCTTTTGCAATCATCGAGTAAACTTGTCCAATCACTGTCAATGTAACCGGTAAGCTTGCTTTTCTTTTCTTTGACATATCTGATGCCGAGTTTTTTGGTGCCTTGAAGATATCGTAGGATCCGTTTTGCAGCTATATAGTGTAACTTGCTTGGATCATGCATAAATCGAAAGATAAGATTAACTGAAATATATAAACAATGTCTGGCCTAGTGTTGGTGAGATAAATAAGTGAGCCCATCAATATTTGATACATAGTAGCATCAACTTTCTCTGATCCGTCATTTTATTGTAACTTTTCATTCAAGGCAATTGGAGTAGAGACTGGCTTGCAGTTGGACATGTTGAACCTTTTCAACAAAACTTCAATATATTTTTCTTGAGATAAATATTTCTCCTTTGCTTTGTCTCACTTGAATGCCGAGACAATATCTCATAAGACCCAAATCAGTCATTGCATACTCCTTCATCACAGCTGCTTTGAATTCTTCAACCATTGTTGGGTTGGTGCCGATATAGATTAAGTCATCAACATATAACCAGACAATAAGAAATTCTTGATTATCTCTTTTCTTGACATATAAGGATGGCTCACTTTGGCTCCTTTGAAAACTATTTGCTGAAAATATTTGTTGATCTTGTTATTCCATGCTCGAGGTACTTGCTTTAACCTATATAATGCTTTTCGAAGTCGATAAACTTTGTCTTCATTTCCCTTGATTAGATAGCTTGAGGTTGCTCCACATAAACTTCCTCTTCAAGTTCCCCATTAAGAAATGCTGATTTGACATCCAGCTGATAAACAAGTAACTCATGTTGTGCTGTTAATGCTAGAACTGTTTTGATTGTCTCCATTCAAACAACTAGGGAAAATGTTTCATTGAAGTCGACTCCTGACTATTATGAATAACCTTTTGCAACTTGTCGAGCTTTTTTCTTTTGAATAGATTCATCTTCTTTGTACTTGGTCTTATACACCCATTTAAGTCCAATCACCTCCTTTTCTTTAGGCAAGTCAACAAGATCCTAAGTGTGATTCTTTTCAATACTTGTAATTTCTTCGTCCATAGCTTTTACTCATATCTTTTCTTTTGATGATTCTTCGAAATTTTGAGGTTTGCCCGCAAAAATTACAACATCACAGGATTGATATATATCCACCAATAAATGTACATTTCTTGGTGGTGTTTCAAAATCAAATAAATGTGGTGATGTGCCTCCAGATGATTCTTTACTTAAACTTGGGCTATGACTCGTACTTGGAGTAGATTGAGAATTTTTACTTGGGCTTGAGTCTATACTCCTTTGTAGACTTGTAGATTCTTGGACTCTTGCAGACTCAATAAATTGAAATTCTCCACAATCTTGGACTAGATTGTCCTCCCATTGCCATGTTGTCATCTAATAAAATATGACATCCCGAGAAATCACCAGCTCTTTTATCTAGGTTGTATAGACGATATCCTTTAGACTCGTTGTTATACCCGATAAGTATATATTTCTTGCATTTTTCATCAAACTTTTCCCTTTTCTGTGAAGGGATTAAGGTATAGGCAATACATCTAAGTACTTTGAGAAGATCCATCTTTGGCCTTTGCTGAAACCACGCCTGATAAGGTGTCTTATTTAGAATTGTCTTTGTAGGAGATCGATTGAGAATATAGACAGTTGTGTTAACTGCTTCAGCCCATAAATTATTGGAAAGTCCTATGCTTCATGCCATTTCCATGATAGTGCGATTTTTCCTTTCTACCACACCATTTTGCTGAGGTGATTGTTGGACTGTACCGTCTTCTGATTCCTTTCTCCCTACAATAATTCATGAATAGACTATAGATAAATTCTCCACCACGGTCTGTCTTGAATGTCTTTAATTTTTTACCACTTTGTCTTTCTGACATAACTTTGAAATCAATAAATTTGGAAAAGGATTCTTACTTCTGCTCGAGAAAATAAATCCACATCAAGCGGATATAATCATCAACAAATAAAAGAAAATATATTTTGCTTCCAACAGATAATCGATGCATTTTCCCATAAATTCAACTATCGCAGACTTTACTAATTCTATCAATATGAGGTATACAATGCACTATATATTTTTCTTCCAGCAACCTCAGGCCTCAATAATTTAGATGCCCATATCTCAAGTGCCATAAATAGGAATCACTGATTTTTTTCAATTTCAAGTGCAAGGTTTTCATCCAGCGGCATAACAAGAGGAAAACTTTATTTGGGGCATTTGAACCTTTGCCACCATTTGATTATTCTTTTTTTCAGAAATAATGCAACCACCATTATCAAATTTAATTGCATATCCTTTTTGAAGCAGTTGCTCAACACTCAATAAATTCTGAGTCAGTCCAGGAACATAAAGAACATCAGTAGCAAATTTCATGTTATCTCTTTTTGTGTAGACAGCAATAACTCTTTTGCCTTCGACATTTTATAGCTTTCCATCGCCAATCTTTACTTGAGATGAAACTTTTTCATCCAGCTCTATAAACATCTTTTGGTTCCCAGTCATATGATTACTGCATCTACTATCCAAATACCACGTATTTTATGACTCTTGTTGAATATTCATACAAGAGAGCATGGTATCTCCTTCTTTTGCATCTAAATAATTTGTCTTGTTATAATTGAACCAGCAATCTCGTTGGGAATGAATTGATACTTTGCAGTTCTTGCATCTAAATCTGCAATCTTTGGCAATATGGTTGAATCTTTTGCAAATAATACATTGAGAATTAGAATTATCATTAGAATTCCTTTGATTGGTGTAGCATCTTCTTCTGCCTTGAGCTTGAAATGAATTTTTTCTTCCACAACTTTTTTCATACTGGCCTCTTTTTTTAAATCGCCCCCTTCCTTGATTTTCTTGCTCCATTTTTGAATTGTTTGATTCTGCAATATTGACTTTAGACTGGAATGCTTATTCCAAAGACTGATTTGTGAATGTGTTCATCTGTTTTTCGTGTCCTTGTAGAGAATTCATTAACTCATGTCGAGTCAATTCCTTGGCTTCCTCGATTGCTGCAACGATATGCTCGAAATCTTGTAGGTAGGTTATGTAGGACTTTTTCAACAATCTTTTTATCTGGAAGGGTATCTTCGTAACTTCTGATTTGATTGACAATACCAGCAACTCGGAAAAAGAATTCTTGTATTGATTCATTTTCCTTCATTACCAGTATCTTTCTTTTTATTCGCGTATTTCTTCTGATCTTCTTCTTGGCATGTTGCAAATTCTTCGTCATTTGTCGACGCTGTGAATCCACATTCGACTACATCCCACAAATCTTGTGAAATAAATAAGGTCTTCAATTGGATATCCAATACTCATAATTCTCACCCTCGAAAATTGAAATAAGGGCTTGAGCATAATTGAATGTGGAAGTGTTAGTTTCCATCATAGATATTTATTTTGAAAGGCTTTCAGGGGATTTGGAACTTTGACTCTGATACCACAATTGTTGGGGTGAAAAATGTAAACAAAGCAAACTAAAAAATATAAAATGTGAACTTTAGAGAAGGAGAGCAAACTCGAATTACTTTAAAAAGTGTAATGATTATACAAGAACTCTCGTATCTCTACTTGATTTCTCTCATATACTTAATACAAAAAATAGCTAAAATATTCTAAACCTCCTATTTATAGGTACTAGACCAATCATACAAAAGAGCTTCATAGCCAAGTTGCATGCTTCATGAAACTTCTATCCATGTGTCAACCAAGCTTTAGCTGGTTCCAGAAGTTGGCTCTTCAATTGTTCAAACAGTTACTGTTGTTTCGAATGCTTCTGCAATATTCTAGAGACTGACATAAAATTATAAATTATATCTTTAACAATGAATTTGTTATTTTGTCTTTCCATAATGTCACATGTGCTTAGGTATATATATGATATATAGACGTTTTGTTTTCCCATAATGTCACATGTGCTTTGGTATATATATGATATATAGACGTCTATAGATATATTGAATCAAAATAACTTTTTTTTATAAAAAAAAATGATTTTTGATTAGTGGATTTCTTTGACTTTATGGACTTGTTTTGCATTGTTTAAGTTTGCTTGAATGAAGTTCAAAGGTTTTGGCTGGTGGGTTATTCGATTTAGGCTTGATTGGGACAGTCAAAAGGAGAAAGTGGGTAATGGTGGAACTGAATGATGACGGAGAGGGGAGATCTCTCTGTGTGTATATGTGTGTTGTGTGTGTATGAGAGAGAGAGATAGAGAGGGTGTGCATTACAATAGCTTATTGAAAATCTTAAGGAAAAAAAATGCAGAGACTTAAAAGGAAGAAGAGATGAGGAAGAGAATTATTTTCATTGCACTTTCTTCTGCTGTACATACACCTATATATACTAATTACAAATGAGCAAATAATTGCACACCAAACTTATTCATCTAAATGTTTTACACATAAGAGAAGTTTTCCTAACTAACTGCTAGCTGCCTTAGGATTCTTCTAGTGAGCACTGCAGGATCCTTCTAGTGTACGTAGTCAAGCTGAGCTGGAGAATGAATGATCAGTGGAAGCAGCTGAGTTGGAGGCTGCAGCTGAACTAGCTACATTCTCTGTGTATTTTAACACCCCCCCACAAGATGGAGAGTATATATTGCATACTCCCAACTTGAGAAGTAAAGAGTGAAAAGTTGAAGATGTCAAAGCTTTTTTCATGATGTCTGCAATATGAGAATATGAAGGCATGTAGGCAATAGATGACAATCTAACTTAATGTGTTTTGTTCTTTCATGGAATATGGGGTTTGCTGCAATGTGAAGTGTTGATTGATTGTCACAATAAAGAATGACTGGTGTTTCATGAGGTATAGAAAGGTCATTGAGTAAATGTCTAATCCAAGTGAGTTCACAACAAGTTGTTGCCATTGATATGTACTATGCTTCAGCTGAACTTCTTGAGATTGTAGTTTGCTTCTTGGATTTCCATGAGACAAGTGACCGACCAATGAAGACACAATGGCCAGTTGTAGATGTTTTGGTATCTGGACATGAAGTCCAGTCAGAATCACAGTAAGCTGTTACCTATAGGGATGAAATGGAAGGGAAGAAAAGACCCTGCGCTAGAGATCTCTTGATGTATTTAAGTATCCTGTTTACAACATTAACATGAGGGACACGAGGGGCTGCCATGAACTGGCTCAATAAATTCACCGAATAAGAAATGTTAGGTCTTGTGATGGTTAAGTAGTCTTCCAATGGCTCTTCTATACAAAGACGGTTACTCAGAAGTTCTCCATCATATTTGGAGAGTCTGTTGTTCTGTTCCATGGGCACCTTAGGCTTGCACCCAATTAAACCAGAATCTACAAAGATGTCTAGTGCATACTTCCTTTGACAGACTTGTATTCCATGAGAATTTCTGGCTACTTTTAAGCCAAAAAAATATTTGAGAGATCCCAAATATTTAATTTTGATCGAATTGAGTACTCAAAAACTCCTTCGATTGTGATATGACATGATTATCATTGGAAACAACTATAATATCATCCACATGAACCAATAATACCAAGAAAGAAGTATATGCCTTCTTAACAAACAAACTGTAATCTGAATGAAATTGAGTAAAGCCGTTAACTGAGTAAGGATGATGAAAACTTAGCATACCATTGTCTGGATGCTTGCTTTAGTCCATACAAACTTTTCTTTAGCTTGCAAACCTTAGTTTCTCCTTTAACATAATACCCAGGGGTGGCTGTATATACATTTCTTCTTCTAGTTTCCCATGTAGAAATGCATTGTTCACATCGAATTGATGCAGAAACCAGCCTTTGACTGCAACCAATGCTAACAGAATTCTGATTGTTCCAAGCTTTACTACTGGAGAGAAGGTGTCATGGTAGTCAAGTCCCTCTTGTTGGGTATAGCTCTTTGCCACTAATCAAGCTTTATACTTTTTCACAGTCCCACCTGAATTATACTTTACTTTGTACACCCATTTTGAGCCAATATTATTTTTTCTTTTGGCAAATCTATGAGTTCCCAAGTATTGTTGTACTCCAAAGCTGCAATTTCACTATCCATGGCTTTACACCATTCCAAATTTTTTGCAGCCTCTTGATATGTATTCGGCTCATGATGATTTAGGATTGCTGTAGCAAAACTAGCATACTCATGTGAAAGTTCATCATATGACAAGAATGAAGACAGGAAGTAGAGATGACCTGAGTTCTTGGAGTTTGTTTGAGAAGAATGAGGCACAATGACTTGGTGATAATAGTAATCTTTTAGATACTCTGGCCTTCTACTTGTTCTATCTGTCATGTGAAAAAAAGAACTGTTTTACCATTCTGTGAATCTTTCTATGGGAACAGAAATGTAAGGAGAGTTGTTGATGTCCGATGAAGAAGAAGAAGAAGGTTCTTCTGATTCAAGTTGTGAATCAGTGGATGAATGTGCATGATTGCTAGAAACTCTGAAGGTACTGGAACTGGCATAGATGTATCTGTTGAGAAGGGTTGAACAAATGTGGGTGATGAAGAGACATCAAAGAAGTGATATATTGAAGAATAATTATGTGGAGATTACTAATCTGTCTTATAGGGAAAAATGTTTTTTATGAAATACAACATCCCTTGAATGAAATATTGAATGAGTCTCTAGGTCTATTAACTTGTAACCTTTGACTCCAAAAGGATAGCCTAAGAATACACATTTTTTGGCTCTAGGATCAAGCTTATGTCTACTCTGTCTCAGTGTAGAAGCATAGCACAGGGAACCAAAGACCCTTAGATGTTTATATGTTAGTTTGGTTTTGAAGAGGAGCTAATATGGAGATTGGTTCTGCAAGTTGGGTGAAGGGGTTCTGTTTATCAAATAGGCAGCAGTTAACACACAATCATTCCAGAAATCAACAGGAGTTGCTTAATGAAACATAAGGGCTCTGGCTACATGGAGAATATACTGATGCTTCCACTCAACAACACCATTTTATTGGGGGGTTTCTACATAGCTTGTTTGATGAATAATTTCCTTTTTCCATAAAGAGTTCTCTCATACTTAACTCATTTCCTTTGTCAATCCTAATTATCTTAAATTTGGATTGAAATTGGGTCTCTACAAGGGAACCAAAGAATTGTAGAAATGGTCTAGCTTGGGATTTTGCCTTCATTAAGTAGAGCCAGGTGCATCTTGTAAAATCATCAACAATGGTGAGGAAATATCTTGAATTATCATAGGCTATATGTGTGCTGGGTCCCCATATATCACAATGAATCAAGTCAAAAGTATTATGTGACTTGTGTTCTTTACTAGGAAATGGAAGCCTATGAAATTTGGCCAATGGACAAACTGAACAGGGAATTTTGTCATTGATGAATTGAACATTTTACAAATCATTCTTTAACAAAACAAGTATTGAATCTGAGAGATGACTTAGTCTACAATGTCATAAATCATATTCAGACTGAGAACTAACTAGCTGAAACATAAAATTGTTTACAAGGAAGACCAGATAAAGTTGTATTAAGAGATATGGAGGAAGTTGGTGTCTGGTACAAGCATGACTCTAATTTTATGTATGTTGATAAAATTGTGTAGATTGCAAATTTAAACTCCATTAAAATCTAAATCGTCCGTAAAAAAGATTTCATAAAAGTGAAGCGTTAAAAAAAATTAAGTGCAACTGAAAAAGTTCATCACTAAATAATATTATTTTTTACCAAATATTCATGTTGAAGTCAACTGCTAATTACACTCGATTCATACACACATGGGCGGCCCAACAAATTTGGATGCCCTAGGCGAGAATATGAAAGTGGGCCTTATTAATAGGCAGTAATTATTAAAATATATACATTTAAAAGATATTTTTCTAGCTTTTTGAGATGCAAAAACATTGATTAAATTTTTTATATTCAAGGTTTGTTAATATATCTTTTTCAATAGATAATATAGCTAATTTATTTAATCTTTATTGTGACATAGTTGATCAGAGATAAAATTTTATCAATTTAAGTTTTGAAAAAAAAATTCAGCCGAAGCAACTGTCATTAGTATTATTAAAAAAAAAAAAAATTAACGTTAAATCCTTACCCAAAAAAAAATCTAGCGTTAAATATGTTATTTGCTTAATTCCTTCACAGACGAGAGATGGAGAGAGATATATTATCCTTCCTTGTTGTAGAAGTCTAGCAATCTACTGCAGTTCGTAAAGTGAAACAATTTTTTAAGTAAGTTGTTAAAGTGTTAATAGACCTATCAATAAAATTTGGGCCCTCTCAAACTAGCCTATTCAAAATATATGAGCAATGTTATGTAACACAAATTTACATCTCAAATGAAGGGGGACAATTAGATCAATAGATCTCATTTAAAAAAGTTAATGAGACTCACTAATCCAACCGTCCCCTTTTATTTGAGATGCAAATTTAGATTGTAAATTTATGATACATAATATTTTCCAAAATATATATACTCATAATTAAAACTCTTAACCAGGGGCCCCAAAATTTTGTAAAAATTGGGGGCCCTAGGCGGCCAACTAAGTGACCTAGGCCTAGGCCCGGCCCTGCATACACATATAGAGATATAATAGGTAAATTATATTTTTAATTTGAGAATCAATTTAAACAATATATTCATCTCAAGTTGTTTCTCATCGATCTTAAAAAATTGACCTTAACATGTTTTAATATTTTATATCTAAATTACAAAGTTATTAAATAAGAATTTAAGAAGAAAGTGTAATAATACCTCTAGAGTTCAATTGGTGAATCATCAATCTTCGAAAATTAGAGATAAGTTGTAGGCGAATTACAAACAATTTAAATTTTGAATTACGAATTTAGAACCAAACGAACTCACAAATATATAAATCAAGTCCAATTTTAAGAGGGGCACAACTTTTTTCGGAAGGTAAATGTATTAATAGAACAAGGGAATCAACCACAAAATGTACAATGGAGTCACGTAGGACTCAAAGACAAGCAACAAACCCAAAAGTCAAGGCTTCAAAAC
>CM042185.1:11834821-11852023 GCA_023539305.1 Ilex asprella | reverse complement strand
ACTATGCGATTGTGTTCTAATCTGATTCGTGTTATTTGTAGGACTTGAGTACCGGGAGGATTATTATCATGCGATATGAGAAAGATGTACTGTATTATCTATGCGCTACGTCTACACTTGCTTTATCTTTATATGTTCATAGTTTGCATGTTAGTATTTTACCTAGTACTTGTCATTATTATTTTTGTCACATACTATTCAATTGTGGCATAACCATTTTGGGCATATAAATTTTAAATATTTATGTATGCTATTTCCTACTTTAAGTAATGCTTATGTTGGTGATAAACTTGATTGTATTATATATTTCATATCTAAACATGTTAGGACCAGTTATGTTTCTCGCGTGCACCTGGCACCCAGGCAATTTGACCTAATACACTCTGACATTTGGAAACCCTTCCCTGTTATTGTTGTGTCGGGTGCTTGATACTATATGACATTTACAGATGACCATACCCGCTATACTTGGGTTTACCTTTTTGCATAAGAAGTTTAATGTACTCCCTGTCATCACTTAGTTTCTACAAATGATTAATACATAATTCGATGTCATTGTTCGTACTCTTCATTCGAATAATGCTAAAGAATATGTGTCTAATACCTTAGTGTCTCACCTTTTTTCCTCAAGGCATCCTTCCGTAACTCACTTGCTCATATATTCCTGAGTAAAATGGAGTTGTTGAAAGAAAAAATAGGAGTCTGATAGGGATGGTACGTTGTAAGCTTAAAGGTATGGGGTGCCAAAATTTCATTGGTATTTTGTTATTTTGACTTCTACCTTTTTGTACCATCGTACACTAAATCATGTTCTTCAGCATACGACTCCTTTACAGGTCTTATTCCCTAAGCTGGCACTTTTTCTAGTCCCTCCTCATGTTTTTTTATATACATGTTTTGTTCAGAATCAGTCTCCTACTTGCCATAAGCTTGATTCGTTGTATCTTTGTAGACTATTGTCATCAATTCAAGGGATATTAATGTTATGATCCTATCAAGCAACATATGTATCACAGTCTAGATGTTACCTTTTTTAGCATATTTCTCATTTTTCTTTCAATCATGTGTTTGTCCCTCCAGTTGATGATACTTTTTTTTATTTTTCATTACCACAGGAACCAGAGTCACCAGTCATTATCACTACAGAGTCACCAATCTTTCCTCCTTTGTAGGTTTATGTTCATCACCCTAGTTCTCATCTCCTGCTGATATCTCCTTTACCTCAAACAATGAAGATAATATTTCTCAATTTGTTGGGCATAGTGATGTTCTTGTTATTAGTACTGATGAAATTGTAGGTAATGAGCGAGTTCCTTTACCTGATGAGACTTTATCAGTGGAAGATGATGATTTAGGACATCGTTATTTGTGGTGTGATCACAGTCCAGTTGTTCGTTATAGTTGGGCCGCCAAAACTTTATATCCAATATCTGGTTATGTTTCTTATTGTGATTTGTCTCCTACATGTTGAGCAGATACGCCAATTCCTTATTCTATTTCATATGCTATGAAGGAGCCTTAGTGGGTTCTTGTTATGCAGGCAGAGATGGATGCTCTTCAACGTAATCATACATGGGATCTTATTTTTTTACCTTTAGGGGTAAAGCTTATTGGTTGTCGTTGGTGTTACACCCTAAAATTTATTGCGGATGGTACTATTGATTATTACAAGGCTAGGCTTATGGCAAAAAGCTTTACTCAGGTACCAAGGCATGATTTTAGTGCTACCTTTGCCTCTGTGGTAAAATTGACTAGCATTCAGTTGATTATTTCTTTGGCTATGGAGTACTTTTGGCCCCTTCATCAGTTGGATATGACGAATACGTTTCTTCATGGTGATCTGGACGAGACTATTTATATGGATGCACTACCAGGATTTCGTGGTGAGGGGGAATATGCTAGGAAGGTGTGTCGACTGCGTAAGCCTTTTTATAGATTGAAACAATCACCACGAGTCTGAATCTCTTAGTTTAGTGGTGTAGTTGTATGTTTAGAGTTCACCAAAGGTCATTCTGATCATGAATGCTCCATTCAATCGAATACTTATAAACAGTGTGTCATCCTTTTGGTACATGTGGACGATATTATTATTATTAATTTATTATTAGAGATGATGTTTTTAGGATTGCACAAGTCAAGGTAGACCTTGGAAAGACCTTCAATGTGAAGAATCTTAGATTTCTGCGGTACTTTTTTGGGATTGAGGTTGCTCATAGCAATAGGGGTATTGTTCTTCGTCATTGGAAGTATGTTCTGGATCATCTCTCAGACATTGGGATGCTGGAGTGCAAACATGCATCATCACCTATGATTCCAAAACTGAAAATTATTGTTGAAGGTGAGAAGTTGAGAGATCTGACTATCTATCAGAGGTTGGTAGGCAGACTTATCTACCTAGCCAACACTAGGTCAAACATTTTATTTGCGGTTAGTCGAGTTAGTTAGTTCATGCACATGTCTTGTCAGTCTCATATTGATGTAGTTTATCATATTATTTGGTACATCAAGTCTTGTTCTGAAGTTGGGTTGCTCTATGCAACACGATCTCAGACTGGTTCTCTAGCATGTATTCATATTCAAATTATGGGAAAACCTGTGATGATCGATCTACTATAGGGTTCTATACTTTTCAAGGGACTCATCTTATCTCTTAGAAGAGCAAGAAGTAGGCGGTTGTCTCTCGCTTGTAAGCAGAGGCAGAGTATTGGGTACTGACACTTAGCACGTGTGAGATTATATGGCTACGATCGATTCTTGGCGAGTTAGGATTTTCAATGACTACTTCATTCACATTATATTGTGATAATTGATATGTTATTCAACTCGATTCTGACTCTGTAATACATGAGAGGATGAAACATATATAGATCGATGTTCACTTTATTTGAGAGAAGGTCAAATGTAGTATTGTCACTCCATCATTTGTGGGGACTAATGATAAGATTACAGATGTTTTCACCAAACCGGTCACTCTAACCATTCTCTGGGACTCTGTTATCAAGCTTGACTTAATTGACATTTTTGCGCGTAGCTTGAGGGGGAGTTTTGGAGTTATAGTCTAGTTTGTTACGGTTTTTTCTTTTTTTACCTTTACTATGACTTTTATGTCTTACCTAGACCAAAGGAATGTTCAAGTCATTTTCTACTATTATTTGGCTATATATACGGTGTTTTACACTTATTTTGTATCCCTTTTTAACTCACTAATATATCTACTGTCAGTAATTCAACCAACAACCAAATAAACATAAAAGGAGCACTCACAACCAAACCTCAGTTAACTCAAAAAGGCGAGGATTTGTTCAAGGGAACAATAATACTTCGAAAAATTCTACTCTAGGTTCCTCACAAAACTAGCCCCCCATATATGTTTCTAAGGATGAAGCACTTGTTTTTCAAATCTGCCATAAGAATAATCATACCGCACTTAAGTGCTTCAACCAATTCAACCACTCATTCACATCTAATGCGATTCTATAAACACTTGCAACTATGACAATGACTGATAAACAAGACTCTGCTTGGTTCCTATATGCTGACACTACGAATTATATTACCAGTGACCCAGGTAATCTTTGTTCCTTAACTTCTTATCGTGGATCTAATCTTTTCATGGTGGGAAATGGACATATGTCACCAATTACACAAACTGGTCACACCACTCTTGGTTCTGGTAATTCTTCCATTTAGTTACATGTTGTACTACTTGTTCTTGGTATCAAGAAAGATATGTTATTTATGACTAAGCTTACATCTAATTTTTCTCTCACTTTTTACGTTTGATGGAAATGGTTTTGTGATAAAATACTTGACGACCAATTGAGTAGTTGCACAAGGGAGTAAACGTGGTGGACTATAAGCTCTTGATGGTGCTCCAATGGGTTTTTTTTTCTCACATCACTTTTAACAGGTTGATTGTGTTTGTTGGCATCATCGTCTCACTCATCCAAATCATCGGATCCTTAATCATTTGTAGTCTCGCAAGCTTATTCTTTTTGATTCACAAAATAAAAACCCTTTTCATATGTACTGCTTGTCAAATGGGAAATTCATGTCGACTTCCATTTTTGCCTCTTGAGCATGAAATAAAAACCCCATTTTTTAAAGTACATTGAGATTTATGAGAGTCGTCTCTAATTAGATCTAGAGAGCAATTTCGGTCCTATGTTATTTTTGTCAATGAATTCATAGGCTTTACTTGGTTTTTTCCAATACGCTAGAAGTCCAATTTCTTTGGTTGTTTTGATCAGTTTTGTAAGTATGTGGAATGCCAATATGATGCTAAATTCATGTGTTTCAAAGCGACAAAGGGTGAATTTTTAAATCAAAAATTTAAACAATTTTTGGCAAATTAAGGCATCCATCATCTATCTGCATGCCCTAAAACACTGAAACAAAATACAAATCCTGAGGATAAACATCGGTCAATCACATAATTAGATCTCACCATGATGTTTCAAGCTCATCTTCTTTCTCGTTTTTGGGTTAATTATTTTTCCACGACAATCTTCTCGATTAATCGATTACCATCTTCTATTATTGGAATAGACTCTCTATTTTATTGACTTTATGGTAGACACCCTGATTATTCTACGCTCCATGCGTTGGAATCAAAATGTTTCCCTTATCTTGGTGACTATCGACAAAACAAATTACAACCCAAAACACAAATCACTTCCTTGTGTATTCATTAGCTATAGTACCAAACATAAAGGCAATATATGTCTTTATCTCTCCCTCAGCGAACAGATATATATCTCTCATCATGCTGTGTTTGACGAATTGGTTTTACCTTTCTTCGAGCTCACTAAGTTGTATGACCATCTTGTTTTTCGATGGTGAAACATGTACCTTCTCTGATTGCAACAACTCATTATTTATGCTACAGTGGCAAATTTCACACCAACTAGGTCTAAATCTGTCCATCCTTAGTCAACATTCAAACCCCCAACTAGGTGTGGCATATCGACTGCTTGCATAAAAGCTTGGTCTTGTACATTAGTTGTTTGCATAATAGTTGCGTTGAGACCAACACCTCCTTTATCGACATTGCCAGCCTCAACTGGTTCTAGATCATCATTTGTGGATATCTTTGCTACCCAAATTGTTGAATTCCCAGTAGCCCCGTTATCATCTATGTCACAACAGTTGGTTCCTTCATCGTCCCTTGTTTCCCCTAGTTCGCACACTTCATGTTTGGATGCCCAACCACTTCTCCTTCATTGTATGACCACCCGCTTGAAGGTTGGAGTAAGAAAGCCTAATCTTAAGTATCTTAACTTCCATGCTGAATGGTGTAGTCATTTCCTTCGAAATCGCATTTGATCATGGAAACCAAACTTCATCCTGGTTGGGTAGCAATAATGGATGAAGAGTTCACTGTTCTTGCTTCAAATCAAATATGGACTCTTGTCGCCAAGGGGTTTAATCAATTCGATGACATTAATTGTAACACCCCACCCTCCACATGGCATAATATTGTCTGCCTTGGGCCCACTGGCCCTCACGGTTTTGTTCCTCCCAGTACCTCTAGAAAAATGCCTTATGTCATGTAAGGCGAGAGGCTTACTTATAAACCTAGCAACTTTTTCCTCCCTAACCGATGTGGAATAACATGATCTCACAATCCACCCCCTTAGGATTGCACGTCCCCGTGCAGCAGCTTGCCACCTACTTACCCGCCCATTACACGCAAGCACGACAGGGTCCCACACTCAATCTAGGCGAGGGTCGACTCTGATACCAATTTGTAACACCCCACCCTCCACATAGCATAATAATGTCCGCTTTGAGCCCACTGGTTCTCACGGTTTTGTTCCTCCCAGTACCCCTGGGAAAAGGTCTTATGCCATGTAAGGCGAGGGGATTACTTATAAACCCAGAAACTTTCTCCTCCCTAACCGATGTAGGATACCAGGATCTCACATTAATTTTTCTGAAAATTTTTCACCGGTCAAAAAATCAGAAGCATTCATTTTGTAATAACCATGTCGGTTGTCAAAGGATGGGAAATTCACCAACTTGACATGAAAAATGCATTTCTTTCACATATATCTTTCTCAACCCGTCTACTTGAAGCAACTACCAGGCTATGTTGATCAAGCCTATCCAAGTCATATTTGCCAACTTTAGTTGTGCATTGTATGGCATCAAACAAGCTCCCTGAGCTTGGTTTGATTGTCTCAGTGGATTTTTTCTCATGATCTGTTTTTATTATAATATTGTCGATCCCGTCTTATTCATTTGTCATTCCCATCATGGTATATATATATATATATATATATATATATATATATTTATATTTATCAAACATCATGGTATTCTTGTATTACTTCTTTACGTTGATGACATGTTTATTACCAATGATAATCCCTCATGAATTTGTTGGCTTATTTCTCAAATAGCAAATGAGTTCTCTATCAAGTATCTCTACTTCCTTAATCATTTTCTGGGCATCGAAGTCCATTAATTTTCTCAAGGGTTATTCCTCTCTCAGACACACTATGCTTTGGATCTTTTGGAAAGTGCTTCTATGGGTGCTTGCAAACCCCTGTCAACCTCTATGTCTTTTCAAAGGTTGCATGTTCTCTCAGTGTTGAGTCATATCCTGATCCCACTCATTATCGTACTATTGTTAGGGGTTTGCAATACCTTACATTTACTTGCCCAGACATTTTATTCAATGTTAACTTTGTCTGCCAAGTTTTACATGCTCCAACAATGGCACATTAAGTGCTTGTTAAGCACATTTTATGTTATGTACATGGAACTGCTCACTTTGGGTTGTGCTTTTTTTGCCTCTAGCACTTTTGACTTGTATGCCTTCTCAGATGCCTATCGGGCTTGTTGCCGTATGAGTCATCACTCTATAAAGGGGTTGTGTACCTTTCTCGGCATAAATTGCATCTCTTGGAGTGCTAAGAAGCAATCCACAGTAGCCGATCTAGTGTCGAGGCCAAATATAGAGCTATGGTATCCACCATTGCAGAACTCATTTGGCTATCAGTTTTACTACGTGAGCTTAATATTTCACTTTCTTGTTCTCTGCTTCTACATTGTGATAACATAAGTGCCTTATATATGACAGTCAATCTGGTGTTTCATGGTAGATCAAAGCACATTGAATTAGTCTACCACTATGTCCATGAAAAAAGTTGCACTTGGCTCTCATGAAACACGTTTTACTCTTTCTCAACGCCAGCTTACTGATGTGTTCACAAATCCATTGTTTAAAATTGCATTCTTGGATTAGCACAACAAACTTGGCTTTTGTCCTAAACCTCAGCCATGTTTGCAGAGGAGTGATAGATAACATTACTAATTGCTAATTCAAATTCAAACAATTTTTGTGGATTAAGTGATATAGTTTATCTAATTTTCTTCTTATGTTCTTCTGTGATGTACATACCCACTTAGATAGGTCACATGCTTATTGTAATAGGTTTTATATAAATGGAATACAAGTCTCTATCTACCGTCACCGAGAGATAGAATGTGTAGTAGCTTGCCAAAAGGCTTTGTGAGGTAAGAAGATGTTACAGCTTCATTTGTTGCATCCCACATGGAGTCGACAGGGCGAGTGACTGTGCTATATATATGGTGTGCTCCCCCTTAATTGTCAAGAAACTTTTCTAGGCGAAAGCTTAGAAGAACAAAATTGTGAAGATGTATAGGCACTCAAAGAAAACAATATCTTGACAATTGGGCACGGGTCGTTACATGTGGTATTAGAGTTGACTCTCCTACAATCAGTGGGGGAAGGGGGGAAGGATCCATGTGGGCCTCACGATGACTTGTGGCTTCTAAGGGGGTGGAGTGTAATAGCCTGCCAAAAGGTCTTATGAGGTGAGGAGCTACTGCAGTTTCACATGTTGCATTGCACATTGACTCGACAGGGTGAGTGACTAGGCTACATATGTGATGTACTCACTCTTAACTGTCAAGAGACATTTTCTAGGTGAAAGCTTAGAAGTACAAAACCATGAGGGCGTATGGACACCTAAAGTGGATAATATCTTCACAGTTGGGGTTGTCCGTTATATGGTTTCTCTAAACTTCTTTAGAGGGTTGAATCGATGACTTCGTGTGTTATTGTAGAGGAAAGAGAGGGAACTTAAGACTGAATAGAAACTAAAAAGATTCATCATATTGAGTCATATGAGAGGAATTTAATAAAAAAAATTAAGTAATAAAAGAATCCCTCTTATTTTCCAAAATATGAAGTAATTCCTAAAAACTTGGCAACTTTTCTACTTTAAGTAAGTTATTTGATTCCGAAATAATTTTTGTTTTAGTAAATTATTCCAAATTTTTTTGTAACATTGATGAGTGAAAATTCCCTCCATAAACTCGATCTGAATGAGTTCTGTTTGTTTCACATCATTAAAGAAATTAGAGCATTTTCAGTAGACTCTTTATTCACACTCAACTCTCTATTTTAGAGAGTCAATCACCAAAAATCAAGTTTCAATAAACTTTCTATTTAGCAACGTTTTAAAAACTGGTCCGACCCAACAGGTTGACCTGATGAACCGGGTCAATCTCCTTATTAGAACGTTTAAGCTTAGAAACTAGACATAACTCGTTAAATCAGATGGGTTTTGACGTCAACCTGCTAAATCGGACTATTTTAGCGAGTTGACCAGATTACAAATGCTATAAAAAAACCAACTTTTGGAGTTATTTGAGCATTTTTCTCCCATATCGTTTTGTACCCATCCACCACCCATCTCTTTTGTCTGCTGCCTCTCTCTCTCTCTCTCTCTCTCTCTCTCCCATTGTAGCTGTCGAACTCGAAGCCTCTCACTCTTAGTGTAACTGTCAAACTCAAAGCCTCGAATCGAAGGAATCATCCCTCTATCACCATCATATAATCATCTCTCAAAATCATCTACCACCATCAGTCGATTGATTAATGATTTTCTTCACTTGTTTTGCTTCTCATAGATCACTGCTTTGTTCCCCATAGACCATTGTTTTGCTCGCTCGGGCCTTCTCAACCGGTACATCTTTCTTTCTCTGGTATTTTACTGTTGACTGTATTGTAGACTAGCTTAGTAAATTAGTTGATGATACTTGATATTGCATATGAAATTTAGGGCATTGCTTAGTTATCAATTCAAAAAACTATGCAATTGAGAGTTTAAGGAGTTGAAATTGAGGTTTTAATCTGTTTGATTGAGAGTTAGGTGGAGGTGAAATCTTACTGCCAAATTGAGCAACTATCCTTATCTAATAGGTAATATGATATCTATCATCACATCACAAAACAATTGCTAAAAAGGACCCTCCTTATAGTGCACCATTCTTTGAATTATTCGGTCATGCAATACTTATTGAATAGGTAGCAAAGTGGAATAGGAAAGGGGCTAGTGCGGTTCTTCCTCCATCAGATTAGGCATAATCAACAAGAGAGAGCCAAGCAAGGGTTACGAGAGAAGTGGATCATTTCACAATTACCCAAACTCGAGCAAGGGAAGCAACAATTATTGATTACCTGACTGAACCACCAAGAGCTTCTTCTATGGCAAAAATGCCTTTCTCTGTCCATGTTTTTTTTTAATTGAGTTACAACTTAATTGTTACTGATTTATCTGTATGATTAGGAATCTATTTCGTGATTTGGGGGTTTTTGTTTGATCTAAAATATACTATGCATGCTATTTTTATAACTTTTGTGATATTTTAGCATATTTATTATTATTAATAATAATTATTTATTTTTTATTATCTTACAGGTTTGACCGGTGACCCAACGGTTGAACCAATGACTCACTACCAAGGTTGATGTCCAGGCTGGGTTTTAAAACTACACTATTTAGGCTAGTTAAAGTAAAAAGTTTTATTTGATTCTCTAGATTTGGAAAGCCTAACTCAATCCTTATTCTACTTGCTATTTCAAAAACTTATTGGAGATGCTCTTAGCCAAGAAATTAATTTAACCAATTTCCTACCCAACAAATCCAAAACAAATACCTAATAGGTCTACAGAAAGTTGGCATCGAAGGCCAGAAATTAGACCCAACAAGAATAAGAGTTATTGTCCTCTGCTATATCCCATATATTTGTGCTAATATGCACTGACTACCTAAAACTTTAAAAACATATCAATTGGACGTTACCAAGGACTTGCCATCTACATCACTCTTATTAAGGATATTGATGTTTTTACTTGTGCTACTAGAATCAGTATCACGAATCAAGAACGTAAGCCGGTCTGAGTTAAGAATTAGACCGGTTGTACGATAATACCGGTGAAAATTGTAAAAATTGACCACTTTTTTGGTAAAACCATTGAACCGGACGGTTCGAATGCAAAGACCAAAATTGAAAAGTTAAAAACCAAGGGGTTATTTGTTTGTTGCTTTTATTTCTTGTTTTATGTTTTGTTTTGAATTTTTGCCAAAAAAAACAAATAAAAATATGTTTGGTAATTATTTTTGTTTTGGTTTCATCTAAATTGTCTTGGAAACAAGCAAAAAAAATGGGAATAAAAAATTGATGGCGTGCTTGGTTTGCATATCAAAAGACAGTATCTAAAAACAATTTTCGAAGATAAAGTTTCAAAAATTATTTTTCAGTATTTTTCGTGTCACAGAACTTGTTTGGTTATATAATTCTAAAAACTGTTTTGCAGAACAAAAAATAAAAAACATATTTGGACAGTAAGACATAAAATAATGAAAACAGAGATGATGTTTGGATTGAATGTTTCACTGCCAAAACATTATATTACAAATTATAACATAATACAGACCATTGTTCGTACATTGAAGCTCCACATTATATTACAATGAGAAAGCTAATCATTTCTCCACCATACTAATCACAATTAAAAACAATAAGAACAACACGACAAAATTACAAAAAGACATTACACCTATAACATAAACAAATGAGCCAACGCTTATGATACACAACTGATTGTAGGCGGTGTTGGTATTCATCAACCCAAATAAATACATTCATATGGTCTCTACTAAATGGAAACCTATAAAAATAACGGTCATCATTCCTCACTTACGAGCTCTGAAAACCCTCACGTGGCCAGCACCATGTGCGCATAAAGGACCTGTAGCATTATCCATGTGGTCTTCAATTAATAAAAAAAAAATCAAATACCATTAACATGTATTCCCATCAACAAATTACATAAATGAAACACAAGTCATATAACTTATGTCATCACACATAAATATGACATCCAACATAATACAAATAGTATTCCATAGCATTCATGTACTAGTAATAACACTTAATAATTTTAATATTACATAATGACAATGTACTAGTAATAAAATTTTAACAACATAAAATTTTAACTACCATGAGAAACAACAGTCCACATACTTGCAGCCATTGTATCCCTCAAGTGCGACATAGCATTGAGTTGTGATGATGACATTCAATTCAGTCAATCGATGATGGTTGGAACTCTGTACATTGTCTAAAGGGACGTCTTCATTTAGAAATCGCTGAAAGTAAATGTCACCTTCTAAATGCATACGAACAAAATTATGAACTGGACAACATGCTGTTACAATGGTTGGTTGGCGTGCAAGTTTGTATTTTGGCATTGTATTTAAAATAGGAAATCTCGCTTTCAACACACCAAAACATCTTTCAATAACATTTCTCAATGAAGAATGTCTATAGTTGAATAGCTCTCTAGGTCCACGTGGTACACGTCTATTACCATTACGATTAGGAATGTGATATCTCTTGCCATGATATGGCGAGAGAAATCCAGGCATGTTTGTGTAGCTAACATCTACCACATAGTACATCCCTAATCCAAAAACACATTGTCAACATTAGATACTTAACATCATAGGTTTGATTACAGGAATTAAATCAATATACCCACCAAACTTTTGGCGACATAGGAAAGTTGACTTCACCTTTTGTTATAGCATCCATAAAAACATGTGAATCATGTGCATTACCTTCCCAACCAAGCATGACAAATACAAACCTCATGTCAAAAGAACAAGCTGTCATCACATTTTGGGTAATTGTTGTTTTTCGACCACGATATGCCTCATGTTTAGAAGCAGGGGTCCATGCAGCTATATGAGTATCATTAATTGCACCAATACAATCCTACATTTATAAAGTGTGTTTTTAGTAGTACAATAAAATATATGTAACATGGAAAGTATCGGTACCTTAAAACATGGATAATATAGTTACCTTAAACCATGGATAGTATCGTTCATCATATAATATCTCAGGTGGAGTTTCGTATGGAAGTTGTGGCGGAATTATTGACACCCCTAGACTGGCTAATGCACGCATAACCTTCTTGAATTGGCGATTGATAGTTTAATTAATGGTCTAAGTATAAATTGTGCCTTTTTTTGGCCTCTCTAGTTATTTGCCCTACTTAACCCTCTTCTTCAGTTAAGCTCTGGCGAAACACATGCGACACATCCAACGAAACGCGGGCAAATCACAAGCTTGACTTCTCCTGCAACAAGTAACCATAGATCTGTTGTTTTTTATATATATTTTTGTTGCCTTGATTTTTTTAATAGGGTTTGTGTTTGTTAAATTTGTTTGTATTTTTCGTTTTTACCTTTAGATCTATTGTCTAACAACTCCAGTGAACCGATCATGATGTTTCGGTGACTTAAATCTCATAGATCTGATTTTATTTTATTTTTTTGCCTTGAAATTATTTCCGATGACTGCTTGGTCTGGCTTGGGCATTATGTTTTCTGTTTTTCATGGGGATTCTATTTTTTATGACTGCTTGGTCTGGATTGGTCTGTTATTTTTGGTGACTACTATTTTTGGTGACTTATTTATCTTCTTTTATTGGAAATAAGTGTTGAATTTTTTCTTGATTTGGGTCTCAGTTTTATGCACTAATTACACCTTATTGAAAATTGAAAGGCTTCATGTCCTTTAGGTTTAGTTTTACTGCTATGCCTACGATCCATAACATATGATATTTGTTGTTTAGTTTACTTCTCCATTTTTTCCTTTCTTCTTGAATTTGATGATTGTGCCTACCATATCTATTTTTGTTACAAAATTATTGTTCCAGGATGTTTCTGAACTTTTGCATCTTATTGATGTTTTCAACTTCCTTTGTTTGGCGGCTTTGGTTATACTAGATGACTTTGGAATTTGTAGCATACATAGGTGTGCTCTTTAGAGTTCTATTGTGAAAATGATATATACATATGTTTTCCTGTTTTTGGTGTTGACAATAATAGTTGATCTTTATTTTTCATCATGCTTGTTTAATTTTTTCTCTTTGTATTTATTGAATACATCAAATAAGTTGGAGGAATCTTCAACCCTTATCAAATCCTCAATCGGCGAAAACGACATCATTGATTAGTCAGACGTATCATCTGATCTGGTATATCGTATTCCTTAAAAATGAGAGCAATGTGGACTGTAACAACATGTAATTTGAGTAATTCCCTTTATACATGATTAATTATTGTATGATGTATATTATCTTAGATGTCATCCCAAGGTAATGTCGTTGACGATATGACCACTTGGCCACCGAGGGCTGAGGAGTTATTTATTAAATTCTTGGTTGTTGAGGTAGAGAAGGACAACCTGAATGATACGACCATCAGAGCAAAGACTTGGAACAAATTGGCGGGTCTATTCATCGATAAAATGGGTCGTACTTACACTGTTGCAAATCTTAAGGAGAAAGTACAATAGGTTGAGGAATAAATATCGGACTTTCAAAAAACTCTTGACCACTACTGGATTTGGTTGGGCCCCAGAAACCAACACTGTGACGGCTGAGGAATATGTTTGGGCGCGACATATTGTGGTATGCATAGTTTGACATAGTTGTATATACTTTTTAGCCTAGCTATTTATTACTAGCCTTAATGATAATTTTTTTTTATTTAGGCAAACCCGCAAGCGAAAGCTTTTTGCAAGAAAAGCTGTGAGTGGTTCAACTTATTGAGACTTATATTTGGTAAATCGACAGCCACATGCCTTTTAGCCTGTGATTTGACCCAAGTCCCGGCGAATTCTAAAGAGGAGAGAGAGTTGGAGGAGGAGTTCATCACCGGTCAAAAAAGATCAACTGCTAGTCTTGACAATGATCTTGAAGGTCCATTTCACTTTCCACCTAAAAAAATTAGAAGTAGTTCAGGACAGAAGAAGGGGAGTAAGAGTTCAAAGATGAACAATACTATGCATGCATGGACTGCATTCTCACTGGCCACGACGGAGAAATACAAGCGCACTTGTCAAGTGAACACTATGAATGACGCATACAACATTGACACTTGCATGGATGTGTTAAGGGTATGGAGGGTGCTGGATCCCAACAATATTTTCGTGCTTGTGCAAAGTTCAAGGACCCTGAATGGAGTCAAATGTTTGTTAAGATGCCTGCACAACGTAGGAAGAAGTGGCTTGACACACTACATTAAGTTTATTGACGTTTGTTTAATTATGTATGAAACTATTTGGGCATGGATGTCCAAAGTTGGCTTAATTTTTTGTGTGTCTCTACTGAGACAATTTCGACATTTAACTTTGTGCGTTTCTACTTTATTAGACTTATTATTATGGAACAATATTATTAATATTGTTGTATGATGTGGTGCATGGGCTGCATGTTTAATTTTGTATGTTTTGAATATGTTATCGTTGGGAAATGTCTATTATTCAAGTGGTATGATGTTGAAAATGTTATTAGTGGTATGATGTTGCATGATGATGTGGATCATTATCTTATTACTGTTGTCGTATTTATGCAATGTAATCGTGAGTTTGTATTATGTTTGTAGTTACAATGGAAAATACAACTGCCCAATTAAGTGATGACTCACTAAGTTCATCATGTAGTTTAGATGATGAATTGGACAACATATTTTTTTGTCAATATAATGTGCCCATATGCTAACAACCGTTTGTTCAAAACACCATGCATGACATCTGAATTAACTGGCCATAAATGGGTTATGGAATTCTTGAATGGAAATCCGTCACACATGTATAATTGTCTACGAATGGATGCCGTTACTTTTCTTGCTTTGTGTAAAACACTACACAATGACGGTCACATACAAGAGGACTATCACAACCGTTTGACAATTGAGGAGTTCGTGGCTATTTTCTTACTCACAGTTTCACATAGTGTTAGACAAAGACTTGTTGCTGGGATGTTTCAACATTCAACTGAAACTATCAATTGCCAATTCAAGAAGGTTATGCGGGCATTAGCCAGTCTAGGGGTGTTAATAATTCAGCCACAACTTCCATACAAAACTCCACCTGAGATATTATATGATGAACGATACTATTTATGGTTTTAAGGTAACGATACTATCCATGGTTTAAGGTAACGTTACTACCCATATTACATATATTTTATTGTACTACTTAAACACACTTTATAAATATAGGATTGTATTGGTGCAATTGATGGTACTCGTGTAGCTGCATCAGCCCCTGCTTCTAAGCATGAGGCATACCGTGGTCGAAAAACAACAATTACTCAAAAAGTGGTGGTAGTTTATTCTTTTGACATGAGGTTTGTATTTGTCATGCTTGGGTGGGAAGGTAATGCACCTGATTCACATGCTTTTATAGATGCTATAATAAAGGGTGAAGTCAACTTTCCTATGTCGCTAGAAGGTTGGTGGGTAAATTAATTTAATTCCTATAATCAAATCTATGATGTTAAGTATCTAATGTTGACAATGTTTTTTTGGATTAGAGATGTACTACGTGGTAGATGTCGGCTACGCAAACATGTCTGGATTTCTCTCGTCATATCGTGGCGAGAGATATCACATTCCTGATCGTAATGGTAACAGACATGCACCACGGACCTAGAGGGCTATTCAACTATCAACATTCTTCCTTGAGAAAATGTTATTGAGAGATGTTTTGGTGTGTTGAAAGCGAGATTTTCTATTTTAAATACTATGCCAAAATACAAACATGCACGCCAACCAACCATTGTAACAACATGTTGTGCAGTTCATAATTTTGTTCGTATACATTCAACAGGTGACATTTACTTTCAATGGTTTCTAAATGAACATGTCCCTTTATATAATGCATAGAGTTCCAACCATCATTGATTGACTGAATTGGACATGTCATCATCACAACTCAATGCTATGTCGCACTTGAGGAATACAATGGTTGCAAGTATGTGGGCTGCTGTTTCTCGTGGTGGTTAAACTTTTATTTTGTTAAAATTTTATTACTAGTACACTGTCATTATGTAATATTAAAAATATTAAGTGTTATTACTAGTACATAGATGCTATGTAATATTATTTGTAATATGTTGGATATCATATTTATGTGTGATGACATAAATTATATGAGTTCTATTTCATTTATGTAATTTGTTGATTGTAATACATATTAATGGTATTTGATTTTTTTTATTAATTGAAGAGCACATGGATAATGCTACATGTCCTCTATGCGCATGTGGTGTTGGCCACATGAGGGTTTTCAAAGCTTGTACAGTGAGGAATGATGACCGTTATTTTTATAGATTTCCATTGGGTAGAGACCATAGGAATGCATTTATTTGGGTTGATGAATACCAACACCGCCTGCAGTCAGTTGTGTATCGTAAGGGTTGGCTCATTTGTTTATTTTGTAGGTGTAATGTAATTTTGTATTTTTGTCGTGTTATTCTTATTGTTTTTAATCGTGATCCGTGTGGTGGAGAAATGATTAGCTTTCTCATTGTAATATAATGTGGAGCTTCTATGTACGAATAATGGTGTGTATTATGTTATAATTTGTAATATAATGTTTTGGCAGTGAAACATTCAATCCTAACATCATCTCTGTTTTCCTATTTTTTGTCTTTCTGTCCAAACATGTTTTTTGTTTTTTGTTCTGCAAAACAGTTTTTTAAATTATATAACCAAACAAGTTTTGCGACACGAAAAACACTAAAAACAATTTTTGAAAATTTGTCTTCGGAAATTGTTTCAGATATTATTTTTTGATACGCAAACCAAGCACGTCCCAAGCCTTTTCTGATTTTGTGTTTCAAATCTCATTTTTTCGAAAATTTTGAGAACAAAAATGCTAAGCAAATAGATTTTGGGTGTTTTTAAAATTTTGAGAATAAAAAACTCTTTTGCAGATGATAACCAAACACGACCTGATGTTTCATGAAACAACAAAAATGAAAATACGCAAATTTTGCTTCAAAAAATTTTAATGAGG
>CM042185.1:11705474-11834721 GCA_023539305.1 Ilex asprella | reverse complement strand
AGATAGTGGATCTCCCTGTCTCAATCCTCTGGCATTTGAGAAGTAACCAGCAAGCTCACCATTCACATTAACTGAGAACTTGGCTGTAAAAATGCAAGCATGTATCCAATTCCTCATTGTCATTGGGAAATTAAAAGCTTCCAAGGCATCAAGCAGAAAGTCCCACTGGACCGTGTCAAAAGCTTTCCTAATGTCAACTTTTAGTGCACATCTGGGAGGGCCTGAATCTCTATGATAGTCTCTCATTAGCTCCTGAGTTAACAGGATGTTGTCCCCAATTCTTCTACCTTGAATGAAGGCAGCTTGGTTAGGATTGATAAGGTTTGGAAGACATTTTTTGATTCTGTTAGCTATAAGCTTTGAGATAGCCTTATAAAGAGTGTTACAGCAAGAGATTGGTCTGAAATCCCCCATGACTGAGGGGTTAGGGACTTTGGGGGCCAAGGTGATGATTGTATTATTTAGCTCCCGAAGTAACTGGCCAGAAAAAAGGAACTCTTTAATTGCTTCAGTAATATCATGCTCAATGATTGACCAAGCTTTCTTAAAAAAGAGAGCATTAAGCCCATCTAGGCCAGGTGCTTTATGGTCATTTAGAGAGAAGATTACCTCTATTTCTTCATTAGACACCTCTCTAATCATATCGGCAGCAATGTGTGGAAGAATTTTGCTTTGAACCACAGACTGCATGCTAGCTCTTCGCTCCTGGGCTGGGATAACAAGTCTAGATTGGTCAAATAAGTTGGCAAAAAAATTAACAGCTTCATCCTTCACAGCCTGATCACCCTCAGCCTTTGATCTATCCACCCTATCGAGCGTAAGAATCTTTTTCTTATTTCTTCTACAATTCATTGCCTTGAAAAAATATGATGTGTTCCTGTCTCCTTCTTTGAGCCATTGGACTCTGGATTTCTGCTTGTAAAAAATCTCTTCAACATTGGCTACTTGAGTATAATCCTTCAGGAGCTGAATTTCTTCTTGTCTCCATGCAGGATCAGCTGGGTTAGTGTCCAGCTTTCTTTGGCATCTCATTAGAGCTTCTCTTGCCTCTCTCGCTTTCACAGATACATCTCCTACTTCCTTGGAAATCCCTTTGAAGATAATTTTGAGACTTTTGAGCTTGCTGACAACTTGAAACTGGTGACTTCCTTGCACATCATGATTCCAAGTCTGATGAACAAGGTCCAAAAAGTCCTCTCTTGATGCAATGTGGTTGAAAAATTTAAAGGGGCATTATACCTGAATTTTAAGGTAGCAATGTGGGCACAACTTATTATCTATACTTCCCTAAAAAGTCATTATACCTGAATTTTTTTTAATTTTCCTTTTTATCCTCACACAATGTAGTTAGTCCATTTTAATCCCAATAGAAATGAATAAATCTCCTCCACCTGAAAGTGTCATTGATCACATATAAGCTCAAGAGTCTCTTCTATCTATGGCCTAAGCAGATTTAGTCGGTACCGATTGTGTGCGGACTCTAGCATTTAGTCTCGGTTTTATCTTCTACGTTTGAGCTTTCTCATTTCCAGTTCCACTTTATAATACCACAAACACTGTAGGTTATTCAAACCGAGGTCTCACCTTCGTATAGTATTTCTTAACAATTACATAAAGATAATAATATTCGACCTTCAGTTAATAACTACGTCTTTGTTATTAATCGCATGCTTTCTATTTTATTGTACAATTTGTGGGTCATTACCCTTGTATATCTATTTTATTTTATTACATTTTATCTTTCAAAAAAAAAAAGAATAAAAGCTAGAGAGCAGGGGAGCATAACTCCTAAGGAGGACTCCTGGTTTCTTTCTTCTTTTACTGCTCCTCTTACATTTAATTAACCCAGTAATTATTGTAACTAATTCTAATTTTTAGTATGTCTCTATAATAATTGTTGAAACTTATTTTCGTTTAACTAATTTAGTGTGTCTCTAGCACATCACAGATTGTGGGAAAAAAAAATGAAAACATGGTGAAAGAGAAATGTGACTTTACCAACACTAGAAGTTGACTCTACCGTCAAAGACGTCAAATCTTTCTTTCAAAGGTGTTCTATATATAATTCATTGTGTATGAATGTCTATGGATATAGATATACCACTCGAAACCCTAACTTGAAATTGCTAATTCTTGATTCTTTTATTGTTTTAATGGAGACTTTTGGTGGATTAGATGATAGAGAGAGTCCTCAAGACTCAGGCTGTCACAAATGGGTCCGGGATCATGTCGATGCCTTCTCTAATTTCATATATCTGTAAACAATTACACACATGAATATATATACTGGGCTTACATAAGGAAGCATGTATAGACTCTAAAAGTGTGAATAATAGCTTCAAAGTTTAATATTGAAAAAGAGTTATAGGGTTTGACTATTTTTGAATGTTGAAAATTTGTTTAATACGAGATTCCAATTAGAAATGATCTCCGCCATTGTACAATCAAAGGAGAACTGTGGAAGAAAATGAAGGGAAAAAGGAAAAAGTTGGTGTATCTTTTAGAAAGAGTCAACTTGAATGTTGAAGGTATCAACATACTGATTTTTTTCACCAACTAATGGAAGGGTGGCTCTAAATTCAACTTTGTTGGAAGTACTTGTATCAATGCTGGTACAATGTAAGGCGTGAAATTTAAAGTTTTTGGTCATAATTTATTGTCAATTTGATGTTGTCATTGGTTTATCCAATAGTGCATTTTTTGAGGAAAAAAATTAAAAATTTGTAACTACATCCAGCAAAGATTAAGTTCAAAGTAAGTTTGAAAATTTTGAAGTAGTCTTGGTTGAAGACAACAAAGTTTTTGTGATGAGGGTAGTTTTTGAAAGGAAAGTGTACTTTTCCCCTTCAAGTCTTGAATTGTATTGGAAGTAGAAGTTTAGAAAATGGTGGAATAGTGTTTGTCATTTGGTTTTGAATTCTAATGATTTAGAAATATTGTTTTGAAATAATTTGTATCCTTTGTTATACGCTTGTGGAATGTTATGCACATAAGTTTTTTTCTAACCATCCAAGGTGGAAATGGAATCCTCATCTTTGAATTTGTATAGAGCAGAATCTTGTTACATGACAGTTTCTTGTGGATACCTTGGGGAATTACAAAAGAAGTGCTATTTAAAAAAAGTTTAGGGTAGACAAAAAATTGAAGGTGATTGAAGTTGTGGACGGCTACCTATGATTGAAGTGATTGTCAATAATAGATTTCATTTTTGTTTTGATCTAAAATGTAGCATAATTCATTCAAGTGGGAAACACTTGGTTACAATCAGTTGCAAAAAAAGTTTTATACTCTAACAGGGGACAACTGACCGAATTCACAAGAAGAGAATTGGAAAGTGCCTTTGCTGCCACCCAATGAGCTGCCCGGTTAAGGGCTCTTGGCTTGTGTAAAAACCTAAGTTTTAGGTGTCTAGCATAAGCTCTGATATCTTCCACAAAAACACTGATCTTCCAAAGCGGAACTCACTCGATTGAGCTGAACTTGATAACCTCCTGATTATCACTCTCAATTGTGCAAAACCGAAGGTGAGAAGCACTCGCAAGTAAGCATGTCTCTCATACAGCAGCCGCCTCCACAAAAATGCTCGAAATAGCAGGGATACATAGTATATTTCATTCATTGTGCTGAAATCCACTATCTATCTAATTAGCATAATAAATTAGATATTTAAATTAGGTCCCAATAGTATTGTTCCTCAAGCAATGTTATGATAGATTTCTTAGTGATTAATGCTTTTGTGATTAATGAGGGTCCCCTACATACAACTACCACTGAAGGTGGTGGCAGCAAGGGGGTGGGAGGGTGATAGTGGTGACCTCCGGTGGCAGAGGGTGGTTGAGACAAATGGTGGAGATGCTGATGATGGTAGAGAATAGTGGTGAGAGCGGGAAGTGGTGGAGGGTGGCGATGGCATTGGGTGGTGGTGACGACGACAGATGGTGTTGGTTATAGTGGTGGTGGGGAGGTAGTGGTTTTGACAATGGTGGTGGAGGCAATAATGGCAGCAGAGGGATGGTGGGTGGCAGACAGTGGTTGCAACAAGTGGTGGCGATAGCGATGGTGATGACGGTAGTTAATCCATGGACCATAACAACCATCAATTGGACAAAAGAAGACTCAAGAATAACCCTACATGGTGGTGCACGTGATGTGCTAGTATGCATACGTACAGGCGGGGGTGCGTTCCTCGATGGCCTAGGCTCTGAGGTAGGAGTCGGTGTCTCGAGTTCCATCTCATCATCCTCTGGCTCAACTTCCATGGGATCAAACACCTAATTCGCGTGATTCTCACTTTGTCGGGTAGATTCCTTCCCAAGAAGTTTCTTTGGTTCCTTCCTCTAATCAGTATTCAAAACAATCACACCTTTACACATTGCCAAATTCATCTAAAAATGCATCTCCTAGATCATCTAACCACTCTGCGATAAAATCATCCTCTTTAAATATATGAGCTAATTTTTTTTCTTTTTTGAACAGAAAAATGTGAGATAAATGAATTGGTTGAAGTCTATGTTTATTTTCCCGTTATCTTTCTTGAGATGGTGTAATCTCAACCTCAAGTTATAATGCACATAGAACAAACTCTCCAACTTCTGATAGTTAAGATGGCTAGGTACTTTAGAATGGAAGAGAAAAAATGTACTCCAATTTCTTTTGCACCTACTTTGAAGAAGATGTTTTTGATAAAACTCTAACTACAATTCATCTTAAATTCAGACAATCAGTCTCATACATGAACCACCAATTAGCTAGAAAATAGGATGAAATGATTTTAATCCATAGAACAGGACTTTGTTTACATTAGTGTTTATGGACAACAATTAAATATCTCAATATTGTTGATTAACTAATTCAGTTATCTCCCTTCCTCTAATAGTTTTTTTTTTTTTTTTGGGGGGGGGGGTATATAAATAAAATCTATTGATTCAATAGTGCAAAAGTGTACATTTAGCATGCATACCCCAACCAATACATCAGTAGAGTTTGCAATAAAAAGCCAACATTACAAAGAAGACGCCGCTTAACAACAAAAAGAACACAAAGCAAGATATGGATCAAGGAGCTGTATTCTGGAAGGTGCCAATTGTAAATAACTCTAGCATTTTGAGAGCGGCCCCTAACTGTAACAGTTAGTAATCTATTGCGAACCGCATTACTAATTGTGCACAGCACTGAGTTTGTATCTCTAGATTCGTTTCTGAATAATCTAAAGTTCATCTCCTTCCAAAGTACATAGACAGTTGCTGCCAAACACAGCTTGAGCACAATAACTTCAATTAATTTACCTTCCATTCCTTGGAAATGAGTTTTTTTTTTTTTTTTTTTTGGGGGGGGGGTTAAGTAAGATCAATTCCATAAAAATTTGAGAAAATTCATGTATACGGGTGTTTTCAAATGAATGGTTGATCTTCTAAAGCAAGATAATAGAAGATCTGTCATCCTCATAACAAAAGAAAACATTGTAGTATCACATTTCAAAAGGATCAAAAAGAGAGTGTTACTGCCAAAGAGCTGGAAGTAATATTGTGTTACATTTATCCATAATCTAGTTCCACAAACTGGCAGTACATGGACAGTTGAAGAAAAGGTGTTCATGAGTCTCTATTTCATTCCTGCAGAAGGAGCAACTTGTTCCCATGTGTGACAAGAACTTCTGTAACTTCCTCTAATAGTTGTTGCACCACCAAAACTAAGCATAACATCTCGTGATGATTGTATCTTGGTCACCACTTTTTGTATAGATAGTTATTTTTCATAGGAAGTTTTTTTTTTTTTTTTACAATGCTAGTTGTAAAGAAAGCCAATCATGGCATCTGTACATCCTTCACAGAGAGTTAATACAATTTATTTACTTTCCATGAAAAAAATAATACCATTGCCATTAAGTCAAATATACAAAGCTTCAGAAAGCTACAAATGTCTTGTGCTTGCTGGTTTTAACCCTCATTAAACTTTCCAGCAAAGTTGTGGAACAAGTTTTATCTTCCATTCATCAAGATCTGAATACACTTTTCATCGACTACAATGCACACATTAGAGTTGGAAGTTGGCCTGCCATAGTCATTTATTTGAAGTCCTACGGTTTCATGCTCTTCTGTGACAAACTCTTGGCAAAAATAAGAATAAAGATTCTGAAAATTTCTTGAATTGTCCTCACACTTCTTCTTGCTCTTCCTTGTCATCTTGTCCGAAATAATGCTCAAATTGTTCCATGTTCCTTTACACCTAGCTGCACTCCAATCATAGCCCATTTTAAGCATTTTTGAAGCTATTTTCCCCCAAATTAAAGATTGTCTTCTGAATAGCCAAATTCCTGAAACTTAGGATCCATGCTAGTTCTTAACTGAACTAAACTCGCAATCTCGGATTCAAGCCATGGCTTACTTGGGTTAACCCTATCGAGCATTCCATTCACCTTGTATTCCCAATTAACTTCAGCCTTTAGCTCCTTTGGCAGCGCCATTTCCTTTTTTTCCTTGGCCAATTTTTGCAAAGATTCCATTAATGCAATGTTACGAGCTTCAAACCGAGCTCTCTCATTAGCCCAGAATTCATATTCATGATCAAGCCTAGCTGCCTCTTGTCTCCTCCATTCCTCCTCTCTAATTGTCCTCTCTTTTTCTTTATCTTCGATGGTCCTCCACATCTTCTCCATCCAAGCCTCTTGTGTTTCCGATAGTTTCCTCATATGTGAGCCCACCAAGTCCTTCACTTCTGCTTTCCAGCTCTTTCTAACCCTTCCCAAACTGTGATTTTCATTGCTTTTCTTCTTCTCGTTCATCATATATGCAACGGTCGAAAGATCACAGTCGTTATTTTCTGATGATGAAGTTTCAAATTCAGATGGGTTGGAGTTGGATGGGTTAAGGCTCTCACAGAGCTTCTGGTCTTCCAAAGCTTCTTGGTTTACTTCATTAATCATGAAGTCATTTGGAATTTTGTAAGGAAGATTATGTTGGAGAAGGGGTGTCTCTGAATTTGAAGTTTGATTGCTTGTTTCTCTATAAAGGGCTTCAAGCTGGCGAAAGAACCTATAGTTCTTTCCATCTTGTCTTCCAGCTTTACCTTCCTTCGTCTTCTTATAATACTTGTACAAGTTCTCAAATTTCTCTTTACATTTTCTCCCACTTCTCTGGTACCCAAATTCCTCCCTCATTACTCTGCAGCAAAAAGCCAAACAAAATAACTAAATCAAGCTAAGGAAGAAGAGGACGAAGACCCTAATTTCGAGTTTAACGTCTGGAATTTTCAGAAGAACGTGACCAAGTTTTTTCAATGTTAAAATACCAAAAAAACTCCACTAATCAGAATTCCTTATTATAATCCTCCCTCATTGTCATTCCATGATGTTCTTTATTATTAAATACCTAAGACATTCCTCTTGTTGATGTGTCAGGGATGTTGAACTAGACTTATACCCTAATTGGCAGCCATTCCCATAAACTCGACCAAGAAAAAGTTTTTTGATCTTCAATTACAAGAACCAGTGTATGGCTACCGCGCCTTTCAAGAGGATAGCCAGTTTGTAAGATCAACACCAGCAAATGATCAGAGGATGTTCATCCATTTGCTGGGAAATTAGAGGAAAATCAATTGGTCCTAGACGGGCAAAGCAACGTTGGCGGTGAGCCGTTGTGACACTGGATGAACAAGATCCTGTTAACTAAAAATGAATTGTTACTTTCTGCACTATGAAGTCAGCAATCGAAATAGGCTTTAGTTCAATCTTATTAGTTTCAGAAAGTAAAATAAGAATCTAGTAAGAAAGTAAAAAACTCATGTTAACCATAAACCACTAAACAAAAAGTAGGGTTTTCTAAACTCACTTTCAAAAAATTTGGTAATCTGATCTGCATATATCGTTACTGGGATACAATTATACAAAAGGGCTTAGTTTAGCTTAGCTTTCCCTTAATTCACAGAAGTAAAAAAAAAAGCAAAAAAATGGGAAGAAACACAAGCATATGCTTGATTTATACCTAGAGACTTCATTCCATAAATGTCCTTTCTGATTAGCTTCTTTGAACTGATGATCAAGACGAGATCTGATTTCCAGAAGCGTTATAGTCTCTTGTCGAGGCCATCGACTTTGTCCACCGTCGTCGAAACACTCCATTTCTGACCCACTAACAGTAACAGAAGCTGAAGCAGTAGCGGTTTGAAGTCCAAATTCAGACGACCCACCACTATGACAACCCAGCATGACAGTTTCATACAGTTGCGGTGGTGGTGGTAGTGGTGGTGTCAGATTCCGGTAGTATTCGGAGGCTGGTGGGGTGGCCGGAAAACGGATTCTTCCGGCCATTAGCTCTGTAAGATCAGTAAGACCGTACTGTTCACCCATCTGTAATTAGGTTTCAAAGAAAGAGAAAGAAGAATAGGAGATCATATATGAGAGTTTCAAATTGAGAAAGAGCCTAAGCACTCAAAATCGAGATGGGGCCAGCAGCGTAGGCACAAATTCGAGTATGGTGGGCGACATGATCCGACTCTACCGCACCTTTCTTTAATGCTCTCCCTCTCTCCAACCTACAGTTCACAGTCTCGCAGATACAAATGCGTGTGTGTGTGTGAGAGAGAGAGAGAGATAGAGAGAGAGAGTAGGATAGTAGAGGAGGCAAACCTTAGGTTGTCAACTCAGTCTACTTGGTTTGGTATCATAAAGAAAGGGATGTTATATTTGAGTCGTGTGATTTTGTTTGGTGTTGTATTTGTTTTAATAAAAATTTATTTAGTTTCAAAAAAATAAATATAATACAATATTAAAAAGTAAAAACTATAAAAAGGAAACCTTACTTGGTACCCAATAATTTACGTTTAATAATAATCTAACTAATTTATTAATTATGTTAATAGTGTCTATTATTTTCGGAATTGCGTCTTATCGAATTTGTGTTTATGAAAGCAACCAATACCTAGATATAATTCAATAGCAATTCTAATACTACTATTCTAAGAAATCAAAAAATAAATAAATTGGTAATTCTACTTTCTAAGTCAATTATTCGTGTTTAGTGTAATATAATTTATTATGGATTATGTTTCAACAGATTACGTTACGTTATTTTTGAATTTGCATAGGATTGGTGTTAATGAATCAACATACATATGTGTGGTGGAGTCGTTGAGGGAATCAGAACAAAAAGAATCTATAGTTTCTCAACCAATATATAAGTGGCCAACAAATATTGGAAAGGTAAGGTGGTGGTGATGATGATAGAAGTCCAATGGCAGGACTGAGTATGACCAGTACACAGTGCCCTAACAAGGGTTTCACTTTCGAGCAAGTCTACAATAAGGCCGCATCCCACAGAGTTCTTTCTATAAATTCTCCTATGAATTACAGTACGCATAGACTATAAGAATCAAGGCATTGAATTGTGTTTATAAAAAAAAAAACAAAAGCAAAGACCACCATTCTTGATCTGCATGGGGTGATTTACCTTTGCAGTCGCTTTTAAAATAAAATCTTAGATTTTGGGTTCCTGTATGAAAGATTAGGCAAGCAAATATTTCAAACATCTCAACAGAAAATTATGACTTTGACGAACCGCAAACACCTACTCCTTTCAAATTAAAACTAACAAGTAAAATTTTGAAGAAGCACGAATCTCTATTAAAAAAAAATCGGTACGTACTAACCCCTTGTATAGGATTCCAATCTTGTACACCGCTAAACTACAAGTTCTGTTTCAAACCCCCCCACAGATTGTTACTTTCTTGTAATTTGTTTCCTGTAACACTCCTCTCTCCCCCAGACTTAGTACACCATTTGAATCAATTCGATATATTCTCGATATGTTTGGGAGTCCACATCTTGACGCATTTTGAAATTAATTGAAATGAAATATTGAAACCGATATTAGTTTAAACCACAACAGAAAAAAAAAAAAAAAACTTACCCAACAACTTGCTTTCATTCTCTTGTTTATGGATACAATAACTACACATCAAACAGTGATAGTATAATTTATCAATTAAAAATAGACTTAATCTAGATTAATATGAGTATTTGCGATTAGTTCATAGAACAATCGAATCAATTGGTGGCTTTGTCGTTTGGAGGCAACAGAAGATTTCCGAATGATTGTTTTTCTTAGCGTGCATATACCCAAAAAAGAACAGTAAGCAAAACATATGGTAGACACATTTCTCGTCTAATCATGGCAACATTATTGGGATTTGTGTACCAATAAGTATTTATTATTACATGGAAAAATATGTTAAATACTTGTAAATTGATATACGCAACCATGATAATATTTGCCCGATAAGGCTACGGTGTCACATTTAGTATCAGACTGAGATTCATCAAAAGTCATTGATTTTGTTTTGATTGATTTATAATTATTAATTGAATAATAAATAAATAAATTTAATACATGTCGGAATCTTATCAGACAAAAAGTAAAAACATGGTATTGAAAAGTAACATTTGGATACCATAATTAAACCCATGAATATTACTGAAGAAATACTGCGTATCCAACCGAAGAAAGATGAATTTCAAATTTATGTGGGCGAAAAGCCAATTGATATATCTAGCATATTCCTTGAGAAAATAATATAGAACGTACAGCAGAGGATCATATGACAAATCAGGAGCAAAATAAGTGATGCAAATCAAGGAAGATTTCAGCTTCCATGTCTGAAACGTCTCAAGACCCCATTATAAAAAGTTTCGATGAATTTTTTAATTTCTATTTTGTAATTTCAGGAATTCTCATAGCCATACATGCCAGGCTTGGAATTGTAGGTTAGTTTCAAATTGCTAGGGTTTCTTAAGTATTTTAGGTTGCAAAACTATTCAAGACATTTTCCTATTTTGAATACCATTTTCAAATAAAATATTTTTCTTTTCTGTGTAATTGCTTTGGTATTCAAGGATTCAAAATAGATTTTGAAGCAATTTTGTTGTCCCAGATGTAACCCAAGAGGGGAGTGCTTTCCTTCAATCTTCCTTTTCTACCAGAATACCAAATAGGCCATCCAGACTACCAGAGTAGTGTTCTAATGCCTCTTCCGAAATACGATTCTGCTCAGGCTTTTTTTTTCTTTTTCAACTGTTGCACATGCTTAATTTGACCTTACACTCATTGATACACTAAATACAGTTATTAGTCCGCATTAGAATATTTGTGATCATCAAAATCGTACTTATTAAAGCAGTGGGTCAACAATTCTATCTAGTATTATCGGGAATAATCAATTGGTTTAGGTTCTAATCCATTGTGGTATTTTAATTTTATTCAATGGAAAATCATGCATCAAAAAAAGAATCAATAAAATACAATACGACTGATGAGACTCGATCCAAGTTGCAGTTAGGTGTAAACCCACACACTCATATCTTAATATATATATATATATATCAAGTAATTATTTTGAAATGCTAATATAGGTGATGAGCACATAATATTGGATATCTAACGGCCTCATTACATGTATTTCAACTCAACTTTTACATTTAAATACTTAGAGTTAGCCCAAAATTATGAATAACGTCGAATTTTGATGTTGCGGGTAATTATGGTCTAATTTATGCATTTTAGAACATTGCAACTAAGTATAGATGTGTAGTGAAAGCGTAGATACATTACATGAGGATTTGGAGGCCTAAAAGTAAGAAAATCAAGAAGGTATTGGTGCTTGGTAACAAAGGCACCAGCACCCACACCATTGGATTGCAGTGCCTCAGTATTCCTTCTTTTTGACCATGATCCACTCCGAATCTGAAGAGGAACTGGATGTCTTCTGTTGTAGATCTGGATGTCTTTTGTATTGTGTCAAAATTTCAGTTTAATCGGACGGTTGGATCAAAATTTATGTCAACTCTACGAAGACTGATCTGGAGTAGAAAAAGTGTACCGGTATGCCGAGCTCCAGTAGGCTTAGTGTACCGATATGCGTATCGGTATACTTTAATTAAAGTTTGTCGACACAGTAAAACGTTAGAATTTTTGTGTTTTAAAACAACATTTTAAGCTCTATTTGTCACATTCTTCCATTTCACTCTCACTATAAACCTCTTAGAACCCTAGGAGAAAACAAAGGGATGAAGAAAAAGGAGAAAGAGAGTCTCTAAAGTTTGGGCTTTTGTTTGGAATTCTTGATTACAAGGTAGGGATTTCTTCTTATTATCTTACATTGAGGCTAGGACTTATGTATATGTATTCTTTCGACTCTAAATTTTATATCTATGTTATGAAATCATTATTTCTTGGTATTCTTATAAATGTTATCATGTTTTAAACAAGGTTATGATTGGATAACTATTAAATCTCTTTTCTTGCCTTCAAACCCTAGTTTCAAGAGGAAAAAGATTTTTCTCTTGATTTTCATTTGTTCTTGATTTCAATATTTGAGTGCTTTATATTGAACAATAAAATAGTATTTATGATGATCTCTTGCATATTTTCTTAAATTGCTCTCTTGTGATATTACATGTGAAATTTGGGGATTTTGAATTTACTTGAAATTTGAGAAAATTGATTGGATAATATATCTCTTAGAGATGTTTGGATGACCATGGGTGGCTGTTGACTGAGTATCGTAGAGTGGATAGATGCGTTTCTTATTTCGTGCGGGTTTAAAGGTTCTCTACCACTCGTAGTGGAGTTGGTGCCTTGTGAGGACCAAACTACTATTCGGTCACGGGTATCGAGGATGAGGATTAGTATACTATTTTTGGATTGAATTTTGTCACTATCATTGTGATGGTACACGCCCTTCCTAAACTTGTATATCCTTGCTAGGATTGGGTGTGTATGAGTCAAGATATTCTCGATGTGTTTATTTATGTGAATCATGCATCATACTTGAGATACAAGTTGTGATTTGAGATACAGATATACATTGTTGATTATTTTTTATTGTGTAAATGGTGGATTAAGATCCATGGTAGAATTGGTTTATTGTGAAAATAGTGACTTATTGGAATTGTTGGTTGAAAATTTGTTTTATCTTTCATTAAAATATTGCTCTTGCTTAAACTTGAGATCCATTGAAATGTACCTGTTTTATTTCGGAAGCTATATATGTTATTTGTGAAAAGAGACCTACTTGTTTTATATGTTTCCTAAACCTTGTTCGAGTTTGAGAGGATTTTTCTACAGAACTTAGTGCTCACTCCCTACAAACAACATATTTTTTAGATTACGTGTTAGATGAGGAGCTTGGAGTCGATGAACATGTGCATTGGGAAGCTCCGCTAGACGGGCACGTGGATCCCGAGATGGACATTTAAAGTTATATTCTCCTATGTGCTAGGCTAGAAAATTTATTTTGAGTCTCGGTGGAATCTAATATTTTTGTTATTCCGCTGTAAGTTAAATTTAATTTTTTTGGATGTAATTGTCATGATCTGACATATTCTTTTGGGTTGATGTTGTAGATATTAGATATGACGAATAAAAATTTTATTTATTGATAGATTTTATTAGTCGCTCTCATGTTGTGAATGGTTTTAGATAGTAATGTCGTCCAATATACATTTTGGGGCGTTACATTAGGTATAGACAGTTTCCTAACCACTCACACACCCATACTTTGCTCGACCATCCGTCCTGTTGGAGAAGATGTTTCTACTTGCATATTTTAAAAAATATAGTTTACTTTTGCTTCAACTTGCAAATGTTACTATAGAATGCTTGTGCTTCTCATAAGTCCAAGTGAAATATTTGTAAATGAAAAAGGCCTAAGAACAAGGGCGGATCTACTAGTGGGCAAAGGTTGGTTGAAGCCCAGAGTAAAAAAAAAATACCACTAAGTACCAGATCAACCCCCAAAAAAATTACCGCTATATTTTTCCCCCAAATTAACCCAACCCAACCCATCCAACCTAACCTAGCAGCTCCCTGCAACACACAGGCAGTCCTCTCTCTTCTCTCTCAGGCGGCCACTTCTCCAAATACCCGGACAAGCAATGACTACATGGCAACACACAGACGGCGAGTCAGGCTGCGAGTCACTTCCCCAATCTCCTCTCTCTCTCTTCAACGCATCAGAACCCTCTTTTGCTCAGCGCATCAGATCCCTCTTCCCTCCAGCAGATTTATTTCCTCCCGCGGTTGTTTACTCGGTGCAACTGGCAAGGTAAGTTTTTCACATTTAATGTGAGGATTTATCGAGTTTATTTTATTTATTAAGCATTAATTTATGTTTACGTTATACTCTATTGCTTTACATGATTGGTTGTTAACTATTGTTTGGAGCTTCTACTTAGGGCTGTTAATCAGTTAAATTTTCTCTGATTCACCTTTCCATTTTTTAGTGGTCAATTGTTTAGACATTGATTTTGTTTAATTATGCGGTTTGTTGCTCATAAAGCATAGGAAAAATTCAATCAGGCTTATCTTTATTTATTAATTTTTTTGTGTTTGGGATTAGAGAAGTGGAGCTTTACGTTTTTTAGTTTTCAAGTGATGATATGTTTAAGATTCCAAATTCCATTTATTATGTTTTGCTTCAATTTTTTTTCCCTGATCAACCAAAAGAAGCACAAGCTTTGAGTAATTGGAAATCAGTGCGTGTACTTTTATGGCTTTGTTTTAGTCTCTACATTTTCTGGACAACCATAGACTTTTATGGCTTTGTTTTAGTCTCTACATTTTCTGGATTACCGTAGACTTTTATGGCTTAGTGAACTGATGATCAAAACATTTGACTGATTCGTTAGTTGTCTACATTGAAAGAGAAATAACGGAAACAATCGATACAGATTCAATAATAGATGCATTTTGTTCTAGGAAGGATCGAAGAGTCCAATTTCTTTAGTAAGTGTTTATGAGTTTTATATTTGTATTATTGAATATACATTTATGAGTTTACATTTGTATTATTGAATATATGCTTATAAGTTTACATTTGTATTTTGTTAATAGTATGAATACTTAGCTTAGCCCAAAATAAACAAAAATTCTGGCTCCGTCCTTGCCTAAGAAGCATTTTATAAATGATTTCTAACATTTATAATTCCGTTGTTGCCTTTAAATTAGCAATAGACTTTATACAATAACCAAACTCGTCGCTACTTCAACGAAAATAATGACTTTGATCAGAAATTTCATAAATTCATAAACTTTGTCAAATTAGATTTATTCATTTTAATCTAATCCACAACCGGTAGAAGGTTTTGTAGAGAGTTTTAAGGCAAATGGACTAATCACTATACACAAATCTTCTTTTCAGATTCTATTCAATCTTTTCTATTCATAAGCAAAGATGACTTGGAGAAATTACTCTTAAAGTAGTAATAATGATCAGCTTAAAGAAACCTTCTAATTTCGAAGGTTCAAAATGCTTGTATAATTGTCCCTTATTCTTTTGTTCATTCAACCCCCACCCACCCCTATTGGACTAGAAGACTAGAGAAAAGGTATGTTCGAATTTGAACTAAAAAGGCATGCACAATTATATGATATTTTTAAGTCCACAGAGCAACAATTCAAGATTTGTAAACATATGGTACTGTTGCCCATAGTTACCTAACTAAGAAATGCAATGGGGAAAGATGTGTTTGGATTGGAGATTAAAAAATTAGAATAGAGAATAATTTTTTTATCATTTTATGCTTTGTCATTTTTGAAAATAAATTTGACATCCCTCCTATTTTCTCTCCATTATTTTACCAAACTAGAATATTTTATTTATCCCATCTCATTTGGAACTTCAGAACTAAATATTTTATTTATCACATATTTTAATAAGTTTATTTGACGGTCATAAATAGATTCATCAAACAGCTACCAATATTCCTTTCAAAATCATTCATATTGAATTCTCCCCCTTATCCTCCAAAAAAAATCATACTTTTCATGTACGTTGTAACATGTCTTCAGACACAAATTACCCTTAATTTTATATATGATATAACATATATTGATCTGCATACATACTAGAAGCTAATTTGATGGTTGAAATCTAATAGTGGAGCTTGAAACCTACTAGAATATAAGACCATTTGAAGAGTTAATTTAATCGTCATACCTTGTTGTAGTGCTTGTATAGTCTGACAAAAATTACTTTGGAGAAATCTCAAAGTTTTAGACGAAGTGAGGGGTTTGGTTTTGATAAGGACTTCTACCCAAAATCTCATTTGATGAAAAATACAAATATACCCTTTTTTGTATAATAATTTACACTTAGGTCTAAATGAATTTCTCATACTTGGACTTTGGAGTTTCCTCATATGAAATTTATACCCAATTTAGTCCTTATCAATGGTGGTCTCAAAAAAATTTAAAACAAATTGATTAATTTTTTTATATTCATATTTTTGTTCCCTCTAAATTTAAATCCTGGCTCAGAACCCACCAAAAAGTAACATAGTTGCATCAGTAATTTAGAGGATAAGTTTATAGTACAGGAAAAAATAATTTTCGGTAATTTATCGAAAAATAAGTTTTACTTGTAAATCTAATTACTTTGATTTTATCTGTTACCATTGGTGATAAAATTAATAAAATATAGTAATTTTACATAAAATTTGATATTATATATAAAAATAAATAAATTTTTTATATTGTAGTTGAACATAGGTGTGTCAATTTTACCCACAAAATCGAACTGGCATGACACAAAATTTGAATATGATCCGATTAATTATCAAGTAAAATAAATGGATCAAATTAAAATTAGGTACAAATAACATAATTAATGAATACTGTAGACAAAAAGTAGATAATTAATAGATACCGTAAACAGAAAATAGTTACTTTATAATTTTTTTAAAATTTTAATAACATTATAAAAATGATTATAAAATTAAATAAATTTTTATTAATATAAATATTTATAAATATGAAAATAACATGACATAAAAATAACACGGCATAATTGATACCAAAACTCATGTTTTGGATGATGATCACCAATGCTAACCGTCCATTCCCATGCAAAAGGAAAACTGGAATCCGTCTTTCATGAAAGGAGTTGTGAATGGTACCAAAAAAAAATTAATACCATACCAAGTTTTATTATATTTATGAGTATTTTTATTATTATTGTTGTTATTATTATTATTAAAATAACAAAAATATTCGTAACAATAATAAAAAAAATCATAAATATTATAAATCACCTATAAAAATACTCATTTAAATAATAAAATTTAAAATTACCGTACCAATTTTTTTTTTTTTTTTTTTACCATTAGTCAAGTTCTGAAATGAAAACAGTCGGTTTCTGATTGCTTATTCCAGAAGTTTCCCTTGCCAACTGTCCCACGCAGCCGGAGCACAAGTGAGATTCTGATTGCTCAGCCTTCTGTCTCACAGCTCATCTCCCTCTCTCTCTCTCTCTCTCTCTCTCTCTCTCTCTCTCTCTCTCTCATTGCTGCGTTGCGTGCCTGTAGAGACAGTGCCCAAAGTCAAGCCAGGCAAAGGACGATGTACTCTTTAGCAGACATAGCAACCAGGTCAGACCCATCATGGCGTGAATGATTAAAGTGTTTTTGTCTTTGCCCAAAAGGGAATCTGGGTCCCACTCATCATCACCATCATATCGCATCATCATATCAGTTTGTGTACAATATCAATTGTGTGGGTCAGGTAGGACATGGGTCCTTGACGCGTTCGATGTGAACCGTTTGATGTAATCATATCGTGATAGGTCTGAGGCAAGCCCAAACAGTGTTCATTTGACACGTAAAAGGGTAGGTCTGTGTTTTATGTGAGAATGATATGAGTTTTTTCAACTTGAACCTTTTTGCAGGTTTGAATTTGAGTTTGGATTAAATTTGAAAAATGTTTTAGACTTTAAAGGTATTTTACCCATTGGTTGAAAGTAATTATATCAGGAATAACTATATTTTTTATAATTTAGAAATAATATTAATAGCAGATAAGTTACAAAAAAATAAAACTTGAATGGTTTGAATATGTTTATAGAAAATGTAGTATTTTATCAATGAAAAACCAGATTTGATGTAAATAAGAATATGCATTTTAATAAAAGTTATGATTTTTTTATAGAGAATAATGGAGAAATAGAATTCAGATAAACAATTCTAAACAGGTGGAACAAGACTTTCTTAAGTATATAACAAGCACTTTGTACCTTAATTTACTATGTGGCTAAACCAAACTACATCATAGACGTGAGTAACAATGGGCCATAGTGGCATCACTGAAAATTTTGATAAAGAAAATTATGGAAGGTTTGGTATTCAATGCCAAAACAGTATGCTATTCACAGTTTATATTTATATAGATACAAGAGAGGATTACAAAAGATTGAGTACAAATAAGTAGAATCAAAACAGAAATATTCTAAGCATCTTTATCCTAACCATCAGCTGATATATCAAGTCCTAACCATCCTTATCATGAGTAGATGTATCAGTTATCCTAACCATAAACATCCTTATCATGAGTAAATGTATCAGGATCATCCTTATCATGTAGAGATACGGTAGATTGGTTAGCATACCCTCGCAAGTTGAAGGGGGAAGAAGCACCATCAGTTTGTCTCGACATCGAGTAAAATGAGTTGAAGGAAGACTTTTTGTAAATATATCAGCTACTTGATTTCGAGTGGTAATGTGCTTAACAACAATATCCCTATTTAACACTTTCTCTCAAATAAAATGGAAGTTGACCTCAACATGCTTGGTACGAGCATGAAAAACCAGATTTGATGCTAAATCGATCGCACTAACATTATCACACCATAATACAGGAGGTGGGGAAAGTGGAATCTGCATGTCGCAAAATAGCATGCGGAGACAATACAATTCAACTATGATAAGAGATAATGCTCGATACTCAGCTTCAGTGCTCGATTGAGAGACAACAAGTTGTTTCTTGGCAGACCAAGAAATCAAATTTGGGCCCAAAAACACACCATAACTAGACGTGGATCGTCGATCCTCGAGATCACCAGCCTAATCTGAATCACAAAAAGCGTGTAGACTAAGATCACCCTTCGTGTACCAAAGGCCATAATCAATAGTTCTTTTAAGATATCGCAAAACACGCTTGCTAGATGACCAATGAGTAGTGGAAAACTGATGCATGTATTAGCAAAGCTGATTAACTGCATAGGAGATATCAAGATGCGTAAGGGTGCAGTATTGTAAAGCACCCACAATGCTGCGAGTTGCATCGTTATCTAAAAGGAGATCACCACCCAAAGAAGAGAGCTTCGAACCAAGCATGTTGGAAGATACAATCAGTTTAGCACCCACCATTCGGGCTCAATGGAGAAGATCACCAATGTACTTTGATTGGTGCAGGTGAAGACCTTGTGCATCCCGAAAGGCTTGAATGACAAGGAAGAAATTCAGTTGTCCTAGATCCTTGAGCCGAAATTCTTGTTGAAGACTAGTGATAATAGAATTGATAACTGAATTGTGTGTCTCTGTCACCAAAATGTCAGCAACATACGCTAAAATGAATACATGTACAACATCCTTATGAAATGAAAACAAGGAGGAGTCAATTGAGGACAATGTGAATCCAAGTTCCAGTAATGAATCACGAAAGCGAGTGAACCAAGCACGTGGTACTTTTTTCAGCCCGTAAAGGGCTTTGTGTAATCAACATATGTGATCTTGACAGTGAGTGTCAACAAAGCCTTGCGGTTGTTCCATATAAACCTCCTATGTTACAATACCATTGAGAAAGGCATTAGAGACATCTAATTGACGAACATCCCAATCAAAGTGAATGGCCAAAGTCAAGAGAACTCGAACAATGGAAGGTTTAATGAATGGACTAAAAGTCTTGGTAAAATCGATACCACTACGTTGATCATAACCCTTAGCAACCAATCGAGCTTTGTAGCAATCAATGGAGCCATCTTGATTCTGTTTTATACAATAAACCCACTTATTCCCGACTATGTTATGATTTGAAGGCCTCAGACACAATGACCAAGTACCATTGGCAATTAAGGCATCGAACTCCTCTCTCATAGTGTCACGCCATTCTGGTACTAAGATAACTTTGGAGTAGCAGGTTGGTTCATATGGTAGGGTGATGACATGGGAGGCACAAAGAGGATGTTTTGTAGAATAATACAAGTGCTAATCTGGAAAGGATTTTGGTTTTAGAGTGCTAGTTTATGAACGAGTTACAACCTGTGAGGAAGAAGGCGTATAATCAACGAGATTAAAGGTGGGAGGATTTTCAAAATCTATAGAGGAAGATGATGCAAGGGTAGAGTCAGTGATATGCAAGGTGGAAGAATTGATTTGAGAATCTGGGAAGGCTGCACTTGGTGGAGAAATGACAAAATTCAAAGTCTCATACAAAGACAATTGAGGAGTAGATGTATCCAAGGTTTCTGAAAGTGAGTGATCGTTGGATAGAGAAATAGTTGGTGAAGATGTATCCAAGTTAGTTGTTGCTATGTGAGAGGGGTTTGACTGTGGAGATGATCCAAAAAAGATATTAGTGATTTCAAGAGGAGAAAATTTATTAATTGAACATTGAGACACATAGCTAGATGGAAGTAATGGAGAGAGAGGACACTTACCCTTAGGCGCAAGAAATAGTGTCTCATTAAACACAACATTTCTTGAGATATAGACTTTCCGATTAGTGGGATCGTAACATTTGTACCCACGATGTGATGAACTATAACCAATAAAAATGCATTGCTTGCTTCGAAACATGAGTTTTTTGTGTGTTATATGGTCGTAATAAGGATAACAAGCATAGCCGAATGACTTGAGAAATGAATAATCTGGAATTTTTCCAAATAATCGAGAGAATTGAGAGGCATTGTTCAACACAAGAGATGGCAGCCTATTTATTAAATATATTGATGTTAAAAATGCATTGGCATATTAGGTTGTGCAAGAAGTGACAAACTCGTTTCTGTTATGTGTCGATGCTTCCTTTCAGCAAAACCATTTTGTTGGGATGTGTAGGGACAACTGAGGCGAAGAAGAATGTCATTATTTGACAAATTCATTTAAAATATATTCTCCTATGTTGTCCATTTGAAATTGTTTCATGCGGGAAGAAAACTGATTTTCTACCAAAATTTTAAACTTGATAAAACAGGAGAACACATCTGATTTAGATTGTAATGGGGTACATTCATGTGAATCTCGAAAAATTATTAATAAATATAACATAATAAAGACAACCACCAATTGATTTAGTTGAACAAGCTCACACATCTGAATGAATAAGTTCAAGAGGACAAGAAGAAATTCTAGATGACACTACAAAGGGTAATTGTGTAGTTTTGCCTAATTGGCAAGGTTCACATACACCAATCTTATTCAAAGAACCACAAAATGATAAATTATAATCTCTAATCAAACGAGAAATAAAAGGATGCAAGGAGTGGCCCAATCGGGAGTGCCACGCATTGACTGGGGCTTTTACACCGAGAAAAGCAGTGAAGTTGTTGTGTTTGTGACGAGCTGATTTCCTTAGGTGAATAGGGTACATGCCTCCTTCACTCTTTCCTTGTAACAACATTCGACCCATTTGCAAATCATGAACAGAATTATGAGAACCAGTAAGAATAAAATAACAATGTTTATCATTGCAGAACTGATTAATGGATAGCAAGTTTGCGAAAGCTCGAGGACAATGCAATACACGTGACATGGAAAGAGATGAGGAATTAGAGTCTATAAGGACAGAACCAGTGTGGGCTATGTCTAGGCTAAAGTCGTTACCAATAGCAATCTTTTCATTCCTAGTGTATGGCTGCGAAAGAGAAAGGTGATCGAGAGGGGCAGTAACATGTTGATTGGCTCCACTGTCAGCATATCAAGTATCACCATGTGCAACAACATTAGTCATTGCCATTAAAGCTGTGTTTATTTGGGCAACCATCTTAGCTAACTGATGAGGTGGATGACGACCTTGGTAAGAGTAATCAAAACGATGAAAACAGTCAAGTGTTTTATGACTGGCTTTGCCGCAAATCTGACAAGATTCTCGATTGTTTGAGTCACCAAGTATGGATTGGTGTGTACCAACAGGTGGTCGTCCAGCATAACCTTGATTGGGGGGTGCCTTTGAAGAATTTTTGAACTTAGTGCTCCGTTGATATGAATGTGGAGATTGACGAGCAACTAAATCAAATGAGCCCTCCGGAAGTACGAAACGCTGGTTGGACTGAAGAAGAATTTCAAAAGAAATAAGTTCAGCCTGGAAGTCTATAAATGACTTACTCATTTCTCTGGTTGCAATGTTGATAGAGTTTTGAAAGGGAATGAAGGTTGAATTTAGACCACTCAAAAGTGTGGATACCAAATCATCTTTATCTACATTTTTGCCAGCAGAATTAAGTTGGTCAACAAGGCCCTTAACATGAGCTAGATATTCAGAGCGTGATCGATTCACTTGACGTAAGCTTCGAAGTTGATGTTGAAGTAGATTAATTCGTGATCAGGACTGGGAAGCAAACCGAGTTGAGAGAGAATGTCATGCTCTGTTTTGTGGTAGTGAGGCCATACACAATAGATAAATTTTAGGCGATAAAGTAGCATTTATCCAAGAAAGAACAAATAGGTCTTTCTTGTTCCACAGCAAGTATTCTGAATTAATATCACCAGTGGATTTTCCATTTGTTAAGGGAAGATGCTGATCAGGGCACGAGTCAGACCCATCCACGAAGCCCATTAAATCATTTGATTTCAAGACCAGAATAAATTGTGACAATCATTGAAGGTAGTTTTCGCCGTCCAATTTGACGGAGATAAGTTGGCCAATGTTTGGAGCTATGAAGGCAGTTGCAAAAGAGGTTTCAGGTGAAGAAGTCATTTGAGAGGAAATTAAAGAAAGAAAACATAAGTCTTAGAATGGCTCTGATACCATGAAAGATTTGATAAAGAAAATTATGGAAGTTTTGGTATTCAATGCCAAAATAATATGCTACTCACAGTTTATATAGATACAACAGAGGATTACAAAAGATTGAGTACAAATCAGTAGAATCAAAACAGAGTTAATCCTAATCAAAACAGAAATATCCTAAGCATCCTTATCCTAACCATCAGCTGATATATCAAGTCCTAACCATCCTTATTATGAGTAGATGTATCATTTATCCTAACCATAAGCATCCTTATCATGAGTAAATGTATCAGGATCATCCTTATCATGTAGAGCTACAGTAGGTTGGTTAACGATCACAAGCCTTACATGATTTTTTTAGTTAAAGGTGACAATTGTGTTATATCAAAACGTATATGTATAGTGTAAATTCGGATTCGTATCAAACACTAATTCAACCCATATTTATGTGTCATGTAAGAAATTATGTATCACCTTTATTTTGAGCTATTACATCCAGCAATCTCTTATTTTCTTATTATCATATTATTGTGGACTGCTGATAGGCCTAATAGCCACGACTCTGAGGCCTGCCCAAAAGTGGTTCGAATTAGCTCATAGCCCAATGCTTTGGAACAAGACCCAGTCGTTTGGAGACTTAACAAATTCAATTGTCGAAGTTAACAGTGAGTCTAATGTGATATGCCTGCCATTGAATCTTAAAATTATAAATTCAAACCTCGTTGTCCCTTACTTGTAATAGTGTCTGACCAAAGAAAAAAACCTAGACGACAAGTTATAAAGTGTAAAAACTTTAAGCAGCCATTTTAAACTTTGAAGTTAGAAGGGACAAATTAAAATGCGTGTGCAAGTTTAGGGGGCATATATGTAGTTTATCGAAGAGAAAAACAGAAGTAGAAGGGCAAAAGAGAAAAAGCGACGGCCATTCTGTGTGTGTGTGTCTCTCTCTCTCTCTCTCGGAAGTCATTAAGCAAGAAAACATGCTAGGGTTCACTTCTGTCATACACCCATCTTTATCAATTTCATCCCCAAACCCATCGATTTCCAGGTCCCTTACAATCATTCGCACCCTAAACTTGCCATCTTTACCCTTCAAATCTCGATTTCAACAGAACCCTAGAAAATTATCGACCCATGCAGAGAATGGTAAGGGCAATAATAGTAATGGGGGTGTGAGCACAGATACGGAAGAAAGAGAAAAAAGAGAGAATGGGTTCAACGTTAATAATGCTGGCAGAGAAGAAGATGTGAAGAAGGAAGAGGGAAATGAAGGGCCCAGATTCAATCTAAACTGGGTCAATCTGTTGTTGGACCCAGACCCAGATAACATCCTAGCCGTTGGATTGACGGGTGTTCTTGCTTGGGCAAGTTTGCAAGTGTTGGGGCAGCTCTTCTTCATATCATTGGCTATTTTGCTGGCTGCTCTCAAGTATTCCTTCATTGCTGCTCTTCTCATTTTCATCCTTATTACCCTCCTTTGAGATCACTTATATATATTTTTACCTAAATTTAACCTGCATATTAATGTTTTAATAAATTTATTGTTTTTTTTTTGTGAGGAAATTAAGTGGTATGGTTGAAGAACATGTCCTTTTATAGCCTAATGATGGATATTGAAAGGACGAATTATACTTTGACCTTTTTTTTTTCTTTTTGGCTCAATTAAGACAAATCTTTCATTTACACCCTCAACCATCATGTTTTTTAAATTGCATTATGTGTAATTAATTTTACATTGTCCTAATTATTAACGACAATTACAAATTTGAAGAAATGTTATTTTATTTTGTCTTTTCGAATTATACAATTTTTTTTTATTTTTCCCAATGCGATATGTGCATTAGAGGTACTGCAAAATAATTCATATTCGAGACAAAGGTAAATTGAATACGTAATTAAAGGGGTCGAAGTATAATTTGTCAGATATTGAAATTAATAGAATACCTTTGGTTTGAATGTGTATCTAATCCAGCTGATATAGTTGGGATAAAATGATATGAAGGAATTCATTTCTAATATTTCAAAAAAAAAAAAAAAAGAATTGTATTCTTTCACAGTTTTTGTGACCCTTACGTTCTAACTGAAGAAATAATCTATAATTTTCAGCTTGGGGTACTTGTGTTCAAACTATCTGGGAATACCGATATAATGGACTAACGGTATCCGATTCAGCATCTCTCAGTTCAAGACTATTACATGTTTTGAGCTGTATCAAGTAATAGATTACTTATTCAAAAAACCTCGATATAGGCTGAATATCTCATCATATTAAAATATTATTCTTTATATAGTACCTCGGTCCCCTCTGAATTGATGGCTAATCTCAAATTACATGTATATCATAGGAATTAATGGTATCAAAAAAAATGATACATCACATTAATACGACACAAAAGTAAAGGATTTAAATCACCTGTTTTGCAAACGAATGAATCTAATATGACACGATTAATAAATAAATCAAATGAATGAAATCAATTAAAATAAATGAACGAAATAACTCATTTATATACTGAACATACACGATTCATACACAATACGAATTCGATATGATACAATTCGTCAGAGACAAATAAATAAATATTGGGTATGAATAAAATATTTTGTGACATAAATCTACTAAGATCCTATATAAACTCGACTCACCCAACAAGATTGACAGACATAATATGAATGGTATGAAACCATAGACATATGACTTGCAAGACAAAGGGAAGCCGGTGCCAGGGCAAAAAGTTTTATCCACATTTTGAAAGAGATTAATTTTTAGAACCGAAGCCAAGACATATCCCTCGGAATAATGAGAGACTCTTTTGGACAAAATGAATCATTCTCCCGTTAATACAAGAACATAGCAGCGTTAGGTACCTGCAATGAACAGGATATTGTTAGTATACCAACTATCCGTAAGTTATTCAGTTGCAATTTGGGTTCATCATCCCATGCTAGGGTCAAGCCTTTCCTTCGTGAAGTAATTGTAGTCCTGTTGGTATTTTGTATCAATAGGTAATGTTGCTTACAATTTCTGCTTCCTGCAGTAGAATCTGTGATTTGTACAGTGTGATGCTGCAATCCAACAACATTCTGAAGCAGAAACATGCACCAGATGTTCGAGAATGGAAAAAGTAACAAAAATAAACGACAAGTGAAAAGATCAACAATCAATGGTTGATTTCCAGGAAAAAAAATGCAGTTATCAACCTGATTATTGAACTTGGCATCATACAGAACAAACATATAGGTAGGTTGTGGCGCATTAAGAGACCAAAACTTTGGAACATATTCCACTCAAGCAATTTCATAAAAAAAATACAGAAGGTTTGTTAGCAGAACCAGAATTTAAGGTCGTGGGCATAAGGTTTCCAACTCTGGCCTAAAACAGACTTCTATGATCCGAAAGCCAAGAAACAACCAATTAATCAGCTGAAAGATTACACTCTGTAACAGGTACAGATACAACCTTGACTTTTCAGAACATAATACAGCTACTAGTGCATCTCTTTGGTGTGTCCACAACCAACCTAACTGATGGTGAGGGAAATGCAAATAAAGCTCATTATTTATATTTTAAAGAAAATATTCGTGCACCCAGTGGCAAAAAACATACCTCTCTATTCCTACAAAGATCTACTCTTCCTCAAACCTAATCTTCTTTGGAGTGGGCTGGGTGCTACCGACCTGCAATAAAAACAAAGTATACAATCAGGTGTTAAAGCTACAAATTCCGGGCAATTTTTTTTTATAGGAAATGTAAACTTTGTATTAATAAAAATGTAATGTACATAAAAATAGTTGGACAAGAAATCCAACTATGAATTAGAAAAAATATAATGGAAAAAGAGAAAAATACATAAAAGCCTATAAATCACATGAAACTCTCCAATTTACTAGAATAACAAAAAATGGTATTCCTTTAAAGTCATTGGTTAACGATGCCCAAAAAGACGCTAAATAATAAAATCCGATCCCATAATTCTTCCAACCATTCGCTCCGATCTTCAAAATTTTTGGCATTTCTTTCCTTCCAAATGAACCAAAATGTAGTAAAGATAGCAAAATACCAAAGAGTCGCTCCTTTATCAAACCTTTCAAAACCTATCAAATCTTCAATAAACATGGATATGGATAATTTAGGAATTACGCAACTTATACCTGCCAAGCCAAACAACACATTCCACAAGGACATAATAGGGCAATGTAACAATAAATGATCAATGCTTTCCAAAGCCCTTTTACACATCACACACCACTGTGAGGAATGACAATTATAAGGCTTCTTTTTTGAAGCAAATCATTGATATTAATCTTACCATGTGCAACAGTACATGCAAACCCCTTGCAAATTAATAGGCACCTTGGCCTCCATCCATACCATTGAAGCTAGTGCGCAAATAGGACAAGAAGAATCATTGATCAAAGACTCAAAGATTCCATACCATTGAAGCTGAGGCGCAAATAGAATAGGGCAAGAAGAATCATTGATCAAAGACTCAAAGATTCCATACCATTGAAGCTGAGGCGCAAATAGAATAGGACAAGAAGAATCACTAATCAAAGACTCAAAGAAAGATTTACTAGAAAAGACACTCGAAGACTTACAAACCCACCTTTTTTTGTTAGATGACTCTTGATTCAAAAAAAGTAACTCAAGAATAGAAAGAAAAGACATCAAATTCCGAGTGTCTCTACCTTGTAGATTCCTAGGAAAACCAAAATACCAAGAGTACAGATGATTATACGACCGAAGTATGTCAACAATGGATGCTCCATGAGATTCAGACAATTAATAGAATGCCGAAACAAAGATGAAAAAGAAGACTCTCCAACCTATCTTCCCAAAAATGAATTATCTCCTCACAACTTAAGATTATGGGAAAACCTCCTAACTCCCCGGGATATAAACTTCCACGAGCATCGAAATTTACCCTTTCAACCCTATTAGGGTTTCATCCATTCGCTTGTGATTCATATTTGCTTTTGATAACCAAATGTCATAAAGAATTTTGTTTCAAGAGAAATCTCCAAAGTCATTCTGCCAACTAAAGTAATATTTCTTGCCTTCAATTTTTCAATTAAAAGACGCCTTTTATCCCTAGATCTGGACACTCTCTCCCAACTAATTAAATAATCCTTCATCCCCTCATCACATCTTTCTCACAAGAAATCCGTCATCATTTTTTCAATTTTCATATCTATCTTTCTAAGCATTTTAAATAAAGATAAAAAAAAATAAGTAGGAATTCTAGCGAAAACAAACTATACTAATGTTAACCTACCCTTTTTGGAAAAAATAAGATATTTTCTATCCATCTGACCTCTTACAAACTCTCTCCATTACTGGATCCCAAAAACATGAAGGCTATGGATTACCACCAAAGGCAAACCTAGATACTTCAAAGGCCATTGCCCACTAGACACCCAAAGTGTTCCGTCATTTTACTAATCTTATCATGACAAGAATTTATGCCTACAAGTAAACTTTTATTCATATTTACCATCAGACCTGACATCAATCCAAACATCTCCACAATATTCCTAAAGTTGATAATTTTCTCCTCATCCCCCACCCCCTCCCTCTCTCTCTCTCTCTCTCTCTCCAAATGTCCCCACAAAAAATATTGAATCATCAACAAACTGCAAGTGAGAAACAAATTCCAGGCAACTAAAACAAAAAACCTTCTTCTCCTTTCTTATTCCATTTTTCTTTTCTTGTATTTAGAGAAAGAAGAGTGGTGGTAGTTTCCCATTAATTAAAATCAATGTAAATGAGAAAAATATTATACAACCACCATGCTGGGTACATAAATTAAGTCAAAATAATAAAACAACTAGTGACACCTAATTGGTACTAACCCATGTAAACATGCTTTATCCAAAGCCAAACCAAGACTAATTTACATCTACACCAAAACTCATCCAATCAAATGAAAAATGCTCAATGTAGCCAATTTTGGATGACTGGTGGGAATTGTCCCATTTCAAAAGTCAATTAACAAGGTTTATAATTATCTCCAAGTGTAATGCATTCAACGTCTCCATGATATGGAAATTCCAAAATGGACTGTATACACAGGATGATACACCAACAAAATCCTCATATCAAGTTATGATTATATATACTGAATATCAATTTGTCAGGCAGATCATTCAGCACTTTTCCAAGACCATGAATTACTAGGATTTTTTTCTGATGATAAGTATGACTTGGACATTTCATATAAGTCGCATACAAATTGAAAGTGATATTATGTACTAGTTAAAGGGTTTAATACATTCAGGTTCAACTCAATGCAACAACTGCCCCATGGATGTGGTCAAATGCCTTCAACTTCAAAACTATATAAATGGGAAAAAAGTATTCCTAATGTCTAACCTTATGCAATTGCAGTCTCACTGCAGCGCCTTATAACTCATCTGACAGGTAGTTCAAATTTATAACAATTGCTTACAACACTCAGACAATAATGAAAGAAAGGATAGATTCATACGATTTCTGGACACTCATAATCAATGCCAGCTGACTCAATCCTCGTTTTCCTTTTCTTGTCCCGTTTCATTACTCTTTCAACCAACTTCCTGTGCTCTTCCAATGTTCTTTCCTGCATAAATCATTCAGTTAGCATTATAGTTTATGCAACCATCGCATATTTAAAGAGGAATTCACCCAACCCCCACCCCCTGGCGTGGTGACGCACACCTTTCCTCAATTCAATTTGTTTCACTACCATCTAAAGGATTACTGCCAGAAGGATTACTGCCAGAGGTACATTATCTACGCCATGTTTCAATTTACCTTGTCATGTCGGTTCCGTTCAATTTTAACCCAGTCCAAGGGTTTGTACCAGCGGTTAACCCCCTTCCACCTAAAAATTATAGAGTAAATTCATAAGGAATCCAACCATACATAGCAACAATAACAGAGAGGTCTACTGTCAACATATACATTTTGATAGTGATAGGCAAATTTAGGTTCAGGTTTTACCATTTTGTCGATGACTTTCCATATTTAAATCTCAGTCGCATCACATCCAATAGATTACCGGAATGCCATTTTACTTTAAATATTTACATATATGTTGGCCGTATTGATACCAATAGAAGTCCATGACTTTCATTTGCCTCGATCAGTATGTTCCAATAATTTGATTATGACTTCTCAAAGTATTAAACCCTTGAAACTTATTATAAAATTCTACTTAACGATGCATGTGATGTGATTGACCAAATTTCCCAGTGGAAGCTATTTGATTTGACCATATGATGCAAAATTGCAAATAAATCAAAAGGTACAACAACTATATTAAATCATATGTCCTTTCAGGGTTAAAGTATAGAACCTTTAAATCTCCTGTCAAATTACCTGTCTAATACAGTACAAATCCATACACTTACAGGATTTTGACTAAATTTCCTTAGGCAAAAATGATAGTGTTCTATATTCCACACGCCTAGGATTTATGATTTCTGATCCCATCCAATTGCCAAAAGAATACCATCTAACTTTCTGTGTGTCACAATAAACAAGCAATGCAATGAAGTTTCCCTTACATTCCTTCACTTGTCAAAATTTTCACATTTTTGCCACTTCAGGTCCCCTTATTACCAATTTATTGCAAATTTTCTGGACAAAGTAACTCTGACACGTATGAAGGCTGGGTTGCTTCGGCATATTGCAATGAAGTCCTTAACATTTCTTATATGTTCTTTTTTATTTCCTTCCTTTTTCTTTTTCAATTTTTTCTATTTGTAATAAAAATTCCCAATGGTTCGTCATTTGAAATCCATATTCGACTTTAGTACCCAACTCAACTGCTTCAATTTTGAAGTAACAAAAAAAATTTAGCAAGCTAATTGTTTTAGTTATTTCAGTCCTTCTGTTTTAATATACTGCTATTGCTTTAAAACTTTCTCGAACATATATTTGAAACTCTGGTCTTATTTGTTGTTAAAATTTTGCAATGTTCCTGTTCTTCCACAGAGATCCAAATGACAGGAAGTACAATGTAATCACATATTTGCAACTGCTTCCAAGGAAACATCAAAGCAAATAAAAACACGGTGAAGAGAATTTCCAATGTAAAGATTTTACACAGCAGCTGATTTTACTCTTCTATTTGTAATGGTTAGGTTACCAAACAAATAATCCAGAAAAATAGCATTGGGTGATCGTTGCAATAACACTTCAGAAAAAGAGCACCCATAGAGTGTGTGTGTGTGTGTGTCATGAGGTAGACCTTAAGAAGCAAATATGCCCAAAAGCTTACAGTTTTGGATGAACTTGTTCAGGAGGAATAAGATGGACTTGTAAAAGGTGCTCAAATAGTAGATAATTATGCATGCTTTCAGATACAATTTTTGCCACCTACATTCATCAAAAGGTAAGATTAGAGAACCAATAGTGCAATACTGAAAACAAGTTTTTATACATTGATTTTCTCTTTGAGATAAGTACAACCTCGGGAGACTCAAATTCAATGAAGCCAAAATGCTTGGATTTTCCTGTCTGTTGAACATCAAACAAACAAAATCACTTGAGTAGAACATGAAACACCAATATTGAGGTCTACAAGAAAATACTACTCACAAAATAGAATAGGAATAAGAACAACGCAGAGCAGAGCTCACTTGCAACAAATATAAGAAAATTCATTTTTCAACCATCTGGAAATGATTTTTAGAAAGTAACCCTCTAGAAATGTTAAGAACCACTATATACTCATTTCTTATAGTTACAAACCCCACCCTCCCTCACTACATCTGCAATACCACTTGTATTATAATTTATAAGCATAGAATATGAATAGAGTATTTTCAGGGCATCTTGAATACCAATCCAGTGACAACTAAAGGGAAATCTAATGAATATATTTACACAATCTGTAAATGCAGTGTAGGTTACATAACACAAGGCATAGTCATAATTATAATACCAGTAGTAACAGTTCGATTTAGCATAAAACCTTGTAACGTAGACCTCCTAAGGTTTCTTTACTGGAAAGCAACGAACAGGCCTCTTTTTGTTTGAGTAAGGCTTTCAAGATTTTTATAGGTTATAAATTATATTTCTGAAGCAGTGTTATTAAAAGTGCACCTAGGCGATCCCCTAAGCAAGAAGCGAGCTCAAGCAAGTCCAGGTTGCCTGGATTGTCCCTGCCAAAGCGAAGATTAAGCATCCAAGGCGATTCTTATCGCTTAAGCAAGAAGCGAAAAAGTGAACGCTTTGAGTAAATTTTTATTTTAATTTTCTGATCTATTCTGGGCCGTTAGATTTGATCAATTGGATCAAAAATTGGACATGCCATTAACATTTGATTACCACTTGATCCATATATACGTCTAACACTAACATTTCTACAACAAATTTGATTGAGAATTAAGGGTCGCGAGGGTTGAAGTCGCTATCTAAGGACCTAATTCACCTAGATTTTTCTTGTTCTCCTCCTCCATTTCTTCTTCTTCTTCTTCTTCACAAACGATTTACAGCTACTTCTAGAAAAACAATCTACAATCTAGAGAATGGGATTCACTAGACCAAATTCTTTTTCTTCTCTTCCAAAAAGCGATTCCCTACCGAGACCAAGAGCGTGTACTTCTTCTTCATATGCTCCTTTTCTTCTTCTTCTTCTAAGATGGAGCTAATCAGCTGAAGCTCTGCTTTTGTTGGCTCAATGTGTCGTTGTTTATGGAGCTGTACTCTTGCTTTAGGTTTTTGCTCCTCTTGTGATATTTGATTTTGATTTTGATTTTTTTGCTTCAAATGTTAGGATTTGGTATAATTTTCGCATTTTTTAAAATTTAAATGTTAATATTTTGGTTGATGTTAAGATTTGAGATATTATCGATGCTTGTTTCAATTTAAATGTTTATGTTTTGCGTTGCATTTGAATATTTAATACTTGAGAAGTTGAAACTTAATACTTAGTAGTAACTAAACTAAAATATTTGCTTACTTTCTATATTATTCATCTCACTTTGATGAAGTTTTCGATTCGATTCTCGCTTCTCGCCTAGATGTCAGGAGACCTGAGCAATTTGAGTCACTTTACACTTTAAATAACAAAATAACATTGTTCTAAAGATTTAGTCAAGCGTGGCAAAAATTACAATCTTTTTGTGAGATGATCAACTTGCAAAAACAGTTCTTGTTCAAAGTGAACTACAACCAATTCAAGGAAAAATAATCAAAAGAAACAGTGAATCATACTTTCTAAAACATGCAAATGTATATTAGGATCTATGCATTAGTGGACTTGAACCATGTGAATTTTTCCAGGGCCCATTCACAGTTCTCATTCATGTATTGTCGTTGCTTGTGGATTCGAAATTCCAACAAGGATTTTACAACTTACAGGGTTTCAAATAACAGCCAGCACCCATTGTTTAAAATCCCATTTGGCTCAACATGGAACTCCAACTTGAACATAACATAACTCATTGTCTCTCACGAGTGACACACACGTGAACTCTCATGTGGTAATAGATTTAACAGACTTCTTTCCCAGTATATCAGATTTCAAACCATTCCACAATTATATATTCATTCAGACAATAAAGTTTGGCATTCATTGATTTCAGACCAAGTATTTGAAATTCTTGGAGAGTAGGATCTAAGATCTATCCAATATCCTTTGTCAAATCCAAATCCATGTTGCTAAATGTAACAAATAGAATTCTAATTTGAAGAATCCAAAGCACGGAATGCATCCAGTATCCCTCCTCTTCCATTATTTAAAACTTCATCTTTAATACCATCATATTTTTCCCATGCAATGTTTTGTGATTTTTTGTGCATATTTGAGAGTATTTCATCATACCAGCATATAAAATACGAAAAATGCTATTGGGACCTAATTTATACACATAATTTGTTGATTTAATTCACTGGGACCTTTGGATTTACTGTACACCCCATCAAACATTGAAACTTGGTGTTAATCCAATGATTCCTATATAGCCACATTATTATGTCAGCAAATTATGTTAGATTTTTAGGTCAAAATATAATTCCTCATAAAATAATTAAGTCATTCACCAGCATCATATTTCAACTGTAACCATATACTGAAAAAAAATAAAGCAAATTTTTAGTCATAACTTCCTCAAACAGATTAAGAGATGAATTGCCCAGTCACATCTGCAGTCACATTTAGCAGCGCTGTTCCATTTCACATTTCAACAGTAAAAAATTCAGCAAATAAAGAACTGATACTAAAATTCCATATCCAACTTTAAATTCACACCAAACATCCAATGTCTAACCCTCAAAACTACAAACACCCCAACAGCTAACACAACATTTCATACATAGCTTTCCATACCACAATGTCCAAGAGTAACCAAATTTTTAAAAGGACAAAAAAAAACAAACAAACGCTTAAAATCCTACCTTCTTATTCCTCGCTATTCTGAGTCTCTTAACTGCACCGAATTGCTTAAAGAAACCTGCAAAAATTAATATAGCCTGTCACATATATTCTTCTTGAACTTGAATAGCTTTTGTATAGCCCCCTTTGGACAAATAATGCCAAAAGATCAGGTCTATAAACTCACAATTAAACGGAACAATATCAGTAATGACCTATTCTGCTTGGCTCACCATCTATTCAGAGAGACTAAACAAGAACAGAGAGAAAAGCTAATAGAAGCACAAGCTAAATGCAGTTACCCTCCATTTCATTCTCATAGAACCCATGTGGAATCCGACCAATATACAGCACAGTAGCTTTACTTTCCCGGACTTGACTCTCCGGAAGCTTACGACCCTGACCACCCTCTAATGGCTTTTAACACACAAAACAAGAAATCAGCAAGTAAATAAATAAATATCAAGAGTTTGAGATCATAAGTCCAATCAGGCGTACCAAGAAATCAGGAGCTTCGTCTTTGCGATTCGTAGCCGCTGACAATCGGGCAGAACCCTTCTTCACTTTCTTCACCATCGCTTTCTTCTTCGCCTTTGCTCCCATCTCTCACTCAGAATTCAAACAAATTTGTGCGTCTCAGTGTGTGTGTGTGTGTGTGTGTGTGTGTGTGTGTGTGTGTGAGGAGAGAAGTTTTGATCCTGAGCAGTATAATAAACCCTACCCTGCTTTGTGTTGGGGATTGTAAGCAATAGAGGTTTATTCAAACCTTGTTTGGTACCGGGGACATCGTAAGATGGGTGTAGGAAAAATAGTTTAAAGGATCCCAAATTTCATGTTTGTAGAGAAATTTTAGTCTTGGATTTTTAAATCAGACCCGTAACTAGTTCGAAGATTAAACTTACGATCATAAGTTTCGTCAAAATCTAAGGGAGTGGTTTTGGGAAGATGTGTAAGGGTCTAAAAATTCAAAAGATAATTGTAGCTCTTAAAATGGGTATGAATTAAATTAATTAAGGGTAAAATAGTTATTTATAAGACAAATAGTTGTTAATAATTTTGATATATTCGTAGGTACTACATATGTATGTGTTGCATATTAAACATTATATAGATCAGATTGAATGTTGAATCTTATCTTTGTAAAAAGAGGTTTCGATTTAGAAGGGTTTAGAAAAGTCAATCTAAATCTCTCCCCAAAATTCATCCAAACAAGCCCGGGAGAGTTCACGTCAAATCCTATGAATAGGTGAAAAAGGAAGAAACTACACTGTCCACGCTTATATTTTGATAAAATAACACATGAATTCGGAGATGTTCAGACATACCATGGAGATTTTTTGGTGGTTTTGAGTAGAATTTATCGATAAAATGACCATTATGCCCTAGTTTTTGCTAAAATAAAGGTTAGGACAAGGTTTTGGTACAACTATCATAAGAAACAATAACTTTTTTTATAGGGGTGGCAACTATTATCTATTTGGACATAAAAATCCGACTAAATTGAGTACTTGGGGCTTGTTTGTTTGGAGTATTAAGAGGTGGGATAGTGAAAAATAGTACATGTAACTTACTTATACCTTGTTTGTTTTGCATTTTACGTTCAATACTAATTTTCAGGTTCAAATTCTAACCCGGCCTGTATAGTACCATTTAATCGATGTATATGGGTATATTGAATACCACCTGGTAGTAGTCCTGAACCTCGTTGGTTCAGTGGTTAGGATTTGATCAAAAAAAAATACCACCTGGTAGTGTAAATCGGTAATGAGCCCCAGTGACAGTATAAGCTATCAAATTGACTATAATACCCCTTTCTACACACCACATACAAAAATCATCCTCTTCAGTTCAGCCTAACCCTAATGTCTCTCAACCCAATCTTTTGTAACCACCATAGCTCTCGTAAGAAGCTCGTTCCAAAACTAAACCATGGCGCTCAGACGCAACTCATTCCAAATCTGAACCATGGTTGTCGTCCTCATTTCACTCCAGATTTGAAAGCATAGTTACTCTCACCGATTATTTGTTGTTCCACTGGTTGTTGTACAAGTCCGTCGGAAGAGCAAGATGGCAACTATTTTATTGTTTCAACGTCATCCCCTTTTTGTAATTGGTATATTCCTATGCTTCTACTCCATCCCCACATATTATTTCTATATTTTTTGAATCCAAAAAATTGAATATGCCTCCTTGTGTTGTTTTTCTCAATATGGTTGTGGGTTTGTATGACTGGTTGTTCAGGTTCTAAAACTACTACTATTTAGTTTATGCATTGTATCTGTTTTCAAAAATATGTTTTCAAACACATAAAAGGTAAGTTTAGTAACATGTTATATATGTAATTGCATCTGAATTGTATATGTTTACATAAGATTTGATAATTATCTAAGGATTGGGTTTAAGTTGAATTATGTTTACATTTTTTACCAGTACATGTCATTCGAAACTTCTGTGTGCATGTTTATAGTGGATTTTCATAGGCAGTTGTAATGGTTGACGAAAATGACCTTAGTGTGTCATTGGTGGTTGTTTTGGATAGTGTCCTTACCGATATAGTTATGATATGCTCATGTATCGTTGTTGTGATTGTCAATTTGTTGGAATTTGATGAAATTGAGAACAGCCATAGAATGAATTGTTCAATCACGCGAATTCGATTGTGAATAGAACATTTAAATAGACTAATAGGTGAGAGTGATATAATATGCTAAAATCAACTTAGGATTTTTTTTCGCGAACACCGACACAGTTTATGGACTAAACCAAGAGAGTGCGTATCTCAATCACTAGGTCTTGCACCCGAGGGACAGTTTAGCCATTTTTTTTTAACTCCGACCCAAATTTTCAATGCAAACCGTACGACTCAACCGGACCTTAACCCAACTTTTTCGAGCCCACACATCATTCACCCAGAGTGGTGTTTGATGACAACCATGCACACACACCCATATAATGTGATGTCTCCATGCATATGCAACGTAGTATACAATTGTAATACCAATATCATGCCCAATATGTATGTGTGTCATATGAATAATTTCAACCACATTTCAACATACACCATGGTTAATTATAACATAAGCATATAATTTTCATAAATCCTTATACTGTCAATATATCATCTATCATATATCAACATCTGCATTCAACAACAATTTCTCAAGCATGTTATACACAATCTATGCAAAACATACTTAACTTCACACAAACATTAAATCAAACACCTTCAAGGCACCAAATCATGTAATCACATAAAATGCTCAATTTCATCACATAACTCAAAAAATCACATTTAGTAATTTCTAAATACCCAATTCAAGATAGAATTTATTCTACCCATTTCTAATACTCATTTCATCAATTTACAACCATAGACAAGTGTTAAATACATCTAACAACCTATCAATTTCAAATAATCATCTTAGGTTGGAAATAAACCTAGTTAAGATGAAAACCCTACCTCTTGAAGCGTAAAATAACCGTAGGAAGCTTCAAGGACCCAAAACAAGCTCTAATCCAAGATTTTTTCCAAAATCTCGTTTTTAAACTTTGGTGAAATTCATCCTTTTTGGTATGGTCGTATAGCCCATGATGAGAAGATCGACTTTTGTTCTTGACTGGTGTTGATTAAAATGACGAGAAGACAGATATTGTAGAGATAAGTCTTGAACTCTCTCTTTTCCCTCTCTTCCTCTCTCCAACATAACCCAGCAGAAAGAATGGGGAGAAATACCTTTTAAATGTTTGATCCACATTGTGCTACACGTTCCTCATTCCCGAGTTCGATTTCATTCGGAAACGATTAAATTTCGTCCCGGTTCAAGTTCAAAATATTTTTATATGAACTTCTTTTAAATTGTTTTTCACTTTTTGAAATTTAAGTCCTGGTTCGTTTTTTAGGTCACCCGACTCCCTAGTCGCCTCGTAAAATGCAAAAAAATTGACTGTTTTGAAATTCAACAAAAATTGACAGGATAACAAAATTTCGGGAGACGAATCCAATGGTGAGGTCTGTATCGTCATCCGAGCTCTAGAAAATTTGGGTTTTCAACCGGTATCGAAGTGACAATTTACCGTTCTACCTTTTTTCATAAAAAAATCAAATTTACTAGGGTTTTACACTATTTATATAGGTCATACATATAACTCATAATATTACATTAAAGTACCACTACCTCCACTTGCCCTTGTAACCACTAAAAAATTAGAGCAACTCCAAGGGGAGTTGCCAAAAATGAGGAGTCAAATGCCATTTTGCAACCTTGAACAGAATTTTGGCACCCCTGAGTAGTGTTTTTGCTCCAATGGTAGGTGCCAAAATGGGATTCTATTTTAATATTTCAATTTTTTTTATTTCCTAAATATAATTAAACTTAACGGTTATATTTTAACGGGTATAGTTTTCATAACGATCATAATTTAACAGATATATTTTTATAGTAAAAATTTCAAATTTCAAATTTCAAGTTGTATTTTCATTTCAAATTTCAATTTCAAGTTCTAATTTTTAATTCCAATTTCAATTTCAATTTGAAGTTGTACTTTCAATTTTCATAAATAATAGCAACATAATAAATAATGACTACAAATTTAAAAATAATAGCAACATAATAAATAACGACTAAAAATTAAAACCCCGCTTTTTCATGATTTTCATCTTCAGGTTATTCCAATATGTTGCAGATATTGGGTCCATGTTAGTAGTGTCAGTTTCCATGATTTTCATTTCATTCTGTTGCACTTGTCTTTCTTCAATTTCTAACTGTCTATGATGTTGTTCCAATGCTATCTCCTGTTGAGCATAAATTTTGTCGTGTCGCTCAATTTTTTGTCGTTCTACTTCCTTTCTTTCATTTCAATGGTGATGATCTAGTAATGTTTCAACACCGGTTTGCTTTTCTTTGTTTTTAAGTTGTTTCTTCGAAGCCTTTCTACCCAATGGCCTGTCGAGGTTGGGCGTGAACGAGGGTTCAATGTCATCCTCTAAATATGGAGTTGAATAGCAAGATTCAACATGAGTTGATTCAGCAGTTGAATGAGTTTTTGCTCTCTTATTGCTGGTGATATTATCAGTCCATTTTCGCTCCATTTTCAATATATTCCAATAATGCTAGTATTGAAATGGTTTTTCAATAATCTTAGCAAACATTTCTTTTGCGTCATCAACCTGAAAAACATATGAAATTATTCAGTCAATAGTTCAAATATCAAATCATAGTAGTGTCTAAATTAAAAACTTAATCATTACATTATTTTGTTCGGTGTGTCTACTTTGTCGCAGTCTTTCAATTTGACTATAAAAACTGACAAATTTGCTACATTTTGCATTTATATCAGTCCAACGACTTTTAATAAATGATTGCGAACGCTCTTCTTGATTGCCTCCATGAAGTTCTAAGTATTGCAATATTCTTTGCCAGAAAGCACCACCTTGTTGTTCATTCCCAGTAACTGCATCTTTACTCGTGTTAAGCCACGCAGACACAATTAATTTATCTTTTTCTAGAGAGAAGTTCTTTGTCTTTTGCGTTTTTCTCACTCTTGGAACGACTTCATTTTGTACTGGCGCCAATACTATAGAATTGATCTGCATAACATCATCATATAAATCGGTGTCGTTCATAAGTAAATCAGTGAAAGATCCGTCAAATTGTGAATCTATCTACAAAAAAAAAATTATAATCAATTGAAAGGTAAGAAAAAATAATCAATACAAAATAATTTAATGATGTAATATAACAATACCAAAATAATGGTCTAATACAATGTATATATTTTGAGACGGCACAAAATAAAATATATATAATCAATACAAAATAATTTAATGGTCTAATATGACAACAAAAAAATAGAAACAAATAAATTATAAATTATATTGCAAATTATAAATTAAAACAAGAAAAGGGGGGCAGATGCAATTATAAGAAGAGGTGGTAGATATAATTATAAGAAGAGGGGGCAGGTGTAATTTGCCCTACAATAAAATAGGACCAGACTTGCCCTACATTCTGGAACGATCCAGATTCATCAGCCTTCCCCTTCCCCTTCCCCTTTCCCTTCCCCTAAACCCTAAACAAAATCACCCAAATTAAAACACCCATAAACCTTGAAGCTCTAATTCTGGTGGTGAAGTTCGGTTGAAGCTCTCTTGAGATGGCAGAAGAAGGGCTTTGCATATCAGGCAAGGAGTTTTTGATTTTCAGGCGATTTTCAGGCAAGTCTTCTTCCCATTTCCTCTCTCTATATTTTTATAGAACTTTTGGATGGAATATAGCCGTTGGGAGGAACAGTAGCCACCAACGGCTATTTTGCAACCCCTCACTTCTCTCTCCAAAGTTGTCAAATATGCCACCTCAAAACCCTAAATGTCATTTTGCCACCTGAGATGCCACCTCTGTTGGAGTATGATTTTTTGCAATTGGGGTGCCATTTTAGCAGTTATGGAGATGACACCCTTGATGGCAACTCCCGTTGGAGTTGCTCTTAAGACCCACTTTATCCACTTCTAGTGGAATTAACTTTTCACAATTACTTTCTCTCACATTACTTGAAGATTGATGACCCACTAATAATCCTTATTAAGATACCATAATAATATAATAAAATTCTAAAAAAAAACTTTATTTTCCAACACCCCTCCCTTTAAACTTGGTTTTGCACCTCCAAGTTCTTGCCTTACAAATCACTTTATGATAGAGGGGTTTCATGAAATTATTGGATACTGAATGAGGTTGAGTTTCACATCCTTCAATAGTAATAATCTTCAAAGTCATCTATTTTGCGGTGTAGAGCTTGTGATAAGTCTTCTCACACTTATAAATTATCTTCATGTTTCCTATTTTCTTGTTGACCCTTGGTGTATTGACCTTTTTTTTTTCTCTCAAAAATCCTAGGGCTTCTCTTGTATTGCCTCTCTTGGATCAAAAAATGTCTCCATGTTCACCCAACCTATACCACTTAACACATTCTCTACACTTAACTTTCAAGAAATTCATCACCTTGAACATGATTCTCGAGAATTCTGACATGAATCGTCACTTTGATGTTAGGTTGGAAAAACATCTTTCATGCTTACTCCATAGAATCCCTCTCGAACGTTCTTCAATTACATCTCACAAATCACATACTTTAAGATAACAATGAAGGTAATCTTCATTCTCTTGTACTTAGAGGATATCATATTTTCATACTAAAAATATATATTGGTGAATCTTCTATGATCATCATAATCGTGATGAACTATCTAGACTTCCAGGATCAAAAAGCTGGCTCAGATGGAGAGATATCTACATTTCTAGGATCAAAATGTGGACATAATACTACTTTGTTAGAATTCCTCTAATATCATTTTGTTAGAGTCAGAAGGACTACAAATAAAATACAAGGAAGTAGAGGAGGATATGAATATTCAAAGAAAAAAATAATTTCATTCAAGTGGATTACAATCACAACTTGGACTATTCACAATGTTCACATACTGACTTAACTCAACTCTACTTACTTCTAACACTAAGTCACATACCCTAATTCATAGGATGTGTCCCAAATATTTGGTTCGGAGGCCATGATGGCTATGATGACCAAGAAGGTGTGCACGAACACCTATATGATTAAATCCTTAATCTTTTATGATTTATGTAAATCTGAATTAATATGCGCAGAAATTGTTATTAACTTTCTGACTAATATGTTCACAATGTTAAAACATTTGTCAAAAATCGGGAAAGAAAAAAGTTGGGTCTGCAAGCAGTGGAGTAGCAGAGATAGTCGTTCAATGAGTGAGTGAAGCTAATACGCCTAATGTGCCAGCAGAGTCTGAATACGAAATGTTCTAGTTTGTGTAGCATAGGTTTATAGTTACCCAGGTAGCTTTTGTTGTTGGCATGATGTTTTTGAATATGGCAGGTTTTTTTTTTTTGTGACAGTGCATCTTTTGTGATTTTTTTGGATCCTTGTTATTTTGGATGCGTGCCTATTTGATGTAATATGTTGACATTGGGAATTGTCAAAATGCAACTTACTAGTATACCAATCCAATATATATATATACACTAGTCATAACTCGTACCTGAAGGCACGATAAAATATAAAATTCGAGCGTCCAAAAAATGGATCTCACTATATTAAATTTTATCAAAATATATTAATTACAAATTAATTAAATATTAAATGATTAAATATATGATAGGAATGAGTGATGTGATTTTTTTAGTGAATAAATATATAAATGATTAAACATGTTATAGAAATAAGTTATGCGTTTTGACCTTTGAGTTTGACAAATGAATGATGAGTGAAGTAAATGATTGGTAATGATTTTGAGGGAAAAAATATGACTGGGATAAAATTCAAACACACTCCTGTTTTATTATATAGATGTTTTTCATCTTTCTCTTTTTAATGTAGTACATCAAATTAGTTGAAAATGTTGAGAGAGTGGCTTTTCCAGATTATTTTTTGAACAACAGAGTGGCTTTTCTCATATAGAACTTGTGGTATTTATGTACCCAATGCTCCATGTCTCTCAATGGTAAAATGGAGTTTTGCAACGTTAAGATGATCCAGTCCACAATTGACACTAGACTCCATAGTAGAGAAGGGCAATTTGGGGATTATTTTTATATTTTTTTATGACATCATCAATTTCTAACTATTATCTGAATGGAAACTAAAAGTATGGGTTTATGCATTACATGCACAAAAAATTTGTGGGATCTATGTGTAATATTAAAAATATTAAGGTGTCTAATTGATTTAAGTGATAAACCTCAAGGGGGTTGAATACAATTTACCCTTTTAAAAAAGATAAGGTTGTCTCTAGTCTACATGCAATGAACAATGAGGTGGAGAAAAAAATATTGGATGTAATAGTGACGCTATATAATATTGATGATGATGTGTCACTAATAAGTGATAGAATATCAAGTGGATTTAGTGGACTCCACTATTTTACTAGCTATCAATAACTACATCAGTCATGTTAGAATAATGTGGTTTACCGAGAGACTGACTTGTCCATTTCATTGGGGATTTTGGGAGATTATATGAATCCAGAAACAATCAATTTTCTATTTTATTAATTTTGATCAATTGTAATCATCGACTATAAAGTTTGGGTGGGGTTATTCCCACCCCACAAATATATATTCCCACCCTATTAATTTTTTATGATCAAACTATTAAGTTCACATTTTCTATACCCACTCTATACTATACACGCTCTTTTAATAAATAAGCCTACCTTATATTTTCTCGTAATTAAGGTTTCATTCACTATCTAATCCCATATCTACCCAATTCATATATTTTAATCCAAACTATCACTCGCTATCTAAACTACCACTTTTGAAGAGAGGGAGAGAGAGAGAGATTCCCCGAAGACTTGGTACTAATAGAAAGATTTCAATTTTTTTTTTTGTTTTTTTGGGTTGTCCCAATTCTTATTAAGGTTTCGGGCACACTAGGATATTGCCTTACACCATTGATGGCGAAGTTTGCTGAAGAGTTTTGGTGATATATGAGAGAGAGAGAGAGAGAAGGGCAAGAATTTATTGGATGACTTGGTGTTATTTGTTGGATGTCTGTATCTGTACTCATATGTGTATGCTTCACGAGGAACAAAATTTTTTATTTTTGGTTCTTTGAAGGAAAACATCTTGACAGGTCCGACCCAGACCTGGCCTAGTTCAGAGGCCCAATCTAAAATTAGAAATCAGGTCCCCCTCAAACATACAAGCAAGCCCACCATAGGATAGAGGAAGTTAGGTCAGGTTAGCGTGTCATCTTGAGAGAGTTAGGTCAACCTTGTCATCATGAAAGACTCAATCCACAACTGACATGCAAAGATATCTCCTTGGGATGTGCATATCACCACCTCACGGAATTGTCTCGCTTGCTACTAGAAGGGTATCACCTCCATCAAACTACCTCATTTGATATGAGAAAGGCATTTCAATCTGTTAAGAGGCACTTATAAATTGTAAGTCCTACCTACACAAAAGGAGAATCTCACTCACATCTAAGCACTTTACACCTCTTAAGCAATAAAATACTCGGGTCATCTTAGCCTCTACAGTGGAGTATGTCACCTTAACTGAACCATTTAAAGTGTATTTTGTTTGTGTTGACTCTCATCATTTATTATTGCATTTAATACTTGACAGGTTATACATAAACACGTTTTGTGTATCATCATATCTCATCTTCTTCTTAGAATGGTTTCATTCTAAAGTTGTGATGTGTCATTTAGTGTAGAAGTCCAGCTACAACCAAAGAATGTTGAACATAACGGTAATATTATATCATCATTGATATAATGACACATTTTATCACACATCACTTATAAATCATTATAAATACCCTCAAATTGAAAGATTTTATTAAATGTTAATGGGGTGAACTTTCTTTCTCTTTTTTTTGGGGGGGGAGGGGAGGGGAGGAGGAGGGGGGAAGGGGATTGAACCCTTGACCTAAAAAATGGGGTGAACTTAATCATTAATATGGTGAATTTTGTCATGAATTGAAAGGTAATAAAAGGTGTGTACATAGAATGAGTAATCTTACTTATAACTTATTAAATGGTGTGTATATCATGTGGTGGACTTAGTTATTAATGAGGTGAATATAAAAGGGGTAGACTTAATATTTTGATAATAACAAATTAAACAGGATGAGAATGGATATTTGTGGGGGTTAGAATAGCCTTACCCATAAAATTTATTGAATCATGGGTTCTATGAATGTATGAGGATCTTATTTTGTATTCTAAAAGATTTTTTAAAAAAATATTTTGCACCTTCAAAAATTAATTTTTTCACAGTACACCATCAATTGTATTAAAAATGTTGCAATGCGACTTTTCTATTAATTTTCATTATTTATTCTATTAAAAAACAATCCCTTAACTATGACTAAATAAGTAACGTAAACTAATGGAACAATCACATTACAACACTTTAAACACGTTAATACATTGATGGTGCAATATTACAAATTTAATATTTGAGGGTGTAAAATAAATTTTTAAAAAATTTTCAAGGTGCAAAATAAAATTTGCAAATTTAAAAATTAATGAGATCTAATTTAGAGAAAATAATTTTTTTTTCATTAATGGTACAAGCTAGATTACTCTTTGAAAAGCTTTTTTCACATAAAAAGATAATTTATCTATATACTAGTCATAACCCGTGCTTGAATGCACGATGAAACATAAAATTCGAGCACCCAAAAAATTAATTTTACTATATTAAATTTTTTCAATATGTGTATATTATCGTATATGGGTAATGTTTAAAATAAAAATTATGTTAAATTATAAATTAGTTAAATATTAAATGATTAAGCATGTGATAGAAATTAGTGATGCGATGTTTTTAGGAGAAAATATATGTAAGGAATAAAAATTTAAGTTACTATGTTTTTTATTATATAGATATTTATAAAATAATTGTTTTTTAGTTTCTAGAATTTTCGTTTAACATTTGGCCAATATAATCACCCTTCATTCAAATTTTTTTTTTTAAATATTCAATTTCAATCTCCTATAAACTTTCATAATTCTTGAATCACCCATATTTTATGATGGAAAAAGAGGATGGCTGGAAGAGTGAGAAAGAACACGCAGGAGCAAGACGAGTTATAAATTTTATGCATCGCACGGCTAATTTTATAATATTGCAATCAGTTTACCTCTCCTACCTTCATCTTATTCAACGAGAGAGATTAGTTGTTGGTGAAGCAATTCAGTCTAAGCAATTCTACCAAGAAGTTAGTCACTTGATTTCACTGCTTATGAATCAATGCCTTGGGCAAAACGATCACAAGTCTATCAAAAAATGAACATCAAAGTTCAAATAATGTTATTTGTTAAGAAATATAGGGTTATTTTAATTATTAAGGGTAGAATAGTCTTTTATTTTATTCATTTGTTTAGCCTATATATAGTCTCTTTGTATTTAGGTTAAAACACTTTTTTTGTATTCAATTGAATTATGCATTATCAATGAAACCCTAGCCTCCTCTTTTCTTATTTCTCTTGATTGTTAAACATGGTATCAGAGCTAAGTTTCATGAGATGAGGCTTAATCTCAAACACAGCTCCTGCTTATGACTGATTTTTTTGGAGGATATTCGTTCTAATTTGGCAATCTGGTATTTCGTTTTCCCTTCTTTTTTGCGATCTGGTTTTCTTTGTTTGTTTGATTATGGCTACTAAAAGAGACGATTCCCTTCAGTCTGTGAGTGTGAGGTTGGATGGAAAAAATTATTCGTATTGGAGTTATGTGATGATAAATTTTCTTAAGGGTAAACATATTTGGGGATATGTTAGTGGAACTTCCGTGAAACTTTAGAATACTGATGAGGATTATGCTACGTTGATAGATGCCTGGGAAGCAAACAATGCAAAAATTATTACTTGGATTAACAATTTTGTTGAGCATTCTATAGGTACACAGTTGACAAAGTATGAGACAACAAAGGAGATTTGGGATCATCTACAAAGGTTATTCACTCAATCAAATTTTACAAAGCAGTATCAATTGGAGAATGACATACGAGCTCTTCAGTAGAAGAATATGAGTATTCAAGAGTTTTATTCTGCTATGACAGATCTTTGGGATCAATTGACTCTCACAGAATCGGCAGAATTAAAGGCATGTGGTGCCTATATTGATCGTAGAGAGCAGTAACGGTTGGTACAATTTTTAACAGCACTTCACAGTGATTTTGAAGGACTTAGAGGTTCAATTTTGCATCGTTCTCCACTTCCTTCTGTTGACTCAGTTGTCAGTGAGTTGTTGGCTGAAGAAATACGTCTTAAATCTTATTCTGAAAAGGGAATTCTTTCTACTTCTAATCCTTATGTGTTAGCAGTACCTTCTAAGCCATTCTCTAATAATCAGAATAAGCCTTACAGAAGAGTTGCCTTTGACGAGTGCAGTTTCTATAAGCAGAAAGGTCATTGGAAGGCTCAATGTCCTAAGTTAAGACAGTAGAATCAATCACAACAGCAATCTCAAGCTTGTAAGCCTGGAAACCAGTCACAATCTAATGCTCATAGACCACCTCAAGGTTATAGACCACCACAGTCTAATACTACTGAAGTAGTTTCATCAGGTCCTTTCACCGATCTTAGTACTATGGCTGAGCAATTTCAGAAGTTTCTCTCCTTACAGCCACAAGCTATGTCTGCTTCTTCTTCCGTAAATCAATTGCCTCAGAGTTCTTCGAGTATGTCATATTTTGTATGTGTCTTGGATTCTGATGCTTCACATCATATGTCTCCAGATTTTTCATCTTTTGCTTATGTGTCTCCTTCATCTTCTATTCCTGTTATGACTATTGATGGAACTCTTATGCCTTTAGCAAGTGTTGGTTCTGTTGTCATACCTCACTTGTCTCTCCCTAATGTTTATCATACTCCGAAACTTACATTAAATCTTGCTTTTGTTGGTCAGTTATGTGATTCTGATAATTTACTCACTTTTTCCTCTTCTTCTTGTTATGTGCAGGATCTGAAGTCTCAGAAGCTGATTGGGACAGGCCGTAGGAAGGGGGGATTATATATTTTGGATGAGTTAAAAGTGTCAGTTGATGCTGCTACTAGTGTTGATTTATCTTCTTTTCATTTGAGTTCTTCTTCTTCTAGTTTTTATTTATGGCATTCTCGTTTAGGTCATGTTTCTTCTTCTCGTTTGAGATTTTTGGCATCCACAGGGGCCTTAGAAAATTTACAAACTTGTGATATTTCTGATTGTAGTGGATGTAAACTAGCAAAATTTTCAGTTTTACCTTTTAATCGAAATATTTTTATTTCTTCTTCTCCATTTGATTTGATTCATTCTGATGTATGTGGACCTTCTCCTGTTGCCACAAAAGGAGAGTCTCGATATTATGTGCCTTTTATTGATGATCATACTCGTTATTGTTGAATTTATTTAATGAAACATTGTTCTGAATTCTTTGGGATATATACAGTATTTCGAGCTCTTATCAAAACTCAACATTCTGCTGTTATCAAATATTTTAGGTGTGATTTGGGTGTGGAATACACTTCTAATGAATTTTTTGAGTTGCTTGCCTTAGATGGAACTATTTACCAAACTTCGTGTACAGATACTTCTGAACAAAATGGTGTTGCTGAAAAAAAACATAGGCATATTGGTAAAACTGCTCGTTCTCTCTTGTTGTCTGCTTCTGTTCCTAGTATGTTTTGGGGTGAAGCTGTTCTTACTGCTGTATGTTTGATTAATACAATTCCATCTTCTCATATTTCAGGTGTTTCTTCTTTTGAAAAGTTGTATGGGCATGCCCCTGATTATTCTTTCTTTAGAGTTTTTGTTTGTACTTGTTTCGTTCTTCGTTCTCATGTAGAACGTAGCAAGTTGTCCTCTCGATCTGCTATTTGTGTTTTTCTTGGTTATGGTGAAGGTAAAAAGGGGTATCGTTATTTTAATCCAATAACTCAGAAATTTTATGTCTCTCGTCATGTTGTTTTTCTAGAGCATATACATTTTTTTTTCTATTCCATCCACTACTCATAGCTTGATTAAATCTGATCTTATTCGTATAGATCATTTTTTCTAAGGATTCTGATAGTTTGTCATCTCAGGTTTCTAGTACTTCAACTCGTACTGATCATTCTGCAGGTACTGACACTTTACTCTCCAACACACTTGAAGCTCCCTCTTTTCCTATGGTCTCTCAAGCTCCGTCTGAGACTGTGGATCCACCTCAACGTCAATCCATAAGCATTCGTAAGTCCACAAAGTTACCAGATTTTGTTTATTCATGTTATTCTTCATCTTTTACTTCCTTTTTCGCTTCTATTCATTGTCTCTCTGAGCCCTCTTCCTATAAAGAGGTAATTTTTTATTCTCGTTGGCAGCAAGTTATGGATGAGGAACTTTCTACTTTGCATAAGACAGGTACTTGAGATTTAGTTCCTCTACCTCCTAGTAAGAGTGTTGTTGGTTGTCGTTGGGTGTATAAGATCAAGACTAATTCTGATAGATTTGTTGAGCGATACAAAGCTAGGTTGGTTGCAAAAGCGTACTCTCAACAGTATGGTATAGATTATGAGGAGACATTTGCTCCTGTTGCAAAAATGACTACTATTCGTACTCTTATTGCAGTTGCTTCGGTTCGTCAGTGACATATCTGTCAACTTGATGTTAAAAATGTCTTCTTGAATAGAGATCTTCTAGAAAAAATTATATGGCGCCCCTTCCTGGTGTTTCACATGATTCTGGATATGTTTGCAAGCTCAAGAAAGCGTTATATGGTCTCAAATAAGCACCCCGTGCTTGGTTTGAGAAATTTTTTATTGTGAACTCTTCCCTTGGTTTTGCTTCTAGTAGTCATGATTCTGCTCTTTTTGTTAAGTGCACTGATGCAGGTCGCATCATTCTGTCTTTATATATTGATGATATGATTATTACTGGTGATGATATTGATGGTATTTCAGTTTTGAAGACAGAGTTAGCTAGACAGTTTGAAATGAAGGATTTGGGTTCTCTACGATATTTCTTGGGCACTGAGGCAGCCCACTCACCCAGAGGTTATCTTCTTTCTCAGTCGAAATATGTTGCAGATATTCTTGAGCAGGCTAGACTTACTGATAATAAGACTATAGATACTCCCATTGAGGTTAACGCATAGTATTTTTCTTCTGATGGTTTACCTTTGTCAGATCCTACTTTATACCTTACTATTGTTGGGAGCTTAGTATATCTCATTATTACTCGTCGAGATATTGCATATGTTGTTCATGTTGTTAGTCAGTTTGTTGTTTCTTCTATTACAGTTCATTGGGTAGCTGTTCTTCGTATTTTGCGGTATCTTCAGGGTACAGTTTTTCAGAGTCTTTTACTACGATCCACCTTTTCCTTGGAGCTGCGTGCATACTCTGATGTTGATCATGGCAGTGATCCCACAGATCGCAAGTCTGTTATTGATTTCTGTATTTTTTTGAGTGATTCTCTTATTTCTTGGAAGAGCAAGAAACAATCTATTGTTTCTCAATCTTTAACCGAAGCAGAATATCGTGCTATGACATCTACTACCAAAGAGATTGTTTGGTTACGTTGATTACTTGCAAATATGAGAGTTTCTCTTTCTCATCCCACTCCTATGTATTGTGACAACTAGAGTTTTATTCAGATTGCTCACAACTCGGTTTTTCATGAACGAACTAAGCACATTGAGATCGACTGTCACCTTACTCGTCATTATCTCAAGCATGACACCATTACTTTGCCCTTTGTTTCTTCTTCTTTGCAGATTGCAGATTTCTTTACCAAGTCGCATTCTATTTCCCGTTTTCGTTTTCTAGTTGACAAACTCTCGATGCTTGTAGCTGCCGCATCGTGAGTTTGAGGAGAAATGCTAAGAAATATAAGGTTATTTTAATTATTAAGGGTAGAATAGTCTTTTATTTTATTCATTTGTTTAACATATATATAATCTCTTTGTATTTAGGTTAAAACATTTCTTTGTTTTCAAATGAATTATGCATTATCAATGAAACCATAGCCTCCTCTTTTCTTATTTCTCTTGATTGTTTAACATTATTATCAACTCCAATATCCAATATCAAGGCAGGATATGATTGTGGTCGGCTGCACTAGTTGGCTATTCATGGAAAACTCTTATCAAACAATTCAAGTTCTAGATGTGGAAATAAAGATTCATTTTTGAAAAGTAGATCCGCAAATGGGAAACCAGGTGTGTTGTCCCTTAGCCAGGAGGATTTAGCCTCGGTGGTTCAAAACCATGGTCATAATAGTATACAACTCTCATCACCTGTGGAGCCATTCTTTGTCCAAGGCCACAACAAATCCCACAAATGTTGGAGATACTTTCCAGTAAAGCACACCTAGGCTCATATCATTATGGAGAACATGTGCTTACATACCCTGGTGAAGAGCTCGAGGAGACATACTGAAAGGAAAAACAATTATTTCTCCACTCTGCACTTGTGTACATGAAAACCACTAACATTCACAAGGTAGGTTAGTCTGGCCAAGACCAAGAAGAACATGTCCATCGCCTCAGCAGACTGGTGACTTGAGACTTCAAACCTTGAAGGTCACAAAAACATATCAAACATGTGTCCTTTTCCCTCCAGATTGGCGTTTAACCAAATTGAAGCTTCCTCTGGCTGAGAACATGATCCTATAACGATTTGGAGGGATTTCATTGTGAAATCAGTGAGTGCCAAATCTTTAGATTTTCTTTATGGAATCCACATATGCACCCGAGATAACCAATTTCAACTTCGCGAAAAAAGAACTCTCACAGACTCTAGATTCACTCGCAATTGGTGATGCAGCAGCAATAAGAACAATATTCTCCCCGTTTCCAACATCTATTTCATACAACTCTTGGAAAACCTCCTGAAACTCATGTATCAATGTCTCGTGGAACGACTTACTAGGAGGAAGCACATTAATCACAAGTATACCAAGCTCATGAAGAACCAATCTAGCTGCCATAAGAGTTGACTTCCTGACAAACTCCAATGGGGGAGCACTAATACCCATTGTAGCATCACAAGAATCCAGATCAACCATTATCACATCAAACTTAGCATCAAACATATCAACAGTATCCAAACAACCAACATTCTCTACTTTACAAGTACTAAAAGCATCAGCATTTTGATTTTTCACTTGACAAGCAAGTTTCTCTATCAATTCTATTGCATCTCCAACACACACCCTTAAATATTCACCATCTTGCAAGCCAAAATACTGCCTGGCAAGCCTCAAAACAACATTGTCCGCCTCCACAGCCAAAACCTCAAACCCCAATTGAGAATTCAAAAAACTAGGCAAAGCCCCACCACCAACACCCAAACACAACGCTTTTGGCTTAATCCTATATCGAATTTGTTCATCAATATACGAACTGATCACAGATAAACCTGCAACCATAGGAATAAAATAAGGATGAACTAGAATCCCTCTATCTATCATAAACTCTGCACCCACTAAATCCACAAAACCAAATCCCACATTCCCATTTTCAATCGAACTCGGGTAAATTCTTACCTGGGTTTGAATCAAATTGGGCGTTCTTTTGAACCTTAATCTCCTTCGAAACTCTCTACTACACTTAGACTGACCAGTGCCATTACTTTCCAATTCAACATCTTCAACCAATAATTCACCAACACAAGGCCCACAACACCTCTCTACAACTACACTACGAATCACATCATCTTCGTAGATCAAAAAGGGTACCTCGGGCAGACCCTTTTCGGGAAATGCCGATTTGGGCAGTACAGCAAACACTAGGGGGGTCAAATTTTCTTCAAGCGTTGCCCGACTTACGCGGTCGATAAGAATCGGTGGGTCTGGATTATAAATAGTGGGGTGAGGAGAATTTGGGAGGTTTCCGATGAGGATGAGGCGGGAGAGCCGGGACGAGAAGGAGAGAAGGAGTTGGAGGTGGCCCGGTTGAGTGGAAAAGGTCCAGTCAGACTCCCGGTGGGGAGGTACAAGCATAGCGGCGATTTGGAAGGGGTTTGAGGTGGTCGGAGAGTCGAGTACGGCGATGCGGAGTAGGGGATTGTGGAGGTGGGGGTTGGGAAGAGTTGGGTTTGGGAATGTGAAGGTGATGAAGCGGGAGGACACTAAGGTTTCGAAGGTGGATGGGTCGAGGGACATTGTGAGTTTGAGGAAGGTGAGGAAATGGAACGAAAGAAAGACCTTCAATATGCGCAGATCGGGAAAACAATTCCCAGGAAAATTTATCACTTAATCAGATCCTCTAATATTTAAAGCTAGTTATTTTTTCTACGGAGTAATAAAAAAAATTATTAACAATAAGTATATTTATATCCACATTTAAAATCAAATTATAAAGATAGATTAAAGAAAAACAAATTTAAGTATCGATTATAATGAGGACGAGTAGTGGTGGTGGTGATAGAAGACGGTAATGGTTGTAATGGATGACGCCGACAAGTTATGATGGTGACAGACGTAAATGGTAACGGTAATGGTGGTAATGGGGCAGTAGTGATGGTGGTAGTGGTGGTGAGATAGTGACAGTAGTGGTAGTGGGGGTGGGGATGGTGGTGGTGGGATGGCTACGATGGTGTAGTAGTGGAGCTATGGTGGTGGATATTTGTGGAAGAGGTGGTAGGGAGGTGGCAACGGTAGTGGTGGAGATGGTGACGATAGCGGTGATGATGGTGGTGGTGGCGACAGTGGTGTTGGGGGTGGTGATGCGGTTGGGGGAGTGGTGGTGATGGTGGTAGGGCTGATGGTGGAATAATAACGGTGGTGGCAACATCGGTGGTGGTGGTGAGACTGGTGGTCGTTGGAGGTGGTGGGTTGGTGACAGTGGTGGTGGTGACGACGATGGTTTGTTGTGGGACAGTGATGATAGTTGTTGTGGAAGAAGTGGGGGTGGAGTGACAGCGGTGATGGTGGGGAGGTAAAGATTGTGGTGGTGGTAGGGTGGCGACAGCGGTGGTGGGGAGGTAGAAATTGTGGTGGTGGTAGGGTAATGATGGGGTGATGACAGTGGTGGTGGTTATTGTGGCAGATGTGGTGGTATAGTGGTGGCAACGATAGTGGTGGTGGCGACAATGGTGGTGGCGACGATAGTAGTGGTGGGTGACGGTGGTGGTGGTAGTGGTGATGGTGGTGGTGGCGGTGGTGCAGTTCCAATACTTTTTTTTTTTAAGTATTTAAGAAAAGTTGTAAGTTTTAGTAGAATTTTTAAAAAGTTATTCCAAACACTCACTTAAAGTTATATTTTCCTTATTAAATTTGACGTATTAATATTAGTCGTTAGATTAATTTTAAAATAAAAGTTAAAGAGATCTCAAGTTTTCAACCGTGAAAAATAAAAATTATTTTGTTTATCTTTTAAAATTTGAATTGTATTGCATTTTATTATGTAGATATTACATACAAATCTTTTAAAATTTGTACGCGCGTAACACTTGTAATTAATCCATTTTTTTTGCTACATGTCTTCTAAATTTACGAGCTAATGTCTTCACAATATGCAACATAAAATTTGAGTTCAAAAAATCGATCTCTATAGTAATTTTTTCCCTTCTTTTCCTTTTATTACATAATTTGAAATTCATTTCTATCCATTATTTTTATAAAAAAATTACTATTTTTTTATAAAAATACATGACCTTAAAAAAATATCGTATATGAACAATATTTGAAATAAAAATTATATCAAGTCACAAATTAATAAAAAATTAAATAATTTAACTTGTGATAGAAATAAGTGAATTGATAAAATGAAAGAGAAAAATATATGGAAATAAAATTCAAAGTACTAATTATTTTATTAGATAGATTAATATTTTAATTTTATCCTTTTCCTCCATCAACCCACCCACAACACCAGTACATCTCACCAACACCACCACTTACCATCGTTAACCACAAGCACCAACATTGCCACCATTATCGCTTCCATTGCCACAAGCACCACATTACTCTCACCACTACATCTACCACCACCACTATCTCCACCATTGTACTACCACCACCACTATCTCCGCCATTGTACTACCACCACCACTATTTCCACCATTGTACTACCACCATTTACCAAACTCCCACTACCATAGGCATTATTATCCTTCACCATCTCACCTATGTCATTGTTGTTGCTCCCAATGAGGTCGTGATGACAGTGGTGGGAGCAACCCTAGTGGGATGGTGGGGTGTGTGTGTGTCTGGTAGTGATGGTGATAGTGATGAGATGGCAGTGGAATGATTGTAATGGCGGTAGGGTGGCAAAGGTGGTGGTGATGGTCATTTTGATAGTGGATTAGTGGAAATATTGGCGGAAATAGTGGAAGGGATGATGGTGGCGTGTGACAATAATGGTGGTGAAATGGCGGTAGAGTGGAAGCGACGAAAATTAGGTGATGGTATTGAATGAATTTTGAAACAATAATTAAATTTTTAAGTGTGGTGAATTTTGGTTGTCAATGGCACTTAATTGAATTTTTATGAAACGTTTTTTCATTTTTGAATATTGAATTGGGTTGTCAAACAACTCAATCTATCATTGGATTAAATTTTATCTTATTTAAATTTAACTTAAAAACTTTGGTTGTCCAATATTTTTTTATCACCCTTTTGAGAATCCCTTGAAAATCAAGAATCAGATCCCAAAATCCAATCCAACACTCAATTGAGTTGAATTTTAGAAAATTATATATGAGTGGCAACTCAATTTCATCAATAAGTCACGTGGATTATTCATATGTATACTACGTTTGATTCAAACTGAATCATAATCAAATCAGATAGTGTCATGTCTGAATTTGATTTTGTAAAACATTGATCTAATTTATTTGAATAATCGATCAAAAATAATGACTCATATTCAACTAATCAATTTTGGATGAAAGTCTAATCCATTGTCAAGCATACCATAAGCAATCAACAACTAATTGTGGTAACCACGCAGCAAGGGAGAGGGGATTAATTTGAACTAGGAAAAATAAAAGTAAATTTAAGTTTAGTTCATGAAATTTTTGGGCTAAATGTTCAGGTGGTCCTTGAAATATATATTCAGCCTCACTTTGGTCTCAACTTTTAAGTGTTATTTTCATTTTTTAAGTTTTTTTTTTCAATTTTCTTGTTTAATGGTCCAATTATTAGCTCCTGTCTAAATAATTAATTAAAATGGACACAAATAACACTTTATGTTGATTATTTTTGTGAGGATTAAAAATTGAATCATTAAAAAATAAATTAAAATTTTTAATGACTAAAATGGCATAATTAGGAGTTAAGAGATCAAAATGAGATTGAGCACTTATTTCAAGAATGATAAGCATGATTTAAATTTTATTTTTATGACTAAGCTAAAATGGAAAAGAGGAAATTATATTGCTCAATGCCAATAGTATCACAATTGATAAAAGGATTTTGCTCAACAATGTAGTAGGGGCAACCCATCACACATATCCAAGAAATGTCAACAACGAAATTGGTGGTTGATATTGTAACACATGTCACAAGTGTCAAATTACACACGAAATGACAATGAGATTCAACATACAGTCACAACCAAATCCACTCAAGAATTCACAAAGAGAATTTATCAAACAGAAAGCAAGCATACATAGAATATAGGACAATGCACAACCTTTTACTTCTCAAGCAAGTACAAAGGAGTCCAACTAATGGTCTTTGCAAAAACATCTCTATTACATCTTGGGTGAATGCAGGCCCTGACATCAATATTTAAACTTACAATGGCAGTTATAACCCAACTAGCTAGGCAATGTTGGCACCAATCAGCCATTGCAATTGAGATCCCCATCTGCTAGGATATACTAACACCAATTAGATTCACCCCCAAGAGTCTTAGGTGGTTTCCCAAAAAACCACCAGGCTGCCTAAAACAATTAGGACGCTCTTCATTGCTAGAGCAGTCATGCTTGAATAATTGTTGCATGAGTTAGCCAACAACTAGTCTGAACAGCCCACACAATTAGCAATTGACATCCTTGTCAACCCATAAAATCTGATGTTTCATTGCCAGTGTGCCAAGTCATGCCTATCTCATGGCTTGGTCTTCCAAGCATGCAATGCACCTCAATTAGCCGACACGACTATGCCTATATTTTTGGGCTAAGTTTCTTGATTTTATCCCAAATCAATTAACAATTAAAACCTATATTTGCAACAATTACCTCTTCTCAATCGAATGTGAAACTTAACAATGAGAACCCCTTTAGTCACCACAACCACCTTTAACCATGACAATTGATTTTAATTAATATGCAATTAATTCACTCTCAATCAATCTCACGTCAATTCCAAATTTCAAACCCAATTACACAACTATGGTTGAATGAATGTCAATCAATCAATACAACAAACACATATTACGCGTGTGTTCTAACAAATGGGAGTGTATATGATAAACAATAAATAACACAAACAATTTATTGATACAGAAAGCCCTCATATGGAAAAACCATAGGGTACCATCCGGCGTTCACTAAAACTTAATCCACTACTTTCCAAGTCAACATACAAGTACTCGAGACTTATACCTCAACCGATACCATGGTTAGATATTTTTTTCCTTACTATATCTCTCTGCCAAAAGTCCATCTTTGACGTTTGGTGTAGCTTTACTTGGACCTACCTATTACACGATTCATCTAGCCTTAAGCGATTATGAGCACGCCAACAATTCTACGTATGTCAACTAACAAGTTTTTCAACAACAATTTGTGAAGTTGGGTAGAATTGCCAGTGGTAGCCTTTAGATCTTAGAGATTTAGGTTGTGGTAGAAGCTCTCAAGGTAGAAGAATGAATTTATCTCTTTGAAAATCTCTCTAGAGGTTTAACCTAGATGTGAGAAAGACTCCTTATTTATTGGTTCGAAATAAGGGTAGTCTTAGCAAATAAGAAAATTCAGATTCGCAAATGACTACTCGATCAGTGGGAGGGTAGTCATAGGGTGGTTGTCTGTAGAGTGAAAACAACGTTTCAAACGCGACAATGGCAGACACTACTTGAGCAACCATAGACACCGCTCAAGCGACCATGAGACCGCTCGAACGAGCTCATAAAGCGAGTCATGTGCTGCCTTCCGTGACCTTTTCCCATTTCTACCTCTAAGTTATAAGGACACCGCTCTAGCGAAGGCTAGCGAGCATAAATCGGTCTTTATAAGTTTTTAAGCCTAAAATCATGCAAAAACTTGTCCTCTTGGGCATTAAAAGGTGTTGCTCAAAGAAAGGTTTAATTGTGACTCAAACTATGTTTTCAAAACACATAAATAGTTTAGAATTTTTTTTATTTTAAAATCACCTAAGAGTCATAATTGAATTGTTTCCAATTCTATTTTCATCCTAATCAACCCAAGTTAAATTAACTAAGGGTTCGTCTAAGGTATCTAGATCATTACATTTCTCCTAAAAATGAAAGTGCATACGGAGGTTGAATAATGTAACTTTGACACTTGATCTCCATCCTTCAATGACGCTTTCAGACCTTGAACTTTATAGCAACATGACCATGAAATAAATTAAAATTTTACAATGGACTCCACGAAATTAGTCAATTACAAATATAATCTAACAGATGCTCTAAGTGATCCTCGAACAACTCACTATAGACTACAATATTATCTAGGTAAACAAAATAGTTGATGTGATCATAAAATACATCATTCATTAAATTACAGAAAATAGTCTGGGCAGTTATCAACCCAAACAACATTGCAACGAATTCAAAAAAACCATGACGAGTTACATAAATTGTCTTGGGTTCATCCCTTTATGTAATTCTAACTAGTCAATACTCAAGCTTCAAGTCCAACTTGGTGTAGAATGATGCTTTGGATAGCCTATCAAAAAACTTCACAACATTTCCTTGTTTAGAGCTTGATAGACCACACACATCTTCAGTGAACCATCATGTTTCTTTTGGAACAACATCCAGGCTCTGTATGGCGCCTTGAAATGTTGAACACCGTCAGAATCAAGTAAAGCATTCAAAATTTTCCTTAATTCTGTCAACTCCAAGGGTGACATCTGATAGAGGGCACTGTCTGGAGGCTTTGCACTAGTTTTCAACTTGATTTTGTTGTCAATAGCACTTTTGGATCGAAAAGGTCTTGGTGAATTCTTGGGGCATAACATTAGCAAATTGCCCCATAATTTCTACAACATCATTTGAGATTTCGACCTTGACAACAGGTTTGATCTCCACCAAAGTTGTGATATATGTCATTTCCCCCTTGCATATTTCAGACTTGATTTGCATGGTAGACAACATCCCAAACTTTCATATTCTTTCCTTCTTGCTTTGGTCTGCCAACATTGTAGGCACAAAACATGCTGCCGTTCCTTCAAAAAATAGCATCTCATTCAAATGTGGCATCAGGGGCACTTTAGCCTTCATGAAGAATTCATTCCCAAGGATGATGTCAAAATCATCCAAGGGCACGATCACTAGATTCACACATCTTTCCCACTAGCAAACTTTAAGGTTTGTCTTTGCCAATCCGCTCACTGGCTTCACTTTAGAATTGGCATTCTCGAGTTTGCTTAAAAAATGACAGCCACAAGCCAAAACTTTCCTCTTTCCTCCAAAGACAAAGTTTAATTCTGTGTGTAACATTCTTACGAAAGTTTAATTATGTATGTAACATTATAATGAACCTACTAAAAGCATGCAGTCCTTAGTCACAGACAGCAAAATGGATCCAAGATATCAGCATAACGAGATAGACGAAGTGTACCAACACATCCAATTTCAATGAACTTAAAAGGATACGAGGACGAAACAAAACAACCATTTCACTGGTCATTGCTCGTGTTTGATATTGAGGATGGGATATGAAAGTACTAAAATTCATTAAGACCGAGGGCAAAAAACTAGTAAGCACAATGAATTATCATATTAATATAACAAATTATTTTTCCAGAATCATAACACATACATTATTTTGCAGAGAGACTATGTCGACAATGCTAATATGAAGAACCACCAGCAAATAATGAAAAAATGATCATCATTGTCAAGGAATGTTGGGATTCATCCAACGTTTAATCATCCAATAACATATATAACAAACGCTCCGCAACAATATCTGGACTCTTAAGTATAAGACAACATAATTTATTGAAAAATCCACACAAATGTTACATTACTAATTAAACTCAACAATGCAAGCTTGATTATGGATTATATGTTTGCTACAACCTGCACATACTTATTATGGGTATTGACATTGAGCTTAATCTAACAAAGAAATAGATTAAAACTCTAGTAACAACAACGATCAGCAAGTTCAACAACCACCCCAGATCATGGTCTCAAAACGATTTTGAAGAAAGAGAGTTCTTGAGCTGTTTGAAAAATGCATGAATGTAATATCTTTTTTGTCTTTACAAAAAATTTAACTCTAATCGTAAAATCGGTCAATTTTTTTGTGAAAACCAGTGAATCGGTAGGTTTATATAACCCGAGCGATTTGAATAATACCTTAGATAAAAAATAAATATTTGTGGAGCCCTAAGCCAAGTTCATAATCCAGTCTAGACAACACCAACAACTCTTCCGCTTAGCTCGAACTCGAAGCCTCTAACTCCTTATCTCAACTCGAAACCTTGAAGCTTCCAATCCAAAAGCACAACCTTCGGCAAAGACATTCGATTTGTTCTTTTCTTTCTCTGGAGCTCAGTATGTTTTCCCTTCTCTTCTCTTCTCTCTTTCTCTCCACAGACTGACATTCGTGTACCCTAGCTCCGACTCCTCTACTTTTAGAAGTCTAACATCACACCATGTTGTTAATTGCAATGAAAGGGTTTCGTGTAAATGGACCCACAAAATAGCCCCATAAATGAAATAGTGTCGTTCTAGCAAAACACCAACAAAACTGCCCTCCCCCATTAAACAATTCAAACTTTTTTCCTCCAGACTTGCGACTTTTTCCTCCACAAACCATTCTTCATTGTCATCGTCTTTTGCAACTAAACACTCATTAATTTGTTTTTGGTCATTTCAAAATTGATACCAACAATTATTTTGTTGTATTGATTGGGCACTCTTGAATTGACGCCAACGATTTACTTTTTTGCGACAAAAGCAGATTGGTAAGACTCCTACTCTTTAAACTAGTTGCTTGAAATTTTTATTCATTTTTAAATGTTAATAGTTTTGTCTTGTATGAAATCCATAAAAAAAATCAGTAGTTTATAGAATTCTATAAATGGGTTTTCTTATATGCTTCACATGAATATTTTAAGCTATGTGAATGAGTTCATTAAGAAAAAATAGAGATTTAAATTTCTAATTATCGTCCAATTCGTATATTATAGTTCCCTGAAAATTTGAATCTATATTTTGTGAGAGTCATTTTTAATGAATGTCTTTAATCGTATATTTGCATTATAATTTAAATGGATAAACGATGTTCATTAGCTTTTGATAAATTAATAAGATTGTTATTTTCATTAGTCTCACATGAATATTCTTAAATTTATTTTTTTTAATTGCATTCATTAATAAGGTTGATTGTGGGTGTTTTATGTTTAATTTCTATAACTTTTTTGGCATTGTAGATAGCCAAAACGGTGTTAATGGAGATGGAATGTGTTGAGACCGATATAACAAATAATATTCCACGAATTGGTATGCAATTTAACTTCGAGGAAGATGCTTATAGGTCCTATAAAAATTATAGCGGATCTGTGGGTTTTAGTCTGAGAAAAGATCATCATAAGATGAGTTTGAAAGATGGGGTATTAATTTAGAGAAAATATGTTTGTTGTAAAGAGGGACAAAGAAGCCAAGATCAAAGGGATTGGAAAACAATGAAGTCTCGAGCAAAGACGCGAACGGTTGGTGCAAGTAGGACATTGTTACACTCCCCCTATTTTTGAGTTATTTCTATGACATTTTCCAACGCGCTATCGTGAATCCATGCATGTGATGGATGAATGTCATCGATTTGTGGTTGAATTGTATGATGAAGAGAGATAGTATGTGGTGTTGATCAATGTAAATGAGCAAACAATATGTAGCTGTCGAAAGTTTGAAATAATTGAGATATTATGTGGTCATGCAATTAAAGTGCTAGACACAATGAACATTAAACAACTTCCTGACAGATACAAACTACAGAGAAGGAGGCAAGATGTAAGAAAGTTATGTAATGATGACTTTAGTGTCACACCTAATGAGGAGGATCTCAAGTTAATGGCAGCAACACGCTACAAACAATTATGTTCTAAAATGGTACAATTAGTAGCTCGTTGCTCTAACCTTAAACCTGCCCATCAATTGGTGAACCGAGATGTTGATGAGTTATTCAAACAAGTGAAAATTATGTATGCATCACTTAGTAATAAAGACAATGGTGGTGATGACGGCAATGGTGTTGTTGAAGACCATGCTTCCTTTCAAAACATGTGCAAGTAAAGGAGTGGAGAACGTTGACCCTAACATTCTACAGGTAAAAGGTTTGAAGAAAAAAGATGGTGGTTACAAGGTTTAGGGTCGACTAAAGCCTTGGCATGAAAAACGAGCAAAGAAGAAAATAGGAACTTCGCATAGGTCAAAGGTATTACGTCTTTATATTAAAGAAGATTTAAAGTACTTGTTTTACTTTATTTTATTTATGTTGTGGAATGCTTGTTTTGAAGGTTTCTCAACCAATTGTATCAATGAGTGATTAGCAAAATTCGTTGTCTCGTGAACATTGTGCTCATTCTAATCTGTTGTCACAAATATCAAATGGACAGAAAAATTCTCAGGTATGTTAGGTTTAATATACTATATTTTCGTACTTTATTATTGAACTTCTTACCTCATCAAATATTTTTTTATTAATGTAGGGAATTTTATTTGATCCTGAATCTTGTTTCGTGAATGAAAACGTCTACGGTTTTTTCAATGATAATTTAAGAGGCGGCCAATGAAGAAAAAAAGTAGGGGGAAGATTCAACATTAGGATTGTATCCTGTTTTGTAGGTGGAAGATTTAATATTTTCATATTTCATATACTCTTTTGTTTGGATTATATTTTTGTGGTTCAATGTGTAGTTGATTGTGTTGGAAAAGTCTTCAAAATTTTCCAAGAATGTTGGTTGTGTTGTATTTTTTTGTAGATGCTCCATATCCATTACTTAATGAAGTTTGATATATTGGATACATGCTAGTACACCTTCATTCATGCCAATCAACCATAATTCATGACATGCTCAACCATCATTCTGGAATGCTCAAACCACCAATATCAAAGTATCAAACCACTATCATTCATTCACCTGATGTTCACACCACCAAATAGCAAAATACCCATACTTTACAAGAGCACATATGAAATACAAATACCAACGCCTCACCAAATTCTAATACATTCTCATAACTGGAAAAATAAACTACTACAGTACAAGTTGAGCATCTTACATTGCTAAATTACATACAAACTTGTTTCATGACTTCAACATTAAAGCAACAAACGAAAAAAACAAACTAAAGCATGACCGTAGTATGCTCGCAAGTAGTAGCAAATTTGTTATTCCTTCATTTGATTGAACACACTGGAGTCAAGTATTCATTTCATCTATTCCCAATGCAATTGCGGCATCTTCACCTGTTCTTATTTCTCCTAGTTCATTTCACTTGCTCCCGTACTTGACAATGCCATTGGGCAACACCACAAAAAATGAGGCCAAAGGTTATTAATCAAATGGAATGAGATAATTCAATTTTAGTCGAAAATGGATCTACTTGATACAAAGGTAAAAAACTATAAAAAAATGGATAAACCAAGAGTTGTTACCCCTTGTAAGCAATTGGAATTGGCAAAAAAGTGAAAACAATAAAAAATGGTAAAAAAGGGAAAGCTTCATTCAAGCAGTGAATAATTAGGGATATAATTAGTTGATGCTTCATTATTGTGGAAAGGGTATTAATTCAATGAAACAACAAAATTCAACTCATTTAATTCTTGCTCATGCACCTCAATTGAAATCTCTAAAACAAAAACACGCTAAATCAAAGTCTAGTGCAAATCGAAGTGAACAAAGAATGTGAACTAATATAATAAAAATCAATTCACAAAAAATTATAGAAATAGGGTTTGATCAAACCTGGGTGTAAATGTTTACCAAAAAATTTGAATCAAAATTATGGAACTTTGTTGGCACCGAGCTATAAACAGTGACCTAAAGGGATCTGCGACAGCAATTCGGTTCTGTTCGTTGTTGTGGAAGGTAAATGGTTATTCGCTACTGTGGAAGACGAAGGCAACACTGGTTTGATTTTGTGGAGGGAAAATTCGTAAGTCTAGAGGAAAAAAGTCTGAATTGTTTAATGGGGGAGGGTTGTTTTTTGTTGGAACGACATCATTCCATTTATGGGGCTGTTTTGTAGGGCCATTTACACAAAACGCCGCCATTGCAATTAACTGCACGGTGTGCTGTTAGACTTCTAAAAGCAGAGAAGCCGGAGCCCGTGTTCCCCACCCGAGTCTCGATTTTGTGGTTGGCATTGGATGGTGTTGGCACAGTCGTGGTGCTACAACAGCGTGTATGCAACGTTGTGTGAGATGTGTGTGTATGGTGTCACACACATACACACAGAGTAGAGGAAGAAAAAGGGACAATTCAGCTATTTTCGTTCCAATTGGAAATTCGTTTGGAATAAGAGATAAATGTTGGTATTTCAAGCATTATTTTGTCGAAAAATGTTACTTGAACTTAAAATGATGACTTGCTACTATCATTGATTTAAAACTGTAGGTTCCAATATTTATTAAGACCCACTAACTATAACATTTTCTTATTTTGCCAGCATCACTTACACCTGCAAACAACTCAATCTTGTCTTTCTTCCTTTGAATAGTCGGCGCAAGCATAAACATCCTGCAGTAAAAAAAATAACACAGTCTTGCTATAATAATTTGAAAATGTCAGGGATGACCACACAGTTTTCCGAATGAAAGTGATCAAATTTCCCTATCATAAAATGACATGCATTGTGCTGGAAGTCTAATCAACTTATATTCTGTATAACGCAGAATGTTAAAACAGATCGTAGCAAACCCATTCTTGTTGAGGCAATTAATGAAAATCTCGACATACAACATGGATCATCTGCTTCGAGCTTTTGACCCAAACCATGGCTTTTTTAAAAAAAATTCCCAAATAATGGTACATTTCAAAGTAATTATCAAACCCACAGAGTTTTAAAGACGTCAAATGGACTGACGTCTTTAATTAAAAACGTCAGTCCATTTGACTGTTTAAGTTAGATACGGGCCAGACTGTTGGGCTTAAAAACGTCAAATGGATTGACGTCTTTAAAACTCCATGAGTTTAAAAATTACTTTGAAATATACCATTATTTGGGAATTTTTTTTAAAAAAGCCATGGTTTTGGTCAAAAGCTCCTTCTGCTTCCATATGTTTTCCCATTGCCGATGGAGGTTGTTCAATCGGACCAAATACACTCACCGCAGTGAAGAGCATAATCGAAGCCATAAAACAAAAATACCAAATCAAAGGCCAGACCACTTGCATCCCAGAATTCCAAGTGTTCTTCAATGATCATGTTGACAATGATTTCAATGCTCTTTTCGCCAACTTCCCACCAGATAGGCCATACTTCGCAGCCGGAGTTCCAGCTTCTTTTCATAGCAGATTGTTCCCATAAGGCCTGTCTTAATTTTGTTTACTCTGCAAATGCATTACACTGGCTTTCTAAGGTGCCAGAAGAGCTATGCGATGCGAATCCTCGTGCTTTTAATAAGGGAGGATTTACTACACAAATGAACATAAGGAAGTTGGTGAGGCTTACTCAAAGCAATATGCCAAGGACATCAAGTAGTTTCTTGGTGCTCGGGCAATAGAGTTCGCTCCGGTACATTAAATGGCGATTCTAATTTCATGTAGGGTAGATGGAACATCTCCAGCAGAGTCCTCAATTAGTCCATATTTGCTTCCATTGGAGTCTAGCCATTTGGATATGACAAGTGATGTACATACCAAAAAGCAACAAATTATTGTGTTTCCTTCACCACCCTCTCCCCCCTTTGTATTATTTTTATTATTCTTAATTAGTTTCACAGTCAAGAACTAGAGATATAAGGCCACTTTGGTAATGTTTCATGTGGTTTTTGATCTAAAAAATAAGAAAAAGTAAAAAAAAATTAAAGAGATTTTGGGTAATGGCAGGGTTAGGACTTAGTACCCACTCTTACAGAGTAAATCCCAGATATTGATAATTACTCATTAACCACATTAACTACAACCTTTGATGTAACTAGTTCATGTATTCATGCAAAGGATACTTACCATGTTCTTCTGCTTTTTTCTTCTATCCCACAGAAAATTTTTGTTCAAAGTACCTCCTCATGAACCTAAGTTGTTTAAATCTTTGCAGGGAATTCTTAGCAACGATAAAATCGATTCATTCAACATGCCCCTACACAGCCCATTGTCTGAGGAGCTAAAGATGACAGTTCAAATAAATGAATGTTTTGACATTGTAAAATTGGAGACACTTTTTTTTTTTTTTATCAACAAATTGGAGACACTTGAGTCAAAGTCTGTACGACTGCTATCTATGCAAGAAAGTAGGGCAGTATTCGAGGAGATTACCAAAAAACACTTTGGTGGTGAGATAGTCGAAGATCTGCTACGAGTACTGTTATGATGGTAATAAAAGAGTGCAACACAATCATCAAAAAACACTTTGGCGGTGAGACAGAGTACTGTTATGATAGTAATAAAACATGCTTTTGCTTTTGCTTTTGCTTTTTTGACGACATTACTTTCTTGCTTAAAAATAATTACTTAATAGCTTAAATCTCCCACATTCATACAATTAGGCCATGTACTAAACACATATAACCCCCACCACAACATAACAAGATAAGCTACCACATATACGAAGTCTAGGGAAGAAAGGCCATTTGTGCTTTTTGGCATTTTATCCACTTTTGAACTTGATGTGAAACCTTTCAGGCCTATCTATACAAAGAGTGTAAAAAAAAAAAGAGATCACTGACACACAAACAACTATATATAGAGAGATTACTGGCACACAAACCTGTCTCCTACATTGTGTTCATAAACAATTGATATAGTGATTACATTCCCAGAAAATCAATTCCATCAAGGCCGTGCTCGAGCAATTTGCTTACCTCGACTATCAGTTTCAAAATGCCAGTAGTAGTCTGCCTCTCCCACTGACGTTGCTAGAACTCACAACCACTTTTCTTTCACTAGAGCATTGGCTACAAAATCATTGAGGTGCATGTTCCTGTGATTGGAGGAAAAATTTATAAGGCTAATTTATATCATGAAATAAGGATGGAAGACACTTGACAGTAATAACTACGGTGAACAATGGTGATTAGGTAGTGAGCATTAAGTACTAATTCCTAACGAACAGAAGTAACCCGATTGGAAATTCTTTTAAATATACCACCCATTTTGCGGCCATTGCATGTCTTACATTTCTTGCATGCTTCTTTCAATTTTTTGTTTTGAGAAAAAATGGGGAAGTGATGTTGATAGGAATACTAAAGGACAATCACTTTATGAATTTGGATTTCATTTTGAACAGACAAACCTGATATATGTAGGGCACTGCATAGTCCTGCCACCATTAGAGAAGAAAAATGGAATATGTACAAGAAGAAATCATTCCAATGGTGCGCCCCAGTCAGGTCATTCACAGGTTGGTTCTATCAACTGGTTGATGTTTAGAATTCAAGATCAAGTGCCGTAGACCTTCTATGATAGAAGAGAATGAAGGACGTTTCATTGGCTCCCTGCAACATATCATTAGTGTTCAAGAAGGAGAGAGAGGGAGAGAGAGAGTTGCTTCATGGAATGAATTCTTGCCTCATCTTGACTAATGTGTGAGAAACGTAAGACTTATACCATTATAAAAATGGTAAGATTAGTGCATTAAACTTGGAAGTCAATCAAAGATATTGCAGGTAAAATGACTCACTCAGCCCAACACGCCTCAATCAGAGCAGCCACTTGAGGATTGACTTTGATTGGAACTTCAAGCCTGCTACCTTTAAGTCCAACTGCTGCCATGATCTACAAAACAGGTAGGTGTGCTCAGTCACTTGATAAAGATAACGAGAGCATGTAATAGTGTACACATCTGCTTGTTAGTTGGTGCATAGCCTCGACAATTTGGCAATGCAACAGCTTATTGCCTTTCAAATTCCTGTTTTATTACCCCTATTCAACCTGGAAACTACTATACTTCACCCCTACTTGTTACAAACCAAAACCAGTTGTCCAGGACTTCAACCTAACAATTCAATAGCTGGGGATACCCTACATTAATTTTGAAGCGTAAAATGCATCCTGGGAGACACAGAATGAGAACAAGAAGGGGAAAATTTTCACTGGGATATTATTTTTGCTTGAGCGCTATAATCCACATAGGGCTAGTTTACTAAATAGTTCAGAAGATAGATAGTCAATATAGATGACCACCTATTAGTAAATGCATCTTGGGACAACAAGAAGGAAAGGAAAAAAGTAGCAACTGCAGTAGCACAGTTAATCAACGTAAATGAAAGAGTGCATTGCACAGGTTACCGCTAGCATATATATATAAATATACTCAAGTCAGCCCAGCTGTGGTGGGCATAAGATTCTTCTTCAATTCCTATTTTCCTATCTCTAATACATAAACCCTAACAATTATAAAATGAATGGTCAGATTGAGTCCAGTATAAATCTTTTACACACTTTTGGAAGAAATATACTGCCACTCAATTTCTAGTACAGAAATATCACAATGCACCTCCAATTCTAATCACATATTTCACTCCGGAAAATCCAGTCAAATATCATTCAATGAAAGAGAAAGGACTCCGTTTAAGTATCTCAACCTGCTTAATAGTATTCTTCAAAGGGCCTATCTTTTTTTTTTTTTTTACCAAATAACAAGTTTTAAAAAGGTGGTGTCTATGTAGCCAATTTCTGCAGTGAGATGATAATGATATATAGAAAACCTGATATGGATTACAATTTCTCCATGGTTGTTGCAGGGTCACAAGTTCCCACAAAATTACACCAAAGCTGTATACATCTGACTTCTCATTTGACGGCTCATCACGGAGAACTTCGGGTGCCATCCATGCAGGCTAATCGTAATAACCAAAAAACATAAATTAGTAATAAGAAATACTAAATATTACAGTAAAAAGCCAGATGAAACATTTAAATCTTAACAAAAACTTACAGTCCCTGCAGCTGTTTTAGCTGACAGAAATGTGTTTGCTTTTGAACGGGAGAGGCCAAAATCACAGACCTAAGCAGTAGTAAAAAATATGAGAATTCAACAATCAAACTCAGAAAACCTCGGCAACATTGACCCTCCCTAACCCCACTTCACCAAACATAGATACAGCATCAGCATCTTTCACAGCCTCAGTTGATGGAAAATCCAATGGACTTAAGAAAAAGGAAAGAACAGAAACATAGAAAAAATATAAAAAAGGTTCAACAAATTGGAATAGAATCAGGGTCTAAGACTTACTTTTACCCTGTAATTATCATCTACCAAAAGATTTGGAGATTTCAAATCTCTGTGAACAATGGGAGGCTTTAGCTGATGAAGATAATTCATTCCCTTTGCCTGTCCAAAAGCAACAACCAGCTTTAACAAGTCTAAGAAAAGGTTTCTATTTGTGCTCTATACTATCAGGATGATGGCACTTATGGTTTACTTTTTCCTAATAAAATAGAGAAGAAATAAATGAAAAAAGAATTCTTCATCTTCGATTCTCAATAAATAAAAGACAAAACACATTCTATTTTTCAATCTTGTAAAATCACATTTATTCAACTAAATTACACAGGTAACACCAAAACATAAGGCTGTGAAAGAGTTGAGGAGATGACACGCTACTAAGCATACCACATCATAAGCCATGTTCAAACGGCATGTATAGTCCAGTATTACCCCCGCGTCATGCATTTCCAGAAGTTTATATAAGCTGCCTCTGCAATGCAATCCAATTTGTAATTGAGTGATCATAGTACCAATTGCACATAAGTACCTTTTGCCTTGAACTGTATAAGTTGAATAGTATATTCAAGATGCTGCAGTGAACCTTGGTAGATATTCTGTAACTATGGATAGATTTGGAGGCATAGTAACAGCACCCATGAAGAGAACAACATTTGGATGTCTCAGGCGTTTCATGATTGCGACCTAACAAACAAAACATAATATAGTGAACTAAAAACAAAACAATAAGATCAAGAACATCAGACTGTCAACATTTCCGAAGAAAACAAACAAACAGAAAAACAAATGAAGAGCAACGCAAATCTAATGTTTTAAAGGCCAATCTTTTCACTGAAGCCAATAATAGTGAAAACATACCTCACTCAGGAATTCTTTGAAGCGCTCTGCATGGAAATCTTGCTCCACGAGAACCTTGACAGCAACATCCTAAGATTAAGAGACGATTGGTATTAAACGAAGCCCATAGATCACCTCACCTCACTACTATGAAGCACGGACACTCTCGAGAAGGTGGCGTATCCGTGTCAGACACCGACACTCTCGGACACGTGCCCGATACTCTTTTATTCATGTTCATAATTAAATGATAAAATTTTAATTTCGGACACTTCTTTGGTAACATGTCCACATTTCTTTAGAACGTGTCTACCACTAAACAGTAAGCATATGTTGAAATGTGATTAACAAAACTTAAAAATTTGATAACATATAATTACTAATACTAGACATGTTAAAGTTATACTCCAATTATAATAATAAAAATAAAAGATGCATAAAACTTTAAAAAAAAAAGAAATTGAGAAAATGAGAACAATTATTTAAATTATAATAGGTACACATTGTCTACCAAAAAAAATTTATGATTATTGACTATAATGAAGATGTTTTAGTGTAAAAATTTACACAGATGACTAGATATTAGGTTTACTTATCATAAAATAATATTTTTTTTTATGAATTGTATACTATTATCACTATATTTGCAATAAATTATATAATATTATATAGAAAATATAATTTTTTTTGTAACATTTCCGTATCCTACCTTTTTGAGAAATGTTGTGTCGGCGTGTCCGTGTTGTGTAGTGTCGTATCCGTGTCCCGTGTCTGTGTCCATGCTTCTTAGCATCACTAAAAATGTAGGAGAGGTGAACAATGATATGTATGATTTTCTTGGTGTTACAAGCAATGAGGATGGTAAATACACCATAAGTGGGCTACCAGACTAAGTATTCATGAGAGGATGAAAATGAAAAAGAACAAAAGCACATCAGAAGACAAATTTGTGACTTCCACACTGTACAAGGTATTCTACCAAAGTACGCTGAAGATGAAGTGAAGACAGAATTTTCACCAGATGCACCGAAGTAAAAATAGACATGATACTTTTCTGAATCCTGTGTATGCCATGGTACTGGCAAATGTGACTAGAACCACTGAAACATCATGACCTAGATAACCAACTAGAGAAACAGAAAAGAACCAGGAAGAACTAAGAATGACAGTGAAAATGTCCATTGGAAATATAAGAACAGGATTTCCAGTAATCAAACCATAAAAACTCGACAAAACTTTAAAAACCAACTACTCAAGTTTGCTGCACCTCAAATCCAGTGATCATACAATGCATGACTTCAATAGAAACCGAAACTGGGAGGCAAATTGACAAGAAAGCTAACTTTGACTTATAAATCAACTAGATAAGTGAAAATCGAAACAAACAAAACATTGGCAGACACAAAAGTAATAGGATTTATTTGAGTCAAAGCATTGTACTACTGGCTTTGATTCAAGACCAAAATTTTAATTCTAATGAGCCTTCTGCACACAAGTTTTGTGTACAAAAATTTACCACATTACACATTGATACGACAACCACATCCAAAGAGAAACCAAAACCTTCTTAAATATAGATGATGGCTATTATTGGCCTATCACATATGCTATGCATTTGGAATTTCTAGGCTATTATTATTCATGAATTAGTTGCAATCGTTTATGATTCCCAAACAAAATGGGTTTTTGATATCATTGAACTTAATTCTCACATATTGATTGAAGTTTTAGTTTAATGTATGAATTTGATAACCATTGAAACAATGAAGGATCTTTTTAACTTTATATCAACATGCTTTCAAGAGATTCATCATACCAGCAAACATTATTTTTTTGAAGACTATGCATTTGCCTCATAACCTTTCAACTGCACCAGCGGCAACTGAGGTAAGGAAACAATACATGAATAGATGATGCCCATAGTCTCCTCTCCTTAATTAAATTGAAAAGACAAATGATCAGACAAGTGGAGTGAAGGACACAGCCAGAGGGATACCCAAAGATAAGACCTACAAGTCACAAAATGCTAAGAATCCTCAATAGGTTATTCAAAGGAAAAAACATAACTTCAACAATTTAAGCACAATTTCAATGTACCGGTCATGAAAAACTTTATTGCACCCATTGAGTTATTCATCTCAATTCATTTCTCAGTTGATCCCTCAACTTGCCAATCAGACAAACTTTTTGAGGATCGTCATCACTTCCCTAAAGCAACAGTGAAACATCGCATTGACAGTCATTCGAAATGAGTAATCCTCAAACTCACCTTTAGTACAGATTCCTACCTTCTCTCATCATAGAAACACACACTAAGCCATCATGTTTCTTACATCTGCATACATGATACTCCTGGCAATAGGCATCCAGCACCTTTGGTAGGACATACACACTAATCTCTCATTTTATGATAACATTTTAAGATCCAACTGTTTGCTGCAAATAGAAGGTAGCATTCCTGTACCATATCCTAGATCCCCTCCATGGTCGAACTTGAGATATTTGTGAGTGAATGAGATACTCAAACTAAGAGTAGAGCCCCTATATATATAGCCAAATAATATTACAAAGTGACCTAAACATCCTTATAGTCTAGGCAAAACATAAAAGTCATAACAAGGATAAAAAGAAAAAAAGAACACTAATAAACTAGGTCTAATAAACTAAGCTGCTATATCTCCAACACTCCCCCTCAAGCTAGACACAAAAATATTAATTAAGTCAAGCTTGACAACAGAGTCCCGAAGAATGGATAGAGTGACAGGTTTGGTGAAAACATCTGCAACCTGATCACTGGTCCCCACAAACGACGGAGTAACAATACCACTGCTAACCTTCTCCCGAAGAAAGTGAACATCGATCTCTATATGCTTCGTCCTCTCGTGTAATACAGAGTCAGAAGCGAGTTGAATAGCAGATCGATTATCACAATATAATGTACATAAAGAAGTCACTGAAAATCCCAACTCGCCAAGAATTGATTGTAGCCAGATAATCTCATATGTGCCAAGTGCCAGTACTCGATACTCTGCCTCTGCTGACAAGCGAGAGACAACTGACTGCTTCTTGCTCTTCCAAGAGATAAGATGAGCCCCTCAAAAAACACAAAAGCCCGTAGAAGATCGACTGTCACACGCTCTCCCATAATCTGAATCTCAATAACAGGCTAGAGAACCAGTTTGAGATCCTAATGCATAAAACAACCCAAGTCCAGGACAAGACTTGAAGTACCGAAGGATGTGATAAACTGCATCAAGATGAGACTGACATGGTCTGTGCATGAACTGACTAACTTGGCTGACCGCGAATGAAATATCTGGCCTAGTGTTGGCTAGGTAGATAAGTCTACCTACCAACCTCTGATAGACAGTCGGATCTCTTAACTCCTTACCTTCAGCAGTAAGCTTCAAGTTTGGAACCATGGGTGATGATACCGGTTTGCACCCCAGCATCCCAGTGTTTGAGAGAAGATCCAGAACCCCTGCTGCTACGGGCAACCTCAATCCCAAGAAATTATCGCCGAAATCCAAGGTCCTTCACATCAAAGGCCTTCCCAAGGTCTACCTTGACCTGTGCAGTCCCTGAAATATCATCTCCAGTAATAATAATATCATCAACATATACCAAAAGGATGATACACTGTCCTGAAGTATTCCATCGAATGCAACAGGTATGATCAGAATGACATCTGGTGAACCCCAAACGTAGACTGCATCATTAAAGCAAGAGAACCAGGCTCATGGTGACTGTTTTAGTCCATAAAGAGACTTACGCAGTCGACATGCCTTTCCAACATACTCCCCCTCACCACAAAAGTCCGGTGGTGCATCCATATAAATAATCTCGTTCAGATCACCGTAAAGAAAGACATTCTTCACATCTAACTGATGAAGAGGCCAAGAGTACTCCGCAACCAGAGAAATAATCAATCGAACAGTAGTTAATTTTGCTACAGGGGCAAATATAGCACTAAAATCACGACCTAGTACCTGAGTAAAGCCCTTCGCCACAAGCCTAGTCTTGTGACGATCAATAGCACCATTCGCAAGAAACTTCAGGGTGTAAACCCAGCGACAGCCAACAGGCTTTACCCCTGAAGGTAAAGAGATAAGATCCCATGTATGATTACGCTGAAGAGCGTCCATCTCCGTCTACATAGCAAGAACCCATTAGGGCTCCCGCATAACCTCTGAAATAGAGCGAGGAACCGGCGTATCTGATAAAGTCATTCTATAAGCTCGAAATGTAGAAGACAGAGCACCATAAGAAACATAAGCAGAGATCGGATATAAAATCCTAGCATTCCAACCATAACGAACAACTGGACAACGATCACGTCGCAGATAACGACGCCCTAAATCATCATCCTCCACTGACAATGTCTCATCAGGTAAAGTAACTGGCTTAGTACCTGCAATCTTATCAGTACTAACAATAAGTACATCAATATGCTCAACGAATTGAGAAGTATTACTTGCATCGCCTGAGGTAGAGGGGACATCAACAGGGGGATGAGAGCGAGGGAGACGAACATAAACTTGCAAAGGATGAGAGACTGGTGACTTTGTACTGACAGGAATGAGTGGATCTGAAAAATGAGGGACTGATGACTCTGTAGTGATAGTGATTAATGGCTCTAGCTCCTGTGGTAACGGAAAATCAAAGGGAGTATCATCAACTAGAGGGACAGACACAGGATTGGAAGAAAAATAAGGAATATGCTCAAGAAATGTAACATCTAGACTGTGATACATACGTCGCCTGACAGGATCATAACACCGATACTCCTTAAACTGATGACAATACCCCACAAAGACACAACGAATTACTTTATCATCAAGCTTATAACGAGTAGGAGACCGATCCTGAACAAAACATGTGCAGCCAAAACACGAGGGAGAACCGAAAAAAGTGTCCGTTTAGGAAATAAGACCTGGAAGGGAGCCCTATGCTGAAGAACACGACTCGGTGTACGATTGCACAAAAAAGTAGAAGTCAAAACAACAAAATGCCAATAAAATTTTGGTACCCCCATACCTCTAAGCATACAATGTACCATCCCTATCAGACTCCTATTTTTTCTTTCAGCAACTCCATTTTGCTCAGGAGTATATGGACAAATGAGCTGCTGAAGGATATCCTGAGAAGAAAGGTGAGACACTAAGGCATCGGACACATATTCTTTGACATTATCCGAACGAAGAGCACGAACAATGACATCAAATTGTGTCTTAATCATCTGGAGAAATTGAGTGATGACAGGGAGTACATCAGACTTCTTATGCAAAAGGTAGACCCAAATACAACGGGTATGGTCATCTATAAATATCACATAATAACGAGCACATGACAGAGCAGTAACAGGGGAGGGTCCCTAAATATCAGAGTGTATTAGGTCAAATGGTTTGGGTGACTGATGCATTCAAAGAATATAACTGGTCCGAATATGTTTTGATAAGGAACAGATAACACAGTCAAGTTTACCACTAACACAAGTTTTGCTCAAAGTAGATATTTAAAATTTAAAATTTGTATACCCAAAACGGTCATGCCAAAACTGAACAGTTTGTGACGAAAAATCATAATGATAAGTACTAGGTAAAATACTAGCATGCAAACTAGAAATAGATAAAGACAAAACAGGTGATGAAGGTGGAGGTGGAGAAACTGATGAAATTGGAGGTGGATCGCCTAGATAATACAATCCATCCCTCTCATGTCCCCTTATAATAATCCTCATGGTACTCAGGTCCTGCAAATAACACGAATCAGATAAGAACACAATCGCACAGTGAAAATCTCTGACTAACTGATGTACAGATAATAGATTCATGGCCAACTTTGGTGCATAAAACATCGAATGTAATGCAAAGCCATCTGGGAGACGAACTGTACCCCTACTAACAACAGGGACATGTGTACCATCTGCTAACTGAACTTGAGTATGTAACTGCTCGTCAAAAGAGATAAGATGATGGGCCTCACCAGTCATATGACCATTCGCACCCGAGTCTAGCATCCAAAGGGGGGACGGACCAGGGTTACCAGAAAACGTGACATTGCCTACGAACCGCGATCTGGGTCGCACGACCCCAAACGTGGGTCGTTCGCGACCTGGATCGCCACAATCTCCGACCCCAACTGTTTATCCAATCCATTAACAAAACCCAGATCCCCAATTTAAATCCTAACCCCATATTAAACCAAATCATTACAAATAACACAGATTAAGACTAAATAGGCTAAAGTAAAGAGTAGGAAACTGACTTGATGGATCTCTGGTCCGATTTCTTCAACTTCTATGCTTCGATTTCTCTGCTTCGAGTTTCTTCTCTCTGTTTCGATTTCTTCTCTTTGGCTCGATTTCTTCTCTCTGCTTCGAGTTTCTTCTTTCTGCTTCGATTTCTTTGCTTCTAGTTTTTGTCTCTCTGTTTCTCTCTCTCACTGCTTCGATTTCTTCGTCGACAACTAAGAAGTCGCGAACTTCTCTCTCTCTCACTCCTTCGATTTCATCGTCGGCATCTGAGAAGTCGCGAACTTCTCTCCCTCTCACTCCTTTGATTTCTTCGTCAGCAACTGAGAAGTCGCGAACTTCTCTCTCTCTCACTCTTTCGATTTCATCGTCGACAACTGAGAAGTCGCACGAACTTCTCACTGTCTCTCACTCTCTTCATTGCCACCGCCTCGCGTGAGGTTGGCTGGGCCTGGGACTTTGGGAAATATATTACCCAGTTAATATAACTTAATACCTAGTTTGTGTGAAAAGACCAAAAACTCCCCCACTATATTATAAGACTAGAGAAGACAAAAAGGATAAAAAAGTCAAAATAGGGTTAATACATGTTAACTGCCCTACGTATATATATTTTAATACGCAGCCCTACGTTATTTTTCCAACAGCAGCCTTTTGTACCAACAACAGCCTTCTTGTCCTCCCTAATTATTCCATCAATATTTTTTTATTGTGTTGAATACTTGAATTCTTATTACTTAAAAAAATGGTTTTTGGTAAAAGAATGAGGGAAGAACAAGATTCTTCTCAGATTGAAGATCAATTCGGAATTAATATTCAGAATTTGGACGATTCTGCTGATGAACAAGAAGTTGAACATATTGAAATAACGGAAGAAGATAACACAAGACAACCACAAAAATATCGTACACAGGAAGATCAATTACAAGTTGATACAAAATTGAAACCACTACTCAATGAAGTCAATCTTATTGGTGCAGCTCAAGGAAAAAATCCAGGGGGACCAAAGAGTTGGTCATGTAAGCATTGTGGCGGTAAATTTACAAGTTCCTATACTCGAATGCATTACCACTTTTTTGGTGCCCCACCCGGGAAAAAAACAGAAATTAAACGGTGTCAAGCGTTGATGAATAATTTGAGTGAATATGCAAAAGTGCGAGAAAAGAGTACAAAAGGCAGAAAAAATAGGAGTTTCTTCGTCCATGAAAAATTCTACATTGATGAAACGACAACCTTCACCGACGACGGGATCAATTGAAGATGCATTCAAAATAATGAATCGAGACATGGTTGACTTGAAGGTCATGAGGGAATTATGTGCTAATGGAATTCCATTCAATGTGTTGAGAAATCCTCAATTCAATGAGATGATTTCATCTATAAATAGAGGACCTAAAGGTTACAAGGCTCCCAGCTATGAAAAAACAAGAACTACATTATTGGATGAGTGCAAAAGAAGTGTTGAAAAAGGTTTGATTCCTGTTAAAGATACATGGTATTCTAATGGGGTATCCATTGTATCAGATGGGTGGACTAATGTGAAGCATCAACCACCTATTAATATCATTGCTGCAAATAGTCGTGGAGCTATGTTTTTATATGCTGAGGATTTTTCAGGGATAGAGAAAACAAGTAAAGCAATTGCTGATTTTTTGTTGAAAGCCATTGAAGAAGTAGGTTCGCTAAATGTCATTCAAGTAGTGACCGATAATGTAGCAAATTACAAACTTGCAGGAAAAGAGGTGCAAAAGATACACAAACATATATTTTGATCTCCTTGTGTTGTTCATACTTTGAATCTAATTTTTAAAGACTTTGCAAAGGAATTTGAGTGGTTTAGAAATACTTATAGAAGGGGAAAGTCTATTGTTAAATATTTCTTGAATCATACCCATGCATTGGCTATGTTTAGGGCTCAGTCTAAATTGGAGCTATTAAAAGTGGCTAAGATTAGGTTTGCATCGCATTATATTTTGTTGAAGCGACTTGTTGACTGTACAGAGTCCCTTGCAACTACCATTGTTCTCAAGTCATGGAAAAAATTGGTGAAATCTGGGGATGAACACACAAGGAAGTTAGGTGCTTTGGTTACAGAAACCGTTATTAGTGAAGAATTTTGGGAGTATGTGGAGTATATCATAAGTATCATAAAGCCTATATTTTTTCTTATTAAATTTTGTGATGGGGAAGGTCAAAAAATGGGTGAGATTTATGAGAAGATGGACAACATGCTTGGTGAAATAAAAGTTATTATGAGGGGTGGAAAACACGTTGATAAATTTCTCCAGATTGAAAAAATTGTGCTTGACAGATGGGAGAAGATGAATATTCCTTTGCATTGTCTTGGGTTTGCACTAACACCTCGGTTTTATGATACCCAATATCTTACTAAGCTAGCACAGGGAGGTACAGTTAGGAAAATCCCAAATCAAGATAGAGAGGTCATCATAGGTGTTATGGAAGCTTTTGAAAATATAGCAGAAGATGTAGAAGAAGCAAAACAATTGAGAGAACAGTATGCATATTTTCACTCGCGAAAGGGTCTTTATGCTATGGCGGCTGCTCAAACAGATGCTGTGACCATGGATGCTATTGATTGGTGGTCGACATATGGTTCAGAAACTCCAGAATTAGCAGAAGTGGCAAAAAAGGTACTAATTTAAATTACAAGTTATTTATTTTTATTGTTAATTATCATTATTATTATGTCTTATTATTTTTATTGTTAATTATCATTATTAATGTGTCTTATTATTTTTTTTCATAAAAGGTGTTATCACAACCCATTACAAGTTCTTCAGCTGAAAGAAATTGGAGCATGTATTCATTTATTCACAATGTCAAGAGAAACAGATTGAATTCTACCAGAGCTGACAAATTGGTTTTCATCCATTCAAATATTCGTCTCCAATCACGTTTCAGTGAAAGCTGCAAAGATGGCCCTTTTAAGAAATGGGATATAGATCCAGAGCACACATATATAGATGATTCTAGTGTGAGATTGGAGGATGACAATACAGATAGTTCTACCATTGCTGGAGACGAAGATCGGGAAGCTTCATCCTTACATGCTTCTATGCCCATCTCTATTGACAAACCACCTACTAGTTCTAGCAGGCCACCGCTCCGTCATTCTGGACTGCATCAGACTCAAATTAGCAACTTTGCAAGAGGAGGAAACACTGTGAAAGATAAAGGGAAAAGAGTTGTCAATTAACTCATGTGCTCCAATTTTTTCTTATTATTAAGTAATTTTTATTTGAGACTTGTTAGATGTTTAAGAATGTTATTTTAATTTGTGCTTCAAGTAGGAAGCTATTTAATCTCTCTCTAGTGTCTAGTATGTTATTTTTTAAATTTTAAGTCTTTAAATTTATAGGCTGGCTTTTTTTGATAATAAAATATGCAATTATTTTTTATACATGATTATTAGTTGATGAGTTATTGTTGGTCTTAATTTGCATTTTATAATGTATATATTTATATAATTTTTTTGAAATAATGAAACGATCCGAATAATAGTTCAAAGCGAACCGCGACCCAAAATAACGTACCAGCTAAGCCTACCCCTACCGCACCGCGCACCGCAAAAAGTAACGTACCCCGCACTTGTACCCGTACCACGTACCCAACCGACCCGCGATCCAGGTAACCCTGGGACGGACTAGCGCAAGTATGAAAAGCACGAGGAATACATGTAGTAGTCACAGCAGTAGTAGTCGAACCTCGAGAAGCCAGGACTGACATAAGTATATCCAATCAAGAAGTGATAGCATCTATATCACTCTGCCAAGAAGGAGCAGTAGCAATAGTAGCAGGAGCAATGACTGTAGGTGGTGGTGCCTCAGCAATGGTAACATTACGACTGCGAGGAGGCGGCTTAAGCTCCAGATGAGCTTCCAACAAGCAGTCTTGAGATGTCCGAGTCGGCCACAATAATCACACTGACGGGAATCCCCATGTCTATGCCGTTAGACCAAGCGCTGACGACTCCTATACCCGGTGGAAGTACTAACAGATGTCTCAATGGTAGGGGTCTCAACTCCCTCAGTAGTAGTTATATCATCAATAATATTAGGACACCCGTGACAAAGATAAAAATAACTCTAAGATAAATAGAAAGATAAAATAAGGGAGAACAATATACCTCCAGTCGAACTATAGCGACAGATAAAGAAGGTCCAGAAAGCTCCCAAATAATCAAGTCATGGTACCCAAAAACCCAATAAATATAAAAAATAATCTACTGCATCAAGAGCATATCAACGGAGAAGAGGATTCAACCCCTCTTAAAAAGTTTCGACGATCCTAAATAATCAAGCGTACGAAGACAAAACACGGAGCTGTGACGAAGAGCGCGTCCCAGTAGTGGGCTAGCTCATTGGAGTGAGTACTGTGTTGAGTCAGTTGGGTCAAGGATGCTGGTTTGTTGTTGGGTCAGTCGGTGTTGCTGGGTTTTGGGTTTTGTTTGCTGTTGGGTCAGAATAACAAGCAGCCGATTTGGAGCATTGCTGTGTGGCCTGGCTGTGTATAAGTTGATGTTGCAGTCGGTGGTAGACCCAGCGGTATTTGTTACAGTCGGTGTGGCCTGGCTGTGTATCAGTAGGTGTGGATGGGGATGGTTTGGGTTTTCTGTTGGTCATTGGGCAGTCAGTGGCCTTGAGATTGGGTTTCGGTGCTTGCTGTCGGTGCTTCAAGTATGTGTTGTTGGTGCTTGAAGTATGTGGCTGGAGTATGTGTTTTCGGTGTTTCGGTGCTTGAAGGATTTGCTGGGTTTGTCGGTGCTTCTTGGGTTTGCTTCTTGTTGCTTGGGTGTGTCTCGGTGGGTATTGTAATGGTTTGCTGGTTGGAAGCAGTCTGGTGGCAGTGGGGTGGCTGGTGGCTGCAATGTGGAGGAGGGGCTAGGGTTAGGGTTAGGGTTAGGGTTAGTGCTCTGATACCAACTTGAAATATTTGTGAGTGAATGAGATACTCAAACTAAGAGTAGAGCCCCTATATATATAGCCAAATAATATTACAAAGTGACCTAAACATCCTTATAGTCTAGGTAAAATATAAAAGTCATAATAAGGATAAAAAGAAAAAAAAAACACTAATAAACTAGGTCTAATAAACTAAGTTGCTATATCTCCAACAGTCGAAAAAAGAACAAAAAAACAATGAAATGAGGATCAGTCCCAGGTCTTTCATATGACTGCCTGAACACTTTAGGAGCTAGGTTAGCTGACACCTTTTTATTAACATGCCAGAACATTGCCTTATGTCATGCTGCTTTGTTATTGAGTTAGAGTAATTGTGGACAACAAACAACATTGTTCTTTCATCGTAACCAGGCAATATTTGGGTTGTACTCAATAGCATCTTCCAATTGAGTATGTTAAAGTAAGAAACTAGGCCATGTAACTGACAGCCCCAATCAACTGCATGAGATCCTTTCACTTAACTCTTGGCATGTCATTAATAATTTACAGCTTCTAGTATAACAACCCGAACACAATGTCAAAATAGTGTCCCCTTTGCTTGTAGGATGATGCTTTAAGACGTCATTTAATGGTTAAGATTCTGCGACCACATTTATGTTCCAACTGACTTCAACTTGGGCAATATGAGACTTACATGGACTTGGCACCTTCACCTCAGTCATATTAAACTGAAGCATTAGGAGTCTTGGTCTATTAAATCTGGGTCTCCATAATCTACACCTTAAAGGGCCACATGTCCTTATGGGGCCCGCCCCGCACATCTGATGAAGAGCCAGCTCTTATACCCTTCCATAATGTCCCAAACGCACCATCAAGAAGTTGTCCACTTTGGTCATGTATTCATGGTTCTCAAACGCATCTTAATGGTAAAGTATTAATGACAAAGGATATAGTCCAACATTGTTTTCTCTACATTCCAAGTCTTAGTGGCTAAGTATATGGACGTGGCACCTTCACCCTCAACTCATCTCACCTCACCAAACCTCAACACATAATCATAGCCCGAAGCCTCAGGAGTGCTTGCATGTTGGATCTGGGTCACCACATAGAGCATCACCTAGTATCCATTTTGAAGCAATGTCTATCCTCATCAATCACATTCATTGTGTATCTTATGTTTATAATAAATAGATAGTAAATTTGAAAATTCACAGGTCATAAATAGTAATTTCGAGCACAAATGTCTTAGCAGAAGCAACCAACTAAACACAGTTCAAGTGAGTTTAGTGCGGTCTTGATCCCAACTCGCTTAATATTTAATGATTTCAATGGTCCTAAATGTCTTTCAAATACTTTTAGTACAGGTTCATACGTATAAGATATAAATCAGCCAACAGTCAGTTCTGGTGGTTCTAATTCACTGCATTCTCGCTAGCTATCATTTGGAAACAATACTTGCAGGTCGCTTGTCAAATTTGGAGCTGATTCCTGCCATTTTATCATCTAAGTTGTTCTTTTGCAACTCATGCATTTGTCTTTTTGTCCTCCAAACTTATATGAGAGCATTCATTAACTCAAGTCAACATGCACATCCCAGACTCTAATTATGTTCAGATATGGCTCTATGGGGATAAAACAGCTTGACACAATATGTTTAAGATTGTGAACATAAGAACAAAGGGAACAAATTGCTTACCAAACCACGCCACTCAGCACGGCGAACTGTTCCAAAAGAACCTGAAACCAGTATGTTTCATTAATAAAGATCATCTCTTACACTATTGTTACACAGAAACTACTTTGCCTGATATATTCTTAAAAGTACTCGAATTTCATGATATAAAACTACTCGCACTTCATGATATTCTTAAAGCAGTAACAGAAACCTTCACCAATTTTCTCCTTTAATTCAAGATCACTCCATCGGATGTCAAAATCCTCCCTGATGAGAGAAAGTTCATGACTTGATGTACAGCTTGCTAACTGATTTGCTTCCACGAAACTCTGTCTATGCGGTGTCGGTAGAATCTGATTTGGTGCAGAGCCTTTGCACAAGTGTGTGGAGCTTATAACATTTGGAAAAGGTTTATATGAATTTTGCCCCTGGAAATCTTTAATCGGCCAAGCAGCCCTTTGGGGCAAAGCTGATGTGGAAGATTCACAGATACTGCTTGAAACGGGATCAAAGTTGTTCCTGTCAATTTGACTCATTTTATAAGGATTATGGAACTGAAGATGTGCGCTATTGTCTTGATCAGTAGCAATACCTGTCATGATCAGCACAAAAATTTTAAAAATTATCAGGGATAAATCAATGGTCATGAAGGACAGTTACTTCGTAAATATCCATTCATGGATTACAAGCATACTATAATTTTTTCACTTTTTTTTTATGTGAGGCACATCATGTGGACATGTGGAACACCAATCCGAACACCAGCACCTAGGACACTCACACCTGATTTAAGTCCTTGTTACATATTATTCACAGAAACCATAATAGAGGATGAAGACTTGATCATCAACAGCAACCATTCACACACAAAAAAAAAAAGATCTGCAAAATATATGCAAGACATAATCGAACAAGAATGCACTCCATTGCATCATCAGATATAATTCCTCATGTAAAATAAAAATGACAAAAAGGCTTGGTTTGGTTTGGCTTCGTTTGGTTAATATCGAAACAGGACACCATAACACAAGAATCTCAGCAGTTCTTGTAAGATGTATAAAGGAAGAAAATAGAACATTACCCGAGGAAGAATCATCGAATGTTATATTTAGTGATTGGCCATCAGCAAAATACAATTTCGCCAACACCCTGAAGTTCTCACCAGCTTCAGCAGATTTAAACTTTGGATGACACAATGGAGAAGCAACTAGAAGGGAAGTTGTACCATTAAGTAAAGAATCAGGTCGGTATAATTCTCCTGGCCTTCCGATCAGATCAACCAAAAATTCCCTGAAAATTGTATATACATTACATGACAAATACAAAAATTTGAATTTTACTATTCAATAATAGTAAGTTACAAGTAGGTATTAAGTCAATCTGATATCAAGAACCCAAAACCAATTAGCAATGAGTAAAGAGACTCACATGACTCACATAGTAGTTTGGACAGTTTTATTAATATTGACATGGGGCAAGTTCTACCACTCCCCCACATGTGCAACCTATATTCTCACGTAGAGAGATAGACAGAAGACATAACCAGAAACATATCTAATTGCAGTAAAGGCACGGATAAAGGGCAACCAACTACCACATTGATGAAATTGTTATGAGTAATCATTGTCCAAAGCCTCCCAAAATCCAGCTTTGATGTGTTGAAACATCCAACTCAAAACCAATTGAAAGTTAGTTGGGAAGATTACAAGGTTCATATGCTAGCTTGAACAATGAGAAGTATTATTATATCAACGACGTACAAGTTGTGGCATAGCACGCACCCATTTATCTGAACAACGATAGTCTCACAAACATCTAGATAATGAGCTTAAAGAGGAACCGTTAATTTGATGTCCTCCTAATTAGTAAATAATGATGCTGTCTCAAGAATAGCCACAAAAAGTAGCTTTTAAAAGGAAAATAACAACAGCTATCATTTCATCAGCATTATTAATGATTTGTTCAAAATTGAGGCGGGATTTCTACAGTTTATAGCACGTGAAGGATTCTAAGTCAAAGTTGTGTATAACAGATCGCCAACCAGATTAACAACTTATCGGACCACATAGTTTTATGTTGGACAGAAGCGTGGTGCACAAGCAACATGTACCTAATAATGAGTTCTGTCTCAAAAGTCAGGCTGGATTTATACAGTTCATAGCAAGTGAAGGAGTTCTAGGGATAAAATTGTGTAGATTGAGTCACCAAGAATCACCAGACCACACAATTTTATGTTGGACAGAAAAGTGGTGCAAAACAGTGTTTTGAAAAGCGCTCCAGGCGAGAAGTGAGGCAAAGCGAAGGGATCTCGCCTGGAAGACCTCAGGCGAAGCAAATGTGAGTAAAGCGAGAAAAGCGCTCGCTTTTCACTTAAGCGAAAGGTGAAAAAGTGAACGCCTAAATCATTAAAAGCAAAGTTTTATTTTTATTATGAACCATTGGATTGAGAAATTAGAAAAAAAAATTATAAGATGTTGATACACCGAATTATCCCCTTATCCCATAAATATAACCCCAAACCCTACTTTTAGACTCAGATTGTTCGCTGCTCCTCCTACACGATCGCTGCTCCTCCTACACGATCACTGCTCCTACACAACACACACAGTCGATCGTCTCCTACACAGAACACAGCACACACAGTCGATCGTCTCCTGCACAGAACACAGCACACACAGTTGACCGCTGCTCCTCCTACACGATGCTGCTTCTACACAGAACACAGTCGCTGCTCCTACACAGTCGATCACTCCTCCTACACAGAGTTGATCGTTGCTCTTACACAGAACACAGGCGATCGCCACTCCTACGCAGAACACAGAGTCATTGATCGTTGCTCCTTCTCGCTGGAGGTTAGTCTCCTCTTTTCTTCTCTCTTCTATTTCTCTTTTTTTCTTCTCTTTTCTGGTCCTGATTCTGCTCCTGTTTTTTTTTCTGATTCTGATTCTGCTCCAGTGCTCCTGTTTTTTTTTTTTTTTATTGTGCTTCTTATTCTGTTAACCACATGTGTATTTGATTGTGCTAATTGTGCTGCACTTTTGTTACTTGAATTATGTGTCGTATGTTTTTAAATATTAGGATTTTGGATATTATTAGTGTTTGTTTGAATTTAAATGTTTAAGTTATGACTGTTATTAAGATTTGATATATTATTAGTGTTTATTTTAATTTAAATGTTTATGGTTTTACTTGCATTTAAATATTTAGTATATATAAAATTAGAATTTAGATGTTTAGAAGTAATTAAACTAAAATATTTTTTTATTAATTGTTCACTTTGCTTCGGTAAAGCGTGTCGCTTCGCTTCTCGCTTGGGTATTAGGAGTAGGGATGTCAGTGGACCGAGAAAAAAGGGTATTCGTCCAAACCCGCCCCGTTTGGACCAGAGATGGACTATACGTATTAGACGGTAGACGTATACGGAGACACCTGTATAAACTCATACGGAGATGATGGCGGGGATGGACCTACCGTTACCCCGCCCCGTGACCCGTTAATTAATACATATATATATGTATAAAATATGTAAATAAACTCCCAGTTAACTTAAACCTAACGCGTTTTGGCTCTTCCCATATCAGCGCAGCGCCGCCCCTCTCTCACTCTCACTCATGGTTACCACAATTTACTAAACTCTTAACGACCCACGATCTGGGTACATCGATCCGAAGCGTGGTGAGTTTGCGATCCCAATCACCAAAATTGACAACCCCAAATTGCAATACTAACCCTAAATCAATTCGCTTTAGAACATGCAGCACAAATATAAAATACATATTAATTGACTATATGTATATAGATTTATAATTATATATTGTTTTAGATAACAGAAAACCAAGCACAATTATAAGATAAATGGTAATTAACTTAGTATTTATGAATGTTTTGTAATATATAATGTTGTATAGTAGTGAAAACGATCTACATAAGAATTTCAAAACGAATTACGACCCAAAATACCGTACTAGCTAAACCTACCCCCATTGTACCATGTATCTAAGAAAGTGTCGTACCATGTACCCGTACCTGTACCACGTACCAAAACGACCCATGATCTAGGTAACATTGCTCTCACTCTCCCTCCCTCCTCTTCCTCTAAGCTCAATCGCTGTTTGCCGCTGATCTCTGCTGAACGCCGCTGCTCCTCAATCGCTGTCCATTGTTCGCTGCTCCGCTTTGTAGGTTTGAATCCTTTCGCTTGTATTATATATGCTCTTATATATATTCGCTGCTCCTCTTTGTAGCTTTGGTGGTGATTTTGTTTTCGATTTTTTTAACATCTTAGTCTAGGACAAAGGTCATGTAATGACTACTGCATAGCATACCAATCAGAACTGCTCTCTTATAAGGCGATTGGTTCTACAGGCTCAATATAGTGAACTTTCTATTATCCCTCATATATTTTAGTTTGCTTTAGCATACAAATCGATAATTTTCAGTGCTATTGTGGCCAACTGACTCGTATTGTCGTTCCTTTTCTTCAACGGAGAAACCACACCAACATCTGCGAACCCATCGTCACAACTTTTAGCTGCTCTGTTGATCTCAATAATATCTTGATTAACCTCGTAAAAGATTTCTCATTGGTGGTCATTTTGTTTTCGGTTTTGATTTGGGGGTTATGGTTGCTCATTGAGGTTGTTCTTTGTATTGATTCCTTGGACGATGGTTTAAATATATACTGGTTTAAATATATATACTTGTTATTTATGTTGCAATTGCTAATACCACAATCTCCATACGTTCTTGCTAGATCTGGTATATAAAATGATCAAAATGTGTATGAGTTTTGCATGAGTTCTTCTTGGTTTGGTTTGAGTTGGGTCCGAATCTGTGTACCATAAATGAAACAGCTTGAGAATTATTCTGATGCGGATGGGTTCACGGATATCTGGATCTGATCCTGGCATTTCATGTGCCATGTGTTTTATTTAATTGAATTCATTATGGCTTGCATGTAGATCTGTGATTTATGACCAACCCTAATTTGAATTTTTAATTGAATTCATTTATAAACAGGGGCTGTTTAATCAGAACTTGTAATTGCCAAAGCTCTTATAGAAAACAATTGTTGAAATATGAAACTTTCATCGAAGTTTCAGATCAAAAATAAGAAAGGATATGCTTATGGGCTTAAATTTGTGTTACGAGTTACATGTGTGTTTAAAATACATTTTTATAAGTTTGAATTTGTAGTTGAGGGGACATAGATTTAAAACCGACATGGAATTATAGTCAAGTGTACATGGTGTTTAGTAAAGATTGTAATGTTTTCATTGCCACTTGTCAAATTATCAAATGCTTAGGTTCTTGTTGTCTTCTCCACCTAATTCTTTATCTAACTTGTTTTTAACATATTATTCTGCTGATTCCAATGTGTTGTTCAAATAGTACCAACATTTTGCGCCCTTCTTAATCTCACTTTATTGATTGCAATTTTTGGTCTGTTCCTTGTAGTTGCACTTCCTCAGTGCTGTTGCAGAACACTTAAAATATATTTTGTCTACTCCTTTCTATATGGTGTTTACTTAAGTATGTATTGTGGTCATGTTTTGCGCTGTCTCAATTTGTTATATTGTTTATAGGACCTTTAAAGATTCCACATAACAATAGTTACTTGGCGTAAGATCATACTAAGTTGCCACATTTGGCTTAAGACCTCTAAATTACCAAAGGTTAGTCTTTAGGGGGTTTGATACTAAATGGGTATGCTTTGTTTTCCTTTTTCTTCACAATGATTGACTTATTGATTCATCAGATCTCAGTTAGCGGGGCCTGTATTGATTTTTCTTTTTCCTTGTGAATTACTAGTATATAGAGTTCAACCCCCGAAAGTGATAGATTTATTTTATTTTATTTTGGTTTCTACTTAGTTGTTTTTTTACATGTAGTTGATTACAGAAAATGGAAAGAGAAGCAATGAAAAATAATATGTCAACTTCTGAAACTTCTGCAACACCGGGTGAAAGCAACCAACTTCCAATCTCTATTGATGAAAATCAATCTACCAACTCAACTCCAATGACTCTTGGTGAAACAGATAGACATAGATCAACTGTGTGGAATCATTTCAAGAGGAAAACAATTGATGGGAAGATAAAGGCAAAGTGCAATGAATATAAGAAAATGCTTGTTGGTGGTGCTAAGAATGGAACTAGCCACTTGCATGACCATCTTAAAAGTTGTCCGAGGAAGAAATATAAAATTTTAAAGCAATGTTTATTGGTATCAAACCAATTAAAGAAGGATACCGAAAAAATAATGGAGAATTGGCGATTTGTTCAAGAGGAGGGGAGGAGGGATCTTACCAATATGATTATATTACATGAATATCCTCTTAGTATGGTTGAGCATCACGGGTTTCAAAAATATTATCACACTCTTCAACCAATGTTCAAAATGGTATCCCGCAACACTCTCAGAAATGATATCCTTCAAATTTATAAAATCGAAAAGGAAAAGACAATGAAGTTGTTGGAAAAAACAAAAAGTAGAGTTGTTATCACTACGGACATGTGGTCCTCAAACAATCAAAGAAAGGGATACATGGCAATCACCACACACTTTATTGATAATTCTTGGACATTACAAAGTCGAATTATAAGGTACTAACGATCTTTCATTAGCATGTGTTATTTATTATAAGGTACTAATGATCTTCCATTAACATGTGTTATTTATTATCTTTAGATTTTTATATGTACCTTATCCACATACCAAGGAAGTGCTTGTAGAGTGTTTGATGGATTGCTTTTTCGATTGGAACCTTGATAGAAAGTTGATAACTTTGACCGTGGATAATTGTACCACTAATGATGTAATTGTGGCTATTTTGATCGATAAACTTCCATTTGGTTCATTAATATTGCATGGTCGGTTGTTTCATATGCGTTGTTGTGCACATATTCTCAACTTAATTGTCCAAGATGGTTTGAATGTGATTGGAGATGGTATTGAAAGAATTCGTGATAGTGTTGTTTATTGGACAGCATCTCCCAAGAGAGTGCAAAAATTTGAAGAGGCAACTAATCAGATACATATTCCAAGTAACAAGAAGCTTGCTCTTGATATTAAGACTCGATGGAACTCTACTTTTCTCATGCTTCAAACTAGTTTGATTTATAGAGATGTGTTTGCTTGCTTGAAATATCGAGATTCTCACTACAAGCTTTGTCCGACTGAAGATGATTGGGAGGTAGCAAGAGAGATTTGTGAAAAATTAGAATTGTTTCATACTGCAACCAAATTGTTTTTAGGTACAAAGTATCCTACTGCCAATGTATATTTTCCAACTATTTGTCGGATAAGAGTAGAAATATCTAAGTGACTTCAAAGTCCCAAAGACGTGATAAAAGATATGGCCTTGAATATGTTTGAAAAGTTTAACAAATATTGGAGTGTGATTCATGGTGTTATGGGAATAGCCACTGTTTTAGATCCACGGTATAAGTTGAGAATTTTGGAATATTACTATGAGAAAATGTATGGAGGTGTTGAAGCTTTAAATGAAACGACGAGGATTAAAGAGCTTTGCTTGGAATTGGTTGGCGAATATGAAGTGAGGCAAGGAAGTCATTATGAACCACAACCTTCTCCTCCCCCTCTTCAATCAGATATTGATTCCAACTCTCCATTAATTGATGATCTATCTGATTTTGATAAGTTTATACAAACAAGAGACATAACAAAAGCACGTGGGAGATCTGAGTTGGATTGCTACTTAGAAGATGGTATGATGCCAAGAACTTCAGATTTTGATGTACTGTCTTTTTGGAAGACAAGTGGTCTCAAGTATCCCCTACTCCAAATGATTGCTAAAAATCTTTTTGTTATTCCTGTTTCTACCCTTGTCTCGGAATCTGCTTTTAGCACAAGTGAGAGGGTGATTAGTCCACATCGCAATAGACTTCTTCCAACTACAGTAGAGGCTTTAATGTGCTTTCAAAGTTGGTTATGTGCTGAAGGACGAGGTAATGAAATATTATTTGTACGTGTATCATAATTTTTTTTTTTGGGTAAAGTATGACTAATGCATTATTATTTTTTTTTGTTAGGTTCATCTACTTCGACGAGCATGAAGGCCTACACATTATTAGAGGATCTTGATATTGATGATGAGGTATATCGTTTTAGTTGAAAAATTCTCTTTGAAAAAATCTAATTTTTTTTCTTTTAATGATATAGGAAAATGATGTTGAAGAAGTAGATTCTACCACCACCGACGGTGTTAAGTGATGATTGAAGAAGTAGATTCTACCACCCATTATGTTATTTGTGTTATGTTGTGTAATGTTAAATTATATCAAATTTAAGTAGTATTTTGGACATTTGTTATTTGTGTTATTTTGGACATTTGTTTAGTTGAAGACTGGATAGTTGGTTTGGCCTGACTACTCTTGTCTAATTTTTTGCAAATTAAATTGGGCTGGTGCTATGCTGTTTGGTTTTTGAGATTGGTTTCGGTCTGTATTTGAAGGATAAATTGCTTTAATTATCTTGAAGGATTAAAAGCCAACTTTGGTAATGGTTTAGTCTTTGGTGTCTAAGCAATGGCTGTTTTGGTTGTTAAACTATTACTATTTTGCTTAAATAGTTTTAATTTTTGGTTCTTGTAATTTTTGGTTTTCATGAAATCAAATTTTCTCTTTTCTTTAAAAAAAAAAAGGCTTAGGCGAGTACGAGTACAGGTACGGGTAGGGGGATTATAAATTTACCCGCGGACGGGGACGGGGATGAAAATTATAGCCGTTAGCGGAGGTGGACCGGGAATGAATGAAGATTTTTTAAGCGGGTACGGGGATGGAGACTATGCCCCCTGCCCCTGCTTCAGTCCATTGACATCCCTAATTAGGAGCCTTGGTCGCTTCGATTCGCTCTACGCCTTAAATAACAATGGTGCAAAAGCAATATGTACATAATAATGAGTTATCTCCCAATTGCAGAATTATTGAAGATTGTGAACAGACCATGGTTCAAAATTTCATTTCAAAACGGTCGAAACGTTTCCATTTCCAAGGAGACCGAAACGAATCAGTGGTGGAATCGAAATTCTAATACTTCGAGGCGTTCTATAATGTTTTGAAATATTTTAATATATTTCAATGCATTTTCACAGTTGTTTCAAAATGTTTCAAGGTATTTCAAGTTATTTTGGTATATTTTAACCAATGTTTTGAAAAAATAAGCCTTAATTTTTTTATCTTTTTTCATTCCATTTCCGAAACAAGTAGAAACATTTCCAAAACATATCAAAACGTTTATGTTTTCAACGTGACCGAAACAATACACCGAAATAAAATTTTGATCCTTAGAACAAACACTTGAGGAGTGTCTCGGGGAATATGTGCCATACAACATACCTCGGATAATATAAGGGTAAAACAAATAGCCTTAAAACTACTCATGTACACTATTGATTTAAGGAAATTCCCTCCCAACATCTCAATTCACCTTAACAAAGATAGGATTTGGCAGAATAGGAGGTTTCTAACATCCAACAGCCTACATTAGATTTTGAACACAAAGATACATGCTTATGCTGATTAACCTTTTGGCACACCAGCCAACCCAACTAACCCATGATATTGGTGATAGAACCCTGTGATATGAAGCTTCCTTCATGCAGATATGCAAGTAATGGTGAGAATACTATTGCTTTCTAGAGTCAAAAGGAAAATATACAATACCCTTTGGTATACACCATCTCTCATAAACCTTTCTTGTTTTGAGATATCATAATGCCTATCAGTCATAACTGTTAAGTTTAGAGTAGAGGCAGACTTAACAAGAAAGGCACAGAGAGGTTTTAACTTACCCAAGATCTCATTATCAACTTGTATTTATAGTTACTGAACAAACATGTAAAAGACAAGTATACTCTTTGTATGGTATACATATTACAATAAGTGTGAATCCCAGTAATATTATAGTAATACTCTTAACACTTTTCTCAAGTTGGATTATATATATCATATAATTCAAACATAGAACAGATGGTTGTAAGACAAGTACAGCTCAATGCTTTGGTGAACATGTCTACAAGTTGAGCCTCAGATCTCATAAATGGAGTTTTAATATCTCCATTTAGTATCTTGTCTCGAATAAAGTGACAATCAACTTCAATATGTTTGGCCCTCTCATGAAACACTAGATTGACAGTAATATGAAGAGCTACTTGATTTTCACAGAGCAACTGTAATGGAAGTTAGACTGGAAAGTCAATTTCCCAAAGAAAGTGTAGTAATCATATCAACTCACTAGTGGAATGTGTCATTGCTAGCCCAGCACTGGATCGTGCTATCACTGTTTACTTCTTACTTTTCCATGAAATTACGTTACCTCTCAAGAAAATACAATAATCAGTGGTTGATCTTTGATCCAAGGAAAAACCAATCTAGTCAGAATTTGAAAAATCTTTTACTCTCAGATATCTATCAGCTCGATATAATAACCCAAGATCAAGAGCCCATTTGAGATATCGAAGAATGCAAATAATTGCATCTCAATGTGTACTCTAGGGTATCCCATAAACTGACTGCATAGATAATTTCTAGTCGGGTAATAGTGAAATAATTAAGATTCTCAACAACCTGCAGTACCGATCTAGATTCGCAAACGATGTACTATCATCCATCAATAACTTCTGATTCGTATCCATATGAACATCAATTGGTCTGTCACCTAGCATACTTGCTTCTTCTAGCATGTTGAGTACATATTGTCACTGAGATAGACAAATACCCTATTTAGCTCTAACAAATTTAATACCTTAGTACCTAAGTTTTTCTTGATCCTTAGTATGAAACCTATCTTGCAAGAAGGCTTTTAACTTGATAATTCTCTCGGAATCATTACTAGTAATTATAATGTCATCAACATAAACAACCAATAGAGTGTACCCTGCATCTGTCTGTCTGTGAAAGACTAAATGATCTGTTTAACATCGAAAAAGGCCAAATTCTACTACTGCATTTGAAAACTTACTAAACTATGCCCTAGGTTACTGCTTCAAACTATACAGTGATTCCTTTAGTCGGTAAACACTCTTATAGTACTCCCCCTGAGTATTAATCTCAGGTGAATGCTCCATGTAGACCTCCTCAGTCAAGTCACCATGTAAAAAAACTTTCTTGACATCTAATTAAAACAAGGGTTAATCAAGATTAACAGTAAAAAAAATTAAGACACAAATAGAGGAGATTTTGGCAACAGGAACAAGCCTTCTCATATTCAACACCATATATTTGAGTAAAACCCTTAGCAACAAGACGAGCTTGGAGACGCTCAACAGAACCATCTGGATTAAATTTAACAAAATAAACCCATCTATAACTTATAGTCCGTTTACCAGGCGGTAAGGGAACAAGATCCCAAGTTCTATATGATGTATGGCCTCTATCTCCACTTGCATAGCTTTCTTCCAACCCGAATTAGACAATGCACCTGGTAAGATCTTAAGAATAGAGATAGTAGACAGTTGAGAGGTAAAACAACAAAAGGCAAGAGACAAAGTGTCATAAGAAACAAAATTAGTAATTTGATGGTTAGTAACACATGATCTAGTACCTTTCCAAAGGGCAATAGGTAAAAAGTCAGAAGTACCTGAGGGACGAGGAACAACAAGGAAGACGGTAAGGGCACCTTAATTGATGATCGCGAATGATGGAAGTTTACTTGGAACGGAAAAGCAGATGGTAACACAATAGGCAGAGGAGTAGCTGACACTAAGAGAAAGGGTGGTGGTGAAGTGTGGACGGCCCAAAATAAAAATCCAGAGGCTGATCAAGAGCCAGAAAATATAAAACAGATTCATTAAAGATGACATCAACACTAGTGAAGTACCAACGAAGGGTAAGACTATAACAACAATACCCCTTCTGTGTGCGAGAGTATCCTAGGGAGACACATTTGTTACCACGAAGGTCAAGTTTATCAAACTCAGGCCCTAAGTTATGAACATAACAGATATATCCAAAAACCTTAGGAATGAGAGAGATTAAGGAAGTATTGGATATGCCCATGTAGCACAAAAGACGGCATACGATTGATAAGGTGACAAGCAGTAAGAATAGCATCACTCCAAAAACAACGAAGAACATGCATCTGGAATAACAATGTACGGTTAACTTGTAATAGATGTCAGTTCTTACGCTCTACAACACCTTTCAGCTAGAGGTATAGGCACAAAAAAGTTTGATGAATAATGCTAATTTTACAAAGATAAGATGAAAAATGATCATATTCATATTCATGAGCATTATCAGAAAGTAAAATATGAATACGACAACTATTTTGGGGTTTTATTACTTTACAAAAGGCCTCAAATATAAAAAATAATTCAGAGCTGGCTGTCATAAGAAATAACCAAATCACAGGAGAATAATCATCTATAAATGTCACAAAATAAGAAAATTTATTAGATGAAATATTTTTTATTGGACGGTATACATCAGAATGGACTAATTCAAATGGACTAGACACACGATTATTGACTCTAGATGAAAAAAACATATGGTGATGCTTACTAAGTTGACAAGCTCCACTAGACACTGACACATGACTAAGGTTAGAAACTTGATAATTCAGATTCTGGAGATAAGGATAACTAAGACGACAATGTCAATGAAAAGGAGATGATGAGATCTGAAGGGCCCAAGGAGGTGGATCAGGGTCAAAATAATAGAGACTACCAACTTCATGTCCAATACTAATTTTCCTCTTCATCTGAAGATCCTGAAATACACAATAAGAAGGATAAAAGGTTATAGAACAATTAACAGAGCGAATAATCTTGCTAATGAAAAGTAAGCTAAAGGGGAATTGGGGAACAAATAAGACGAATGATAAGGACATATCAGGATTCAATTGAATAGTCCCCAAATTTGAAACTTTAGAGAAAGTATAATTAGAAAGAGAAACATTATGTGGGAAAGTAATAGACTGATAAGTAGAAAAGACACTGCACGAACCAGTCATATAGTTAGAAGTGCCGGAATCTATGATCCAGGGATTGTGAGTAGAGGCAGTAAATAAGTAGAAGCGGTACCTAATTGAGCAAAAGTAGCATTGAAAAAAAATGGAACAGCCTACTGCTGAGACAGGAACAGAGCATACTTTTCTCGTGTTAGAGTAACTGACCCAAAGTCAGGTGAAGCCGATCGAGGTATAGAAATAAGTAGAGAGGGAATTTCATCGAGCTCTAGGGTTTCTGTGAAACTCCTTTCGTGAAGAAGGCAACCCTTCGGGTCTGGTGGGTTAGCTCCTTTCGCGTTTGGTGGGTTAGCTCACTTGGTCTTTGGGCCATAACAAATCAAAGGATCATGGGTCATTTTAATTGGCTCGATTCCTTTTTACTTGTCATCCTAATAGGAGACCTTATTAGCAACGCTCGAAGGCTTGCCATGTAAATCCCAACAATAATCAACAATGTAGCCTCTATAACAACAATGAGTGCATGAACAAGAACTAGGTCGACCTCCGGCACGGCCTCTAGTACGGCCTCCCCGACTTCCGCAACCACCGTGATGACCACAACCTCCTCGAGGACTATCACTGTGGTTATTAGGAATAACAAGAGCTAAGCGGTCAGTGGACAAGCCATGATCAATGCCTGAAGAGCCAATAGACAAGGTAGCATGTTGTAAACGGAAGAAAACCTCAAACAGAGACTAAAGACTAGAACCACCCAAAATCAGAGAGCGAATAGGCTCATATTCTGGTTTTAGACCCATCAAAAAATGGACAATATTTAAATTCTCATGTTGTTTCTGTCAAACTGCTGCTTCAATAATAAAACGGGTGGTAGAGCTTTAATTCCTCACAAACTCTCTAAACGTGAGAATAATAATTCTCAAGACTCAAAGTATCATGCTCTAGGCAAAAATAGTGTTTACATATATCAAATGTATGAGTAAAATTACCTGTGTCAGAATATATGGTGGCCAAGTGATCCCAAATTTTTTTGACTGTGTCAAGATAAAGTAATGTAAAGCTAATACTAAGCTCAATGTTATTCAATAATAATGAACTAATCTGGGCATATTCTTGTTTCCACTGATCATACCCAGAAATAACTTCTTTGGGTTTAGTGTCCACTAAATATTTTTTAAAGCCTTTGTCTCTAAGAAATACTTGGACCGATCATGATCATAAAATATAATTAGTTCCATTGAGCTTAATAAAAGTCATGAGACCAATACGAGGAACCATAGGAAAACAGGTTGGTGGCATAGGTGAAGTAATGATAGCCAAGTCATCATCCTCGAATTCCATAGTGATAAAGAAATAATAAAGAAATGTCACCTAAGTGTGATTCGTACACAAAAAAGTATTGGGATAGGCCAAAAATCACATAAAGCAAAAAAGCGAGCTTGCTCGATATTTGGTGAACCTAACTGAATCAAGCCTGAATTATGCAGAATCAGGTCTAAACCAACCTGAAAGGTGCTGAACTGAACCAAGTCTGAACCGGCTTAGGAATGGCAAAATAACGCTAAACTAGTTGTTGAACCCAACAGAACTCCGTTGAACTGATTTGAAAAATCACTGAACCAGTTTGAAAACGGGTTAAACCGGTCAGAAACTCATCTGAACCGGAAGGAATCTGCCAATACCAATCGGGTATGTACCTGAACCGACCTGGTTTGGACTGGATCGCGAATCTGGTCTGATTTGGACTAGACCGCAAATTTGGTATGGGCTGGGTTGAGTGGGTTGTGGGCTTTGAACCGTAAACGAACTGAATTGGGCTGCTTGAGTTTGATTGGACTTTGGTTTGGAAAAAACCTGAACTGGGTCCAAAATAAAAGGGGATTGGATCGATTAAAATGACTCATGATCCATTGATTTGTTATGACCCGAAAACCAAGTGAGTTGACCAGGTCATCTTCTTCACGCAAGGAATTTCACATAAACCTAGGAATTTCACATAAACCTTAAAACTCGACGATAGCCACCAAGACTACTACTCCCTCACGTGAGGGGTCTCACAGAAACCCTAGTGAGTGACAACAACTTATAAAAGGAACGAAGCACAATCTCATAGTCAGGGATCAAAATTTTATTTCGGTCACCTAAGAAACATAAACGTTTCGACGTGTTTTGCAAATATTTTGACCCGTTTTGAAAACATAATGAAAAAAATTAAAAATTATTTTTTCAAAATATTGGTCGAAGTATACAAAAATATCTTGAAATACCTTGAAGCATTCTGAAATAATTGTGCAACTGTATTGAAATATAACAAAATATTTGAAAACATTATGAAACACCTCGAAGTATTAAAATTTTGATTCCATCACCAATTCATTTTGGTCTCCTTGAAAACGAAAACTTTTTTGAATGTTTCCACCGTTTCGAAACGATATTTTAATCTTTACTCATAGCAGCCACACCACCAAACAACACCATCGGTAACAACCTCACACCACACCGATTGGAATCTTCACACGAACCTACAGCAGCTAAACGACACTGCCGGCAATAACACAATCTTACACCACAGAGCACTTTCACGTCGCAACACAATGACTATATACATCACAGGCAATAGGAAAAGCAGTGATGCACTTCGGCAATGACTCCGACGATCACTAGATCCGCAAAACCACCAACGGCAATCGACATGACCACCACTATCACAACCACACGACCATCACAATCACCGACCACCACACCATCGGTTTCAACAACACCAATAGCTTATTGGGTGCACGAATTCAAGGCAAACCCATCACCTATTAACCGTGGGACGCACGAGAACCAGAAAAGAGTTCTCATCGAAACTCCACAAACAAGAAAAGAAGAAAACAAATGGAGAAAAGAAACAGAAGAAGAAAAGAAAAGATTATTAAAGGAAGATTAAACTTGGGCCTAATTGCTCTAATTCCATGTTAAGTTTAGAGTAAAAGTAGACTTACACAATATGGGAGTGGAAAATAGAGATTTTAACTTACCCTATCTCTTAATATAAACTTGTATTTATAGTTACTGAATAAACATGCAAAAGACTAGCATACCCTCTGTGTGGTATACATATTACAACAAGTGTGAACCTTAATAATATTATAGTAATACTCTCAATAATAACCATGGTTCAAAGTATCAACTGTACCATTACGACTTGACTGAATCATATCCAGAACATTGCCTTCCATTTCGAGATCGAAGCATGTTCAATGTAAATGACAAGCCTCACTCAAGTCATGGTCGACTAGGAGACATCTCATACACTTGGAATAAACGTGAGTGAAAAAAAGGATACAAACTAAGTATAGAGCCCCAAAATATATAGCCAATAAAAGTTACAATAAGGATAAAAAGCGAAAAAAGGAAAAAAATTAATAAACCCTAATAAACTAGGCTGTTATAACTCCAACACTCCCTCAAGTTAGGCGCAAAAATATCAACTAAGTCAAGCTTGACAACGGAGTCCCGAAGAATGGATAGAATAACAGGGTTGGTATAAACATCCGCAACCTGATCACTTGTCCGCACAAACGATGGAGTGACAATACCACTGCTAACCTTCTTCTGAAGAAAGTAAACATCGGTCTTTATATGTTTCGTCCTCTCGTGTAGTACAAAATTAGAAGCGAGCTGAATAGCAGATCGATTATCATAATATAATATAGATGAAGAAGCTACTGAAAATCTCAACTCACCAATAATTGATCGTAGCCAGATAATCTCACATGTGTCAAGTGTCAGTGTCCGATATTCTGCCTCTGCTGACGAACGAGAGACAACTGACTGCTTCTTACTCTTCCAAGAGATAAGATGAATCCCTCAAAAAGTACAAAAGTCTGTAGTAAATCGACCGTTACACGCTCTCCCATAATTTGAATTGAATTACAGGCTAGAGAACCAGTCTAAGATCCTGATGCGTAAAACAACCCAAGTCTAAGACAAGACTTGAAGTACCAAAAAATATAATAAACTGCATCAAGATGATGCTGACATGACCTGTGCATGAACTGACTAACTCGGCTGACAGCGAATAAAATGTCTGGTCTAGTGTTAGCTAGATAGATAAGTCTACCTACCAACCTTTGAGAAACAGTCGAATCTATCAACTCCTCACCTTCAGTAGTAAGCTTCAAGTTTCGAATCATGGGTAATGATATCGATTTACACCCCAGCATCCCAGTGTCTGAGAAAAGATCCAGAACATACTTTCTCTGAGAAAGAATAATACCCCTACTGTTACGGGCAACCACAACCCCAAGAAAGTATTTCAAAAATTCAAGGTCCTTCACATCAACGGCCTTCCCTAGGTCTACCTTGACCTGCGCAGTACAAAAAATATTATCTCTAATGATAATAATATCATCAACATATACCAAAAGGATGACACACTATCCAGAAGTATTCCGTCGAATAAAGCAAGTGTGATCAGAATGACATCTGGTGAACCCTAAACGTACAACTACACCACTAAAGCGAGAGAACCATACTCGTGGTGACTGTTTCAGACCATAAAAAGATTTACGCAGTCGACATACCTTTCCAACATACTCCCCCTCAAAACGAAAATTCGGTGGTGCATCCATATAAATAATCTTGTCCAGATCACCGTAAAAAAATGCATTCTTCACATGCAACTGATGAAAAGGCCAAGAGTACTCTACAGCCAGAGAAATAATCAATCGAACAGTAGTCAATTTTACCACGAGGACAAAGGTAGCACCAAAATCACGACCTGATACCTGAGTAAAGCCTTTCGCTACAAGCTTAGCCTTTTGACGATCAATAGTACCATCCGCAAGAAACTTCAAGATGTAAATCCAGCGATAGCCAACAGGCTTCACCCCTGAAGGTAAAGAGACAAGATCTCACGTATGATTATGCTGAAGAATGTCCATCTCTGTTTGCATGGCAAAAACCCACTGGGACTCCCAGATAGCCTCTAAAACAGAGCGAGGAACCATTGTATCTGATAAGGTCATATTATAAGCTCGAAACGTAAGAGACAGATAATCACAAAAAACATAAGCAGAGATCAAATAAAAAGTCCTAGCAGTTCAACCATAACAAACAACTAAATGGCGATCACGCTGCGGATAACGACATCCTAAATCATCATCCTTTACTGACAATGTCTCATCAGGTAAAGTAATAAACTCAGTATCGGCAATCTCATCAATACTAAAAACAGATGCATCAATATGCTCAACGAACTGAGAAGTATTACCTTCATCGTCTGAGATAGAGGGAACATCAGCAGGAAAAATGAGAGCGAGGGCGACAAACATAAACCTACAAAGGAAGAGAGACTAGTGACTCTGTACTGACAAGAATGAGTGGTTCCAGAGAATGAGAGATTGATGACTCTGTAGTGATAGTGACTAATGGCTCAGGCTCCTATGGTAATGAAAAATCAAAGGGAGTATCATCAACTGGAGAGGCAGACACAAGATTAGAAGAAAAATAAGGAATATGTTCAAGAAAGATAACATCGAGACTGTGATACATACGTCGCTTGACAGAGTCATAACACCGATACCCCTTAAACTGATGACAATAGCCCAAAAAGACAACGAATCGCTTTATCATCAAGCTTATGACAAGTAGGAGACCAATCCTGAACAAAACATATGCAGCCAAAAAACACGAGGGGAGACCAAAAAAAGTGTCTGCTCAGGGAATAAGACCTGTAAGAGAGCCCTATGCTGAAGAATAGACTCGGTGTACGATTACACAGAAAGGTAGAAGTCAAAACAGCAAAATGTCAATAAAAGCTTGATACCCCCATACCTCTAAACATACAACATACCATTCCTATCAGACTCTTATTTTTCCTTTCAGCAACTCTATTTTGCTCAGGAGTATATGGACAATTGAGTTGCTGAAAAATACCCTGAGAAGAAAGGTGAGACACTAAGCCATCAGACACATTCTTTGGCATTATCCGATCGAAGAGCACGAACAATGACATCAAATTGTGTCTTAATCATCTGAAAAAACTGAGTAATGATAAGTAGTACATCAGACTTCCTATGTAAAAAGTAGACCCAAGTACAATTATGGTCGCCTAGATAATACAATCCATCTCTCTCATGTCCCCTGATAATAATCCTCCTGGTACTCAGGTCCTACAAATAACAAGAACCAGATAAGAACACAACCACACAGTGAAAATCTCTAGCTAACTGATGTACGAATAATAGATTCATGACCAACTTTGGCACATGAAAACTGAATGTAATGTAAAGCCATTTGGGAGGCGGATTGTACCCTTACTAACAATAAGGACATGTGTCTCATCTACTAGCTGAACCTATGCATGTAACTGCTCATCAAAAGTAGTGAAACTATGGACCTCACCTGTCATATGACCATTCGCACCCGAGTTCAGCATCCAAAGAGGAGACAGACTGGTGCGACCATAAAAAACACAAGATATACCTGTAGTGGTGGCAATAGCAGAAGTCGGACCGTGAGAAGTCATGGCGGACATAAGTATATCCAATCAGGAAGTGATAGTATTCATATCACTCTGCCAAGGAAGAACAGTAGGAGCAGCAACAGTAGGTGACAGTATCACCACAATAGCAGTAGTACGGCCGCAAGGAGGCGGCTTAAGATCTGGATGGAGTCTCCAACAAGCAACACTGAGATGTCCTAGTTGGCCACAATAATCACACTGACGAGAATTCCCCAGTCTACGATGATCTGAAGCGCCTTGACAGCGCTAGTCCGAGCGCTGTCCGCATCTGGCTAAGAATCCTAAACGAGACCCGGCAGTAACTACAAGGGCCATTTGGTTGGCTAGAAGAGTCAAGGCTGCACTTGGAAGTGATGCAATATGATGCGGCTCTCATGCTGCTCAATCATCGCATACACCGCATAAAGAGACGAAAACCTCATCATCGACAAGATCTATGAACGAGGTCCCTCAAACTCATCATGAAGCGCCATAAAGAACTTGTGAATCCTATCCTCCTGCTCTCAAGTATGAAAGAATGTTGCTCCCTCGGGCTCTATCCTCAGAATAGTAGCAAAAGGACGTATAGTCTTATACTCAAGCCACTGTTGGGTCAAATAGCCATAATAATCCTGAACGGTCTTATTTCCCTGCCAAGCATATGAGAGCTCCTAAGAAAGCTCATAAACACAAACTCCCCGTCTTGACTGTGAATACATCTCTGATAATGCGCTCCATAGCCTCAGAACAGAGTTATGAAACTGATGAATCCTACAAACAGATGGCTCCATCGAGCCAAATAACCATCCAATCCAAGAATGGCAAAATTCTCAGAGAACCACGCAGAATATCCAGTGTCGGAATCAACTGGCTTTGGGTGAGATCCCGTTAGCCAACCAAACTTCCCTACACGGCCTAGGAAAAGCTGGAATGAGCGATACCACTCAACGAAGTTACAGTCATTCAACAATTGTGTCATAACTTTCTGAGAGATCATGTCCGACAATGTTGGTAATGCAACTGTGCCAGTAAGTACTGTATACTGGTCAAACATAAAAGTGAAAGTACCAATAGAGGCCTTAATGATAGATGTGTCAACAGTAGCAGTCTCAAGTCCCTTAGTAGTAGTCATATCAATAAAAATACTAGGACACTCGTGACAGAAAAAACAACTCTAAGATAAATAGAGGATAAAATAAGGGAGAGAGAATAATATACCTCCAGTCGAATAGAAACGACAGATAAAGAAGGTCCAGAAAGCTCCCAAATAATCAGGTCACAGTACCCAGAAATCCAGTAAATATAAATAAATGATCTACTGCATCAAGAGCATATCAACGGAGAAAATGATACAACCCCTCGTAAAAAAAGTCCTAGATACTATAACCTAGCAACACTGTGACAAAGAGTGCAAAGGATGAAGCTAAAACGAAAAACACGACCTGACTGTGAGCTGAGCAGTGACCCAGCAGAAGGCTATTGGGTTGGTCTGGGTTGGGCAGTGGGTCGTGTTTATGGGATTGGTTGGCTAGACGAAGCTGTGACGAAGATGGTTTAAGTTATGAGGTTGCCATTGTTATGGGGTTATGTGTTTGTCAGTTATTTGGTGTTATGGGATGTTGTCGGTGCTGGTTATGTGGGTTATTGGGTTGCTGGTATATTGGGTTCGGTTTATTGGTCAAAGTTGGGTTCGTTTGGTTTTTGTTTGAGGGCTGTCGGTGATGAGGGCTATCAGTGATGATAAGCTGTGTTGTTAGTGATGAGGGGCAGTCGATTGATAGGGGTGGGCAGTCAGTTGATGTTTCTCGGTGGAGTTGATGACTGTCGGTGTAGGTATGGCCTGCGCAGTCGATGTATGCTGCTTGGGTTGGCTGCCGATGTATGCTGCTTGGTTTATTGGTTGTTGTTTGTGAGTGGGTTGATGTTTCTCGGTGGAGTTGATGACTGTCGGTGTAGGTATGGCCTGAGCAGTCGGTGTATGCTGCTTGGGTTGGCTGTCGGTGTATGATGCTTGGTTTATTAGTTTGGTTTGTGCTGGAGAAGTAGTTGTTAATCGTCGGTGAGGATGATGGAGAAGGTTAGGGTTAAGGTGTGGCTTTGATACCAACTTGAAATAAACGTGAGTAAAAAAGGGATACAAACTAAGTGTAGAATCTCAGTATTTATAGTCAATAAAAGTTCCAATAAAGATAGAAAGGGAAAAAAGGAAAAAATTTAATAAACCCTAATAAACTAGGCTGCTATAACTCCAACACATACAGCTGACTAAGTCATCCAAGTCATCGTCATAGAATCACAATGTATCATCCGACACCATTCTGTAATGCCACAGTAAGGCCTGAATCTTCAAAATATTCAACTTATTCTTGTGTAGTATTTTGTGCATATAGCACAATACCATTCCACAAAGCGCATCCGATCTGCCTCAGTGTCATCCAACTTCATGTTGATGTCGTGACTCTTAAACCATGGTCATAGCCTATTAAACTACCTTTTATGGTTTTCACTTCTTGGTCTATGAAAATGGTTCTTGTACCTTCACCTAGACCCCTACTTATAGGAACGACCTATTTAGTCTCACCTTTTATGCACTCAACATTATCCAAGACCGTGACCCAGTTCCATGAAAACCCTTCCTCTTGTAGCACATTTGTAAGGGTCTTCAGTCCATGCTTTGCAGCTAATCTCCCCTAGAGACTCATACACTGTAGAGTTCCCTTGACCAGATTTTTTCCAGAACCATTTCTAGTTTTCTAAAATTTAATTAGCTGTACCAATGTAAGATAAAACTAGCACTAATATGTACCTGTCCAGACCAAATCGCACCAGACATGAGGAAGCACATTCCCTCCCACAATATTTACAGCCTTTAGCTATTCGACATGGTAAGTTAACTATGTCTGCCAACACCTGCAAGCATTGACTTTTCAGGTTAATGGAAAGCACTTGGAAAAGAATTCAACAATTTAGGATCAATAAAGAAACATAAGGTTCATCAAACATAAATTAGAAGAACATCAGTAGGGACCACTGATTAGGTGAATGAGTTAGCTTGTATTCAACATTAAAAAACAAAGACACCATCAAATTAAAATTAAGTTGTGAGGATTACTTTAAAAAGTAGGGCCCGATGAACACAAGACCCAACAGACAATCTTCCAATTGGAATCACAATAGAGCCTAGACAGTCCTTCAAAACCTGAGTGCACTCTTTCCATCGGTTCTCCAAACAATCTTCTCCAGTAGAAGCTACACCCCTTATGACCACAAAGAAAACTTAGTATAGAGCAAATTATATTCAACCTGATAATCCAAAGGTGGAAGGAAGTGGAGTACTCACCCCAAGCGCTTACATACAAGCTCTGCAAGGTAATCGACCACCTCTTTCTGAGTGGTCCAGCTACTATAAAGGCCAAGTACCTTACTTAGCAGTTCCCTTAAACCAGGATCCCTAGATTTATCAACTAAAACCACTTCAATAGGGAAATCCTTACAAGGGTCAACAGCTTTCAACAAATCAAAAGATGGGACCCGACCAGTTTCATGGAGATCAGTACTTATAGTCCATACATATGGATCCATCCCATGGATCAAGTAAAACCCATCTTGAACTTTGTCATAGTATGACAGGCATCCAGTCACCTGTTGCAAACAAAAATAGATGACAATATAGATATTACCGACACATATAAAGCAAGCATAAACTGATAAAGTTATGATGATACTTGTTCAAGTGCACAGTTTGTAGCATTAAAACGTAAGCAACAAAACATCATTTAAACAATTTATTAAATAATGCATCTACGCATTTTACATTACCGGAATAGTGCTTATACATATCTGCTCAGAACAAGTTGAGAAGGACCATAGCATTTTTTGTCAAAATAAAAAATTAAGGGTAAAATATATTTTATACCTGTTGCATGTTGGAATTACTCCAATGTTACTTTGGTTGGAAAAATAGCTCTAATACCACTTTGTTAAAGTCAAGAGGATTAGAAATAAAATAGAAAGCAGGAAAGGAGGATATGAACACTCGAAGAAAAAAAAAATCATTCAATTTCATTACAACCACAACTAGAACTCTTCACATTCTCACTCAAACTCAACTCTACTTAATACTAACACTAGGTCACATACCCTATTTATATAAGTCATACATATTACACCTAATATCTATATCTATATCTATACTAGTTATAATAAATTATAAATGTCAACATCTGTGAAAAACTTTTAATTTCCTATTTTATCCCTAATTTGTATTATAAAGTCAATGACACTCATACCTATTTGACTTCCTCTAATTTTTATTTTCCATACCTATTTGACTTCTAAATTCTATATTACTTTTATTTAATTTTTATTTCCTATGCACGAACTTCTAAATTTTTTTAGACTCTTTTATTAATCGTATCTAATTTTTAACTTCTTTTTGGCTCATTTATTAAAAGTATTCTTGCATATGGTTTTCTATATCTATGTTTATATATATATGAAATAAAGTTCAATTTATACTCTATTATTCTACAGCACAATATATGTTATAGTTGATTTTTTGGTACACAACAATATCACATTATGACAATAAAAACAATAGTAATGCAATTTAATCAATTACTTTAACAAAAAATGTAATAAATTTATAATATAATTAGATGTGCAAATACTCAATAACGACTCTCTTACAATAATGATCCATTATAAACAAAAGAGGAAATATCTAAGGGGTCGAAGTGATACCTAAACAATAACATATTAGATACTCGAAGTGGAGTAAATTAGATCAATAATTAGGTTTGACAGTAATTAAAATTACACAATTTTTTATTCAATTTAATTACAAATATACTTTAATTTTTTTATAAAAAAAATATTATTTAAATATATTCACGTGCAACATACGTCATGCAATGCTAGTTACATTTAAGTATCACTACCTGCACGTGCTCTTGTAACCACTAAAACATTTAAGACCCACTTTATTCACTACTAGGAGAATTAACTTACCACAATTACTATTGTCTCCCACTACTTAAATATTATGACCCAATAACAAATATTTTAAAATACCTTAATAATATAATAAAACTCTAACAACAATTTTCCAACACCCCCACCCCTTTTTAAACTTGGTTTTGCGCCTCCAAGTTTTTATCTCGTAAATCACGTCATGATAGAGGAGCTTCATGGAATAAAATTACTGGATACTCCATGTGGTTGAGTTCCACCTCCTTCAATAGAAAGAATCTTTAAAGGCATCTACTTTGCTATTAGAGCTTATGATAAATCTTCTCACACTTGTAAATTATCTTCAAGTTTCCTATTTTCTTCTTGACCCTTGGTTTATCGACCTTCTTTTTCTCAAATTTCTTGAACTTCTCTTGTATTGCCTCTCTTTGATCAAAAAATATCTCCATAGTCACCCAACCTATTTTCCAACAATTAGTGTAACTTTCAAGAAATTCATCACCTTGAATATGATTCTAACATGATAATCTTCACTTTGATGTTGGGTTGGAAAAACATCTTTCATGCTTACTTCATAGGATTCCTCTCTAACATCCTTAACCACGTAAGGATCCTTGATATCTTCTTCATTTTTTACAAAATCTTCAATTTCTTTCACTTTCAAATAAAGTTATTCACGAACTTCGTTTGCTTTCATTTCTTGAGTCACTTCTTCAATTTCATCGTTTTCTTCATCTTCTCTAGCCTTTTGAACTTTGGTCCTCTCAACTTGCTTGACTTCAACATGATAATGCTCTTTTTGATACTCCATCGGTGTGTCTTCAAAATAACTCACCTTCATGTTTGGATACTATACTCTCAATCATCTTTCAAACATGATTTAGCGATCTCAAATCTTCAAGATACTTCTAAATTTTCGAAGGTGTCGCCTTCTCTTTTCCACTTTTTTCTCTCGGACTATTCTAGGCAAACCATTCTTTGGTTTTTCTTCAATTACATTCCACAAATCACACGTTTGAGATAAGAAGCAAGAGTAATATTCATTCCCTTGTACTTAGAGAACATCATCTTTTCACATCAAAAATACATATTTGGTGAATCTTCTATGATCATCATAATCGCGATGAGTTATCTAAACTTCCAAAATTGGAAAGCTAGCTCTGATCGAGAGTTATCTACACTTCCAAGATCAAATGTTGGTTCTGATACCAATTTTTTTGGAATTATTTCAATATTATTTTTGTTGGAAAAATCCCTCTGATACCACTTTACTGGAATCAAGAGAACTAGAAATAAGATAGAAGGAAATAGGAAAAGGATGTGAACACTCAAATAAATAAAAAAATCATTCAAGTTGATTACATCCACAACTTCCAACATTAGGTCACATACCCTATTTATATAAATCATATATATAACTTCTAATATTACATTAAAGTACATGTACCTCCACTTCTTCTTGTAACCACTAAAACATTAAGACTCACTTTCTCCACTATTAGGAGAATTAACATGTCCTAATTACTTTGGTCTCCCCCTACTTGAATATTTATGACCCACTAACAATCCTAATTAAGACACCTTAATAATATAATAAAACTCTAAAAAACAAATTTATTTTCCAATATTGCATACCCTCTTACCACTGTAGCCACATAATCCCAATGTAATGCAGAACCCCAACTTTGTGCCTTGCACTATGTAGCATTAAAACATTGCGCACCGAAAAACGCATAAAAACAATGTCCCATCCAAAGGTCTGACAAGGGCAAGAATTGAGAATGCTAAAACACCATAATAAAATTCAATGACAATCAACTAAGCATGTTTTTCAAGCCTACATTTTCTTTGGTTGCAAAACTAGAACTGAACAATGAATGGTGCCTGTCTTTTACTCCCAAAATTAGGCCAAGTGTTGCACTGATTGCCTATCTTTTACTTCCAAAATTTCCACCCATAATCAGTTCCATGATCTAATTCAAACAAAAACCTTCCATAGCAAGAGACAACTTATAAAAAATTTCTACATACGACCCAAAACAATTCAAAAAAAAAAATGCAAACACAAAATCTAAACCAACCGATGAACAAAATTCAAAAAAAAACACTGAACATTGAAACCGAAATTTGAAGAAAGACTCATTACCCAAAACCGATGTGACAACACCTCAGCCGAGGCCGAGCGTTCATCAGTGCCTGGGTCTAAGAAATTGGGATCATCAGCACAAGTTGCCTCTGCGGAGAGTCGAAGAGCCAAAGCCAACTGTAACTGGTAGCTCTCTTCGGTCTGCTGTGCCCAGCTCTTGTAGGACACCGTACCCATTTCATCCCTCACAGTCACCGTAGCCATGGCATCCTCCTCTGTGTGGTTTGTTGTCTGTTTATCGGGAAAGAGGGGTGGAATTGGAAAGTGATGGGGTCCTCCGGTGGTTAGTGTTTCCATGGAATGTTTTGAGCAAGACTTGAAAATTTGACTTAATCTATTTCTATGGTTGATTTTGTTATGGGTTCGAAATTCACCAGCTAGATTATAATTTATCTCTTTAACAAATCATATTAACTTTTAAAATATAAATAACATTTCTACAATATCTGACTTGGGAGGGTTGTGTGCATCATCAAAGCATGTATGGAATGAGAAATATTATATACTTAAATTTATATTTCAAATGAAAGGACTATTCGATGAATTGAATCCGATCAATTTTTTTAGAGTAATATTATTTAGACTTAAAACCCTGACTTAATTTGTTGATATAATGATATGGTTATAGTAGAACCATTGGATCAACATCAAGTTCTAACATTTGATAGCTTCCACAGCTAATTCAAAAGTCATAGTGAATTAAATCAACAAATTAGATCAATAAATTAAGTCTCAATAGTATTACTCATTTTTTTTAAATGTGACTTATTAATCCAAAAGTCCCTTTCATTTAAAGTGAAAATTTGGATTAAAGGTCGTATGGAATAGTTGTGGGCCAATGAGAGAGAACTGAGATGAGTGCTGTCCAGAGAGTTTACTGTTTGGAAAAGATAAGGTTGTCTGTATTGGACATGACGCAATGCAACTATTGGAAAAGGTGAGGTTGTCTAAATCCATTGAACTATTTGGTGGAGCGGGTTTATTGTCAACTTCAATAACGGATTAGAGAGTATACGAATCGTAATGATAGGTTCCATGAATCTCGTTGACACCCAATATAAATTTTGTATTTAATTGACATGCATATATATATAATATATATATATTAAACACTCTTAAATATATGTCTTTGATCAGACCGAAAAAAAATTAATTAAAGTATAATTAAGTTGATTCAGATACCCCTAACCCTTGAATTAAAAAAAAAAAAAAAAACACCTTAGCGATATATGTTTGGTGCCCACCCTATTATTTCCATATAGATCTATACCTAAATTGTTGTATCCACTTTTTGGACACTATTCAAGCATGTTCAAATAAATTTTGAATGCGCAAGAGCCATTTTATAATTTCTATTAAAATTACATTATCCTTATGTTATTCATTGCAATTTGTTCTTTCGAGAATATAAGTTTGTGTTTGGTTTATAAGTGAATGTTTAGGATTATTTTTAGTATTTTAAGGTCTCTACAATTCAGTTGATTTGCATATTTTTATTTATTTATTTTTGTTTTATGCTCTTAATCCGAATGTCAAATTGCTTGGAATTTGCATATAATTAGCACTTGTTTGCGTAGTGTTAGACCCGAACATGAATTGCACAGCATTTCATGAGTATGGGAGAGTAAAGTATAATTTTTAAAAATAAACCTTCAGAGTTGAAATAGAAGATAGCAAAGTGTTTGGGTATGATTTAGTATGTATTGGAAATTAAGTGTTGTGTATGTTAATTAAGAAAACCAAAAGGGACTTAAGTGTAATTAAATAAAGTTTGGGGGTGAATCATGAAGGACACCTGTCATTTTCTCTGCCCATTCTTGCCTAATATCTATGTCTAAGACAAAAGGGAAGATATGTACTTATACAGTCGCACACACATGAAACCGGGAAGAACTTTAAGAAGGTGAAGCTCTACGGCTGGGTGCCAACTATATCCTCTATTTTTAGTTGGTAGTCTTTTGGGGTTGCTGGATAACTTCTTCAAGTTAAGCCTGAGATTAGTTTAAACTTCTTCTTTTGGATATGCATTGGTATGAATTTTTGCTTATTAATCTAGCGGGGTAATATGTTATATACCTTGGGTGGAGTTTGAATCGCAAAGAAAAACTTAGGGTTCTTGTTAGGTTGTAGGAAAAGCTTGAATCGAATTATACGACAAAAAACTCAAAAATAAATCAGTATAAGTGGTGTTGTACCGATACAAAAACATTATGCTTGAGGGTGAACCGATAGATATGAAGTTGAATCGATATAAAAGTATTTGTGCGTGATTATTTTGGCACAATAATTAGAAGGGCATATCTCTCGTGTGGTAAACTTGTGTCCGTTAAGGAAATTGGATATCCCCCAGCAAGGAATAGATTGACAGAGTCAAAGGGGACCTAAGGAGTGGTAATGAATTGTCTTAGGGGCTGTCCGTTCAATTCCGGCAAGTCACGGATGGTCCCTGAAGCACAGAAAACACGTTAGAAGGGCGCCGAAGTGTTTTCCCACATTTCCCCTCTGACGATCAAATTAGTTTTTTGAGAGAGGGGAAGAAGAAGACATTGTGTGGCTTTTTGGGGGATGATTTTGCATACCTTTGCAATATGTTTTAGAGGACTATTTATACCCGTCAATGGCTCATTATTGTTGAAGGCCTACACAATAGGAAACGTCAGACATGGGGCATTGTGCCTCCTTATTCTACAGAGGGAAGACTCTATTATTAATTGCTCGGCGTCCCCGAACACCCAATGCTCGTCCTTTTAACCAAGGATATTAAATGCTCGACGTCTGGAGTATTTAATACTCTTTCTTCTAATGACAAGGTATTAAATACTCGGCTCCTGGAGCATTTAATGCTCCTTCTTCTCGGCTCCCTCAGCCATTTATGGATGTTCTCTCATCAGATGATTCAATAAATACTTGATTGTCTTAGTCGTATGTCAGTAGGGGTTTTCTTGTAATTTTCACCCCCTGCTTTGTACGTCTCGCTACGTGCCAGATGCTCACTGACGAAGTGTCTCGGTCACCCTGCCACTCTGATCTCATCGTTAAGAGCGCTACCATCATTCCTAGTCTAGTCGAGGCTGACTAGCTGTTAATCAGTAGTCTTTCTAGCAACTTGAAAATGCATGGCCAGACCACCCCTGGAGTCGAGGACACATGGACGGCTTGGGGGCAGAGGTACCCCATGAACCCGAGGGGATATGTCACTATCAGAGAGCAAGGCATACCTTGGTGCCAAGGTCATGTGGTTTTAATCAGAGGGGAAGATAGGTTTGGTGCCGAGGACAGGTGTCATACATCATAAACCAGGATGTTCTCAGTGTCGAGGACACGAGTCGACGATCCACACATTTCTCAGATATGCCCCATCAGTATTCTATTTAGGAATGAACAAATACAAAAGTGAAAAACTGCTATAAGTTGTACAAGTACAAAATAATAAGTGTAGATTTTTGCACAGTCCAGCTTGAGTTCTTGTGGGAGAATTGCGATTACTTTCTCTAGGAAATTTTTATTAATGCATCATTTTTTTGTTAGAACCTAGACTCTTAGATACTTCTAACCATATTAAGGTACAACACTTAATTCTATTTGTGTGAAAATTGATAGCAGGTAGAAATGGAATGAAATGAGTTGACTTTTCAGTAGAAAAAATTAGTTGACTTTTCACATAGGAATCCGACTATAGCTAATGACATATGGTTGCAAAGCTTGGAAAGTCTACTTTAAGATGACATAGGTTTCATTGTGTAATTCAAAGTACACGGAGAGTTTTAACTAGGAGACTAAGGGTCAGTCAATTTAACCAATAAATGTCAACATGAAAATTAAAGTGTTTATTTGTAAGAAAATGCCACATAATTCAAATAAAATCCAAAAGTTAAAACTCAAATGCATATCATCTCTTGAACGAGTGTGGGATGAGTGAGCACCACTGAAATTTTTTTTAAGATCCACTCATCTAATGAATGATATGTATTTGGGTTACAACTTTTTAAGTTTTATTTGAGTTTTATAGCATTTTTCTTATTTGTATTGTGACACCCCAAAATCGGGGGGTCCTTTATTGATCATTGACCACCTGTCAACCTGCGAAAATACCAGTGAGTGCCGCATAACCTTACATCACATCAATATCAATCAATATTATCTCTTAAGTTGAGAATATTACCCACACGTGCAACCAATGTATATGTTATAATTTAAATCAACTGGAGTCCAATATATTCCAATATAACTCATTTGAGGTCCATATGTGTCCTTTGAACCAAAAAAACCCAAGCCTGAAAATATAGCGCATGAATCTTAAAAGTTCCATTTCAGATTCACGTTCGAACGTTAATTGGCGTTCGAATGTCCGCTTTATGTTCGAACATCAAGTGCTCCCAGTATTTTTGTATTTTCAGCAGAGTTCTGCAGAAACCAAAGTACTGTAAGCTCCCCACGTCAACCCAATTCCAGAATGTCTGTACCTCTGTTTTTCGACTTCCAATCCATTTCAAACTTTCCCAAAATCATCCCAAATATGCATAATGAACTTTTCAACATTATACCTGATTCATACAAGTTCTACTAAAAGTATTTCATATTTATACACGCTAAAACATAGTTTTAACGAATGTTTTACAAAAAATCAAGGCTAAAGGCCACAAGTCGGCTTCTCTTCACCTTTGATGGTCTAAATGAGATCCGTCCACTAGCGTGTAACCCACACCTGAAATGTGTCCCTGTATAGGATAAGTCACGCTCAGTAGAATATTTCCTACAGAGACTACTCCCCACCTAGATGCACATGAAATGCTCACATGCAACATTCAATTATCCACAACAACTCCAATCAAATATATGCAACTCAATGATGAAATCTTTAATGACATGCCATGCAATGAGGTGAGTCTTTTCCGACTCCTCAACACATGCAAATGTTAATGTGCATGAACTATCATCCATGTTACACATCAAATGACGTTTACAAATCTAGGGTCTTTCTTGGGGGTGGATGTTCATGGACTTACACCAATGACACCCAATCAACACGGAATTCATAGACTTCTACCAATGATTCTGCGTACACCAACACACTTTATGCACTCTTATACCAATAGTGTGTGTATCCAATCACCGGGTCCCTCACCCGTGAGATCTTCTAGCCCCTTCTTACTAACCCCAAACCCAATTTATCATGCTTCCATGCGGCTCAGCTAAGCCTTCGGCCTAACTTTCCCAAGCCTTCCACTAATCACCAAGTGGGGTATTGACGACAACCATGCATACACTCATGTGATGAAATGTTTCGTGCAAATGTAATGTAATGAACCATTGCTTATCCGTGTCATGTCCCATGTAATAAATGCCACATAAGCAACGTTTATCACTTATCATCATATTCCATAGAGATGTATATCATGTGCATATATCTTTCATAAATCATCATTATGCTCAATATATCAATAAACATATAATTTTCACAAGTGAGATGTTATATGTTGATTAGATGATATGAAAGTAAAGGTATGTGTGTGTGCTAAACACAAGATAAAGTAGAGAGAGATAGAGAAAGCAAATACAAGAATATATAGAGGTTTGGCCTCAGCACTTGGTCTACGTCATCTTCTTCTTTCTTCTCTTGGAGGTTCCCTTTCTCTTGCTTGAGTCTCTTCAATTGGTGAGATCTCAAACCATTACAACTACTATTTTCCTTGAGAACAATACAAATATCACTCTTTGTAAGCTTCACTCAAGAAGAATAATCTATCACGTTTTCTCTTGTTTTTACAAAAAGATTCTCTCAATCTAAGTCAAGACAAGAAGATTGTATATACAAGCTTACACACACAAGTAAATTATTTTGAACACTTTCTCTTTTGGCTTCTAGCTCATCAATACAATATTGCAAAAAGTTCTTTTAAATACATTGAAGATCCCTATTTATACTTGGATCCAAAAAACTTCAAAAAATATAGTCGTTGCTTGTTGTGCCAAACGTTCTTCAATTGGTATGCCGATTCCCAATCCAGCATACCGGATCATCAATAGTCAAGGCAAGCCGACATGCTGGATGCCTGCAGAGGTTTCTGGATCCTTCAAGGTAGGGGGAAACTGAGAGTTGTTGAGGCTGCCAGTTCCTCTCATCCAGTATATCGGAAGTCTTGTAGTGTCTGTCGGTTCAACCCTTCCATGCTAAAACTTCTATGATCTTCTAGGCCTACCAGCTCCACATCCAACATGCTGGATGTCCTTCCGTTCTTACCAGTTCAACTCTACACTTTATCCTTTTTGCACTTCTAGGCTAGCATATCCCTTTCTTTCACTCAATTAACTACGCATCTAGATTTCACATTAGATCATAGTGTAAATGTTTTGATTATCATCAAAACCATGCTTACATAAGCAATGAATCAACATTCTCTCCCTTTTTTATGATGACAAAACATCTACAATTTCAAAAACATAAACTATCCAACAAGCTAAGTAATAACATTACATTCAACATGCATATGTTCCCCTTAAGTTTATGCATATATCTAAAAGCATTTTGAGGTCATTGAGTGAGGCTCCCCCTCAACTTATGCACGTATCAAATATGCTTTTCTCTCAAAGTTTTGAAAAAAGTTTGTTTTGAGTACAAATATTGTGTATGTGTAAATCTTCCCCTTCAAAAGTGTAGTATCAAACAAAGATTAATATTGATACACATACGCACATTTCTTCCCCTTTGGCATCATCAAAATGAAGATATGCATGAATTACAATCACTTACCAAAGGTAGGAACACAATGCCAAAAAAACAAAAAAAATGATACATATGTGGCACAGGCAATAGATGTTGTGCAAGGTCAGAATATGTACATTGTGATCATAATAATTAAACATAAAGATCATTTATGCATAAAAAAGGAACAACATTCATGTTATATCAAAGATAATATCATTTGACATATTTTTGTAGTCACAAAGACTTCCAAGAGTACAGTTCCAAACACTCAAAAAGACTTTAAGAGTCTTAGAGTGAAAACAAAATAAAAAGTCCTAAGTTGTAGACATCTTAGTCAATGCTAGTTGTGACTAATGGTCCATGACCCTATAAAAGCCCATGTCCATGAATGCATCATCAACTGGATCATCCATACGATAAACATTGTCAAAAGGTGGTGGCAGAGGAGGAGGCTGTGTTCCAAATCTTGTTCGAAGAAAACCCATCATGTCATCAAGCTTTCCAGCCACACTACTAGTGAGGGTCGCCATTGACCTACTTAGGCTGACAAACTCCTCATAGGAGACACGTCGAGGCCTGGATGCGCCCTCGTCTCATATAACAGCATCATCGAAGTCTTGAATCTCCATAATATGTGAGAGATTCTCTTATTCCCTTTCCATTTCTCCACCTACACTTTCTTGTACGTCCACATTCTCAGCTCTTTCTTTTGCTTATATCTCTCTTACTCACCTAATTTGAAACTCCCGAAGAGACTCAAACCCCATTTGCTTGAGTGTGATACCATCAAAGAATGTCTTTTCCCCTCAATCTTGGTTTGGATAATTTATGATCATCATTTAAAAAATAAAAATAACAAGAAATATTTTTACTTGCTTTAAATTTTTATTGGATAAAAGTGTAAATAGAGCACAAAAGATTATTTTTGAATACTATACTGACGGTGGATCCAAGAGCACCTTTTTAAAACACTTTCACGTGTTGTAAATCATAAATATTTTGGGAATTTGCGCCATTAACTCGACTTGTCATCAGATGACTGGGTTGGAGTTAAAGGAAACAGATGCATGAAGTATAAACTCCGCTAACAAATCTTTGCTCTCGGACAACTTTAACTCCTGTTATTTTTCATATGCAGGAGGACAGTTAGTTATGCTTCTTCACAATTTTACTTGCTTGACACAACCAACAGCAACCCACCCCCCCGGGGCCATCAAAGAGAAAGCAAGGCTTCTCACTTATATTATTATCAGTGAATGTTATGTGATTATCATCTATTTTTTTTCCGTCGATGCTTATTGCTATGGTACAATATGATTTATCTATCGTTATATAATTGCTACAAACTATTCACATAATTTGGAACTAGTAATATATACAAAAATCTCTGAACTATCTACCTAAATCTCCCATATTTCTCGTAGCATGTGCTTATAGTCTCTCAGTTTTTTAACCGCTGAAAACATTCCATCCTGTGTGAGGAGCACATATTTGGCCTAGTGTGACTCTACTTATTTTTCTGTTTATCTTTATTTCTGATTTGCAATTTTTATATCCCAAATACCTGTTGCCATACTCCAATTTTTATAAGCGTGATATAATAAAAAGTAATATTTATTCTAAAATCTTTTGCCGGTGTACAATAATAATTGAATGAAATGAAACATTTAGTTTAATCAAAACATACTTCTGGAAAGTTTCATTTGAAGAGTGGACTTCCAACTAGCTAGTAAGAGTCTATCCCTGTGATAGCATAACATAATTCAAACTAACTAAACATCTACAATATTCATCCATCTAAATATAATACAAATAAATTTGGGTGACAATTAGAGGCTCAAAAAGTCCTCCCAAACCCTGATACATCCAATACAAATATATACATAAACTTAATATCCAAAGTCATAACTTTACATTATAATATCCAAAATAATAATCTCGCTATGGGATGATCAAGTGTACACCACAAGTGTCTCAAGACAATCTTTTCAAATACAATGTTTGTGTGTTAACATTTCTACATAAGTTTTAAATGTAAATAAAAAAGGACTCCAAAAGTGATTCTTTCTAGTCTAAGCTCCCACAAACATTCCATCACCTATGCCCCACGATGCATGCTAGTATCTGAAAGTAATAGTAAAAGATGAGCAACCACAATCCAGTAGAGTAATCCTTGTCTCAAGCATATACAAAATTTTAAATAGTAACATTTCACAAACTATAAGAAAAAATAATGAAAGTTTTTTTTATAATCAAGTATAGGTACAAGGTAATAAATAGAGCATTTATGAAACTCTCCAATCGGTTGAAAAATACAAGTCATAAATAAAAATTTTATATATTTGAAGCCAAATCATCATATAACAAATACCATGGATGCCTCAAATATAGACAATATAATTAATCAAATAACGAATCACGCATGAACCATCTCTGAGGAACCTTTTGGATCTTACAACCTAAGGTCTCATCACCATTCTTACTTTTCAAGGGAGGCGTGTAAGACACAACTTATGACGCTACATGGGCCATCACCGAATAACTAATCCCCCTAGGACTAGTACCCTCCTTGGCAATCCATTTAGTGAGCAACAACCGTTTACTAATCCTCTGCTTGTCAGTATCGTACATACACTTTTCAAAACTTATTATTTTTTATATTCATAAACGCTTTTAAAAACCCATGTAATTGCCTCGACATTTTATCAAACATAAAGTAGGGGCTTAAAAACTAAAATTTTGTATTTTCAAAATAACAAAACAATTTCCAAGAGAATAAGTCCTATACATTATGTACAAGATCATAACATCCTCCAAAAGCCCAAATCATAGGTTTAATCAAATACCCATAACCAAAATCAAATTAGGGTTTCAAACCTATAATACTAAAATCATTTTTATGCATGTAGGTTCATAATTTATGGCATACCGAACATTAAATCAAAATTTATAACAATCATTTTGGCATCAAACACATTAAGTTTTAGCTAAAGAAAATACATAAAATGCACAACGTAAACATAAGAGAGAGGAAAACCTACCTAGGAATCAAAAATTTCAAGCCAAGTTTCCAAAATTCCCAATCAAAGCCCAAGCCTTAAAAGACCTTCTTCTTCCTTATTCTCTTTCCCTTTATCTTGTTCTAAAGTTCTAAGAGTGGTATTAGATGAGAATGGTGAGAAATAATAGGTGAAATGGGCTGAAAATGTGGTTTTATAACCAGAAATTCCCTTCTTTTAATGTTCACAGGGAAAAAAATGCATTTTTTCTCTAAAATTACAGTTTTGGTCCTAAACATCTTTAATTTAATCCCTATGACTGCCCTAAGATTTTTCAATGTTCCGAATTCATTTTTAATGTTATTTTAACCTAAAAACATTAGTTTTATAATTTATCTCAAAACCAAAGTGAATTTACACCCAAAACACTAAAATTACCATTTTACTCCTACAAACCGCTACATGAGATAATGTTACTCCTACAAATCTGGGAGTTTCTTGAACTCCCAGATTCACTAATAATGTTATTTTGTCCTAAAAAGAATTAATACATTTACTTAGTTACCTTACCAATCTTAAGCACCTCGAAAATTAAATTTGGCCTTATGCGGTTATTCCTTCAATAACAATTCGAAATTTCTCTCATCAATTTAATCATTTTAAAAATATTAACAATTTTTTATATTTATATGAAACACGGGATCTCACACCTGTGGGAGCAGAGCACATCATTTGACTTGGGGTATAGCCTGTCAAAAAAAGCACAGGTATATATGAGTTGGACTTAAGTAATCTAATTAGTGGCAGCATAACTTAATTTGAAAAAACATACACCATTACCTAATTAAAACCAACTGCACTCACATTCTGCACAGCATAAGGATGACAGTATCATTCAGCTCTTCATAATTCTCTTTGTTTTTCTAGAGAATTTTTTTACAAGGGTTCTGTCAGCAAATGTTAAAGGGAGTTCTTCATCAGTGGGGTCTCTTTCATGAGACCAGCCTTCCAAACCACTCTCCTTTTTTGAGCTGCCTTGTATGGGTTCATCAGGTGAGCAGGGTTCTTCTGGTATATTCCGATACAAGTGTTTCAAAATGAAAAGAGCGGTATCATTATCCCTCCAGTAGTTTCTGCACAGTTACGACAGTAGAAAAGGATCCTCATTAGTTATATCTAATGACCTCATTATTGGCATAACATTTCAGCTCAAGCTACCACAATAATCTAATCCTTCTATCTGTTGATGAGATGAAAAAAACATCTCAGAAACAAAACTATTGACTAATTTATGCCACAAGAAGTTCTAGATCACCTGAATTAGAGGGCATGCTAATGCTGCATTGGTTTGGAATCAGAATAATCAAATTCAGCATCAACATGGTCTCAAAGCTCAAATGAATATAAGCTTCCTAGATTGTAGCTTAATTAAACAACGATCTAAGATATAAGTGTCTGTCTAACAAATAAAAGATGGGATCCACAGGGATGTTTTTGGGTCAATTGAAGACTTCATGAGAGCACCATTATGGCAGTAGCAACATGGTCAAGTTAACCAACCTTAACTCCGTACCCAAAAGTTGCATTCACATGGGTAACAAATGCTTTTTCATGCGGAACTTTACACTCCACAAATTGACTAGGGTGTTCTATCCTTTGCGACACAATAGAAGGAAGAAGGAAAGAAAGACATTGCAAGAAAACAAAGTCAAAGAGAACGAGGCAGCAGTAGAAGACCAAAGATCTATGATTTATCAAATATACTGAACCCAAAAATGAGTGGGCTGCTGAGAAAAGAATGAAAAGAAAGAGAAATATATGATCACAAATGGGTAACTGTCAGGGTTCACGTTTTGCACAATCTGAGGTGATGGACAATGAAAACCCAGTTGAAGTATCCTAACAAAACACCTCATTAAATGGCTATAGCATTACAGTTCAATTAACAAAACACCTCACACAGCAATGTTGGTTTCTTTCACAGCCTTTCATCTTTAAAATATCGTGAAATCAGTAAAAATATACAAGTTTTACAAATAATGGCTCTATGCTCACCAATAGTGCATGATTGTGCACAAACTATGGCCACTTTCAGCATAGGGAGAATAAAACTGTGAGACTTCCGTAAGCATTACCGAAACATCATTCAATGCATGGATAATTACATCGTTATACATTGTCAAAACATCATTCAACACATGGATAATTTCATCCATCTCCCTTGAGGGTTTTAACTACATCATATGGTCCCTTTCAAGTATGGAAAATAAAAACGCTAACCTGAGGTTTGGCTTTTTTTGTAAAATATAGCCCCTAACTTTGGAGTTTGTTTGAGAAACTACCTACTTCTGATGAAGTTGCATATTTTTAAATTCATAAACTAGCCATAGATTATTCAAACAAAAAACTGCAACAAAAGCCAAATATATCTTGTTAGAGTTCTTATTTTTGTATTCTTAGTAGTTACCCACAATATCGGCTTATTATGAATAAGGAGGTGTAGGGCAATACAACCTACACACTACTAATTATTTTCTCTCTGCCTCTTATTCTTCGTCTCTTCTTTCTCTTGCTTTCTCTAACACTAATATTACCTTTGCTGTTTCAGTTTAATATTTGAGCAATTGCTTGAGGCTAGATAACATCGGAAAATATTGTAGACAAATCTGGGATCACATCTCAGTTGCAAACATCTCGTGTCAGTGCATGACTTCAGTATGATATTAACAGTTTTTTATCATAGGAGCCAACACCTGGTCCAAAATTTCGGGATGATATTCATGGTGATTTTTATTTATTTATTTTTTTTTGAAGTCATCTGAATAGAGTTTTTGTATTTTTGAAAATTTTCAAAAAAAAATAGGATTGTTTTTCAATCCGCTATTTTGACCCTCTTTCTGTCTGATTTGTTGTTTGGATCTGAAGTGCTGGGCTGCGATTTGGACCTAGAAGGAGTTTTTTGAGTAGCCCATCGCACTTTGATGGATTTAACAAGTCCTCTGTGAATGGTCAGGTTGCCTGAAATCATTGAACAGTGCTTGGTAGGGTTCCAACACACTGTTTGGTGCTTGTTTTAACTTTTGGGTATTTGTTTTGGGGATCTTCTGGTGTGGGTAGTGCTCTATTGTGGTTTTGTGAACTCTACCAACACCGTTTGTGTATTTGGTGGTGTTTTTGGCAATGTGTTTTTGTGCGATTTTGGTGGTTTTTAAGTATGATTGTGGTTGCTTGTGGATTCTCTATTTGTTTTCATTCTCTACCACTGTTTAGTTGGTTGCGGCTTTCTTTGTGGCAACGTAGGACCATGTGAAGGAGAAGGATACTTCAGTGGATGATCAAGCCAGAAAGGTTCATTTAGTGGATGATCAAGTTCGACAGATTACTTATGTCAAATTGAATAGGACTAATGATTCCTCACTCGGTCAAGTTTATTTTTTTGGGATATTCTCGCACTCAGAAAGATTATCGCTACTATGACCTTGTTTCTCATCAATACAATGTAAATGCTGATGTTACATTTTTTGAGTTATCTTTCTTCTTTTATACGTCAGGACATACTCTTGCCCAATATTTAGTAAGCTCTTTGTTGCATGTTGTACCACAAAGTAAATATTCTTACTTCCTGATTACTACTCCTACCTTGCCAGTTTATCATCGTTCCAAGAACAGACTGAATGTTCCATATGCTCCAGCTCTACAGCCAACACCTGATTTTACTAAGGCTTTGCCCTTTGAGCTGTCAAATAGTTCATCCTCATTTAATTTGCCTATTGCATTGAGAAAAGGTACTTGTGCAATGTACCAGTACTAAGCATCATATTGATAATTTTGTTTATTTGCATCAACTTTCTTCATTCTTTCGATGTTTTGCATCGACTCTCTCTGCTATGTTTGTTCCTAATTCCTTGAAACAAGCCTTCATAAGAATCGGACGTAGGACCTTACTCCTCTTCCTTCTGGTAAGTAGTTTATCAGTTGTCGTTGGCTGGGTCTATACAGTGAAGTATCATTCCGATGGTTCAGTTGAATATTTGAAGGCACGCTTGGTCGCCAAAGGTTACACCTAGATATATGGTGTGGATTACTATGAAACTTTTTCTCCTGTTGCTTGTCTTAACTCTGTCAGAATTCTTACTTTTGTTGGAGTTAGTTGTGATTGACATTTGTATCAACTGGCCATCAAGAATGTATTTTTATATAGAGACCTACAGGAAGAGATATAAATATAAATGGTATAACTTCCATGTTATGTTGCATCTGGTAAGGGAACAATTAGTGTCATCTGAAAAAGTACTATATGGCCTCAAACAATCACTATATGCTTGGTTTGATAAATTTGGTACTATTATACTTCAACATGGTTTTTATTATTCTACTTTAGACCATTCAATTTTTATTTGCCATTCTTTCACAAGTGTTATTATTCTTATTGCGTATATTAATGACATTATCATTAGTAATAATGATTCATAGAGGTGTCCATGGACAGGGCCGGGTTAGGCCTGGGAATTTGTTTTGGGCCGGGCCTAGGTAATATAAGCCCAAGCCCTTACCCAAGTGAGTTATCGGACAAGCCGGGCCGGACTTCGGATAAGGGTAGGCTACCCGCAACCCAACCCATGAGCCTATTGGGCGGGACTGCTTACGGGCTTTTTTTATATACATCTTTATTTAAAAATAATGAATATTTTTGTAACTAAATATTTGTGTAAATTATATTTTTGAATTAAAAGTAAAGTCAAGATGGATAAAAATAGAATAACATCCAATAGAATGAATAAATTCCAACTAGATTGATACTTACTAACTTATATGTCATTTGTATTACTCTACCATTTAAAACTTATATACTTAATACATGGAAAAGAAAATAATAAATTATTTATAATATCTAAAATTTTAAAATTTCCAATTTCGATATTGGGAGACTTATTTCAAAGTTTTAAATTTAATGGTCTAAAATATAACTTTTTTTCAAAGGAAGGATGGCTTGACAAGCGGGCTCTTGGGGTGAGCTTCGGGCCGGATAATGAGTTTGGGGGCAATCTCAAGTCCTCTTTTTAAGAATATTGGGCTCGGACTCGGGCGGGCCAACTATCAAGTTTCAAGCTGGGTAACGGAACCCGTGGATAACTCGACCCATGGACACCCCTAATGATTTAGATGGTATTGCACATTTTAAGGTCCATTTGAAAAAATAGTTTCATACCAAAGATTGAGGTATTCTTTAATACTTTCTTGGAATTGAGGTTTCTTGGTCTAAACAAGGCATCTATTTGTTCAAACGGAAGTACATATTGGATTTATCATTTGAGACTGGGACTCTAGGCACACGTCCGACTGTTACTCCTATGGACTGTATAGTTAAATCAGATGCTAAGGACAATTGATTGGTAAACTGAATTATCTTAGAGTTACACATCCCGACATTACTTATGTTATTGATGTAGTTAGTCAATTCATACACACTCTTCGTAAGACTCATTGGGAGGTCATCTGTCGTATTATTTGGTATCTGAAAGGAGCACCAGAGAAAGAATTATTAAATTGTCCTTCATTATCCATGATTGTCACTGACTTCTCTGTTTCTGACTGGCTGGTATTCGTATTGATAGATGATCTACCTCAAGTTACTATATTTTTATTGGTTGTAATCTTTTTACTAGCAAAAAACAGAATGAAGTTTCCGTTCGAGGGCAGAGGCTAAATACAAGGCTATGACTCATACTACATTCAAGTTGTTTTAGGTTCATTCTCTCTGGGTATCAATATGCTTTGTTCTATGGAGATGCATTGTGACAACCTGACAGCTATTTTCATCCGCAATAATTTGGTTTTTCATGAGATGACCAAATACATTGAAATGAATTTTCATTTTATCCGATATCTTTTGATGCGTAAGGAAACTATCACACCATACATCAAGTTTAGTGATCAGTTGATTGACATCCTTATCAAACCATTAGCTTGATATGTCTTTAATAATTTTTGTTTCAAGCTAGGCATATTTGATCTTTATGGTCTAGCTTGAAGGATGTTGATAGAGTTCTTATTTTATATTTTGAGTGATGAATGGTAATATTGTATTTCTCATAATATCAATTTAGTATAACTAAGAGAGTGAATGACGACATAACCTACACACAGATTATTCTCATCTTCTCTCATTCTTTTCCTTTCACTTTATCTTCTTCTATTCTTCTATCATTCTTCTAACATAGTATTATAGTTTTTACTTCTGAACTATATACTATCCATGTAAAGTTGACACAACAATAAGTTATACATAGACGGAAAAATCATTACTACTAGTAACAAGGATAACAACTATAAAGGAAAATGGCAACCTACTACATGGATGTAGAAAGTTATAAGTGCAGCCATTTTTATTCATCGGCAAAAGCCACTTACCTCATAAAAATAAGGACAATACTAGCAAAGAGAATATGAAAAATCTTTAAATACCAAGAAGACCTGTGGTTTCGATGACCTCTTCTCCAATCATTGCGAGCAACTATGAAGTACTCCAGTGGCAATGGTCAAAAGCATCACCATCTGTTTTTCTTTTGTGTTTAAATTGTCATTTTTTTCACTTGTTCCCATCACTTTCACTTTCTAACCTAATTTGGAAACCTATCAATTTGATCCCTCATAGCAGCCCATCTCTCTCTCTCTCTCTCACAAATAAGAACCATCTGGGATGTGAAATATAATCCATTCAATAGCAAAATACTATATATATATATATATAATCCACTAAATTTAGTGTTGTCATTGCTTTGACTCATACTTTCCAAAAAGTGGATTCAACTCTAATAGCTTCGAAGTGAAAAAATGTTTCATACTAATCATTGCCAACAATCAGTGTAGCACTTACCACCCAATGCATGACATCTTGTAGCCCTTCCCAACGAGGCTTTATTGATTAGTATTACACATGCAAATCAATGATAGAGATGACAGTACTTAATCAGGAATTTTGATTCAATTGAACAATATTAACATTAATATTTATATAATCAATAAGAGATAAAAAAATTTGTCAATTTTGTACTTACTGTTGAATTTTTAGTTGTCTTGCAGGCAAAGGAGCTAGAAGAATGAGAGGAGTTTTGGGTCTGTGTTACAGCAAATACCAATCCAAGAACCAAAGGAGGAAGAAGAAGACTAAAGGCCTAGGGTTTCGGTTTGCAACTAAGGTTCAATCAAATTCTTCACATATCCAGTGGATGAAGACAAGTGCATCTGGGAAGATTTTCGAAGAAGCTGTGCGATGGATTGGAGAGAGGGAGCAGCTTCTGCTATTCGACGGATTGAAGGAGCTTTTGGTTTTTCGTTTGATCAGAGGGGATTTCATTTTTTTTTTGGCCCTAGGCAGTGAGATCATTGTCCAGGGCTTAAAAAAAATTCCAGGCGAAAAGACATCGTTTTAGCACCAAAAAATAATAATAATAATTATGATTGAATCCAAATTTAAATGCTTCGAGGTATTTCGGAATATTTCCAAATGTTTAGGCATGTTTCCACTGCTGTGTCAGGGTGTTTCAAGATGTTTTCATATAATTTAACCAATGTTTCGGAGTGTTTTAGAAATAAATTTTTATTGATTTCCATTTTATTTCTGAAACATTTTCAAAATGTTTCTGCTTTCTAGATCACCGAAGCAATGCACAGAAAACAAAATGTTGAAAATTGAATCCTATATCTATATATATGAAGAAGAAATCATTTAACAACGGGGGTAGAAACAGAGAACGTCACCCCTAAAGTCTATGCGAGAAGTCTATCAAAGTACAACGTGAATGACTCTGACTAAACATCTGGACTAAACATCTGGTGAGGGATCAACTGTGAAGCTAGACAAGCCAAATGAGATCTATCACTATTCAAACCCATAAACTATCCGTGTTAAATGATCCTATTGGTCTGTGCACAATTATTGGTGGGCTTCAGCTTAGAGGATGATGGCAATGGCGGTTGACTAAGTTAAATGTTGCAGAAAGTGAAACAGAGATATTCTGATGAAGGAAAGCAGAGAAAGAAGAGTGGATATTTGATTTACAATATTCCTCATCAGATCACAAAATAACAGAGGAAGATACAGGCATTTTTGCCTATGAAATTGAAACCATGTGTACGCAAAACTACTATAGCCACTTAGTAGCCTAGCATTTAGCATTACAACTACCGACATTTTGGGAACATGGTAAAAATTGTACAGGTTGGCTCAGGAGCACTGTAGTTGGACTCCCACCTGCAAACTCTATCATCCAGCACACTGGCTTAGCCTGCTCGAGGGGACCTCTCCTCAGTGACTTAATTAAGTTTTCAAGAACCTTTTACATCCCGAAACCCATTCCTGAAGTAGTACAATCGCACTTACTGCGGCACACTCCAGTACACTACCATAACCAAAGAACTTCTCCTAATACCATTGAATTTTACAAGTCTCATGTTGTAGAGAAGTGCAGCCATATTAGAAAAATAACGCAGTTGCCAAAAGTTAAAAGTGTAAACTGTCCTCTAATAAACACCGAACCCTGAACGCTGACAAGCTGAAACGAGTTTGCTTGCAAGACACCACATTCAACCTCGACGAATAAACACTAATAAGTAATAACAATCACAAAGAACTGTTAATTTACAATTCTGAGTGCAAATTACAGAGTTGACACTTACGTATGTGCTCCAATAGCTGAAATGTATGGATGCTGGAATGTTTTATCCTGCATTAAGAGAAAAAAGAAAAAGAAGAAATCAATCCATTATAAATGGAGAATCCAAACATTTTTTTCAACACTATAGTTGGACAGAAACAAAGCAAGCCAGCAAGCCTAGCATGTCAGGACATAAACATTAACTGAATAACAAAGAAACCCATACATAACGTTTAGTTGTGCGACACACTATTTGGGACATTGAAACTCATTCATTTTATCCGGTCACTATTTCATCAGGTCAGATATTTATGTCTGGCAACAACACACCCAGATACTCATCCATCAATGGCTGTATGCAACAAAAGTCATAAATCATAAAAAGAAGAAGAGCTACCTATGATCAAGTTCACTATCTGAGTTTCCAATGGATACTATCTACTCTTTCTTCAAGATGAGGATTAGCTATACAGGTCAACCATCTCCAACTTTAATCAATGACACCACAAAGGAGTTGCCTGATGTACTAGATGTTGATTATTGTTTGATGAAAGATAACTATGCTAGTAGCATTTCTGCTCTCATTAGTCAAGAAACAGGGAAGACACAGTACTTCACATCACTAAAATGCCCCTCCAGATAACCTGCGATTCAATTCTCAGGTTTCCATCTACGTATCAGTTAAGCAATTTTGTTATTAGAACAAATGTGCTAGATAGAAAAACCAAGGATGAATCCTTGCAACACTGTGATGTCCAGAAAGTAGAAATCACAGCTTAAAATACCACTTCAGTTCAGCAAAAGAAGCCTTAAACAGTTACTAAGATAGTGAGATAGAACTCCCTGTTCGGCACATGCCCATAAAGCAACTAAGTGAAGAGGCGCACATATAAAATGAAACACATGGCTTTATCAGAGCATATTACAACTGCATTTGATGCTGGCAAGCATGGAAGGCAATGTGGTAAATCATGACATCATTCCAAGAAGGAATCCATAAAAGTTAATCATGTTTCTCATATGGGGCAAGAACCAGCTGTAGGCCAACACAGAAAAATTAAAACATGCAACTGAATGGACGAAAAAGAAAAGTGCAGGTTCAAGATTTCCCAGAAGATCTCAGAGGTCATACATTCTTCTTTTCTTTCCGGATAAATTAAGGCGAGATGATGAATAAACACCAACTAACTAACTAGAAGTCCATAAATGGAGCCAGAAAGTGCAGGAACATACTTGAAGCATATGATCTATCCGACCATCTTCACTCCCTGTTATTTGCTCCATCATAATTGAACCATACGATCTCTCTTCTTTTTCTTGGGCATTTTCTGATGCTTCTGAAAAATATGAATATTTTTTCTTTTGGATTAAAGTAAATATGAATGAAATTAAGATTCATTAAACATTGGTTTTCTCTTTTTTTTTGGGGGGTGGGGAGGGGGTGGGGGAGGGGTTTACTTGTGACAAAAAGAAAAGAAAATAAT
>CM042185.1:11687439-11705074 GCA_023539305.1 Ilex asprella | reverse complement strand
GAACCCTGAACGCTGACAAGCTGAAACGAGTTTGCTTGCAAGACACCACATTCAACCTCGACAAATAAACACTAATAAGTAATAACAATCACAAAGAACTGTTAATTTACAATTCTGAGTGCAAATTACAGAGTTGACACTTACGTATGTGCTCCAATAGCTGAAATGTATGGATGCTGGAATGTTTTATCCTGCATTAAGAGAAAAAAGAAAAAGAAGAAATCAATCCATTATAAATGGAGAATCCAAACATTTTTTTCAACACTATAGTTGGACAGAAACAAAGCAAGCCAGCAAGCCTAGCATGTCAGGACATAAACATTAACTGAATAACAAAGAAACCCATACATAACGTTTAGTTGTGCGACACAATATTTGGGACATTGAAACTCATTCATTTTATCCGGTCACTATTTCATCAGGTCAGATATTTATGTCTGGCAACAACACACCCAGATACTCATCCATCAATGGCTGTATGCAACAAAAGTCATAAATCATAAAAAGAAGAAGAGCTACCTATGATCAAGTTCACTATCTGAGTTTCCAATGGATACTATCTACTCTTTCTTCAAGATGAGGATTAGCTATACAGGTCAACCATCTCCAACTTTAATCAATGACACCACAAAGGAGTTGCCTGATGTACTAGATGTTGATTATTGTTTGATGAAAGATAACTATGCTAGTAGCATTTCTGCTCTCATTAGTCAAGAAACAGGGAAGACACAGTACTTCACATCACTAAAATGCCCCTCCAGAAAACCTGCGATTCAATTCTCAGGTTTCCATCTACGTATCAGTTAAGCAATTTCGTTATTAGAACAAATGTGCTAGATAGAAAAACCAAGGATGAATCCTTGCAACACTGTGATGTCCAGAAAGTAGAAATCACAGCTTAAAATACCACTTCAGTTCAGCAAAAGAAGCCTTAAACAGTTACTAAGATAGTGAGATAGAACTCCCTGTTCGGCACATGCCCATAAAGCAACTAAGTGAAGAGGCGCACATATAAAATGAAACACATGGCTTTATCAGAGCATATTACAACTGCATTTGATGCTGGCAAGCATGGAAGGCAATGTGGTAAATCATGACATCATTCCAAGAAGGAATCCATAAAAGTTAATCATGTTTCTCATATGGGGCAAGAACCAGCTGTAGGCCAACACAGAAAAATTAAAACATGCAACTGAACGGACGAAAAAGAAAAGTGCAGGTTCAAGATTTCCCAGAAGATCTCAGAGGTCATACATTCTTCTTTTCTTCCTGGATAAATTAAGGCGAGATGATGAATAAACACCAACTAACTAACTAGAAGTCCATAAATGGAGCCAGAAAGTGCAGGAACATACTTGAAGCATATGATCTATCCGACCATCTTCACTCCCTGTTATTTGCTCCATCATAATTGAACCATACGATCTCTCTTCTTTTTCTTGGGCATTTTCTGATGCTTCTGAAAAATATGAATATTTTTTCTTTTGGATTAAAGTAAATATGAATGAAATTAAGATTCATTAAACATTGGTTTTCTCTTTTTTTTTGGGGGGTGGGGAGGGGGTGGGGGAGGGGTTTACTTGTGACAAAAAGAAAAGAAAATCATTATGCAGTTTGGTTCCCATTAACCGAAGTTGTTTGGGGGAAATGCAAAATGAATCCAAACAAAATAGTGACGAGAAAAGAAAAGAAAGGAATATGACAAAGAAGAGGAAAAGTTGATTTTATTACCGTCAAGGCTATCGTTGTTTCTGGACTGACAAAGAGTGAGTATTGTGGCCTATTGAAACAACATAAATTTAGTATTCAAAACTCAACATTCATGGGTTATTATAGGATTAAAAACTCAAGGAACATCCAGCAATTTTTTATCACATCTATAACTGGTGGGGCACAGCTTATGACTGCTGCAGTAACAAGTTCTATGTTACTTGTCTAAATTATCTATTGGTTTCTTTATGTTTCAAGCAATAATTAGTTAAGTGACCTACGTAACCTTTCCAGGACCATGTAAGCTGCAAAAGGCCAATAAATCAAGGGAAGGTTTCAGAGAAACAAAATAATCACATCTTTTAATTTCCATTATAGCTCTTTCTACTTATTAGGGAGCATTTTTCTGAGTCATATAGCAGTTAAACTGTTGCAAAATTGCTTAAAATTGCCAGTTTCTGGCCAATGAATCACATGTTTACAAGTCATTACCTCCATCCAAGTGATTTTTGGAAAAATCAAATATTGCTTAAAATTTTCGGTCCGTCCTCTCTACTTCTCTTCTCTATTAACCTGTTCAATTCAGATATCCCTTCTCTTTTCTTTATCTCTTAGTGTCTACATACATAAATATGTTTATTGAGAGTGCAAGGACCTACCCCTACCTTGAAACAGTCGTATAGTTCTGATCTACAGGGGGAGAATAGGTCTATACCACTCGATGCGGAAAATATGCCCAATTCAAATATCACCTAAAATTTAAACCTGTATACCAAATAGCTCGAATATGCTTAAACAAATATCAACAAGGTCGATAAAATATTGCAAGTAAAGCAAGTAAAGAAAATGCAAACCAGACCACAAGTAATTTTTATGTGGAAAACCCAAACACGAAAAAAACCATGGATCCTTGCCCAACCAACAAATCCACTAAAGTTTCAAGTAGGTTACAAGACTCTAAAGACTTATTAACTTTACCAAGTCTCTATGGTTAGACGCTTTCTTCATCTTGAACAAGGCTCTCAACTCCACAACAAGTTTTTAGAATGCTTTAGGGAAATAAATTGAGTCCACAATCTATAGCACAAATTCATCAAAGAAATCCTCCTCCTTCAATGTCAGAATCCATTGCCTTCAACTTCGGAGCCACCAAAGCAATACCAAACAATTCTCTAAAGGTTTTTGGTTTCTACAAAGTTTTCATGAACTACGCGTTTGAATCCTCAAGTTTTAATCATAGATCTACTACTTTATAAACATTTTCCTCTAAGCTCGTTTGCAACCCTTATGGTCGTAAAAAACCATCCAAAATATAAATGAGTGGAATTAGAGCCTAAATAGAAAACTAAAAAATTGTAGAATCTTGGCAAACCACTCGAGCCGCAAGCCAGCACTAAGCGTGCGCCACCCTCTGGATTATAAATTCTAAGCAATCTGTTGATGATCGATGAGTACAAAATATTGTATGATTTTATATCTCAAACCATTTATCTTAGCTTTGTTTATTATTTATATTTTTACTTTACTTTAGTTTTGTTTTATAGGGAATTTGGTATTTGTGAGAAAATCAATGTGAAGACGAGGTTTTACATTCATTGTGATACCTTAGAGAATTTTGGAAGTAAGCTAGGCGAGTCAAAGATGGAGTTGGAAGCCGTAGAACAGAAAATTCAGAAAAGACAGGTTCTACCGATAGGTAAAGCTATGTGCTACTGGTAGAGAAACTCTCCGAAATAAGTAGAATGTTGTTCTACCAATAGGTTGACTTGTGTTATACCGGTACAAGATGTCCCTAGAATTTGACAGAATAAGGTTCTAACAGTAGATGATCTATTTACTACTGGAAGGTCATTCAACTTGAAGGTTCTACACCGGTAGGTCGACACCATATTTTGGTGAGGACTCGTTTTTCTAGGCATTGACTGATTGAATATTTAAAGATATCTTCCAAAATCTTCTAAGACTTCACAGGAGGAAAAAGAGACAAATTAGGAAAGGAATGTTTGGCTAAATCTTAGAGATATTGTAAGAGATATTTTCGGAAATGTTTTAGGAATAAGAGATAGACATAAAGGAAAGATGATCTCTAGAAAATCAACTGTATCTCCCTATCTCCCTCCTCGTTTTTCCTATAAATACCAAGCTATTGGGGATTTTTAGAGACACCATTTCCCTTGCGGGGACTCCTCCAAGGGCTGCTATTATACCTCTTCTTCATTGTTCTTCACTTAGGTTTAAATTTCAAATACAAGATTCTTTTATTTCTTTTAATGCAATTGCTCTCAATTCTTGTTTTAAATACAAAGTACTGAATTTAATTTCGCTTTCAACATCAATTTCGTTCTTTTTAATTATTATGTCTTTCATTCTTACTTTTAATTTAATTTACTTCATGTTTGAGTAATCTAATTCCGGATAATCGGAGGTATGATTCCAAACCTATAAAGTAGAGTTTATACTCTAAATTAGGATTTTTACAATGTATATTATTTAATGATTTAATAGTTATTTTTGGGAAACTAAATTGATTGGTCATATCCTTTATTATCCGTAGACAATTGGATTTGGTAAGAATAATTATTGGAGTTCCTGCAATAAATTGGATACAAATTCTTCCATCAATTTATTTGTCACCAAAATTACTATTTTTACTAATTCCAGTTTTTATTGAATATCATCCGTTCGAGGGAGTTTGATTTTGAACTTGAATGAGTTATAAATTTAGAGTGTAAATTTATGTTTATGGGTGGGATGAAATGTCACACCCCAACTCCAAGGATATGACCAGCCGTAAACCATAAATCCATAACTTATGGAACACGTAAGCTTAACAATAAACTAATAATATCGGAGTGAAAAACAACATTAACACTAAATTGATCTCATATCAATATGTCAAAGTCAACATACCTAAACCTGTTTGTCCCAATTATCCAAACAAGTAAAGATGGCTATACGATGTATGCTACAGAGGTCACAATACTATTAGTCCCCAAACAATTCCTTGAGTCCACTATCGACACTCCAATCGTTTACCTGAAATTTTTTTATTTTGAAAGCATGAGCTAAAAAGCCCAATAAATGAAAAGGCATACATATTCAAAGTGGCTAAAAAATATTTTTGGCATACGACATGTAAATCAAAGATTTTAAAAAATAACTTCACCAAGATAACCAATTTCTCAAGAATAGCACAATCGAGTTTCAACAAGAAATCATACCCCATCGGTGAATCATATCATAATTGTGGAGACTGTACAATATACAATAATCGATGGGAACCAATACCAAATACCAAAAGATCTCAAGGTTGGATCCAACATCGTACTTAGGGTCGCCTCAGCCTCCCCCAGGTCTGTTCCCTAAGACGATCCGGTGAAGGTCACCAGGACGCACCAAACACTGTTCCTTCAACTTTTGAGCACTAGGGTCACCACAGCCTCCCCCAGGGTTGTTCCCTAGGGGCCAGAGTCACTTACACACAGAAGAATAATTTTCCTGGACTTTTAGTCATGGTTTCATTTACTATCACAAAGTCTCACCATATAAACAAGTGATTGAGTCACAATACTTCACAAAAGAATTCATTAAGGTAGGGAGAATCGTATGCCATAAGTATTTAGACACATAGTAAAATATTTGATAAAAGTAATAATGGACAAACATGATATATTGTTTTTAAAATGTTTAGGGATACGAAAAATTTTCAAAAATACGTAGCATGCCAAACCACTCACCTCAAGTCCAAATGATATGCTTCTTGAGTGTTGCTTGTTACCCGAAGTAGAGTAACACGTTATCGATGCCTTTCCTCTTTTCTCACAATTTCGTTTCTCCTTTGATGAGGTGCTCTTCCTTCCTTCTTTTCTCTCTTTTACTCTCTATTCTTTCTTGAAAGTAGAAGACTACTTGTGCCCTTGTATCTTAATCTAATCCCACATGCCCTATTTATAGACATCTTAGAATTGTTCTAGAATATTGACATGTGACATTGCCAGGGGAGATTCCCCAGAATATTCTACCATCTTTCCTCTCCTAGATCTTTTTAGGTTTCAGGCTTATTTTGCACATGACAATTCCACAAGTATCTAGATTCATATATAATATTCGAAAGTCTTCTCCAACCTTCTAAGTCCTTCCGGAACTTTCCGGTACATTCTAGTATTTCTTAGAACCTTCTAAAATATTCTAGACTTCTCTAGATTGTTCTAGAACTTTTCGAATTCTTCTACAAACTTCTTCAACATCTAGATTATTCTAAATTTTTCTAGAAATTTCTCCAATATTCTAGATTCTTCTAGACTATTCTAAATTCTTCTTTAAAATTTTTCTTATTCATTCTAAGATAATATTCCCTAACTAATTCCTTGCCAACATAAAACGGGGTATTACATGAAATCCAAAAATTGTCTTGTTTTTTATTTATTTATTGAATTTATCCTTAGCTTAGTTAATTACCACAATTCTCAACTTTCAAAGAGCTTTTATTTTTATTTTTTTTAAATCACCATTCGAATTTGTCCTTCGTTTTTCTTATGAAAATGACCTCGGTAATCGACCAAGTTCCTAAATGATATATATTCATATGCTTGGAAATCATATTTATTTTACCTACTTTTGAGGTCAAGCAAGGATCGCTCGAGTGCTAGGCAAGCGCCGCTCAATTTTGTTTTCTGCTCAATTCTATTTTAATAGGAGTCCCTAGAGCATCAGGCCAACACCAAGAGGGCAGTACCTACTAGTTTTCCTCAACAAAACTAATTTTTAATTCACCTTTTGAGTACCAAAGGGTGTTTACCCAACAAGGCTACAGACCATGACTCTTATAGTGTTAAAAAAACTCTTTTTCAAGTCTTAAAAACATTTTTAAATGATAGGAAAATCATGCTACGGATTCAAAAAAACATCCTAAATCCGATCTCAAACTAAGGTCTTAATCAATCTAGGCTTACCTCACCTAGACAGTTTGGAATTGCAAAGTTGATATTGAATGTAGTAATGTAGAATTCATCTTATTCTTCATAACCCTATTTTGGTCTTCATCTTGTAAGTATATTACCATAGAACTTAGCTAAGATTTGTTACAATGACTCACCAAAATCGCCAATTACATTATTTTCCGAACTCATATATTCAAATATATGTGTATATCTAGTTAAAACTAGATTTGGGGAAATTTAAAGATCTAGGGTTTAATTTTCCGGTTGAATATATAGATTTTTGGGAATTCTTGTTGAGAAATTGAGCATCCGATTCCAAGGTTTAACTTTTCAATATTTCGTTGAGAAATTCATCTCGGATTTTACTAGAGTTTGGCTTCAATACGTACAAGCTTCTACCGAGCCTAGCTTGAGCCAAATTTGATCAAACCAGTCAGGGCCAAGTCGAATATGAGCATACTCAAGTTTGACATGCTCAGCTCGATAACAGCCCTAACCAAAAGCTGGATTAGAGAGAGAGAGAGAGATATATATATCAACAAAGAAAGAGGTCAAAAAGAATTCTATTTCTACATCCATCTTTAATAGGCAAAATTTACGGAATTGGCTTAATGTTTTTACGAGGTAAAAATTCATACATTATTCTTAGTGAAACTATTTGTATCAATACCAACACCATTGCAATACTCATTTGGAAAAACTGCAAGAAAAAGAGCTAGAGCCATTCCAAAAACTTAACAAATTGAAATTAACTACACCAATCTCTCAAGGAAAACCACTATTTTGTCATCCAACCAATACTTTTGAAATAAGCATATGGAGGTCAGTGCTCCCAAAAAAAATTAAATAGGTCAAGCACCAAGAGAGAAAAAGAAGGCGAGAACAAGCTAGCTAAGATGTTGGAAGCAAGATATAAAAGGCCAGGCAGTGTATGAGACCGGAACCATGACAATGAAAAATGCAGGAACAAAAAGAGGATCAAGGAGATTAGTTTGATTTAGCTATCTAGCAAAACAGAACATGAGAGTACCCTTGGCTAGCATATGTATATTTGCACTGCATTTTATTATGGAATGTATGCTGTCACTAATTTTTGAGATGAAAGAAACTTTTGACTTCAGGAATAATGATAATTGGATTTAGGAAGTGAGGTAAAGCAGCAAAGAATCTGTTAAGAAATAACTTAAAGGAGATGTCCTCACAAGGACCCGATTTTCTGCATATTATTGGCCACAGATAGTAGTTTTTGTTCCCAAGATCATCATTCAGTTATAACTGTTAGGTGACAGAAAAATATATGCCCAGTCACTCACATCACAAAAGAAGACCAAACAAAGAAAATAATAATAAAGCAATACAATTAAGGAAGTCAGGGTGCACCCTCATGGAGCTTATTTGATCCACTATTGCCTGAGAACGCAAAGCCAAATCTTCACTAAATTCCTGCACCACATTGCATGAGCATAAAGAGCGAGGGAGGGATGAAGCTTAATCCACCATAATATGCCTGTCACAAGACCTTACCTGAAATCCAATATGCAACCTCTTTCCACCCTTGTGGTAAGGGATAATGACAGGGCGTTTGTTGATGTACTCTTTGCAGGTAAGTGGTTCTATTCTGTTTGGAAAACCAACATAGCTTCATGTGAGGTGAGACAGACTAACAGCCCATGATATAAGGAAAACCATGAATTACCAGGAGCTATGTGCATGTGTGTGCATACGTGCAAGTACAATTATGTGTATCATCTGTATGTAAGCGAGAGCGAGAGCGAGAGCGAGAGAGAGGTATATAATATCCTTTTTCTAAAAGTATATTTCACTTAACAGAAATTATTATCTTCAAAATAAAGCCTTGCCAAACAATTTCGACTCCAATTTAGATGACCTAAGTGGAGGTTCAGAAGCATGGATCAACACATACGTCTTCTAAGGAAACCCTTGCAAAATATAAAAAATTAAAACAGGAGGCAGAGAGATCAGGTTGGATTTATGAATAGGTGGGATGAAGAAATGAGCCATTATTAGCATCCCTGCATTCTGAATGAAATTGATACCCATCCAGAAAACACAGGACTTACATAATATGTAGAGTCTCAGCCTATGCCCACACCAGACGCAGCAACATTATGCTGAAAGGCTTCCATCAAACTGTCCTTTGGGTTGTCATAAAAGGTCATCAGATTTGTTGGTATATGAGGCATGTTGTTCCTTCCGTTTTGTAAGTATACATTCTTTCTACACAGAGAATATTGGAAAGCATGGACAGCTCATTGAACTCAACAAACCCATGTCCAAACTACCCAGGTTCGTTACATGAATCTTGTCCCTAATCAGCCATTTGTAGAGCCATATCCTCTGTTAAATCCAGCAAACCTATATTCTTTTCTCAACGCCCGAGCTACATTCTTTTTGATCTTCGACTTGTTCTTCTAGTACCATCTAGTTAGATCAGATCACTCCTCCATAAGGGTCGCATTAATTGGCCTATGTGGCTCATGGCCAAGCCGCTTGAAATGACTTTCACTATCACTTCCATATTACTCAGTCAATACAACTGCTAACTTCCCAGGAATGCATTCCTACTGTTGTTCCATTTTCTTGAAATGCTATTTTTTACCTCTTTTTTTTTTATCAAATTTTTTTACCTCATTTGAATTAACCTATTTTTAACATATTTTTTTATTTCCCTACATTGCTGTACTATAAAGCATATTTAGCTTTATAGCTTTCTTGTATAACTTGTCTTTTAATGTATCACACAACAATCCTAAAGCACTTCTCCACTTAATCCATTTGCTCTAGTTTTGTGGACAACATCTTCCTCAATCTTCTCCCATTCCTTGTCAATACAAAATCCAGAAATAAAAAATGGTCTCTCTTAAGCATCTCTTTGCAATGAGTTTCACTTTACAATTTTCCTAATAATTTACCGAAAGTAACACTACATGTTTTCTTAGTTTGACACCTAAAACCTTCAAATTCTAGAGTATCTCTCAAATAATGGTAAATTTGGATTAACCAATTCTAATTTCTGTTGTTAATGATATTGTCATTTACAAATGTTGAGAGTATTATTATTATTATATTTTATACAGTTGTATTAAGTTTTAAGTATACCTCTCTAAGGGTATACTAGTCTTTTGTGTTTTATATTAGATAACTATAAATACCAGTTAATAGTGAGAGGTAGGGTAAGTTTCACCCCTCCCTGTTTCTCTGATATTGTGTTTTGTCTCTCCATTCTCCAAACTTCGCATGGTATTAGAGCAAGTTTGATCCAAATTTGATTAGAAAATTTGAGCCCATTACCCACTATTCTTGTTCTTAGTATCCTTGTTCTTTCTCTTCTTTCTTTTCTTTCCTTTATTCTTTTTTCTTCTTTTCTTTTCTTAGTTCGCTTCGTCCATTGTGCAACCATGACATGGTCTAGGGTTTTTGTCATCCTATGCCTAACTAGTGGTCATGTGTGGTGGTTGGATGTCGTTGTTGTTGTGGTGATGGATTCCAGTTGTGCCGTTGTTGTTCGTGTATGTCCATGCGATGGAACTAAGACTCTGTGACCGAATCGAATGTTGATAATCGATTCGCGTATTGTTTAGGCATCGGAAGCTTTATTGGTTGTGTTGTGGTGGTCGCGATTGCCAGTGGTTTGCTGTTGGTGGTGTGGTTCAATTTAGGCAATGTAATCAACTTTACTGTTATTGCTCGATTTCGGTAGTGTTCTGTCACCGGAGGCTTTGGTGGGTTTGTTGTGGTGGTCGTCGGTTGTCTGGTGTGGCGCCATTGTTGCTGTTGGAATGATTTGTTAAACATTTTGACATGGAGAAGACAAAACCCAACTGGATTTGGGTCGATCTGTCAAGTTATAACCCCTAACTGGATCACGGGCTAACTTAATTGCCCATTGTCCAAGCCCAATTAATTGGACCCAACAAAGGTTCACTGTCCAAGCCCAACCCTAGTTTGGATCCAACACAGGCCCACCGTTCAGGGCTAATTCTTCAAGCCCATCGTCTTCAACCTAGCATAGGTGAGCATAACAAACCTAGGGTTTAGATAAAAATTAGTTCAAGTTCAGACCAGTTCAGATTCAAATTAGGCCAGTTTGAGTGCTTTTACGACCAGTTTTATTTTTTCTAGCTACTTCTGAGGCCCTTTTAGCTTTGGTTCAACCCTTTATTCACCAGATCTATGTTGGTTTAAGCTCCTCGTCTGGTTCTCTATCCATTTAACCTCAAATTCTCTCACCTTTGACCAGTTTTGCACAATTCAAGTGACATTCTAAAATTATCTGATCTAATTTTGTTTGGCTTGTCTTAACATTTGTGGTATTACTAGGGAGTCTAAGGCTGATAATCCGGCTCTTGCTCCCATCCTACCACCCACACTTTCTCCGACTATCCTTTTTAATGTCCGTTAACTCAATGAGACTCTGTTCAAGTATTTCTTAAAGGCAAAGCCTTAAAAAATATTTGGTGGGAGCAAATTCCAAGGAAAGTGACCCCGGGTTCGATCAATGGGAACAAGATGATGCACAGATTATTTCATTACCGTTGAGCTATAATGAATCTTATATTAACTCTACATTGCTTTATGTCAATACTGCCAAGGAAATCTGAAATCTTTGGTAATCATTTTTCCTAGATCTTTGACAATCATTTTTCCTGGATCTTTGACAATCATTTTTCATCGATCTTTGACAATCATTTATTCCGCAAACAATACTTCCATCTTGACCAAGGTATTCTAAGTTTAGAGGACTATTACTCCCGAGTTAGGGTTATTTGTGAGGGATTGAGGATTTACCTCCCTTTCACCATTGATGCTCAGCTTCGGCGGTGACAACATGAGGATTCAGATGTTGTTCACTTTCTTGTTGGTTTGAAGTTGGAATATCAACCTATTCGTGCCCAGATCTTGGGTGGTCCCAACCTTCTATCCTTTCCCGATGTCTTTTCTTGCTTACAACGTGCTACTTTGTCCGATGCTCATTCTATTTCCACCATTTATCATGGTCTTTTTACTAATCGTTTAGCCGTAGTTGTTTCTAATAGCAATAGTGATAGTACTTGGAGTGGTCGTGGTGGCCGTGGTGGCCGTGATTCTCAAGGGGGCCGTAGTAGAGGTCGTTGGGGTCATCCTGAGACTTTTATGTACTCATTGTAGTCGTACTAATCACATAGTTGCTTATTGTTGGGACTTATATAGCAAGTCCTCTGGCGTTTCCAATTGGGTCTCCTATCAGGAAGACGCTCCCTCTTTCCCCGCTCCATCAGCACGTTCGGCCCCTCCTAACTCTGAGTTAATTACTATTACACGGGAGGAGTACGCTCAGTTCATGTCCTACAAGTAGTACCCTCTTCTTCCACCGCTACTTTTGTCCATTCAAGTACCACTTCCACTTGTTTTCTGTCAGGTACCGGGTACCACCTCTTTTTGTCTCTCTCCATCCTCCATACTTCACAACAAACAACATAAAACATGAGGCATCTCTCATGCCTAATAAGGCCATACAAAAAACCAACATCAACATATAGATCAATGATGAGCATTGCCAAACAGCGCCTTCTTGACACAAACTCTTACAAGTCTCAATAACACTCTGATAATGTCCTACATCCTTTCTTATCTTACTAGCCAATTCAGGAAGTACAGTTATTCTATTCTTCTGTACACCCAAACTAATTATGGGAACACTGCACCATGTTATGAAAATATACAAATTCCAGAAATCAAAACTTATAACCTAGGGGTTCACCAAAAAGAAACTGCTTCTAGCAAAACTAACTCATGGGGCTTTTGCCCCTAGGATCATACCTAGGCTGCTAGACATCACAAATTGACCAAATTTTGTGGCGGTAAAAACTTCTAGAAGATTTAACATAGGGTTAAAGAACAACACTGACCTTTTTTTTCCAAAGAGAAAAAAAGAGTTTTATTATAGAGTTGGATGCTCATACACAAGACCATCGATGGGTTCATATAGTAACACTATTGACATACATAAGGAAATTTTAATAAAATGCACATTCAGGCAATTAATCATTTTACATTCTCTCCATATTTTCCCCATGATAAAATTTTTGACTTTCCTAATCACACCTTAAATCACTCTTATTCATATTGTCTTAAATTTCCCCTCAAGCTCATGGAGATGTCAAAGAACGTCTCCACCACTTTAACTTAAGATGGATGCTTCATATATGGTGAAGTTTATTCTATATTCCGACTCTTTCGCGATTGTGGATTGGATTTTGAACATCACAAATGAAAATAGCCTCTAGTGGTCAAAAGGCCTCCTGGTCATTGCCTCTGGCTAAAAACTTGCCTCATTGGACAAAATGCTTGTTTCAACCAAACCGCAAGCAATCAAACAAATGATTGGCTAGTATGGGCTTGAAGAGGGAGAATGATAGTTGCTTTGGAAGAAAATAGAAATAATCTAGAAATATCAATAGAAAAACATCTAGAGCTAAGGGTGGAAGAGAGAAGTGTAGTTGTGGGAGACGATGAGTTGGAGTCTAGTAGATGCATTATAACTCTTCAACGCACGTTCATAATGGAAGACCAAAGGGCATAAATGATATAACTGGTTTTATAATAACAATTAAAGGTAAATTAAAAGGTTAAAGAGACTAAAAGACGTAATATGAGGGGGAGATTAAAAACTGCAAATTGAAGTGTTCAAAACTTGACAATATTGTCTATATATATTCTACAAAGGCTAGAAGACAAACATACTTTTGGCCGGACGGGCAACCAAATGCCACCTACCAAAAGAGTGGAACAATGACTAACCTAACCCAATCCTAGGTCAATCTGCTCCGACAATATGAAGATAATATAAATGGGAGTTTTATTACAAGATATAGAACTATAGTAACTTGTATGGAAAATATTAGATACTAGATTTACTAGGAAAATAGATGCTAGATATAGTTAAGATCTAGGATGCACGAATATAGATACTAGATATAGTTAAGATGCACGAATATAGATACTAGGTGCGAGTATGATATGGCAAAGATAAATCATACAACATAACCACCAAAAATAGGATACGTATACCACAGGATACGTGCAATAAAATATATCTTTATTATTATTTGGCGTTTTATAATCACAATTTTTGATAAATTCTTTAAGAACAATTTGAAAAATAAGTAATTAAACTTTCAAATAAACATATATCGTCTCACCCTGGTATACCCACAAGTGAATGTGGCTAACTGAAGGAACGAGAACCAACATTTCAACAAGTTGCTTTGCATTGAAGTACTTGTTGCTAACAAATATGATGTGATTAGTGCATTTATGTCATTTTGACACTTGTCCCCAAAAGATATGGTGCAAGCAGCTCATTTTATGTTACTTTGAGATGTGATAGTATAGCCATATAGGTTACCAAAGAAATACAAATGTCTCTCAAAGCCATACAGATTTTACTGTATGTGGATTCAAGACAACAAAGTAGGGATTAAAACTAAACAATTATTCGTACTAACCCGCTTTTTCGCTTCCATATCCTAGGCACATTCCATTTAGGTACCCATATCCAAGACATACCCGAAATAAATAAATTTATTAATGTTAGACACGTATGGTGCATATTCAATAAATATGCTCCAGTATCCAACGATTATCGCATCCAATAAGGTACCCAATATGGATACTTTGACCTAAACTAAATATTTTTGCTTTATAGATTGAGATGAAGAAATAACACCACTATACAAGGCTGAGACAAACCTATATGCCACGGGATCAAAAGGATGAAAAATGTTGAACATTTGTCGACAAGCTGGCATCTCTTCGATGATATTTTCATCTTCCCAATATTCTTTCCCTTTGCCTAGAAAAGAGACCAAAAGACAGTACAATAAATATATATATGATGATTAAACCTGAATGTGAGAAGTCTTCCACATGAGACACCAATTGACCAATTGAAAGGGGAAACACAGCACAATCAATCTTATGAGTTTTAGTTTAATACAAACTTCGTAGGCAGCAACTGAAATTATCCAACATATATTTGTAAACGAATTCTGAAAAAAAAATATGAAAATATGAAAAAGACATTCTGTGTATATAGATGAACTATATTATAAATATACCCGTTTACAAATGATTAACAACTGAACTTCAATTTCAGACAACATATGGTGAGGTATACAATCTTAATCGGTTAAATTTAAATTAAAAGCTTGCATATGCATCAAAACATTTCTTTCTATGACAGACAGAAGTTTATTTGAAAAAGAATCCCCACCAAATTTTCGGTTTATCTGAAAACACAGAAGCATTAACAATTACCAATTCCTATACGAACATTGCGAAGGGCAAGAAATACACCAAGGGGAGACCCAACAGCAAAGAATGTATCAACCTGACATATACAAGGTAAAACAAGGAAAATTTTAGCAGAAGATATAAGTAACACCAGAGTCTAAATATGTTTACAAGGTTTGAATTTATTTATTTTTTTTAATTATGTTTGTTTTCATTTTTCTCAAGGGGGTGTGGGGGTATATAGTCTGAAAAAAAATTTAGTACATAACATTATAGTACATTTTAAAGCAAGCTACTAATGGCACGTGAATGCTAAGATTACAGACCCAAATAAAAACACTTAACAACGTTAGACCCATCAATCTACAGTGCATCGTGCACACCATGGTCGGGCCTCTGTATAGGCCCAATCTTCACCCTTTTCCACACAACATTGCCGCATTAGACTCAAACCCACGACATATGTTAAGGTGCAAGCCTTTTAACATAAAACACTTCAAAAGTAAAAGCTACAATATCATGCTAGGAGAAAGAGAGAAGAAAATAACGAAAGAGAGAGGGGAAGCAAATGAGAGAATATGAGAATAATCTGAGTAGGCTATGTTGCCCTACACCCTCTTGTTTATAATAACTGATATTATGAGTAATCACAATATTACCCTAGCAATGGTAACCAGCAATCACCTCTAAATTTACAAAATCATTTCTCCTGATGAAATCTTATTTGCAAGCTGTGATCCTTGAAGGAAGAACGAAAGTTCATTCATCTATTGTGTTTGATAACAATGGAGTGTTTACAATGGATATCGAGTCGTGTTTAGTTAGGGGCGAGGATCAACGCAGAAGTTTGGTAGGGAGATTTGGTGCACTTATATCTATACCACCTGTAATTGGGAAAGTTCATCATTGGACAAATTCAAAATGGGGTTCAATTGGCCTGCAGGTTATTCCCATGGCAAATTCTCTATTCAAGTTTGTATCCAAATCCCAGCATTGCTTTGAGAAATTGCCCAAACCAAGCAATAAGAGACTGTTTCAAGCCATAAAGTGCTTTCCTCAACGTGCAAACCTTTTCAACAATAGAATGAAAGGAAAAACCAGCTAGAATATCCATATAACCTCTTCCTCCAAATCGCTATGAAGGAATGCATCTTCACATCTAGTTGTTGTAAGGGCCAACCTAGATTAGCTACACAAGTAAAACGAGCGCAAATAGAATTCATCTTTGCAACAGGGAAAGGTCTCCTGGTAGTCAATTGCACAAGTTTGAGTAAAACCTTTGGCAACCAACCTTGTTTTATAACTTTCAATTGCTTTATCTGCTTTCTGTTTAACAGTAAAGAGTCACTTACAACCTATAGGTCTCTTCCCAGCTAGAAGTGAAATTAATTCTCAAGTGTCATTCTTACTTAGAGCTTTCATTTTCTCTACCATAACTCTTTTCTACTTAGGATTTGGAAGAACTTCCTTCCAACCCTGTGGAATAGATGCAGAAAAGAAAGACAAAACAAATGCACGATATGAAGAAGACACGGAGTTATAAGAAACAAAGTTAGAAAGTGAGTGTTAAGTGCAAGATCTCACACCTTTGCTAAGAGCAATAGGAAGAGAACAATTATCAACATCTATAACAATAGGAGATGGACATTTATCTTTTGAAGCATCTCTGGGAGAATCTGAAATTGGAGTTAGGGATGCCAATTGACTTGGAAGCACATGGACGGTGCTCTTTTGCACGCCGAGAATAAGTCTGAAGATTAGGTCTATCCAACTGTCCACCAGTATTACGTTCTTCTTCAGTAGACTTGTCTTTCTCCCCTTCACCAGAACTCTTGCATTTCTTCCCCTTACTACAAACTCTTTTAACGAAGAACAAAAAAATGAGTGCTCCTCTCGTTGCCTCTCTTCCTCATTATTAGTCTTCCCCTTAAAAGAGGACTGAGATAAAGCACAGTAAGGTTCGGTCTCATGAAATGTGACATCCATGTTAACATATTCCTTGTGAGACTGAGGATCGTAACATCTCTAACCTTTATGAGTCATAGAGTATCCAACAAAGACACAATGCACAACTTTTGAATTGAGTTTGCCTTGAGTATGAGGCAAGGCATAAACAAAACAAGTACACCCAAATACCTTGGCACAAAAAGAGGAAGGAGAAAGGGACTTGGGGAGAAGTTCAAGAGGAATCTTAAACTGGACAACACTGAAGGGCGTGGGATTAAAAAGATATGTAGCAGTAAGAATAGCATCCCCCAAAAAGATGTGGGAAACATTCATAGTGAACATAAGAGCATAAGAAATCCCAAGAAAATGACGGTTTTTGCGCTCAACAACCCCATTTTGTTCAAAAGTGCTTCCACAACTTATCTGATAAAGAATATCATGCTCTTCAAGGTATGTTCAGAATTCACTATCAATATATTCAATCTCACTATCACTCATAAGGGTTTTAATGGTAGGTCAAACTAGTTAGTCACCATTTTATGAAAAACTTCAAAGTAAGAAAATATTTCACTCTTGGTTCAAAATAAATACATTTAAGTAACATGAGAATAACAATCAATGAATGTAACACACCAACAACACCCAAAATGTGAAACAACTCGAGAAAGGCCCCACACACCAACAAGAATAAGCATAAAGGGAAAATCACCTCTTTTATTGATGGAAGGATAACATGAACGTTT
>CM042185.1:11645929-11675542 GCA_023539305.1 Ilex asprella | reverse complement strand
GTTGGTAGGTTCGTTATTCAAATCTCCCTTGTGTGTTAAGAAGCTTTCATCTAATTGTAGATTTTTTTGTCCTTTTTCTCTTTCGAACCCCCCTTATGGTTGATATTTGATTGGTTGTATATAATGATAGCTTCTGAGGACAAAAAAGGATACGTTAGGGGATGGCTTAGTTTGACATGTCTATTCTGGTAATGACCAAGTTTGGCAAATTACCTTTGTGAAGTTAAATGGAACCAATTATCATTCGTGGTCCCATGGTATTAAGGTGTTCTTGAGGGCTAAAAAGAAAGTCAAGTATTTGACAGAAAGCCTTCCTCCAGAACAATCAACAGGTGAAGAAGATAGATCGAGTGAAAATTCCTTGGTGATGACCTGGTTGTGGCTTATAATGGAACCATTAGTGGCTTGTATTGTTTAACTTGTAGATACTGCTACGAAGATTTGAGACACTCGTGAGGAGATGAATTCATAAGAACAAAATGTGTCCCGGATATATAAACTATTTGAACATAGGTTTAATACCAAGTGGCTGAGCATTATGACACTTTGAAAAGGTTGTCGAAGGAGCTTCTACTTTATTAGTCATTGAGTGTGGACCTAGAGGTACAAGGTCGGCAGCGTGGAGAGTTTCAGCTAGTGGTAAACTATTACTGCCAATGCTTATTCTCGTTTTCAAAAAGCCTCTCTCATTCATGTGAATTTCTCACCATCACAGGATTCTACTACATTACTCTCTGGTGATGGTGGTCATCATGGTGGCCGACTTCCACCTTAAGGTGATGGCCGTGGTGGCAGAGGTTCTGGTAGAGAAAACGTACCAGTTGTACTGGCCATGGTAATCGTTTTGAGTGGAAGTGTTCTTATTATGGAGCCACAACCCATACTAAGGATTATTGTTCAGATAATCGTGGGCCACCAGCCTATGCTGGTGACCATAATCCACATGTATCTCAGCCATGGACCAGTGGTCATGCTACATCTACATATAGTTCTCACGATGAACTTATTTATCAAGATGGGTCTCTTAAACATTTGAAAGCACAGTTGGTTGCTAAGGTATACACCCATACATATGGTGTGGATTAATGTTAGATTTTTCTCTCCTTTGCTCGTCTTAACTCTACTACAATTCTTAGTTCTATTCCAGTTAGTTGAGACGGTTCTTTGTGTCAACTGGACATAAAGAATGAATTTTTGCATGGAGATCTGCAGGAGGAGGTCTATATGAGTCAGCCTCCAAGTTATGATGTCACTAACCAAGAACAATTAGTGTGTTGATCAAAGAAAACACTTTATGGCTTGAAATAATCACCACGTGCTTGGTTTGATAAGTTTAGTACTACTGTACTCCAGTTTAGTTTTCAGTGTTTTACTCCGGATCATTCAATCTTCATTTGCCGGTGTGCTGCTGACATTATTAATGTTATTGTGCATGTCAAAGATATCATCGTTATTGGTAATGACTCAAATGGTATTGCTCACTTCAAGGTCTATTTGGTGAAGTAGTTTCACAACAAAGATTTGGGCATTATTCGGTACTTCCAAGGAATTGAGGTTGCCTAGTTAAAGAAGGGTATCAATTTGTGCCAACGGAAATGATAGAGTTATATACTAAAACCTTGATTTTTGTAATAAAACTAAGTTTATTATTTAATAAAAGTTCTTCATTTTATATTGAGAATCTATATGGGTAAAATGTTTGGATTATATTAAATATATGTTATGCATGTGTCTTTTATTTTACATTATAGATAATCTGGTGTATAGAGTTCAGCTTATACTCCAAAAGTTTCAGCTGTTATATAGAGTGTAACTTTAGTATTCATACTTCAACACACCACTTCACAACCTAGCACGCGAAAATCTTTTAATAATTAGGGAGGTGACGAGATTTGAACACATGACCTGGTACTCTAATACCATGTTCAATAACCATCTACTCCAAAAGGTTAAACTATTAGAGAGGGTATAACTTAAGTATTTATACTTCAACATAATCAAACATTATCCTTACAACTTTTAGGTATTACACAGCCTTCCAAGACATTCTTAAATTTTTTGAGGAGTAAAATTCGTGGTAACATGAAGATTTAGTTTGTTTTGAGAATTCAAGAAACAAGCAAACAATCTTTAACGTATTTGCATAAGGGCATCTTTTAAAGAAACATTTTGAAATTGCAACTATAATGACAATCTACATAAATTTTTAAAAGAATTGTCTACTCATCCATTGATTTTAACATTAATCCACATGAAGTATCCTAAGTCATAAATGTTACATCTCTTACATTTTTATCGATAAGGGTTCAAGGTTGACCACACCCAACACAATAACAACATACAATACACAAAACTCATTAATCACACCTGTATCGACGATTCAGGCATATAGCTCAACTTAGAGTCAACACGATATGACTCGGACAAACAGCAAAAATTGTAATTACCCAAAATACTATTCAATATAAATAAAAGGATGTAGGGCAACAAAACCTACACTGAGATTCTTCTTTCTCTCTATCTCTTGCCTCTCTTATTCTTCTTCTCTCTTACAAACCTTAATACCATCTTTACAATTTCAAATATCACATACATATTCAAAAAGGTATTCCAAATTCCCTAGAAATAAAGAGTTTGCCCATATAACTGCACTAATCAAATCCATCAAGATAGTGTATAGTTAGTTTAAGGGCCTTAAACTAGTTCCAACTCTAAAATTTTGATTACGAAAAATGACACTCCATCATATCCTATAAGTTTAAAATAAAATCCTACCCAGTAATATATCTAGCCAGTTAAATATGACATTTTTCTCACAATCCTATTATCATAACATTTATTATGTTATAATCTATTAAACAACCATCTACTCTAAAAATTTCAGCTGTTATATAAGGCATTAAGGCATAACTTCAGTATTCATACTCAAACATGCCCCAACCTAGCACGCAGAAATTTTTTAATAATTAGGGAGGCGGCGAGATTTGAACACAGGACCTCCTACTCTAATACCATGTTCAATAACCATCTACTCCAAAAGGTTAAACTATTAGAGAGGGTATAACTTAAGTATTTATACTTCAACATAATCAAACATTATCCTCACAACTATTAGATATTGCACAACCTTCCAAGACAACCTTAAATTTTTGGAGGAGTAAAATTCATGGTAACATGAAGATTTAGTTTGGTTTGAGAATTCAAGAAACAAGTAAATAACCTTTAACGTATTTGCATAAGGGCATCTTTTGAAACAACGTTTCGAAATTACGCCAGTAATGACAATCTACATAAATTTTTACAAGAATTGTCTGCTCAACCATTAATTTTAACACCAATCCACATGAAGTAACCTAAGTCATAAATGTTACATCTCTTGCACTTTTATCGATTAGGGTTCAAGGTCGACCACACCCAATACAATAATAGCATACAATACACAAAACTCATGAATCACACCTCTATCCTCGATTCAGGCATATAGCTCAACTTAGAGTCGACACGATATAACTCAGACAAATAGCAAAAATCCAATGGAAAAAGGAAAAGGTGAAGAATGCCATGACCCACCTCTGTAAAAGCCCTCAACACCTTTTACAACTATATATACCAAAGAAGGATTGTAAAGATTCACAAGACATACTTGTATAATTGAATACAGAGAGCCCAATCTCCTCTTCCTTCAACTCCTAATTCTTTATTACCCTTCTTCTTGTTCGCTACGAACGAGTAGCAACTGGCAATTAAAGCAAAAGCCCAACCCCATCCTCCTTCCTCCTTCCTAATGATCGTTAATGCCTTCTTCAACTGTGTGTGTGTGTTAACTGAGATGGATGAAACACCTTTGAGATGCAAACAGAGCCCTTTGAGAGACTGAGTTTCTAACTAACGGTGGCCTAATTTGATTAACCATTAAAACCCTCAAACTTTTTGTCAAACTCTATTGCTAGTTTTAACTTATGGCCAATTTATTTTTGGGAACACTTTTTCCTAAGTCTAATTTAGGGTCAATTTTCTCTTGATATACAATGGGAATATTAGTATTTTTTAATTTTTGAAGATAACTATTTTCGATAGCATCCTCATATTTTATTTTCATTATGTTTAATGTGGTTGTGGATGTATTATGGATATATAATGCATGGATGATGCTGTTTATTTTTTAAAAAACAAATTTCTATTTGTTGAAAAAAAATTAGGCCTTCTATCTAGCGTTTTGAACCTATCTACCTATACCATATTGCTACAACGCGACTAATGCATATCAGTGTCCTTCGAGTCGATGCCCAATACCGCGACCTTGAACAATGTTATCGATGTCCTAAGTCCAACATACCACCGTTAAAATAAATAGGAAAGCAAAAAATGATCTATACATAGATAAAGTACCCCTCAAGAATGTACAAAAAGAACATCATCAACATCTATGTATGTAGACCAAATCAAGTATTTCAAAAGGCACAGATATGATGCCATCAACATAAATATGAACTAGAAAAGTACATAAAGAAAAATATGGATTCAAAAGTATACAATACCGAGTCAATGATATCCTGGCAGTAGATTGGGCTCATGTAGTACAATACATCATGAACAGTAGCACTCAACATCACACGCAACCCTCGGACACCATCTAAAGTAATTCTTTCAACTGCACTCTCACCACTTAGCTTCAAACCCTTCCTCCACTGGCAATAAAAAAAAATCAAGCTACTCGAGGAGGCATATGGTACATACTTTTGCAAACCAGCATAAGATAATAGTGAAACAAACTAATTGAAAAGAATAACACTAAGAAGTGAGAAAAGAATAATTCAGCCTACATAAAAGAGATAATACAAATTGAAACCAACGATATGGACACACAAGATTGAAACAAATTTAAAACACATACAATGCACTCTAATAAAAAAATGTGGTTTCTGACAAATCCTTAATTAGACAACCTTTACATTTATTTTCTAGTAACTTAAAATTCATAATTCGTATAGTCAACACAACTTAACAAGACCTTGTCCTAACTCATTGCTTATGCATAAGAAAATTTCAATACACCTTGTAATCCATTATTTATATAGTCAATTCAACTCAATAAAGCCTTGTTTCAACTTTCAACTCATAACTTATGTACAATTCAGAATTTTAATAAAAGTGTGTGCATTCCTCTTTTATTTTGACCAAATTCAAAAGGGCAAGAGACGCCTCTCTTCTACTGTAGTTTTTCCCAGGTCAATTATTATAATTTCTGGAAGATCTTTAGACTGGGTTCGGTAAGAAGCACTTGACAGCAGTTAGAGTTCTCATGACGCGGGATAAGACGATGGTTAATAATGCAAATGGAGTGATGAATGAATTCCAGCTTCACATTTGAGTAGGGATTAGAAACACAAATATAATGGGTATTTCTTGGCATCCATGATCTATTGGAAGCACAGTTTTCAGAGGCAAGCGGAGGTTCTATAGTTCTCTTACTTTATGTTGATGCTATAATTATCATATGTGTGACACTACCAGCATACAGCTATTGAAAAATCAATTGCAAACTCATTTTGAGATGAACGATTTTGGTCAAACGTTGGCATTTTTTAGGATTAAGGTTGCTTCCTCTCCTCTAAAGGTTATCTCCTCTTAGTCCAAATATGCAACGGATATTTAGCGAGCTCGTTTATCAAATAATCGAACAGATAAGGCATCATTAGAGCTCAATATTCGTTATTCTTCCTTTGATGGTACTCTCTTAACTAATCCCATCCTCTACAGCACTATTGTTGTAAGTCTCTGGATATATCTTATGGTCACTCGCTCAGATATCTCTTATAATATTCAAGTTGTTAGTTTATTTTTTATCTTACCAACCATTGTTGATTGGGTTGTTCTCTTATATTCTTCGATACTTTTGAGGTACTATGCATTAAAGTCTATTATTTCTTTACTCTTCTTCTATAAAACTCAAGGCTTACTCAGGTGTTGATTGCATGGTTCAAAGTCGTGGTATCGGTCATTAACTCGGAGGGCACTGATACACATCGGTCGCGGCATCGCGGCGCGATATCGACCGATACGCTCAAAATACAAGATAGAAGCTCCAAAAAAATTTGAAAAAAATATAGAAAATTCTAAAAATATAAATATCATTATTTATGCATCATATGTCCACAATTTATCCAAAAATACATTAAACATAATTAAAATGAAACAAAATCGTTACCGAAAATAATTATCATTATCAATGTTCAATGTAGGCATTTAGAAACATATTGAGTCATATTATAAAATATTAATGTATCTAATTTTTACATTGAGACTTTGTTTACCACAAAAAAAAAAAGCCAGAAAAAAAACATAGCAGCCTAAAAAATAAAATAAAGCAGCAGCCATTAAAAAAAAAACAGCAGCACCCAGCAAATACACAAAAAAAAAAAAAACTGCCTCTTGAAGGGCATAGGAGTTGAACTTATGACTTCTACTTTGATAACATGCACCTCTACCAACTGACCTATTGTTGTTCTATGAATTGAAAGACAAATAAATATATTTAAAGACTTAGTAAAAAACTTGAAAAAAAAACAGCCAAAAAATAAACACAGCCTGTTGAGGGATATAAGAATCAAACTGATGACTTCTCGGTTGGCAACTTGGATCTCTACCACTTTATCTATTGCTTTTATACGATTTTGAAGGCAAAAAAAATATTTAAAGACTCAGTAAAAAAATAAAAAAAGTTCTCCTTTTTAAGTCAGATTTTTTTTTTCCTACTTACATGCATAGTCGTCTCAGATGAGAGAGGTGCAGAGAGTCACAACGAGAAAGAGACAGAGGCAGACGGGGAGAAGTAGAACCACTCCGATCGTCACAGCAACAGAGATTCTTTGCCTATCGTCACAACACCGAAGAAGATCAGCAAAAGAGAAAGAAGAACGAAGAGAAATCAGAAGAAGAAGATGCAGATTGAGACCCTATTTCGTTCGATCAAGAGGTATGTCGTAAATCCTTAGTCCTCTTGCTTTTTATAGTTGAAAAAGGGGGTTTAGGTTATCAATTTCATGTGGTTTCTGCCATGTTCGGTTAATTTTTACATGGGTTTCTGAGTATCGGCAGACTAGTCTTGCTTTATTTCCCATCCTATCTTCACTTTCTTTCTCATCCTCTTTTTTTTTTTTTGATTTTTGTTCAACCTGAAAAAATGAGTGAATGATTTTTAGGATTTTACAGATTTTGGGGATTGTTCACAGGCTTTTTCGTCTCGGAACGATTCCGATAGAACTCGTCCGAGTTAAGCCGAGTTCTTGTTATTTCGGCCGATACTTACGAGTTGAATTGATATATCGGCGATATCTGATTATTTCGTCATTTTTGCGTACCGCGTATCGATATCGTATCAACAAAGGCCGAGGCGGATATGACTCGGCCGAGTCGTATCGGACTTGGCTGATACCTTGAACCATGGTTGATTGGGCTAGTGAGTCTATGAATCACAAGTCTACCACTAATTTCTGTCTTTTTAATGGAGATTCCATTATTCCCAGAAAAGCAAGAAGTAAATTGTTGTTGCTTGTTCCTAAACAGAAGTTGAATATCATGCTATAACATCTACCGGAGCTAAGATAGTCTTACAATGAATGCTTACTGATTTTCGCATCTCTACTCCAACTCCAACTCCTACTCCTATGTATCGTGATAACATCAGTTCTATTCAGATTGCTCATAAACTTGGTCTACTATGAGCGTACAAAGTATATTGAGATTAACTGCCACTTTGTGCGCTATCATCTTTAGCTAGGCAACATCTCTCTCCCCTTTCTTCCTTCTAGTGAATTTCTTTATGAAATCTCACACCATAACGCGTTTTCGTTTTCTTCTTGACAAACTCTTAAAGTTCTTTGTTACCACATCATGAGTTTGAGAACGTTGTTAGAGTATTCAACTATATTAGTATTAAGGGTAGTTTAGTTGTTTTGCTCTATTTTACGTTGTCATACTATATAAGGGCCTCCATTGTGTATTCTAGGTTAATGAGATTGTACAGATTGTGTCATAATAATATTTTCCCCTTCTATTTCTTTTTCCTCTTTTTGTAATCAAAGTTTAAAGATTACTGGCATGAATTGTACTCCTTTTTCTGAAAATTAGTAATCAACTTGTTGATATCTTTACATTGAGACTATCAACCACATTCCCATTCAAGTCTTCACAAGTTAGGCATATATAATATCTTTACACAAACTTGAGTGAGAGTTAAAAATGTGATAGTTTTATCTTCCGCATTTGGTTGAACCGTTGAAGACTACTTGATACTTTGGGCTATTAAATTGGGGTACTAATATAAGTTCACAAGGAAGAGAACCATAACTCTCTCTCTCTTTGTATTTACACAAGTTCAACTATAAAAAAGGCCGAGGCTCACAAAAGGCGAGCCTTCATGAGGTTCACTGACTTTTCTATTTTTCACCCACTGCTTTAAAGAAGCATTGATCCAAACCATGAACATGATAAATACAAGATAAGCAACAAAGTTTATCATGGTACCTTTTTAACTTGCCCTCTTAAGATTCTCAAAAATAAAGATTACATCAAATGCGACAACAAAAGAAGCACAACCAACCAACCAGGGTAGTTTGGATGAGATGACTTCAAGGGAACTACCTCGAGCTCCCAAGTTAGCATCCTCCAATAAAACGCTAATTCTCTCTGTTAGAGTTCTTTTTCTTAGATTACTAGTAGTGTTGGATAATAGTGTAATTGCTCATAACATCAGTTTATAAATAAAAAAATTGTAGGGCAATATGTTTAGATTATTATAACGTCAGTTTATTATGTCTCAATCTCTTTCCTCACTCTCTCTCTTCCGCCCTTGTTCTTTCTCTCATAAACCCTAATGTCAACTTTACCTTTTAACTCACTCATGTGTGAGGTCCGTGGGTAATTTGGTGCACCAATGATTCACATTGTAGCAACAAGCCCAAGGGTGCATGGTTGGGACAATCCTTTGTTAAACAACAAAAAAAACCACAACCAACAAAATCTAAAGCTTTTCGAACGATGATAACATCTCAGTTAACACAAAATTGTGTAATTTGCAACTAATAGATTCATACATTATGGTATTTCTATAGATTTCTATCCGAAATTATCTTTGACAGATTTGTGTTTGGTTATTTTTCTCAATCCTAGCATTAAGCTAGATGCACTGCAAATAGGTTTGTCCCAATAAACTAAAATGAGCAAGAAGCAGCATGAAGGCTTTGCTCCAAGTCTCCAATCCAGCAAAGGGTCCTTCACAATGGCATGACCAATGGACTTAACAACACCCTCTAATGAAGTCCCAAGGTTGGGAGTTGGCTCATCTTTTCACTTTTTTTCCCAAGTGTCTACCGTTTTTTACTTCCAAAATTATTTTCTGCTAAGTGGCAAACCTATTGTGCTTTCTAGTTGAATAAAGAATCTTTGATGGAGATCAGCCTCTAGAGTCTATGCAAGAAGAAGAAATGGGAAAAATTATCAGAGTCTATTTATTAGGAATATTATTGTCATTTCACCAACTAAGGTTATTTAGGTCATCATGTCAATTTAAGAGTTTCTTTTATTCTTTTTAACGAGTGCCCAGAGTAGACTCTTATTTGGTTATGGGTTTTGTTTAGTCCATTTCTTGTTTGGATTCTCAAGTCTCAATTAGTTTAGGCTAAGTAGTGGGAGTTTCCAAATTGAAATAACCCTAATTAGTTTTTCTTTTGTTCTCTACGTAAGTCAATCTTTGTAAAACAACCCAGTAAGTTGATGACTAAAATTTCCTATGCAGATTTTTGCTTTCCAAATGGTGGGAGGGCATTTTGTTTCTTCTCTAGGCGAGACTCTTAAAAGCCTACGTGAGAATGAGACCCAACATTTTATCTCCCTTTTCTTCTTTTCTTTTCACTTATGTTCACTCAACACCCATGTGGCATACCAGAGTCAATATGAGTCATCTAGTATGTTCATCTAGATCCCATAAACCTAATCCATTCTTTCCTAGCACTGCAGCCTTAAATGACTATTTTTTTCTTTTTTTGCTTTCCAGAACTTGTTAACCACACCAAAGTCGGCCTTAAACGTTAGTTAGTTCACTTCCTAGACTCCTAGTCTACCCATAAACCTCTATGTCACCATTTAAATCTCATAATACTTAAACTGAAGATCACCAATTTTTTGCATGACAGGCTCATCCCTCAATTCCCTTAAATGAGTTTCCGTTCTACACCTCTCTCCCATTTTAGATTCTCAAACTAAAGACTATAAAGTAATGCAATAAAGAAGCCTAACGCAATTTAGAAAGTGAAAGGCTGCAATTGCTTTCCAATGAGCATAGAAAGTGATGGTATTCTTTCATCTTTGTTAAAAGTAATTGGTATATTCTATGTTGTTTTACTACTCGGGACAATGACCTCCCTCCCTCCACCCTGTATGCTTGTGCTTGCTTCAGAGGAGGAACATGTTGGACATTTATCTCATCATGTGCGGAAAGAGCATGAAAACACATCATTGTATTATGTATATAGATCCAACATTATTGATACCCATTGATACACTTCTACTCTTTTGAATTTTCATTTCAATAAGCAAGGCATAGTTTCATGACACTTGATGAGCATGCAGAAAGCCCATATCCAATTTTATTGAGCGAAATTTAATTCTCCTTTTACATTAATCAAATCTCAAGGATTAATAATTGAAGAATAAGTTTGTCAATAGAGTGAGAATGAGTGTACCGTCTACCTGGCAAGGTATGAAGAGGACTCTCTGAGAGCCACGTTGGTATGCAGATAGGTGTTGTTCAGCAAGACTAGCTGTGGTATGCCGAAAAGTAGTAACATCATCTACTAAGTTAGATTTCTCCAACCTTTGACCAATACCATGAACCATAAATACCAAGTGCTGAACAGGAACCTAAACGGAGAAAATAGGTCAAACAATACTCATCTACACACAATTAACATCTATAACGTAGAAGTTTCTTGTAGCATTGATGGAGAATAGATTTGAAGTATGCTTGTTGAATGAAAAATCACAACAAATAACAAAACAATTGATGATTTGAAAATGATGCATCAATGCATAAGGGAAAGCTTTGGCTGACAATAGCTTTGTTTTTACTACCAAGTAAAAAAAACCAGGCAATGTACTCTATTTCTCAAGCAAAGTAATGAAAATCTGACACCGACAGCCTCGAGATAGACATTGGGGGAGGAATCATTTTGACTAGTTATCAAGATCTTGTTACATTGAAAAAAACATAAAGCAAATCCAACGAATTAGTCGAGAGATTTTTCTTGCTCATCAATTGGCAGTTCATCTTCAATACACCATGATAAATAGATCTTCGATGACGCAGAAAATGTGGTAGGGAAAAATGCTATCATTTTATCACTGTTTGATGTTTACTTGAGTTAGAATGTGATGTAATTAGGGTTAGGAAGAGAATAGAATAATAAGAAAAAGAAAGAAGGATTAAGAGAAAGAGTAGTGTGTCAGGGTTACACAAATATATATATATATTTTAATATAACATAAAATAACACTCCCCTCAAGTTGGTGCATAAATATCTCTCATGCCTAACTTGCAAAATGATAGGATGAAAAAACTTGCTACTAAACCCCTTTGTGAAAACATCGGCCAACTGATTTTTTGATTTCACAAAGACATGCCAATCAAACATTTATTCAGCTTCCCTTTGATGAAGTGTCGTTCAATTACAACTTCTTTAGTTCTATCATGTTGAACAAGGTTGTGAGCAAGGTTCTATATAGTGAATGCTTCCCTTTTAAGTGACCATCATTAGAGAACAAGATCCCCTCTCCCTAGGGCTGACTTGAGATGCCTCAAAATATAATAAACAGCTTCAAGATGAGGAACTTGAGGATCATGCATGAATTGACTTATAACCCCTACTAGCCACTGCATTAGCAATATCCAGCCAAGTATGAAAGAGATATATCAGTCTCCCCACTAATCTCTAATATGTCTCCTTATCAACAACATTGTCAACACCACTAACTAGTCGATGAAAACATCCCAACATACTAATTTCTTCAAGTAGCTCAAGGACATATTTTCTCCGGGAGATAAAAATGTCTTTTCTTAATTTGACATCCTCAATCCCAAGAAAATATCTCAATGGACCCAAGTTTTTTATTTTAAACTCCTCAGCTAGCTGAGCTTTTAATTTAGTGATTTTGTGCACGTCATTCCCAATTATCACTATATCATCTACAAATTAGTCTTTAATGTCTTAAATTGTATTTTGTCATCCACTTGTCTCATGAACATAGTATAATTAACATAACTCTGATTATATCCAAATTTTAACATAGTTTTGAGAAACTTATCAAAGCAGGCTATGTATCAAACCAGGCTCTGAGTGACTATAAAGTGACTTCATCAACTTACACAACTTTCCTTCAGTTACCTAAGATATGAAATCTCCATATATACCTCCTCCTCCAAGTCTCCATGGAAAAAGACATTCTTCACACTCAATTGTTCCAAACTCCATCTCAAATTAGCTGCACAAGAAAAAAGGATATATCTCTTAACTGTGACCCATTGGCTTGCTTTTTGATAGTGAACACCTATTTGTAGCCGGCTACCCCTGCTCCAAAAGGAAGTGAAACTAATTTCCATGTGTTATTCTTTTTCAAGCTCTCATTTCCTCTACTATAGTTTCTCGCCACTTTGGATCAATGAGAACTTCCTTCCAATCTTAAGGAATAGATATAGAAGATAAGTAAGAAACAAAGGTACAATATAATGAAACCAAGGAATCATAAGAAACAAAGTTAGAGATGGTAATGTATGAGGAAAAGAATTAGTTAGAAAATAGAAAAAGGAGAAGAAAGAAGAAAAAGTGGAAAGGATTTACCTTATCCTCGCAAGGAATAGATCAAGAAACACAAAATTCTCTGAGAAATAATTTTTTATTATATCACTCTCTCTAATAAAAATAATGGAGATTACAATGATATTCATAGGCCAATTCCCCTACCAAAATAACAATTACTCCCCCACTAAAATACTAAAAGAGTTTCATAATCAAACTCTTAAATTCTTATTCTACTAAAATTCTATAATAATTCCCTAGTCAAACTCTAACTAATACTCCTAGTCAAACCAATGTTCTCTAACTAATATAATACTACTAAAACAAAAAATAAAATTAGTTCTTCAATTTAAGCTCATCCAATCCTTTTTCAATCTTTATCAATTCTCCTCAACCAAAGAAAAAAAACACCCTTCTCTGAAGAGTTGGAAGGCCAGAAGGACTCCAAGAGATCTGAAGAATCATGTATTCAAAAAAAATAGCACCGTAGATCCCCATAGTAGAAAACAATCCCATGATGCATTGCATCCTTTACAGTCTTGTCCACATACACTATTATAGGTGAAAGAAGGATATAAACTGGTAGAGATAAAGTAGCAACTCCATTTGCAGTGACACCATTTGAATTTTGTTTAACTTCATCTGCAAAAACATCTTTTGAAATCGTCTTATCCAAAGCAATTGATATATGATGAGGAGAACTGTTAGGCTCATCAACGATATCTAATTTCAACTAATCATTCAATTAAACTAGAGCATGCATTTGTAGATGAACTTCTTGAGGCAAAGCTTGTTCAACTACTTGTTGATGATCGATGGGTGAAGAAGATGAATCAAAATCTACCTTGTTTGCAAAGTTCTTATTTGGTAGCTTAACTCCAAATGTACTGCCAACTTGTATATACCTTCATGTATATATTTCATTGTTATGTGAAGCGAACCCATTGGTCCTTAGAGTGAATCTAGCTGTGAATCATGTGCTTTAATTCTAGCACTTAATTAGGAATTGATAACCATCTTGATGGATGCAATGATTTGAAGAGTCGTAGAAAATTCTAGGGTAAAAATTATAATTTCACCCAACTTTGGCTCCAAAGTGTAATTGTTGAAACTTGTGGGGTTGAAACTATAATTTCAAAAAAAATAGGGGTTAAACTTGAAATTTTATAAATTTTAAGGGTCAAACCTATAATTTTAGAAGCTCCAAGGGTCAATCTATAACTTTGGAAAGGTTTAAGTGTGTTTGTGTAATTTTAGAGGCGTCAGTTCAAACGAGTTATTGGGTTTTGTGTTATAGAGGCAACGGGAATTCTTTTGGTTTGACAAAAATTTTGGGCTCGAATTGGTTTACTTGAGCTTGGTTTGGGTTGGTACAAAGAAACAAAGTCTCGTCAAACCAATTTAAATAAGTAGTAAGAAGCCCTGCTCTTCAATTCTTACTGGGAGCTATCTTCAATTCTTACTAGAAGCTGCTACATGATAACAGCGAGGAAAAGACGTGACTGGACAAGGAGTCGATGAACATTGACAAAGACACATCCGGTTGAACAATGTGAATAACAAGAGTGATAATAGATCAAAGTTGGGCTCTGATATCAAATTGATGTAAGATGAAAAGAAGTATTCAGAAAATAAAAAAATGACAAAAAAAGAAGAAGGGGTGAAAAAAATTTACCTCATCCTCGCAAAAAATCGGTCAAGAAGCACATAAAATTCTCCAAGAGAAACAAGTTTTTATTATATCATTATCTTAGATTACATTGATATTTATAGGTCAAGTTCCCTACAAAAATAAAAACTACTCTCCTACTAAAATACTAAAAGAATTTTAAAACCAAACTCTTAAATTCCTATCCTACTAAAACTCTATAATAATTCTCTAATCAAACTCTAACTAATACTCATAGTCAAACAAATATTCCCTCACTAATATAATAATACTAAAATAAATAATAAAATTCAATTCTTCAATTTAAACTCATTCAATCCCTTTCCGATCTCTATCAGATGGGTTGTTACGTAAATGCTCGAATACCCTTTTTAATTGCAATAGAAAACTCAGAACCATCAACAATTAGATTACCAACAACCACAGTTACAACTGGAAGCTCATTAGGTAAATCAGTAGAACATTTTAGAACTATAGTGGGGAAATTCACTTGACTTAGCGACACATGGGTGATTTCTACCTTCTGACATCAAGAATAAGTCTTCAAAGTACTAGGTTGATCATTGGTACCAACAATCTATTGCTCCCTTTATTAGTATCCCACTAGACGGGCAATTAAAGAAGGTGTTTCTGACATACCATTTCTTCCTTAATAATAGTGTTCTCTCCCCGAAGAGACGAGAAAAGGAAAAAAAGGACTAAAACTCACGAAATGTAACATCTATGCTAACACGAGATTATGGATGGTAGCACTTATACCGCTTTTGGATCGGAGAATAACCAACAAAGACACACAGCAAAGCTTTAGGATCAAGTTTCCATCCGAATGATCGGTATTCATGTACAAAACAAACACACTCAAAATTTTAAGAGGAAGAGAACAAACTGGTAAAATCCTAGAGAGAAAACACTAGATACTAGACGATCAATAAATAAGCAGCAATAAGAACTAAATCACCCCAAAAATGCTAAGGGACATTCATAGCAAACATTAATGAATGAGACACTTCAAGAAGATGGTTGTTTTTCTCTTGACGACATCATTTGTTCTGGGGGTACTCACACAAGTAATTTGATAAAGAATACCATTTTCATTAAGATAAGAGCAAAATTTTCCATCAATATACTTAGTCCATTGTCACTTCAAATGATTTGGTTTTGGCATCAAAATGGGTACCAACCATTTTATGAAAAGATTGAAAGCAAGAGAAAACTTCACTTTTAGTGCTTAGTAAGTAAACCCAAGTAAGACGAAAATAACAATCAATAAAAGCAACAAACCAACAATAGCATAAGAGAGAGGCACCACAAGAAGGTCCTCACATATCAGAATGAATAATAATAAAAAGAATAGTATTTTTGCTATTAGTACTAGGATAAAAAAATGTTTCTATGTGGCAAATTCACAAGCATCACAAATAAAAAATTATCTGCTACACTACTTCACCAAACTAGGAAAAAGATGCTCTAAGACACCAAATGAGAGATGTCCCAAATGTCTGTACACTGATAGAAGAGTTGAAAGGCCAAAACACCATTTATCTAGAGAGCTCAACAAGTGGACTAAGGAGAAGCCTCATCATTCAAGTGATATAAAAAACCATGTGATCTACCACTGTCAATCGTTTTCGCGATTTTAATGCCTGAAAGATACAATGAGAAGAGAAACAAGTCATTGAACAGTTCCAAGATTTAGTAATACTACTAACAGTAACAGACAATGTGTTAGTAGAGAAATTAGGAACATGGAGAACAGAGGAAAGTGATAGGGTGGGCGAGCAATTAATTAAACCTTTCTTAGAAATTGAGGATAAGGATTCATCTGCCACCTTAACTTTAAATCTACCTGAACATGTAGAGTATGAAGAGAAAATATTAGAAGAACCGGTCATGTAGTTCTTGGCTTTAGAATCTATTATCTAAGGCGTATGTGAGGATGATGCAATAAACATACTAGCAGATATACAAGAATGAGCAAAGTTAGAGGAATAGATATGGTTATGAGCTGGAGTAGAAGAAATATCAAGCTGAGCCATTAGACGCCCAAGAGTCTCCATCTCATCTTAAGAGAAATTAGAAAGAGTAGACTAAGATGGAGGCTCTAAAAATTCAATCATGTGTGCATGGGATTGCACATTACCCCATCGGCCACCTGCGTGTAGGATGTCCAGGCAGCTTCCAACAAAACTCCTTGGTATGTATGGTCTTCCCCCAATAGTCACATTTTAATATATCTTTGGCAACAACGCCACTCAACTCAGTAGACTTGGATAGAGCTGAACTCAAGTCCCACTAAGGGATCACACCCAACGCAGATTGCTCCTAAATAGGTGCATGAACTATAACAATCTTTCTACTCTCTTCCACTGATAATGAGCATAGGCCTCTTGTATGGTAGGAAATGAACTACAATCCAAAATTTAAACCCAAATCTAATCATACTCAATGTTAAAGCTAGCGAGAAAATCATACACATATGTCTTAGTATCATTGTCTCTCTAAGAATATGTATGCGCTACAACAATCCAAATCTTATGAGCTGTATTAAGCTGCAAGAAACCATGAATGATAGACGGTTACATTGAATTAAGCAACTAAGACATGATCAAGGCATTTTCATATGTCCACTGCTTCAATGAGGAACCAGACTTCTTAGTCTCCCCGGTCAAATACCCATCTAGAGAGATAGCTTGGACTGATACCAAACAAGCTCGTGACCCTGCAAAATAATTGTTCCAATCCAACCTTTGTAGACTAATTTAAAGATAGGGGTTGCAGGCGAGCACCTAAACGGATCAACCCACTTTCCCCGATACTTCCTATGGTATTGGCAGAAATCAAACTCCCTTTCGACTTGTCCAAACAATAGGATTACACAAATAGTAAGCAATCACAAGAGATTACAATCCACGAAGTAGGCTAAAACCAAGAAAAAAATTGCAACAGTGCCAAATTATGAAAAAAATAAGGCAAAAAAACACAATACCAATGCAAAGAGGTCCTCACGTCTCTCTGATCAGCAGGCAAAGTGATGCCTATAGTCCAAAATTGCAAAAAAAAAAACCCAAATTCAGGCCAAAACCAATCAAACTGCCTAGGCATCAGAGGAGACCCCAGTCACACCTTACTACAAAGATTCAAGGCAACCTACACGTCATGGAACCAACCAAGCAACCATATGCTTCGACACGCGTTGAAAGCCGGTCCATTCATTGAAGATAGAAAGGGCTTCAAAATGGCCAGAAAATGGTTGTCGACAGTCCAAAATAGGTCAACAATTCGCAAAACTACTAAAATTCACTCCAAAAACTAACAAAATTTTATGAGTATCACAAATATATACCAATCGCACCTCATAGAGAAGATCGAAGGAATAACAACTCCCAGACTGCTCAAAAAATCCATATCTATGCTTGGTACAAAAAAAAAGTGAAAAATCTTCAAAAAATTGAAAGCATACTCAAATGGCTTCAAAAAATTCTAAGAAAATAATCATAAATCTCAGGAGAAGTAGACGAATTGATCAACGCATGCCTTGTTTTTCCCTGAAACGATTGGTGTTGATGTCAGCATGTAGCTTATGACAGAAAATATTGTTGATGTTCCGATAGAAAATACTTTCTAATATCATGCTAGGGCATTCAACTCAATCAAACCAATATGAGTGCATATGCCAAAACAATTAGCACTAGTTGTGGTCATTGTGGAGGATTGATGTAGATCGATAAAAAGCACACAAAACTAAACAAAAATAGAGGAGATACCTAGAGAAAGAAGTATACATTGATGGAAAAATTGGATCCTACATGAAGACATAGAGGAGGAAGTACACATGGATGTAAAAATTGCATCCTTCATGGAGATCTAGAGGAGGATGCAGAGGTTGGCCTCCTCAACAGGTTGATGTAAAAATTCAATTTTGTAGATTGAAAAAAAATTTCCATGGATTGAAGTAGTCTCTGAAACCATGGTTCGAAAGGCTTACCCACACTATGGTGTGGAATGGTTATCATTAGAGTCATGGTGATCATACTTTGTTTCTTAAACATTCTCCTACGACTAGACTCATCTTATATATTGATAATATCATACTCACTGGTAATGATGTGTAGGAGATTATGAAATTAAAAATATATTAAGCCTAAAAATTTTAGAAAAAATGATTTAGGAATAGGTATCGAGATTACGAGATCTAAACGGCGTATATGTGCATTCATTGAAGTCAAAAGCAGCAATGTCATAAAATAAGCTTGTTGATATTTCGATTGAGCATAATCATAGGTTGGGAGAAGGCAATTCATAGAATTCTGATGTGTCTTAAACTAACTCATGGTAAAGGGCTATATTTTTCTAAACGTGATCGTCTGCTACTGAAACCCTATTCAGATGTTGACTAGGCTAGATTGGTCAGAGACAAAAGATCAACCTATGCCAAAAAACATGTTAATTGTGGTTATACCCATTGTAGAGGCAAAGTTTAGATTTATAACTTATGGTGTCAGTGAAGTAGTATAGCAGTGTTATCAGAACTGGACCAGCCGATCGGACTGTGAACCGGGGCCTAGACCAGTCCAGTTCTTGAGTTGGACCGCAAAGGCATGGGAACCATCTTCAAACCATTAAATCAACTGGTGAACCAAAGGTTTGATCCAAATCGAGCGGTTGAAGTTTCAACTTATATTTAAACAAAAATTCCCAATTAATACAGTCGTCTTCCCCTCTCCCTATTACCTACCACCTCCACCACAACGATACAAGCATAATCTCCATTACCCACACCAATTACAAAGAATTAACAGAGAAATAGACAGAGACATAGAATTAGAGAGAGAGTAGAGAATTAGAACCCAATACCTAATTCAAAGCAAATTATTTATAGCTACTTGAACCTTCATTAGTTGTGGTTGATCTCCAAGGAGCTTCTTTAGTTGTGCATCAGAGAACAAGAACGAGAGCTTGATTGTCCATGGACGTCCTAAACTCAAGTGTGTTGTGCGTGTCCCGTGATTATATTAGGGTTAGTGATGTGCATGAGTTTTGGGGATTTTGTGCTCTGTGTGTGCAAGGGTTTGAGAGAGGGATGAATATGTTGGGGTGAGATAGAGAGAAATGTATGGGTTTGAGGGAGAAAGATGTGTGGGTTTTGAGGAAGATGAGTTTGAACTCCAAACAAGTGAATTGGAGATATATAAGGAAAAAGGAGAAGATTTTATGTTTAACATGGTGACAGACACGTGATTTTTTTTTTTAATGACCACATTTGCTTAATGTTTATATTTTGGGGATTAAATTGATAAAATTAAAATTTCAAGGATCAAAATACAATGAGTAACAAAGCTCATTTATTATTGGTAAAATTTACATTGTTTTATAATATTTATAATTTTTTTATTTTTGTATATATAACCAGTTGACTCAATGGTTGAACAACTGAACTTTTGACCCGATCCCCCCGCCAGTTCGATGACCAGTCTGATTCTAATAACATTATAGTATAGCATTGCTTATAACTAGATTTAAAAAGATAGAACCAAGCAAATTAAGGTTAACAGAAAATTCTGCAACTTGAAATTGATTGGTGATTTTATTTGTATTCCTTTTGTGAAGATAGAGAACAGACAGAGTATCTTTATATAGTGTTCTGGGGGTAGAGAGTGGGTCTTGACGCAGTAGTGAGGTTGCTCTTTTGTGACCAAAACATCAATGGTTCGAGCCGAGAAACAGTCTCTCTACATGTGAAATTAAGAATGCATACTTCTAACGCTCCCCAACTATGGAAGTCTCGGGCATTAAGCCATTTTTTTTTTAGCTTGATAGAAAGTGTAAGAAGTGTTTTTGCCTTTTATTATAGTTAGGAAGGGCATTTTGTCAAGACAATATTAAAGTTGCATAAAATAAATGATAGGAATAGACCTCTAATTCTCTTTTTCTCATTCTCTCAATAGCCTTTTTTATCTTTCTATTCTATCTAATTTCTTTTTTCTATTTAATAGTTTATACTAATTCTTTTTTTTTTTTTTGGAAAGTGTTTATACTAATTTGATAGCAATAAAAGTATTGGTCATCTTTTCTTCATTACCCTATTACATTAAATCTGTGGTATAAGTCATTCAAGAAGGTAAACATGTATTGAATAATTCCACAAGGTTGTCTTTCATTATTTTGGAAACTCACGGTGCCACTGGAAAGGGTAGTACAGCTAAACATCAGTTGGGATCTGTAGTAATGAAAAAAAATTGGGTGGTGATTATGGAGAGAAAAAATAAAATTTCCAAAGAGAAAATAGATGGTGAGGTTTTTCTATTGCACAACTTCTAAAGAAAAAGTGTTGGGATCTCTATAGCACAACTTCTGAAGAATTTTCAGATATCCCGATTTTGTCAACCATCGAAGTTGGGTTGCGACATGCAGTTCATTTTATTTGTTGTTAGTCTGAGTGGAATTTTTATCCAATTTTTTTGTAAGTCTCTTTATTTTAAATGAAAATGTACACCTTTATCAAAAGAACAAAATAAACATAATATGAGACTCAATTCCACTCAACTCAACAAGACTTTTATCCCACCTATTTAGGAATGACAACATGAATACTTTCCCTCCATTGTGCTCTATCAACCACCATATGGTACCCTTAAATCATAAGCTATCGTTTCGTATCTCTTTACTATCTCATTCAAAATTAATTTTGGCCTCCCTTGACCTCTCGTATTACCATCGAGATTAGTATCAAATCACTCTTTCTTTCTGTTGGAGTACGAAGTCAATAAACATATCCAAACCACCTAGGTTGATCTTCTCTTAATTTACCCCAAAATGGTGCTATTTTTATGATTTTACGAATATATCCGTTGTTCTAATTCTATCATTTCTAGTCTTACCATATATTCATCTTAATATCGTCATTTCAAACATAGTTTTTGAATATGTTGTTTTTTAATGGCCTAACATTCTATATCCTAAAGCATTATTGATCTGCTGGTTGTCCTGTAGAACTTACTTTTCAGCTTAAGTGGTATTCGTTCACTATACAAAATTAATATATATTTTTTAAGACAGAACGCTCATTGCAATTGTCAACCATCCCACCATTCTGAAGGAATGGAGTAAGGGATGACCTTTACCTTTCCTAACCTTAAGCTGTCCCATCAAAAAAATTATATTCCCATCCGAACTGAACGTGAAGGTCTCCCCTCATCCAGCTCTCTGCAGGGAATCTCCACTCTTTGCTTCCCCCTAATATCCTCCCTTTACCACATCATGGGGGTTTACAGGAGATCCCATAGGCTCGCTTGGAAAAGCTGCTATACCATACCTTTTGATTCCAGCATTATGGAGAATAAGGATAGAGGAAACAAACAACCAAAAAAAAAGAGGGGAGAGAAAGGAAGACAAAGGTGATTAATGTATCTCTCACATGCACAACCTATGTTCATGTAAGCCTTACTTATACCCTTTAGGCACCATTAAACTTCCCCTAGTCTCTCTCTGCCTGTCGTTGAACCCAAGGAAGGTTCAGGAGATCACACCTAAATCAAATAAGGCACGGAGAGGATCATTCTTTACATTGCTCAAATTGTTCAAAATAAATATGATACTCAAATTTCCTAGTGTTGTACATACATGATTATTTATATTAATATATGGTAGATATGGCTATGAGCATGATGCACTAGGCATACCTGTGAACAGTAATCATCCATTTCCTCCTCCTTCTGCTGACGTAATTCATCCTAAAATACAAAAGCACGTATTAAGTTGTTGCTTTCAACTTCATTCAGTAGTTATGAGTGAAATGTAATCGATCATGTAATGCAAGAAAGCCAAACTGGCTATACCGCCAACTTGATTTGAAGTCATAACAACATAAATTAAGTTCTATTAATTTTGACATAGATTTATGATACATGAAAATTGAAAGATACCTCGACATGTGTATGAATGTCTTTGAATCATAAATTAAACTAGTCCTATCACAACTGTTTAAGAGAGAGAGAGAGAGAGGAACAAGATGAAGACAAAGGGTAATCTTTTGAAAACATGCAGAAAATAATAGAAGAGTTAAAGATCCACTTCCTTTCGCTTGAGAAGTTGGAACAAGAAACCTACTTCTATTGATCTGAATGTTGAAAAAAGGAGAAAATAAAAGGGGACAAAACAAGCTGCTTTAGAAACGTACAAGCATGAACCATTTAAGTCACAATGAAATTTTGAATCAAATAATTGCCTCAGAAACAGTAGCATTCAGTTCAAAAATTACAACTGCTTTATGCATGATAAACATGTAACTCAAAAACCCAATCTCAACCAAAGTAGTGAAAAATACTCAAAGAACACATGCATCCAACCTCATACTATTTCCATGTATTGTTCTTTTTAATTTAGGGTTTATTGAGAGAGGGAGGACTGTCAAAAATTGTGAGAAGAGGGGAACAATTAACCCTACCTCTCATTGTTAAACCATCTGTATAATATCTCAATATAGCAAGAGACAGATATACGACTAAGGACATGCTTTTTAAAATAGTGGGTTGTAGTATACTGTTCGAAGTGCCCTCCAGCAGAAACATATATATATCATATGAATCAAGCTTCCAACAAAAATAACTGTCATCTAAGTACGACTTAACGACTTAGTAAACACATCTGCAAGTTGATCATCGGATTCCACAAATGGTGTAGCAATGCCTTGAAAAGTTAGATCAAACTATAGAGGAAGAAAGGCAGAAGAAGTAGCTATTCTATGGCACTACATTATACGAAATATATGTACAAAACATATAAGAGCGAATATAAAATCCTACAAAAGCATCGAGAATTGGTATGAAAAAAATGATACTTCAACGTAATTGTGAGGTGTTTTTGAAGAAGTCAGTCAGATGCATAGCAAAAGAAACAAAAGGGGGAAGGGAATTGCACAAGGCCCCCTCCTCTACGCTGGGAGCATCAGATGAATGCAGTATTATCCTTGAATGCATACTATTTTCGTGACTCGAATCCCTTACGCTTAATTCACAATAGAGAAACCTTATTGTTGCTCCAAGGCCCAACCTCATAGTGGAAGCAACAGGAAACAAGTAAATAGCTCAAAAGTGAAGATGGTACCGCATAAAACGACAAACAGCCTCGATATACTTGGTTTACCCAACAAAAACTGATATTTGTTCAATTTGCACCACATTGTTTTTGTCACAATACATAGAAGCAGAAGCAAAAAAAAAATATAGTCCTAGATCACTAAGCAACCATCTTAACTAACTATCTCCAATGTCACGGTACTACCTCGACATTATATATAGCTTCAGCATTGGAAAGAGTGATGATAGACTTTATGATTTTCCAAGAAGTAAGAGAAAACCAATGGTAGATTTACAACCCATGGTGAAAGTTCAATAATAGATGTCTTGTGAAGCCCTAGATGTACCTAGGACTAGATGTTAATAGGTCTCCTTAAAATCACTAAGAATACTCAACAATTAAAAACAATGAGACCAATTATTCATGTGATGCACATGGGATGAAGCCAATTAATCAATTAAACAATCAATATTGTGATTTAGGCAATCATGTACAACAATCACACAACATGAGACAAATTTTTTTACGGGCAAACCCAAAAAGGGGAACTCAAGGGACCTAGTCCAACCTCAATCCAGCAGAAACAACTCAACCATGTTACAAGATTCAAAAGACTTACAACACCTCTAAACTCCATAAAGTGATACTTTCATCTTGTCTTGAACTCGCTCTTGAATCCACAGAAACTTTGGATTCTCACTATCGACCATGAATTGAACTCGACAAACCATTCAACAAATCACTTTCCTCAAAACCCTTCCCATAATCCTTATTTGCTATCCAATTATTTCTGAAGGTTTGTCAAATCTACCACAATATTCGCATGAAAAACATAAAATTAGGCATTTTGACCTTTCAAAGTGTACCTAAATTCCCTAGTAGGTTTGTTTCATGTCTCGAAAGGCTAGGAGTTTAGCTGTCTCAAGTGTATAGACTCATCTGGCACAGATTTCAGCCTTAGCCCTCATGTATTGCCTTTCCTATTTATATTGGAAAAGAACCAAGTCTGTTCTTGGTCTTTCCAATGCAATTCTCTTTTCCAGGTTTGCACTAACCACTCAAGCGCAGAAGCGAGCGCTGTGGAAATCATTGTGAAATCTAAAACCAGATGTCAAACCCTTTTACGCACCAAGGAATTTTGCTCGTGTGGGCTCCATACCCTAACCCCAAACAGTTCGAGAATTTGCTAAATGAGCATTGTGGATAACAGCAATTGCATATTAACCCAAAGATAAGCCTTGGGGGATGCCACTCCAATGCCCCAAAAGACATAAGGGGACAAAGATCTTTCATCTCAAACTGCTACAGTAAGCCTGTAACTAAGACTTCAAGAATGAGATGCCCTCAGAACCATCTCCAACAATAACCATCCACACATCACTGGAAAAAAATATGACCAACAAAAGTAGAATGACATAAAGAGAGGAATCATGATCACTCGAACGAAAGCTCAAATCACAGATCATGGTAGGAAATTTCTCAAACCAATCCTGAGAAGTTTATTTTGAGACGATACAAAACGTTTCTAAGTCAGCATACATTAACCACAAGATTAGGAGGAAGGCAGGAATAGGAACCATAAAAACCTCTTTTGTGAGAAACCATTTAGAGAAGCGTTCTTGACACCGACATGAGACAGTTCCATTGATGAACGCTTGTAACAATTATCAATGTACAAACAATAGTCATCTTTGCAAAATTTTGCTGAATCAATTTCATTTCCTATGTAAAATCATTGGTAACCAATTTGACATTGTATCTTTCAACTAAACCATCAACCTTGGTTTTAATCTTATTCAACATTTCTTAGCGTTTGGTTGTCAAATGGGAGGGAAGAATGGGCTTTCTAGACATTTACTTTATTTCCCTTTCTTTTATTATACTCATGGTTGGATTTCTTGTCTAATATTTTGTACTTTTACCTTGCTTTAATCAACTTTTTTTTTCCTAGAACAAAGTGCACAACTTAGTTATATAATTAGAGACCTTAGAATGACTGATCCAATGGTGAGAAAATAAGTTATTGAGATGCACTCAATGTCATAGTTCGGTTAACAAAATGGCCAAAAGGGGTGGATGCAGTGGTAGATGTCTCCAATTGTGACACAAGACGACAGATATTCTCCTTTCCTCCTGAATAGAAGTCAATGATACTGGGTGAATGATACAAGCCTTTAAGCCTTTTCCTCTACCCTCCATGTTGAAGACCACTATGAATCTTCCATCCAATCTCTCTATTATGTCTAGACTTAGTGTGATAATCACAGTAACTTGTACTTAACACTAGAAGCAACAATACTTGAATGATCTTTTCAAGTTTTCTACTTCCTAAACAAGTGATCTTGATGTGCAGCAGTATCCATGGTTCAACTCTTCTGTAGCACAGAGTGTAGCATGAATCCCCGCCTACTTTCCTCAAATTGAGTGTCAACATCTCATGTAAAGAAAGGAGAGGCACTTTCCAATATTTGAAGTCTAACTTAATCATCTCAGGATTCAAGCAAGAAGTTCAATAATCGTCCTGATTCCCTAGTCAACCAACTTATTGTAATTTTGATGCATCTTAGCACCCACCATGACTCCATCTCTGGCCTCTATAAGTTGTCCAACTCCTTCCACGACCCCCATAGAGTATGAAAGTAGGTCCCTAAAGCTGAGTCTTTATATTTACTGTGGTGAATCTGACATTTTAGTGCAAAAACCTACAAAATTCCCCATCTTCCAGAAGGTTTGAAACACTGCCACCCAAATCTCTTTCTCAGTGCATAACAATAAATAGGCATTATTTATCTTTTGTCGCACGGAGTAAAGCATCAATATGACATAACTGTGGAACTCTCAGCCTCCCTCTTATATTTATACTGACTGGAAGTCTCAATCCAAAATAGAAAAATACCCTTCCTCATAGTAAATATAAAAACCTGTCACGCTTCTAAGAGGGGGGCCGTAGGTAATGGGACTTGCATATTTGGGCAGCAGTTATTCTTTCACAGAGATGAGCAAGGTTTGGTGTTTCGGTCCAGATGTTATTGGTTGATTGCAATAACAATGATTTCATAAACGACATCTGACATCGATGTAAATAGTTATTCTTTCATACTATAAAGCATGGACACTCTCGAAAACATGACGTATCCATGTCGGACACCGACACTCTTCAGACACTCTCGAAAACGTGTCTGATACTCTTTTATCCGTGTCCATAATTAAATGATAAATTTTTAACTTCAGACACGTGTCGGACTCTTCTTTGATGACGTGTCCGACACTTCTTTAGAACGTGTCTACTACTAAACAATAGACATTTGTTGAAATGTGATTAACAAAACTTAAAAATTTGAGAACATATAATTACTAATACTAGACATATTAAAATTATACTCCAAATATAATAATAAAAATAAAAGATGCATAAAGTTTTAAAAAAGAGGAATTGAGAAAATGAGAACAATTATTTAAATTATATATTAGGTACATATTGCCTACAAAAAAAAATTGATGATTATTGACTATAATGAGGATGTTTTAGTCTAAAAATTCATACAGATGACTAGACATTAGGTTTTCTTATCATAAAATACTGATTTTTTTATGAATTGTATATCATTATCACTATAATTGCAATAAATTATACAATGTTATATATAAAATATAATATTTTTGTAGCGTATCAGTGTCCTACTTTTTTGAGAAATGTCATATCGTCGTGTGGTATCATGTCGTATCCATGTCTATGCTTCTTAGCTTTCACAGAGATGAGCGATGTTGAGTGAGTTCGGTGAAGATGTTGATGCTTGACAGCAATAGCAATAGAAATAGCAGCAATAGCGAGTTTCATAAACATGTGATCTTGCATCCTTGTATATTATTCAGTAATCCCTTCAAAGGATGCAAACTATGTTAACTTGTCACTCTTTGGTTAAAATTTGATGCAAGCGACGATTCCTTTTCTTCCGGTGATTAATAATCCACCATATTTTATTTATTTTGAGTTTCTCAAAGTTGGAAATGGAGACAATAACATCATGCGAGCTCTGATACTAAATTATGAATCACCTCCTTATGGTTTGCTCCATAACTCAGGATGGAGTTCTCTTTCTCTGCCCCTCAAATCCTGATTCCTCCTCATTCCCTTCCTTTCTAAAAATCTCATCTTCTTAGCTCCCTTTTTCACATTTTCCCATCTATTTGTGTCTTCTTTTTTTTTCAGTTTTATTAGCCACTTGACTGTTTATCTTCCTATTGAATCTTCGATGAATCACATCAAGGACAGAAGATTACAATTTAGGATTGAAAGTAACAGCTCCAGGGTGGTAAGGTTGGAGAAACAAATAAACTTAGGACTTCAAAGTATAGAGAAAAGCTGAAGGACGTCTTTTGTTATGGAGATTCCTGTGGAATGTGGGAAATGGTTGGGAGAGTGTTTGAGAAATGTTGGACGATTCAGGATCTATGTTTAAGAAATTCAAAAACAATGGCTTTGTTTTGTGGGTGGAGGATATTAGAAATAACAGATAAAGCTTTTTAAAGTGTCTAAGCAGTCCTTGAATGGTAGACTGGATTGTTTGATGCTTCCTAAAGGTTCCGATGGTTGGGGGTGGAGAAGACTTGGAGAACTGATTTTCAAAGCTACCAAGAAATATAGAGATTATAAAGGGGGCTTGGAGGATGACACAAAAGTGAGGGCGATCGATACCATGAACAGGGGAGTCCTGTGGCAGAATTCTGAATGCAGAAAGATTGAGAGATGCTGCTAAAGATAATCAAAGCTTAGCGCAGTACAGCAATTGAAACAGTTTTGTGGTACACACTAGGAAGAGTGTGTTTGATTCGTGGGGAGATTCAATTCACAATGTCAAAAATGTAGGATATATTGAGGTTGTTGCCTTTTCCTGCCAATGTGGCAGTTTTCTTCTGTGACAACAAGGAATAGATTAACAATATCAGTATATCTGAAAATTGCTTCTTGGAAGGTGGCTAGATGGTGAGGCCCAAGAAATGGGCTCATGAGCTAACGTTGTTCGCTAGAAGGTTGCTTTCTTCAGAGGTCGGGTTGCAGTGAGCTGATTGCCCTTTTATCACTGAAAAATGGAAGCATTTCAAAAGATTTGGGATTGTTGTGGAGGTTTCATCGAAGTCAACAGTGATCAATTTACATGCAAAATTTGTATGAAGTGAAGATTATGGTTGCCAAACCAGTCTCGGGACTCGTCCTGACCTCTTTAAGCCTTGATTTAGCAGGTAAGGTGTATAAGGTGAAGGTCAGTTGGGAAGAAGAGGAGGGAGTGATTTCAGGGGTCGCAATCGTCTGGTTGCTGATGGTAGGACGCAACCTTGGTGCACTGATCCTAATGTTGAAGACGATAGGTTTCAGAAGAAAAGAACACGTGGCAGCTGGGCAATGATGGTAGCACAAAGAAATGATGATACTGATAGGAGTTTTGGTTTGGGGTGAATTGTGCAATAATTAACGATTCAAATTTGAATGAGTCATTAATAAGGATAATATGGGTTTAAAAGTGGTTAGTGGTTTTAATTGTGGATGCCAAACAAGTAAGGATCAGGTAGCTGAGATGGGCCTTGTTAAGGATAACTGGAATGGTAATTCTATTATTGGTCTGAAAGTGGGCGTGAGGACTTTGGATAATAGTGCATCAATATCCAACCATGTAGACCCAAAGGACGGACCTTCATTTAAAAAGTTGTGGTGAATACTGGGCTGAAGGATCCGGATTTTAATTCAGGTAAATCGACTAAGGGATTTAAGCTGAAAGGACTAGGGGAGGTTTCAGTCGAGGCTAACAAGGATGGCCTGAAGCTAAAGGAGCAATGGTCAGATTCTAGAAGTGATGAAGGTCTGGATAGAAAGATCTATGGAATTTGAAGGAAGGACTCATGAAGCAAACAAACTCTGACGGCATTGATGAAAGGAAATTCGACATAGATGATCAACAGGAAGCACTCGATGAAGTGAGGGGTAAAGAACTGAAAGAAGGTAGTTTCAATGTAAATGAGGAG
>CM042185.1:11617974-11645529 GCA_023539305.1 Ilex asprella | reverse complement strand
TCCCATGTATCATCCTCTCCAGTGAATAGGGCATGTAGTCCCTACATGCAGAATGCTGAATTATATAACAGTATAATTTAATCATTCAGAGAGAACTATTTTTCTTCTATTACAAAATAATGCCATACAGGAGTGGAGCCTTGCAAATCAACTCGAGCTGCAAAAAGTCCAGATGGTTGAAATGTTCTTCGATGCCAAACCTAAAGGTCACCATTTGAACTTCGTGTGTCATTCTCTTAACATAAGAATTAAGGATGAATATCTTCACCTCCAAATGAAAGGAAAGCAAACATTTAGCAGAACACAGGTAGAGACAAATAAATTCCAACTACAGAAAACTCATAAAATAAAATAAAAAATTATAAACTCAAAAACAAAAAGAAATGCACGTTAACATAGAGTCCTACTCCTAGTCAATTAGGTACTCATAGTTCTCATATAGATGTAATAGTCAGAAACAATGAAACTACAACATGAAGATGCATTTGTGGGCTATTTTATCAACAACAAAAAAAAAAACCTTCAAATACATAAGAAACAATCTTAGACTGTCAAATACCTGGCAACGATATGCATACTCCAATTGTTCAGTAACATCTTCACGAAGTGGAAGCCAATCAAGACCCCCTTTACGAGCAAACCAATGACCTCTCAAAACACGTCGATTTTCTCCATTCCAGTAAACTGGAAAACAATGTCTCTTCACTAAATCTACCTGCAGTTGTCATGTCATGCAAGCTTCAACAACTATTGTTCAAGTAGGAAATATATCCTCCTTGAGAACAACAAAAACTCTCAAGAGTTAAAGAAAGGCATTTTTTCTTTATTCCCTAATCATCCAGGATCAATATTTCCATGAAACAATTAGTGTAACTAATTAAAAAAAATTGACAGTGAAAATGCTTGATGAAGGCATAAGCCACAATTCACCAGTTGGCAATAAACAGAAAAATGTGTAAATAATATTTTTAATTTGAGGAAATGAGAAAAAGAGACAACTTCATGTGGACACCTCTAATGGACCCCACCATAGGACTTAGATAAAATAAAACAAACAGAGGATTACGAACTTTATGGTGCCCTGACCATCGAGCTGTTTGGCTTTGTTTTTATCCAGCCATGATTAGAAGTACAAGGTCAAATACATTAAGAAATCTTTTGTTTTTGTAGGACATTTATTGTGATCTCTATGTCTTTGCAGAGAACTTCAAAACAACCTATCAATTATAATTCTATGCACCTATCCACACTTTTTAACCACCAAAACTCCATTACATACTTTTAGGTGAGGATCCTAGAAGATCCTAACCAGTATCTAAGGCCTCTACCCTTTCTTCTTCCTCTCTATGTTACTTGATTGTCAGTTCAAGCCCTATTGTCATTAACATCATAAACAACCCTGCTGTGTGTTTGATTATGTGTATCTATTTCATCAGTAGTTACCTTCATGCTCAAAACCTCAAACCATTTACCCTAAATCCCACTGTAATTATCCACCAATATAATCCCTAAAACGGTGGTATTTCCATGCAATTCAGAAATTTCTGCACCCCGGCTTCCTCATTACAGACCAAAATCAGCATTACACTTCAACCAATTCAAGCTTGAATCCATTCTCAAACCTGGTCTCAGATTCTATATACTCATCAATTCAGCCTAGCTCGTCATATTTTATCCAGGACAGTGAAGGTTCTGTCCGAGATCCTGTAGAAAATGAAATAATAAGCCAAATGCCCAAACACATAGCAGAAGCATAGCATGTCATGTTAGAAGTGGTTTTAGCCTTTTATTTTTATAGTTATTATTATGGAGGGTATTTTTTCAGTATGATATTAAAGCTATAATATAAGTGACAGAGGGAGAAAACCCTAACTCTCTCCTCTCTTTCCCAACAGACTCCTCTCTCTGTTCCCTCTCTTCCTCTTTTCTCTTTTCTTTTCTTCTTTTTCAACATGGTATAAGAGCAGGTTGTGTGATTCTAGAGTTTAACCCCAGCTTAGCAGATTTTTTTTCAAATTTTAATTTTTCTGTCCACTTAAAAAAAAAAAAATTTGGTGATCAATTCTATGTCATGAAAAGAAAATGATGTGACCATACACTACACTACACCATCCAACATTAACCAACAAGTCACTCAAACTCAAGCTCTACATGCCAAACCATTCCACTTGCCAAAGACAATGCTTCAGCAGACCTACTCCACCCATATTTATGCCTATAAAAGGGATCCTCTCTATTTACAAGTGAAAATTCCTCCCTTCACAATTCACGCACATTCCTCCCAATGTGGTACTCTATGACACCCTATGAACTGACTTACTATACTGACTGCATAGGAAATATCCGATTGAGTAATAGTGAGATAATTAAGCTTCCCAACCAATCTGCGATACCGACCCGGATTCTCAAACAATACACCATCATCTATCAAAAGTTTCTGATTCGAATCCATAGGAACATCAATAGGTCTGCCACCCAGCAAACCTGTTTCCCCTAGCATGTCAAGTACATATTTCTTCTGGGATAAACAAATACCCTGTTTAGATCGAGTCACCTCAATACCCAAGAAATACCTGACTTTTTCCAAATTCTTAGTATGAAGTCGATCCTGCAAGAATATTTTTAACTTGGCAATCCCCTCAGAATCATTTTCAATAATCACAATATCATCTACATAGACCACCAATAGAACATATCCAGCATCTACCTGTCTATGAAACACAAAATGATCTGTCTAACATCGAAAAAGACCAAACTCTAAAACTGCATCTGAAAACTTACCGAACCATGCCCTCAGTGACTACTTCAAACCATACAAAGATTTCTTTAACCGACATACACTCTTACCATACTCCCACTGAACAGTAAATTCAGGTGGCTGCTCCATGTATACCTCTTCAACCAAGTCACCATGTAAGAAAGCATTCTTGACGTCCAACTGAAACAAGAGCCAATCAAGATTAGCTGTCAAAGATATCAAGATACGAACAGAGAAAATTTTGACCACAAGAGAGAAAGTCTCCTCATAATTAACATCATATGTCTGAGTAAAGCCCTTTACAACAAGCCAGACTTTAAGACGCTCCATAGAACCATCCGGATGAAATTTAACAGTATTCACCCAACGGCAACCAATAGTTCATTTACCAGGAGGTAAATGAACGAGATCCCAAGTTCCATTATGATGTAAGGCATCCACCTCATCCTCCATAGCTTTCCTCTAACCCGAATTAGAAATGCATCCTGTAAACGCTTAGGAATAGATGTAGTATATAATTGAGAGGTAAAATAAGAAAAGACGGGAGACAAGGCATCATATGAAACAAAATGAGCAATGGGACGATTAGTAATACATGAAAAAGTACCTTTTCTAAGAGCAATAGGTAGAGAGTCTAAATTACCTGATGGACCAGGATCAGCAAACGGCAAGAAAGACGGTACGGGAACCTCAGTCGATGATCGAGGACGGCGAGAGTATACACGAAAAGATAAGATAGATGGTAACACAATGGGCAGCAAAATATCTAAAGATAAGGGAAGAGATGGTGGTACAAGAGATGACCCAAAGTCCAGATCCAAAAGCTAAGAAGGTGCTGAAAAATATAGAACAGATTCCTCAAACGTGACATCGACACTAGTAAAGTATCGTCGCAGAAAAAGACTATAGCAACGATACCCCTTTTGTGTGCGGGAATAACTAAGAAATACAAAATTAACACACTATTAAAAAGAAACAGAGAGAGGTTAAAAACTTAACCTAGTTCTCATACATCACTTGTATTTATAGTTAACTCACAATAATAAGAATTACACATACCCCCTCTTACTATTAACAATTTACACATACTACCCTAATATTCTTAACACATATAATTACCTGATCGGGTCACAATCAAGTACGCTTTTTATTAAGAGTAAGGAAAAATGGATTATTTGGCTGGTAAAGTTGAAGAGCCACCGGTTGACAACCCACTTTATGATAAATGGGAGGATGAGAATGCAATGATTATGCCTTGGCTACTCCACTTTATACGACCAAAGATCAATAATAGCTAATTGTTTCTTCGCATTGCCTGGTAGATTTGGGAGGCAGTTTTACATACTTACCCAAAGATAGGAAACATGACATAGGTTTATGAGTTGAAATGTCAGATTCATAATACTGACAGAGAGATTCCTCTCCGGTGACCTATTTATATACTTTATGTGGGTTGTGGAAAGAATTGAATCACTATCAAAAAGTTGACATGGTTTGGACTGCAAATGCTTCAAAAATAAATAAGTTAATGGAATAGGAGAGACTTATTGAATCCCTTGTTGATTTAAATCTTGAGTTTGATCAAATTAGGATTCAACTCCTAGGAACGAGACTTCTCCCTTATCTAAAGAGAGGGATCATGTTTCAGCCAATGCCCCAGGAAAGTTCAGCCTAGGCTAGTGCTTACTTCTCGAGATAGTCGATTTTAGGAAGTAAGAAAAGTGAGAGGGGATGTGCTAATAATGTTACATTTAATGATAAATATAAGTTGTATTGTGATTATTGGAATAAGCTTAGACATAAGCGAGTCTACTCCCTAGAAATTACATGGTCATCCTTAGTTTGGGGGTAGAGGAGGACACTTAGGCGGTAGAAGAGCATCTCGAGCTCATATAAGCAGTGCAATGGACACTCCACCACCTTCTCTTGCTTCGACCTCTGCACCAGAGACAATGGCTCTTATGTCGAAACTAGAGACACCTGTCAGCATCCACTTCTTTTGCCTATTTAACCTACCTACATCATTGAGTGCATCATGTAATATCCCCTTTTTGCCACTGGATATTGATTTAGGAGCATTTGACAAATATGACTGGACTGTCCACTTTGTATATTATTCAGGAAAACAAGATAAAATAGCTAACGGTTCACTGTTATTTGTAACTGGTAAAGGTTGTATTCCGGTCATTTCCTCCCTATCTCTCTCATCTGTTTTCCATGTTCCTAACCTTCTGAATAATCTTCTCTTTGTGAGTAGCATTACAAGAAAATTAAATTGTGGTGTAACATTCTTTCCTTCACATTGTGTCTTTCAAGACCTTGTCCCAAGACGATTAGTAGTGGTGAAAGGAGATATGGTCTTTACTTTCGCAGTGAATAGAATGATAAAATTTTGTAATTTTGAGATGGATATGGTTAAGCCTATGATGGGGGTTAAAGATAGTTGTGTTAATAAGAATCAGGGCATCGTATATAAAATGAAGCTCAATTTAGTGAGAACTCGAGGTGGCCAGCCATCGAGGACGGAGAAGGAACCAGGAAAAAGGAGAGTATGGAGAGAGATTTTGGAAGAGATTTTAGGTTACAAAGACAAACAGTTAACTAAGACATTAAATCTGAGAAACTGGTCGTAATGGTTTCAATAAAATCGGGCCCAGTGCTGCTTGCTGGCCGAAAATTATTTTAGCCACCCTGCACAATAAACTAGAAAAACTTGCTACATGACCAACGAATGTTATGGGAGTTGGGTTAGTTCTAGCCTTGAATGCCACACAACATTTCCTATCTAAGCAAGTTCATAGAATCAATGGTCCCTAGAACTTGTCTGAGGATGACCAATTCCTTTGTTCAGATTTCCTTCTTTATTTTTCTCTCGTTTCACACTTAGGCAAAAAACAAGGTCTTAAAAGTTAAAAAGTATTATTCCTCAACAAAGTAACCTATTAAGCCAGTGTGGCGAATAAGCGGACTTAATCCAGGCTTTTCTACCAGATGGACATTGTGGAGCGAAGGCGTCAAATGGGATTCAGCCTTTTGAAAAACAAGTCTCACAGACGCCTTCCTCCCAAGACGACGATGACTCACAGAACGATGACAAAGCGCATTGTTCTTCCTTCTGCGATTAACTGTTTTGTGAAAGAATTTCACAATGGTCCCCCTTCTAGATCGAAGATGATATATCATGCCACGACGAAAAAGCAAGCGAGTCATCCTTTAACGACTTGAACATCATATTTCCACAAATTTATTCTTTCTTCTGGACAAGAATTGTAAAAATATGGCTAACCTGTACACCAATTTTCAAATGTTGTTTAAAATGCAATGGCTACTTGACACTGGCTTTTTCATGCCATAGTGCACTATGTCTACAAATCTTTCACAAGTTATATAATATTTCTTCAGTGTATTATATTCTTATCATTCAGCTATGTTTCATGCATTGATTGTATCCTGATTCATAGCATAATACACCAAACAGGAAAAAATATTGATCAAAATAAAACTTAATGAGAAATCATTAAATTTGTGTGGCAACTTCTCACCTAATTACTTCACGACTGACAGGTAAATCCTTAACAAAAGAAAAATATTGAAAGAAACGATACCTCATATAATCCTCCCTTTACTGGGACACCAACTCTCTCTTCTTCGATTGCATGCAGGTGGGCTGATCGAGCACTCTCCAAAGAAGATACTTTCGCCTGCGGATCTGACTTAGATTTGGAACCAGACCTTTCCCTTGGACCTTCACTACATTCTGCATACTCTTCCCACCAACTCGAAAGCAACTCTTCCTCTCTCTGTGCATGCATATCCAATAAATGCCTGAGAGTGTGATGGATGCTGTGTTCATGATTGTACATAATACTTTTTTTATCAGCCTGATTTTACATAATTTAGACCAAAGCATCTAATGTCACCAGACTAAGGATCAAAATATTGTTTCGAAACGGTTGAAACGTCCGAAACATTTCCGTTTTTAAGGAGACCGAAATGAAACAGTGATGGAATCAAAATTCTAATATTTTGAGGTATTCCATAATGTTTCGAGATATATTATAATATTTCAATACATTTACACAATTATTTCGGAATGTTTCAAGATAGTTTGATATATTTCAATCAATGTTTTAGAAAAATAATTCTTAAATTTTTTATTTTTTTTCATTATGTTTCAGAAACGGGTCAAAACATTTCCGAAACACGTCAAAACGTTTCCGTTTCTTAGGTGACCGAAACAATCCACCGTAACAAAATTTTGATCCTTGCACCGGACATAAACAGCATCAATTCCTGAACATACGTAGGAACATCAAAGTTTATGCCAACATGCTTTACAAGTGTACAAAATACAAATAGGCTGATTAATTTAATTGATATTCAGCAAACGTCTTACTAGTGACACCATAATATTCCCCATACAAGCGATTATCCCATCTAAAATGTTTAAGGGGGACAACATTAACCAAGGTGGGTAAAGTATGATAAGATCACCTGCAGAAAAGATGCCTCTATTGCCAGAGAATCCCTCATACCAAATCGAAAATATTCACCCTTCCCCACTATTTCTGTGCGGGGGATTGAGGCAGCTAGCTCTGAAGAAAAACAAAGGCAACAAATGTCATCAAGGTGTAGACATGCATATAATATCTGATGCCCATGAATTACAAATGAAATAAGATCGAGAAGCAGTCCAAACAATAATTGATTATTCTAACAAGTTACTGTTAGAGAGTTTAGTTTATTATTAGTATTAATCTAGGAAGCACAGACACTTCATTTTGGACAAAGTGTTAGTGTCAGACACGTCTGGGACACAAATACACTTCAGGAACGCTTGGACACGTGTCGAGCAAGTTAAAATGAATGTCCATTTTTTCATTGTTAAATTATTTTTAGGACACGTTTTGGACACGCGACCGATACTCTCAAGACATGTTGGGAACACGCGGCCGAAATATTGGGAGACACGTTTTGAGATTTATTTTCAATTTTTTGAGAACTTTTCAGATAATTTTATAATTAAGGGTTATTTTTGTAATCTTAGAGGGATATGAGTCACAATTATAATATAAAAGAAGTTATAATCATTACATTAAGTATAGGACATGAATGTAACATAATTTTGGATACGAATACAAATTTATATACAAATAGAATAAACTTTTAATAGGAAATTACTGTTAAAAAAAATGGAGTTACAAAATTGGAGCCCTTGGAAATTGATGAAAATTAATAAATTTTTTTATTTTATCACATGATTATATGTATATTATTTAACATATCGCAACTGTGTCCGTGTCCTAATGTTTTAAAAAAATTCGTGTCAGTATGTCCATGTAATATCGTATCCGTATCCCGTGCCAGTGCTTCTTAGGTATTGATATTAGAGGTAGTTTAGTCATCTCTTTATTTTATGTTGTCCTACTATGTAAGAGCTTGCACTGTGTATCTAAGATTATCACTCTGAAAGATTAATGTAGCCGTAATATGTTTTCTTTCTTTTATCGCTTTTCTCCTATAAAATCGAGGCTTTTGAAAATTGATGAAAATTAGAAACTATTTTTATTTTATCACATGATTATATATATATGACCTATCATCAATATGTCCGTGTCCTATTTTGAAAAATTTCATATCGGCATGTCTGTGTCATATCGTATCCGTATTGGTATCCCGTGCCCATGTCTGTGCTTCTTAGGTATTGATATTAGGGGTAGTTTAGTCTTCTCTTTATTTTATGTAGTCCTACTATGTAAGGGCTTGCATTGTGTATCTAAGATTATCACTCTGATAGATTAATGTAGCTGTAATATGTTTTCTTCCTTTTCTCTCTTTTTTCTTCTTTGTTTGATCAATATTATCATGGTATCAGAGCTTTTACAAACCTAAACACTAAAATAAATACAATAATATTCATCGGAGGAAGAAATTGAAGGGAGTTAGGGCTGATATTATCAACCAGAATGCTGACGTCATCAACCAGAAGTCGCCGAAGACACCCAACTACTTGATTTTTCATGGGTAATCATGGTACCACTGGTCTTCTGTTTGGAGCTCAGATTGTTGGATTTTTTATTTTTCAAAGATTCTTGCACTTTTTCTTGCAAAATCAAGATCGAGAAGCACAATTAAATTTCCTTGAGTTTTCTTGTTCGAATTCCTTCCACAAGGTGTGAAATAGGATTCTTGGGTTTGGCACAAAGACCCGAAGCTTGGTGAAGTGATTTGGTTGGGTGAAAAACTTCTATTCCTTGTTCTTGTTTGTTGTCGACTTCTAGCTACTAGTTCGGGTTTTCTCTTCTGGTTTGGTGCTTCCTTTTCTTCGTTGAACAGAAACTGCAATTTTTGCTACTTCACATGCTGAATGTAATCCCTTAGCTTACAATTTGATTAATTGGCTTGTTTTTCTTTAACTGATGGAAATTATATTTATTAGCCTTAGGTAATGAAAAATTTTCAACTGGGTAAAGAGATGTGGAGTTATGTTGATGGTGTTATGATAGCTCCAAAAAACATTAAGATAGAAAAGTATGTTAATTTGAAGAACCAATGGATGTCAATAATTGCTAAGATTATTACTTGGATTAACAATCCTGTAGATCAGACTATTGGTATTCATTTGGCTAAAATTTACTATCACCAAGAAAATTTTGGATTATTTAACCACATTGTTCTTACAATAAAATTTGGTGAAAAGATCTCAACTTGAGCTTGAAATTCGAACTACAAATCAAAGTGATAGGCTCATACATGTGTTTTACTTAGTTATGACTGGATAATGGGATTAGTTAGCAGTTACTGAACCCGCTAAACTGAGTACTAATAAGTCAAACTATACTTTTAGAGAAGAGCAGAGGCTGGTTCAATTCTTTATGGCACTAAAAGATAGCTTTGGCGGGCTACGTGGTTCAATTCTCCATCGTTATCCATTATCATTCGTTGATGCAGTAGTTCATGAGCTTCTGCTTGAAGAGATTCGTCGAGCAGCTTCAGATGAATGTAACTTATGTCGTGAGAAGGGCCACTAGAAGGCCCAGTGTCCAAAGCATCACCAGTAAATGAGTCACCCTCATCAGCTTCCAGCCTGAGTATGATTGTTGATTAATTGAGAAGCTACTTTTTGTCCATCAGCCTAGTACTCTTATAGTCTCACCATTAATAGGTTCATTCACTTTAGGCCCTTCAAATATACCTCGCACCACCTAGGTCTACGTATCATATGACTAGTGATTCTTCTTTATTTGCATCTATTATTTTCCCCCTTTCCCCATTTGTATCTATACTTGCAACCAATGACACTCAAATGTCTTTGCCAGGTGTTGGGATAGTTATTTCTTCTCATTTTAGACTTCATGATGTCTATTACATTCTTCAACTCACTTTGAATTTAATCTCATTCAGTAAATTATTTGATTCAAGATTTTTGGTTCATTTTTTCTCTTCTGGTTGTGTTGTGCAAGATCCACAGTCAAAAAAGCTGATTAGAACTGGTCGTAGAAAGAGAAGGTTGTATGTGTTAGAGGAGCTCCATGTTCCAAAAGTTGTTGTCTCTATTATTGATTTATCTTCTATTAGTCTGAGTCTATAGTTTTCTAGTTATTATTTATGGCAATCTCGCCTTGATCATATTTCTCATTCTCGTCTTGATCATATTTCTCATTCTCGTTTGAAATTTTTAGTTTCTAATGATAGTTTGGGCAGTTTAGAGAGTCATGATCTTTTTGATTGTAGTGTATACAAGTTGTCTAAATTTACTACATTACCTTTCAATAAAAGTGTTACTCATTCTCTTGTACCATTTAGTCTTATTCATTCTGATATATGGGGACCGGTCCCTATTCCTACATAAAGAGGGTCCAGATATTATGTTTCTTTTATTGATAATTATATTAGGTACTATTGGGTATACTTGATGAAGCATCGATCTAAATTCTTTTTAATCCTCTTGCACTGACACGCCTAACCTGAATGGTGTTGTCGAGCGCAAATATCGTCATATTCTAGAGACAACCCATTATGTTCTACTACTAGCACATGTTCCCCGCTCCTTTTGGGGAGAAGCAGTTCTTACAACAGTTCATTTGATCAACTGCATTCTTACTGTTCTCACATCTGGAGTCTCCCCATTTAAAAAATTGTGATAACCTAACTATTTTTCCTTATGAGTGTTTGGTTATACATGCTTTGTTTTGCTCCCTAGTGTTTTTCGTACCAAACTTTCTGTTTGCTCAACTTTATATATCTTTCTTAGTTATGGTGAGGCTCAAAAGGGGTATCGTTGCTATGATCCTATTACCCACAAACTTTATGTCTCTCACCATTTGTCTTTATGAAACATATCTCCATCTTTTCAATTCCATCCAGTTCTTCACACTAAATAAGTTTGATCTGCTATACATTGATCCCTTCCCTACTGATGTTTCTCATGACACATATGTTGGTGATATAACTGTGTCAGATTCTCCTTCTTCTGTGTTGACTATCTCTCGTCTCCTTATTGTGCATACATATGTTCGCTGGACTCCAATTGTCTCCTCTACGGATGATATGCCTCCCCTCTCTCTTTCTACCACTCAATCAAGTCAGGTTCTAACACTGTGGATTATAGCTTACGCTACCCTCAGCGCTCTTGCAAATGTCCTGATAGGTTTAGTTTCTCTAACACTTGTTACTCTCCTAACTTTTATTGCTTTCTTATTTCTATTCACTCTATTAAAAATTAAGTTTGATGATTTTGTGGAACAGTGCAAGGCTCGATTAGTAGTCAAGGGTTTTACTCAAGAGTATGGTCTAGACTATAATGAGACATTTGCTCCTGTTGCGAAGATTATCACTATTCACACTGTGATTGCAGTTGCTACCATTTGTCAATGGAATTTATCTCGAATCGATGTGAAAAATGTCTTTCTTCTTAGAGACTTAAGTGAAGAGGTTTTTATGACTCCTCTTGGATTGTCTAGTAATCCTGGTTGAGTGTGTCGACTTCACAAAGCTTTATATAGCCTCAACTAGACTCCCGGGACATGGTTTACAAAAATTTCTTCGGTCATCTGTGACTTGAATTTTTGCACCAGTGACCATAATTTTACTTTTTTTTTACGATCTACTTCCTCAAGTTTTATTATTCTTTTACTATATATTAATGATATATCAGTGATGACATTGCTGGTATACACTTATTGAAAACTCAATTATCATTTTTGAGATGAAGGATTTGGATTAGCTTAGATATATTTCTTGGGCATCGAGGTTGCTTTCTCTTCTAAATACATTCTTCTTTTTCAGTTTAAGTATGCATCGAGTGTTATTCAACAAGCTCATTTATTAGATAATTGGATAGTTGAAACACCTTTAAAGCTCAATGTTCATTACTGATGGTGCTCCCTTACCTGATCCTACACTCTATCGCATTACTGTTGAGAGCTCGCTATATCTTACAGTCACTAGTCTAGAAATCTCATATGTTGTTCATATTGTCAGTCAACTTGTTACCTCCCCCACCACTGTTCAGTGGGCCGTTATTCTTCGTATTCTTTGGTTTCTTCAAGGTACTCTATATCAGAATTGATTATTTTCTTCCCCTTTCCTTATAGAACTCAAGGGTTACTTTAATGCTGATTGAAATGGTGACTCTATAGACTATAAGTCCACAACTAGTTTTTGCCATTTACTCGGTGATTCTCTTATTTCCTAGAAAAATAAGAAGCAAACTGTTGTTACTCGTTCCACTGCTGAAGCTGAATATCGTGCTATGACATCTATTGCAACTGAGATAATTTGGTTACGATGACTCCTTGCAGATCTTGGCATCTCTTTATCTACTCTGACTTTTATGATTTGTGACAACACCAGTGCTTTTCAAATTGCTTATAACTCAGTCTTTCATGAGTATACAAAGCATAGTAAAATTGATTATCACTTTTGTGCGCTATTATCTTCAGCGCGCCACCATTTATCTTCCTTTTTGTGTCTTCCACTCTGCAATTAGCGAATTTCTTTACGAATTCTCAAATCATTGCACGTTTTTGTTTTCTTCTTGGCAAATTCTTGATGTTCTTTTCTACCATATCATGAGTTTGAGGGAGGGTGTTAGAGAGTTTAGCACATTATTACTATTGACAGTAGACTATGAAGCACGGACACTCTCGAAAACGTGACGTATCCGTGTCGGACACCAACACTCTTCATACACTCTCAAACACGTTTCTGATACTCTTTTATCCATGTCCATAATTAAATGACAAATTTGTAATTTTCGACACTTCTTTGGTAACGTGTCTGACACTTTCTTCGTAACGTGTCTGACACTTTTTTATAACGTGTCTACTACTAAACAATAGACATTTGTCGAAATGTGATTAACAAAGCTTAACAATTTTAGAACATATAATTACTAATACTAGACATATTTAAATTGCAATCTAAATATACTAATAACAACAAAAATGCATAAAAGTTTTAAAAAAAAGGAATTGAGAAAATGAAAGCAATTATTTAAATTATATATTAGGTACACATTGTCTACAAAAAAAAATTGATAATTATCGACTATAATAAGGATGTTTTAGTCTAAATATTCACATAGATGACTAGGCATTAATTTTTCTTATCATAAAATAATAATTTTTTTTATAAATTGTATATCATTATCACTATATTTGCAATAAATTATATAATATTATATATAAAATATTTTTTTGTAGCGTGTCCCCAACGTATCTGTATTCGTGTCCGTACCCTATTTTTTTGATAAATATCGTGTCGGCGTGTCCGTGTCGTGTCGTATCCGTGTTCATGCTTCTTAGATAGTAGAGGTAGTTTAGTCTTCTCTTTATTTTATGTTGCCCTACTATATAAGGGTTTGCATTGTGTATCTAAGATTATCACTCGGACAGATTAATGTAGCCATAATATGTTTTCGCCATATATCTACTCCATACTTCCATGCCAAACCCATCTTCCATTACAGATTTTTTTTGTAGTTTAATACGTTACTCTTGCTAAAAGATGACCAACAATCAAAATTGCGGTGTACAATTTCAGTCACCTCAGAAACAAAAATGTTTGATAACATCTCGGAAATGCCTCGGAACAGAATGAAAAATCAAAAAAAAAAAAAAATTTGAAATTTTGATTCCTAAACATTGGTAGAAAATTTTGAAACATCTCAAACCATTCTAAGACACTCTCAAACCGTTTTGATTGACTTTGATCTCCCTTGAATCAGAGGAGTCCAAATTTTCCAAGCTCAATCCCATACGCGTGTACTTACTATAATTATGAACTATAAATACTGATTCTCAACTTTTACATCCATCATCATGCCTTTTTGGAGTTCATTTGCAAAAATAAAACTAGACTGCAATGTCACTGGAGCAAATTCAGACTAGCTAAAATCATAGTACAAATAGGAGTTAAGTCCATATAGCCAATTTCAACCTTTGGGTCCATGAGTGCCACATATATTATATTGTCCAACTTAAACTCAAAAATTTTGAGGATGGAACGAATGACATTGAGCTTCAGTTTTCAGCCAACAGAGGTGCAAATATCACAGGATCTTATAATACTGTCATCCATTTGATCCTACGATTCTACATTCAATAATAAAATATTATTAATTTTAGGTAGAGGAAGAGGGAGAGAAGGATAAATGATACAGGAATACAATACTTTAGATTATCATGTCTATGCAAGAGGGGATCAGTAAGAATCAGACTCAGCGCAGGCAGGACTGCTTGATCACGCCATCTATTTTGTGACATTCGCTTGGGAACCATAACCTTCCTTATCATGATATGATGACCCACACCGGGGACTAAATAGGAACTACACATACTATAGCAGATTCATCTTTGCATGTTAAATCTCATCCCTGTGAAACAAAGTTCTTCACAGAGTATAGACCAACAACAACCAATTTGTATGTCGTGGTCCAAATTCTGTGTGACAGAGATGAATTGCAGAGTTAATAGTAGTGCAGCACTGTCTAGACTTAACTAGAGGGTCCTGCACAGAACCACACGTATGCGTGATTGCAAAAGAGTGAGATAGAGTAAGGGAGAATAAGAGATACGGAAGTGGAAAGAAACCAATAGGGATAAACCTATAATGTGGGCGGCTAAGAGGAGAAAAATAAGGATGTTATTAGATGTGTCATATGGAGTGGAAACCAAAACTACCTCTCCCTCTATTAATAGTAATAGCAGCAATAGATTAGTTAATCAAATTAAAGACATTTTGGACTGCAAAAGATTGAGATGCAAAGCATACGTTCTCTTTTATTCTACTACCATACTATGTCTTCCATTACATCGAACAATATATAACCACAGAAAGAAAAGACAATGAGCAATAAATAAGTAGAAACACAGCCAGACAGTTTCATAGTAATCAAAGACTCACCATTTTCTGCCAAAGGCACCTTGCAGAAGTACCACCGAACATCGCCACCATCAGATGCACTTCTTGTGTGTTCAAGATACTTCTGCCGGCCCTCACACTGCTCAAGTTCAACCGCCAACCTTCGTATATTTGAAGGCGTATTCTTTAACATATCAGGGTTAGTTTGTTCTGCCCCAGAGGAACCAGTACTTCCTGAAACCAATGCCACAGGACCCCCTTCACGTTCTCCACTGCTTCTTTCTCTTCCCAAGTCCATGACCGCGGTTCAACAGTGGGGTCACTGATTGAAACGGTTATACAATAAAAAATTATTATGCCAAATTGAATGCTCAAGATTCATCAACTACAACAAAAACAAATGAAAAAAAAATAGTACAAAACGATGGTACAAAAAACAGATACATAGGAAAGAGATAAGTGAATCAACAAATAAAAACGATGCGCGAAATTGCGGATAGAAAAGCAAAGTTGAAAGTTTAAATTCAGAACAACGAAAAAATCAAAATTGAATCTGTTCAACTTCAAACAAAAATCACAAATATTACCAATCATAAAAGGTTGACGAAAAACAAGCTAAAATTTTCACCTCAACTATGTTCAATATTCACAAAATAATTAAATAAAAATTGTCAAATAGAAGCTACAATCACCACCATCTAAGAGTGCAAAGAGACTGTGCGTGTGCGTGCGCGTGTGTGCGTGCGCGTGTGTGTGTGTGTGTGTGTGTGAGAGAGAGAGAGAGAGAGGTGTGTGAGGAAGTACCTGTCAAGTGAAGGAGAAGGTATTGCCTTCGTTCGACACTTCGACTGAGAGAGGGCTGATTCGTTCGATACTTCGATTGAATGAGAGGCCTATTCGTTTGACTTCGAAAGAGAGAGAGAGGGGTTGATTCGTTCGATGGAGAGAGAGGGGCTTAGGGCAAACATGCCCAAAATGGCCAGTCATTGTTTTTATAGTCTTTTAATTGAACCGCTCGGTTTGTTGAAAATCGTCCGCTTTATCGGGTTTAGACAAGAACCGCCCTGTGCAGTGGGTTTTTACGGGAAATTAAACTCAAACGACTGGTCCAGTTTAGCGACCGGTCCACAGGTTTTTTCGGGTCAACCTGCGGTCAGAATCGGGTTTAAAACACCAAAAAAAATGGGACTCGGTCTACTTTTCAAGATTTATTTGTATTAAAACAAAATTTTGCTTCATAATAAATTCATTTTGATCTCAATTGTCTAAAATATCCCAACAATTCTCTTTACTTAAAATAGATTTAAAAGATAAAAACTCCTGAAAATTTAGGAATTTTAAAAATTAAAATGTTTTCTTTATCTCATATTTATCTATATACATATACCGTTTGGTTATCATATTATAAAAAAATGGACTGTATTAGATAATATAAGCTAATTTCGTATAGGTGGATAAAATAAAATATTAAATATAAGACAAAAAAATTACTCATTATAATTCAATGTTTAATAAGACACGGGATAATATAATAACAATTATATATTGACTAGAAAATCATCAATCTAGTATAATTATTAATGTTTTTGTTTATTTATTGGATAAAATAATAAATTTACATCTTAATATACTTGAATTGGACTATAATACCACCTCCTCATGTGGTATTATAATCGGCTTAATGTTACAGATACAATGTATTGTTTAGATAAGTAATATATTATTTGAATAAGAATTTAAAATAAGATTATATATAATACAAAGTGTTTTTAGTAACCAAATGTTGTATAAAGTTGGATTAAAGAGGATTACTTTATCATGTCTCTGTAATCTACCATTTAATACTGAAATCAAACAGTATATTAAGAATATATATATATGAGAGAAAAACAATAACATTCAAAATAAAAAAATATTAACGTTTAGAAAAAATAAAACAAAAAATAATAGCATTCAATATTAATATTTTCGGAAAATAGTGACGTTCAAAAAAAAATAGTAATATTAAATATTAACCAAAAAACAATTAGCAACATGCGCAATTGAAAATGCACAAACGAGAAAACAGTAACATGTTCAACAAATAAAATAGTAACATGAAAATTTGAAAAAAAAAATAATATTGAATATTAACATTTCAAAATATAAAACAAAAAATATTAATATTCAATACAAAAAAAATAATAATATCAAAAATATTGATCGAGTGATGTGATACTACTCGTGAAAACAAATTCCAAATTTTTCATAGGAGAAAATCGGATTGAAGATTAACTCGATGGTCATGTATGAAAAATGAGAATGAAGAAAAAATAGGAAAAATTCACCTTTGAGTTTGCTCCAAGCTGCCTCAAGTCCATTGGTGAGTTGCCCGAACATCTTAGCTCTACCCACACTGCACATTTCTCTTTTAACCTTAACTGATGGGCCAGTCTGGTCTCAATTAATAGCCCAATTTCAAGAGATTCAGTAAGTTCAGTCTAATGTGTTCACACCCGATCAAGTTTAATAGGTTTAAGGAGCAATATCAGCAGGGAGGATGTAAGGTCATCCAAGTGTCTCATCCTCGCTGTCTTGGAAAGAGTCAACTTTTTAACCGATTTTTATGGAGATCACCGTAACTACCTCGCCCATTGAGTAGAAATCGCCAGCTCCACTAGATTAGCCATTTAGTTACTAATAACTCACTCAAATTTGTTATAAGGCGACTATAAATTGTAAACTCGGCCAACACTTGGGGGGCATCACACTCAGTAGAGCATAACTCTCTCCTATCTCTCTAAGCTTGTAAATCTTTGCTTTCTCTACTCACTTGAAGTAATAAAAGTACCCAGCGATCCTAGCCTTTCAAAGTGGACGTAAGTCACGTTGACCGAACCACTATAAATCTTGTCTTATCTCGTTTGCTATCTCTTTCTACTTTAATTACTGCATATATTATTATTCAATTGACATGTGGTGTACACACTCAATTTGTGCATCATCAGTTTGGCATCGTTTTGTGAAAAAGACAAAATTATCATTTCTAAACAGTTTCTTTGTTGAATCTATGGCGATCACCACCATATCGATGAATCAATCTGAGGATAATCAACCACGAGAGAAGGAGGTTGCTTCTCCACCTACCAGCTTGTCTCAAATGCACAACAGATGTTGGATACCATGCAGTAGCTTATGCCCCAAAACCAGTAGATCCTGCAACTTATGTCCGTCGGACACGGAGTTAGACCCCAAGCTAGAGGATCTCCACGCCTTGGGAGTCAAGGAGCTCTAAGTGCCCCACTATTTGGAGCCCTCTTGGGTGCCCCACACAAGCGGGCTCACCGTGAAGAACCTCCACCTCCTCCTCCAGCTCCCGTTTCTAATGGTGGAGATCCTTTTCTCCCAAAGGACGAAGGTGAAAACCAAAGGGTGGAGCACGAGAGTCATTTTCATGACAATTCTAAGGAAGTTCCCAATCAGTGGGATGAAAAAATAAAAGAGGTATAAAATCAACTTGATGATGTCTTTAATGCCATGAAGGCGCAAGAACCCGAGACCGTTGACTACCTTGTTAGGCAAATTGACACGTTTTTCGTACCTGACATGGCGACCTACCCCTTCCTTAGAAATTTAAAATTCTATCAGTTAAAACATTTGATGGTACAAAGGATCCACTTGATCACCTCGAGACTTACAAGACTTTAATTCAGTTGCACAACGTCCCCGATGAAATCATGTGTAGTGTGTTCCTAACCTTCTTGAAGGGATCCACCCGACAATGGTTCATCAAGCTCTCTCCAGCCTCCATTAGCTCATTTGCTGAGCTAAACAGGTCCTTTGTGTCGCACTTCATGGGAGGACGTCTCCACCCACCTGCTCAGTATAAAGTAGGACCGAGATGAGAGTCTAAGGAGCTACCTCACTCGTTTCAACAAGGAGGTCTTCTAGGTTAAGGAGCCCGATGAGAAGGTTACTATAACTGCCTTCTTGGGAGGCCTCCGGTCGTCAAGCTTCCTATTTTCAGTGATGAAGTGTCCACCAAAAAATATGCCAAAGCTGCTGACAAAAGCATAAAAGAACATGAATGTTGGGGATATCACAAGGGACAGACGAGGTGAGTCCTCTTGAACAAGCGAGAAGAGAAAGGAAAGAGACGGAGACGACAAGAAGGAGAATAGCAACAAGTGCAGCAGGACAGAGAGTGAAAGGGTACCTACCAAAGACCGGCTTGGTCCTACTCCTTAGAGAGACTGATAAGTATTCACCCCCCTCAACGCCGCTATTGGGCACATCCTATTCCAGATCCAGGATGACCCCGCAATAAAGTGGCTCGGGGGGATGAAGTCTCCTCCAAACCGTAGGAACCCAAACAAATATTTTCGTTTCCATCGCAACCATGGCCACGACACCGATGATTGCTACGACCTCAAGAGACAAATTGAGGAGCTCATATAACAGTCACCTTTGTCAATATGTTGCTGGTAGGGGTGAGGCACCACCACCGCCTCATAATTAGGAAGACCAACAACCCATTGGAGAAATTCACACCATCTTCGGAGGGCTTGTAGGAGAGGGAGAGTCCCTCTCTGTCATGAAGGCCCATGCCAAGAAAGCAAGGTACCTCGACAAGCTGCACCTATCCAAGGCGCTCAAGCATGGAAACAAGGAGGTCATATCATTCTCAGACACGGACTTAGAAGGAATTTAGCACCCGCACAATGACCCTCTAGTTCTCACTATGACCGTTGTCAACTTTGAAGTACGAAGAATCTTGGTGGATCGCGGCAACTCTATGAATATCTTATTCGCAGAAGCCTATGACAAGCTCAACTTGGGTAGAGAAAGATTGCAAACTATTGGGTCTCCCCTCATCGGGTTTTTAGGGGAGAAAGTGTATCCCCTAGGGTCTATTACCCTACCAATCACTGCCAGTGCAACACCCAAGAACTCCACAGTCATGGTAAACTTCTTAATCATAGACTGCCCGTCGGCCTACAATATTATCCTATGACGACCTGCTCTCAACACCCTGAGAGTTGTGCCCTCCACTTACCATCTCATCCTCTGTTTTTCAATCCTGAACGGAGTCGAAGAGGTCCTAGGAGACCAAGTAACTGCAAGAGAATACTACGTCTCCTCCATGAAGACCAGAAAATCACAAGAGGCCCTACAAGTAGAGGTCCTCGACCCAAGAGATGACGCCACCATAGAAAGAGGAGAACTAGTTGAAGAGCTTACCCCGGTGGTCCTAAATGAGAAGCATCCAGAAAGAAAAGTGTACATTGACTCTTCCCTTTCTGAAGACTTAGTCCGTCATCTCATAGGCTTTTTAAGGTGCAACGTTGACATTTTTGCATGGTCACATGCAGACCTTAAGGGTATTGACATAAGGTCACCACCCACCACCTCAATGTTGACCCTCACTGCCAACCTGTTTGCCAAAAGCAAAGGGGCGTTTCCACTGAAATGGCACAAGCGATGGATAATGAGGTGGAAAAGTTGATAGTGAACAGTGCAGTCAAAGAAGTTGTATATCCTGAGCGGCTCTCAATTGTGGTGATACTGACTAAAACTAATAGGAAGTGGCACCTCTGCGTCAACTTTATCGAGCTCAACAAGGTATGCCCAAAAGATAGCTATCCACTACCACGAATTGACCTCCTCATCGACGTCACCGTAGGACATGAATTGCTCATCTTCCTAGATGCATATTCTAGATACAACCAGATCAGCATGCACCCCCTAGACTAGGAGAAGACATCATTTATCACTCCAAAGGGGACCTACTGTTACAGGGTCATGCCCTTCGGGCCGAAAAACGTAGGAGCAACCTATCAACGGCTTGTGAACAAGATGTTCCATTCACAAATAGAGAAAACAATGGAGGTGTACGTGGATGACATACTGGTGAAAAGTCACGCAGCAGCAGATCACATTCATTGACCACCTCCAAGAAACTTTCAATATTCTGCGATCATACCACATGAAGCCAAATCTTGAGAAATGCCCCTTTAGTGTAGGGTCAGGAAAGTTTCTTGGCTTTATAGTCAATTTGAGGGGAATTAAGGCGAACCCCGACAAGATCAAGACTATCCACGATATGAAGTCACCCTCCTTAACCAATGAGCTCCAACACCTCAATGGAAGAATTACAACACTTAATAGATTCGTTTTTAAGTCTATAGACAAATGCTTACCTTTCTTAAATATTCTACAAAAAGCCTTCGAGTGGGGATCTGAGGCGGATGAGCTTTTCAAAAGCCCAAAGCCTACCTGGCTACACCTCCCCTCCTCTCATATGTTACACCAAGTGAGACATTATATATTGTACCTTTTTTGTTCCCCGGTCAGCGGTAAAACTCCGTCATCATTAGAGACCATGATGGAGTACAAAAACTCATCTATTATGTGAGCAAAGCATACCGGGGAACAGAAATTAGACATTCAGGGCTAGAGAAACTAGCGCTTACCCTCATCTCAACAGCAAGTCGTCTACAACATTATTTCCAGAGTCACACTATTGTTGTTATCACGGACCAGCCTCTAAAGAGAGTCATAGGAAAGTCGGACATATCTGGAAGACTACTTAAGTGAGCAATAGAGCTGGACGAGTTTGATGTTCTATATCAACCAAGGGCGACTATCAAAGCACAAGTCTTGGCAGATTTCATTGTCGAGCTCACACCGGCAGAAGAGGAGAGCAATGAGCCTTCTGCACTCCATTGAGCCTCCACATATTCAAACATCCAAAAACTTATGCCCGACGAGGACACCCACACGCCCCAGACAGACATCCAAGCGCCCCAATCAGACGTCCTAGCGCACCAAGCATCCAAGACGGACCAAGCATCAGGGCAGGTTCCCAAGTGCATACGCCCACATCAGGCGCCCAGGTTCCCACATCTCTCTACAAGCCTTTTTCTCTACCACTCTGGAAGCTCTACGTGGATGATTCCTCGACCAGTGAAGGAGGTGGAACAAGCCTAATCTTGATCAGCCACGACGACACTCCCATCAAGTATGTTGTGAAGCTTCACTTTATTACCTCCAACAATGAGGCAGAATACGAAACTTTCCTCTCTAACTTAAGATTGACAACTGAAGTAGAAGTCCATCACCTCGTCACTTACAGTGATTCTCAGCTAAAAGTTAACCAAGTAAAGGGCGAGTTCGAAGCAAAAAAGTGCCAGAATGTAGAAATACCTCGACATGGTAAAAGGCCAGATCATGAAGTTCCAATACTTCCAGATTTGTCAGATCCCGAGAGAGGACAACATGGCCGCAGATGCACTCTCCAGGCTGGCCTCATCATCCGAAGTCCCTCCAGGACCAACATTCATTGGTCTTCAATTTGAACAAGGCAAGTTAGACATAAAAACCACAAACGTCAATTGTGCATTTGTTGAGTCAAACTGGATGACCCCCATATGGACATACCTCCAGGAATGTGTGCTGTCAGATGACCTGTTGGAAGCCAAGAAGCTCAGAATGAGAGCCTCCAAGTTTACTATCTTACAAGAAATCTTGTACAAGAAAGGCCACTCCTTGCCATTATTGCGGTGTCTTTCGCCTGAAGAAGCCAACTATGCTCTGTGGGAGATCCATGAAGGAGTTTGTAGGAATCACTCTGGAGGACACTCCGTCGCCTATAAGGCACTAAGATAGGGCTACTTTTTGGCCTAGCATAGTGAAGGACGCCCAGGAGTTTGCCAAAAAGTGTGACAAGTGTCAGTGCTTCACCACCGTACCTAGGCAGCCGCAAGAGGAACTCACGATCATCATAAGTCCGTGGCCCTTCTCTAAATGGGGCATCAACATCCTAGACCTCCTACCTCTTAGCAAAGGATAATACAAGTTCGTAGTGATAGCGGTCGACTACTTTAACAAAGGGGAGGAGGTCAAACTCTTAGCAAAGATAATAGACACAATGGGAAAAAATTTTATCTGGAAAAATCTGATATGCTGTTTCGGGATACCCCACGCCATTGTCAGCGACAATGCCAAATAGTTCGACAACAAGCTCTTGAACTCCTTCTACTCTGACCTTCTGATAAAGTAGCCTTATTCTAGCCCAGCACACCCGCAGGCAAATAGACAAGCATAAGTCATGGTGAAAACCATGTTACGCAACCTAAAGACAAGGCTCGAAAGAGCAAAGGGTATTTGGGTTGACAAACTCTCAGGCATATTATGGGCCTGCCAAACCACGCCAAGAACCCCAATTGGTGAAACTCTATTTTTCCTTACCTTCAGAATTGAGGCGGTCATCTTTGTGGAGATCGGAGTACATTCTCTAACGGTCCAACACCACGACCCCTATCACCAACAAGGAAGGACTCCGCATCAACCTCGACTTGATAGAGGAGACAAGGGAGATGGTTGTGGTCCACAACGCGGAGTATAAGTGCCGCATGACAAAGTACTGCAACTCGAGGGTGAAGCCTCGTTCCTTCCAACCAGGAGACTTGGTCTTCAAAAAAGTGATCCTCGCCACAAAGTATTCCCGAGAAGGGAAGTTACGACCAAATTGAGAAGGACCCTACTCTAGAGACATAATAAAAGTGGTGAGGCTAGACACCTACAAGATCCAGAATTTTGAGGGAAATGTCTTGCCCCATCTATGGAATGCTGAGCACTAGAAGAGGTGATACCAGTGACACCTTAAGAGAGTAAAACATAGTAAAGTTGGGGAATTTGATTTTATTCAATGTACTTTTTTGGGGGCTATTACCTGATATTACTTTACATAAGCAGTGAATGAATAAAACTTTTTATATTTGCCTCAAAAAGATATTTGCATTTTTGTATTCAATTTAAAAGGAGCATTAGTGGCAAAAAAATCACTTTAATAAAAGTAAGGCTACATATTGCCTTTCTAAAAAAAAACAAAAGTCTCCGCACTCTAACTACTGTGATGGTCGTCATCCTCCTCCTCCTTATCATCCTCAGTATCATCAGAGCCTCCATCACAATCATCAGACGCCTCAGTGGACACGAAGCTTAAAAGGTCAATATCAGGGAAAGAAGCAAAAATCTTTCCCCAGAGCTTTTCATAACCATCAATGATAGAATTTGCAAGGTTATTCTCCAGATCCACCTCAACCTGAGAAGCTCTCTCCTGAGCTACCTTCACCTCTATCTCTGCTCTCAAGCTGGAAGTCTCTCTAAGTGCAGCCCTCTCATGGGTCTCCATAAGCTCAGGCTCTCTGAACATGGCGTTCTTGTGGGTCTCTACAAGCTTAGCCTCCCTGAGCATGGCCCTCTCACGAAACTCTACAAGCTCAGCCTCCCTGAGTGCGTCCCTCTCACGGGTCGCCAAAAGCTCAGTCTCAAGGTTAATTACTCTCTCACGGGCCTCCAAAAGCTCAGCATCTCTGAATGCGTCCCTCTTACAGGTCGCCAAAAGCTCAGCCTGGGAAGTCCTATCAGCAACTTCAAGCTCAACAATCCTCCCTTGAGTAGCAAGAAGCTCATTTTACACAACTTCATGACTATATTTCAGCTGGTTATAAAAGATAGCCCTTGAAAACTAACACATAGATGCAGTTCAAGCTTGAAGAAAGACAAAAGGCAAAAGAATGTCAGAGGCTTATAGAAGAACGGGAGAAAAGGAGATAACAAACCCTTGCCTAAGCCCAGCCTTCCAAAAAAGAGCTAATGATTCCCTCGGTGCCCAAGACATTAATATCATTCACATCATTGCACACAAACCTCCCAAATCGATCCATGATGACCCATGCATTACCCAACATGGAGCTAATCTAAGAAGGTGCCCTGGTAGAAGTTTTCAATGGAGGAGTCGAGGAAACAAGATCACAAGGTATGGTCAACAGAGGAGTCTCTAGAGTAATGGATACAATATAAGGTGTGGTCGCCTAAGGAGGCATAACTGGAGGGGTCAATAGAGAAGAGCATGCCCGAGGAGACACCACTGGAGAGGTCACCTCAAGATGCACCACTGGAGAGGTTACCTGAGGAGAGCTCACCTTGGGCGGCATTATTAGGGAGGTCACTTGGGGGGCATCGCTCATCCTCGCCACCTGAGGAGGAAGGGTGCTCCTACTGGAATAACTAGACACTACCACCTTTCTATCTGTAGCAAAGGAGATAAAGTGTTATCTAGATAAAAAAACACCAAGTAAAGGGGTAAAATATATGAGAAACAACATATATTTTCTCTTCAAAAAGGAACCCAGGATCCCAGAGAGGGTCCACCAGCCCTACCACTGTCTTTGGACATAAGAACTCCAAAGTCTTTTTCAGGATGAACCCTCACGGCCTGCAACTTCCACTCTTGGTCCTTGTAGAGCATAGGAAAATCTGCAAGAGGCATGATGAGTAAAATAAATAACGAAAGAAAAATAAAAAAAACAAGTGCAAGGCATACCAAGCTTCTTAGGGGTACCTTATCCTGTTGATACCAAAGCCCTATCGACCTCTGAAGCCCACTCTCTGCCAACAAATATGAAGTGAGACTTCCAGATATGACAGTTGAAGCGCAATCCGATAATTAACTTGCCTCTTGTAGTAAAATAATAATAATCTCGATTGGGAGCAAGAGTCTCGCTCAAAGTATAAGATGCATGAAACTTGATAAGAGAGGCATCCTCATGGTGCACCTTTTTTCACAATACCAAAAAGCTCAACAAAACTCTCCAACCATTGAGCGACAAATGCCCCGGTGTGAAAGAAAAGTAATGAAAAATACGACAAATAGAAGAAGACATGGGGTGCCTGAGCCTAGTCTCAATCATCTCTTCATAAATAGAAATGTCTTCAAAAGAGTCATCACAAGCAGGCTTACCCATTTCGGCTCAACTACACAATACCATAGGAGGAATGTGGTAAGTAGCGACAATCCGTAGAATATTGACGTCTACATTAAAAGTGCTAGAAATAGTACTCACTTTGGATCCATCGTCATCAAGAGCAACCTTCCCCCTGTGCTTTTTGATGCGAGGGCATGAAGAGTTGTCTGAGCCACCACCATGGAGGTCTTGAGTAATCTGATTTTGAGAAGGTCCAACTGAAGTGCTTGTCGCTAACTGCGTCTCATTTACAGCACCTGGCCCGCCTCAGTCTCAGTGCCAAGTGCTTGGGCCTCCCAGGACTCTATGCCTAGGGCCTGGGTTGTCTGGCTAACGGGCCTCAACTCCGCCTTGGACCTTGTCTGCTTGGGCACCTAGCACAACAGGCAGAGCTAACACGCCAGCAACGCCCAACGATGTCGCCTCGCTCAGAGCATCGTGCCCAACTGCCTGCCCAGCACAGAAGGCACCCCAACTGGCCCTTTTTGCTCGTCCGCAGCATGGGTGCCCAGTGCCTGGATCGACACAGCAGCCTGACAGCACACTGGCCTATTCTCCCCTTCTCCATAGTGCTAACCGCGTGCACATCAGTGGCTAGTAGCACCTCTTCCAGGCGCCAAAAGCTCACTCCAACTGCACGTCCATCTACACGCCCATGACGCCCATCAACTCTGCGTCAGACAGTATCAGGGTGCTCGTCACTGCTCGGATCAGCGCTTAGGCTAGTACGCCGCCCGCCTAATCCACCCAGGTCGGTGCCCAGTGCTGTTCGCCTAGATCTGACTCCCTCGTATCCAACAGCACACAGACAGCCGCCTTAGACAACCTAAACCACGCGTGAATTCATACGACAGTAGGCAGCAACGAAGCCTCCACTCCAGTGCCTGGTGCCTCACCCTCCTCTCTAGGTTCTCCACCAAGATCCACAAATTCTTCCCCAATCGACAATGATCGAAGTGCTTAAACTCAAAAGTCTCACTTAGGTGTTCTTAAAAAATTTCAAGAAGAGCACTCTCATTCGCTTTTTCAAATTTCTATGGAATGGGGAAAAAGCTCCCAATTTATACTAGGGGTTTTTAAAATCCTATTAAAGGAAGGAAGAAGCAAAAGGCCCCAATTTATAATTAAGGCTCTTCAATAATCCTAAAGGGAGGTGAGAGGAGGAGTTTATATTGCTAATAGAGTCTCATAAGCAAAAAAGAGTCTACTGGAAGGATGGGAGTCGCCAATCAAAAAGAGTTTTCAAAAAATTTGAATATAAAAAGGGGTTGAATGTTATTTTATCCGTAACTTCAAACAGGGCTTATAATATGTCAAATCAAAGCTCTTGGCGAGCTCTACAAGACTTATTGCCTTTGGTTGTGAAAGACGTCATTAAAATCCCAAAAAGGCCTAGAAACACATGTTTTGGCCTCCCAAAGTTTTTTCAATTATGCCGGTTAGCCAAAAAATTAAAACTCAATCGAATGCCCTCCTTTCCAATTTTCATTAGACACAAAGCATTGGGGGGCAAATGATGGGTCAAGCTCAAGGGCCTAACTCATGTTATAAGCCTGGTCTGAATTAATGACTTAACTCCAAGATGTCCAGCAAGTTCAGCCTAATGTGTTCACGCCCGATCAAACTTATTAGGTTCAAGGA
>CM042185.1:11548669-11576687 GCA_023539305.1 Ilex asprella | reverse complement strand
TGAAATAAAATTTAGACATATTTAATTGTGCTTACCCTATTATTGTATTTTCGTAATATCGATTTGAGTAGACCTCTACCTAAATGATTGTTAAGTTTTCAAATTATGTTATTGATACCTAATTTAATGACCTAATCCATTGTGATATAAGTCTAATAGTGATTCTCAATATTTAATAAAATTCATTATTTATCCAATGATCACAAACCATTGGGTCTCCATCAATTTAATTTTAAAATAGGTGCAACTAATATTATTGTTAACTTTTATACATGTTTTAGAATGTTCGAATATGTTTTGAACATATTGAAGTTATTTTGTAATTTTTTTTAATTGAAGGGTTATTTTGTTGTTGTATAAAAATGTGTGATTCTGTAGTAAACTAAAGGATCATAAATAAAATATTGTTATTATGATTTTATATATATAAAAAAAATATTGTTCATAAAATTGATTTGTAACTCGTTCAAATAACAAAAACATACCAGGGTCAATTGTAAGTGACAATAATTAGTCTCATTCTTAATAAGAAGTTTTAATTATTTTTTATTTGTTCATGCTATGCATTTTGGTTTTTTAATCTTCTATATTTACTGAACTTTTAATATTAAATATAATTTTAAATATGAATTTACGAACTTGTATGGTTAATTGATTTTTTTTTAAATGTGTTAATGTGCCTACCCTAAAACTTTTTCCTGGCTTCGTCCCTGATTTGATGGTATCTCTTTCCAAGGTTAACTCTAATATGAATTTGTTTAGTCTCATACTTCAAATGACTGTTCTTGTTAGTTGGACTGATCTCAATTCGCCCAAGCATCGGTCATATATGATGGTTTAACGAGTGAACCAGCGAATAAGTTATGCACAAGTATGAAGGGGATTGTTGCCATCATTCTATTTGTATGAAGTACGATTTTAAGATTAGTTGTGAACATGATTAAGTACGAAGACAATTTGAGTTGTAGAAAGAGTCATCATCTCCAAGGATTAAAATTTCGTTTTGATCACCTAAAAAACAGAAACGTTTCGACTTGTTTCGAAAACGTTTCGACCGTTTTGAAAACCAAATGAAAAAAAATAAAAATTTAAAAATTATTTTTTCAAAACATTGGTCGAAATATACCAAAATATTTTCAAATATCTTGAAACATTCCAAAATATTTGTGAAAATGCATTAAAATATAGCAAAAAAATTCGAAACATTATAGAACACCTTAAAAGTATAAGAATTTTGATTTCATCACTGATTCGTTTCGGTCTCCTTGGAAACGAAAAATGTTTCGGATGTTTCGACCACTTCAAAATGATATTTTGATCCTTGATCATCTCCACCTCAATTAAGAGTTGACTACATGGGAGATGGTTAATGATGTTCTGTTATATTGTGCTGCTTTTTGGACTTTACACCCATGTAATTGGTTGAACTTCTTGTCCACTACATAATTATTTATTTTCTATGAATAATAGATGTTGAAGTATAAATACTTAAATTTCACCCTCTCTAACAGTGTAAGATTTTGGAGTATATGGTTGTTTAATATAGTATCAGAGTAAGAGGTCTTATGCTCGAATCTTGCCACCACACTAATCTTGCCGCCACCCTAATTATTAAAAGATTTCCACATGATAGGCCCAAAAATTAGTCTACACATGAGAGGGCGTGTTAAAGTATAAATACTTAAGTTACACCCTCTCTAAAAGCTTAAGCATTTAGAGTGGATAATTGTTTAACAATAGATTTTGTTTCTTATCAGAAAAAAAGAGTGAGTGCAGCAAAAATGTGATTTTGTTACAAGAAATGCTACAAATGTTGGACAATTAGTGGTTTGTTTAGAGTTTAGCAGTTAAAATTCTCTCTAACCTAATTAAAATAACCAAACTGTCTATTTTTCTTTGTCTTCTGCACTTTCGTGTAACGTTTATCTTAAGGAGAGTTTAGTGTGTCAAGAAAGTCTTATTATTTTTTGTAAAGTAGTCTGCCGCTGATCCAAACCCGTTTTCAAACCCATCTCCCCAAACCTTGCCTCCGACTGCTGTTCATGAGGAATGACGGTAGCACCCACGCTCAGCTATCGATCAATGCATTCCCACATGCATGCCTACCTGCTACAGCCCCCCATCTGTATTGAAGTTTAAAACACTGATTTCCTATTGTAGATCATTACTATTATGTGATTGAAATTCTTCTTTTTAAGCTCCTCCACTTCACCAAAAAATGTTTTTTGAACTTTAGAAATTTTTTAACTGTGGTTTCTTGTTGCTTTCAATTAAGGCAAATAAGGGAGCATTCTTTACCTCTCCAAAAGCAGTATTGAATTCCTTCTGTTGACAAACCTGGAAATCAGTATTAAATCATAAAACATTTTCTGATTTTGACGCTCGAAGTTAAAAAATTGATGCTTTAGAGTAGTAAACCTAAATTACCTTTGAAAATTGTTGTAACAGAGGTCCCGAAGTACACTGTCCTGCGTGGCAAGTTCCATATCCAAGCCCTTGGAACATCAATTGGATTAAGACTAGATTCATGATCCGAAAAAACCTGCAAATACATAGATTGTATATTATAATACCATGGTCTAAAAATGAATGGGGTTTAAGTAAATAAGAGTCTTCTTTTTCAGGTATCCACCTAAAGGCATACTTTATTTGGTTAAGTGGTAGTTTCACAATCCTGGCTGTGACTTATAATAAAGGTTGATGCTGATCGAGAATCAAATTTACCTCATTAACTTGGAAGTATGTGCCATTGAGTGGAAAGCTACCTCTCATTGCTGTTCTACATGGTATCTGTAATGAGGTAGGTATAAGAAACAATCTCATCTAAAGCCTACAGGCTACAATGGTACAATTACTGGTGATGATTGCAAACATGGATGTATGTTTTTGGATTTCCTCACCAGCAGTGTTCCTCTGACTGTCTGTGAATTTGCTTCTCTTCTGTTATTACATGAAAAACATGAGTTCTCATTGCACAGATTTCCTGGTCCTTGGGACCCACACCTATTTTCAGGAGGTTGAATTGAATTTGCAGTTTCACCTGGTGTGAACAGCACCAAATTGGCTGTAAATGATTAGCAGATTACAAGATTATAACATCCAATATTTGAAAGTTGAGCATAATTTGGAGGCTTAATTCATTGTACATTAGATTAGCTGTGAGTCTTAAGGTTGGATGAGACCCACTTTCCATCCAAAAGCTATTGTAAATTAGGTCTCCAACTTATGAACAAATAACATCTTTCTATTTGAAATAGTAATCAGTAAATAACATTCTTCAATTTGATTTTACTTTGACTTATGGGATGTCAATCCAATTGTAGACTGGCTTAAGCACTATCATCTTGTTATCGGAAGATTCAAACCCACATTTCAGTGCCTTGCAGAATGATACTGTTGGGGTGAATTGCGGGTCATTGCTGAGACAACTTACATTGTGTTCAGAGTTGTAATGTCTTGTGAACTGTGTTGTTACCTGGTGTCCAGATAGCAAGAAGGTATGGACTTGGATCATCAGGCTCTCGTCTATCCAGCTGAACAGAAGATTTGGAAAGCCAGTTGGTTGCAAGAGAAGTTGCATGTAGGCAAAGCAAAATTGTAAGAACAGAGAAGTAGAATAACTAACCCCTTTAAGCAGAGGGTGTGAATCTGGAAGTTCATACCTGCAGCGGGATTAGAGAAGTTATTGTGCATCATGCAGGCAATTTTCATTCATAATGTTGGATTTGTAACACTTTCTGTCACAGATAAGGCCATTATTCAGTTTTATCCCTGATAAACCATGGTCCTGGGAGGCATACCTGTATACAGAGTCTACAGGCTTTACAATTGTTAAAGTATCAAAGGCTTAACGGTTAATTTATACTTCAGTTAATATGTCAAAAAGTTTCTGATTGTGCTATGATTTGGACAGTTGTAAGTTTAATGGGCTGACCACTTGGTTCACAGGTTTAGAAATATTGTGATCGGGCATAATTTTCTGCAAATTTGTGACCCTAACCATTAATTTTCTAATATGAACCTCATAATTGAACTTAATCAAGATCTTGGGTACCTGTATGCTGTTCATGGCAAGTTGGATACTTACACTTGGTGCTCTGTTCGTAGTCGACTTATGTTCTTCAGTGTGGGTGTAGGGATAGAAGCAGCTTCTGGATTCAAAGCAACTAGAGCTTTGGACGTATCACCTTCTTGGAGTTCCGTGTTGTTCTCTTGCTTATAGGCCTGTAGCGTCAGCGTGAATTCTTCAAGGTTGAGTTTGATTGTCGGGATTTCATCAGGATCCTCATAGAATGCATCCTCGATGTCGCTTTCTGATATTCCTATGGATTGTTCTGGTGTAGTTGGTTCCTCAACAAGTGGTTCACATGTGCCAGTGATGAACTTGTCCTCTATAGTTAAGTTGCTCACAGCTGGAGGTAGTGGCATGGGCTTGAGTGCTACTGTAGGGTATTCATCAGATGCAATGGGAACAGATGAACTCACCATACTTCTTTCTTCTGGCCCTGGGAGGGCAAGCCTTGCACTGCACCAAACAGAGCTTGCTGTCAAGGTTTTATTTTTTTAAAGCCAATCAGGAGATCATTTAAAAATGGGATTTCCTCTACCCAACCCTTATATTATTAAGTCAATTAACCTATAGAAAAACCTCTTGTCTCTTACTTTTCAAGAATTCTAATATTAATTTTCTTTAATTGTTTTCTCAATGAATGACCACCAATCAAGTTATGCTAACTATGGTCTATTTATTTATTCTTATTACTTTTAATTTCTTCCCTTGCCCCACAAAATCCTTTCAGGAACTAACCTGTTATGCCTGAATTATGAATAATCCATGTTCCAGAAGTTTGAAGCTCTGAGCATGTAGACTTGCAGATGACATATGCATAGGTATGCAAGCCTAAACACAATAGTAATTTGTTCTTCTAGAATATGATCATATGAGCAAATCACCGGTATCTTAAGTGTTCTTAGACATTTTGCAGATAATTATTAGGAATGTTTCGTACAGCTTTGTAATCTCAACTTCTTGAGGGCTAGAATAAAATAGAGGTCGGAATGCCAAGTTTTATGTTCATATCGATTATAAGTACACTTGATTGTTTGGCACATTATGAAACCTTGCAAAAGCACTTGCGAAGTGTCGGCACTCTCCCCTCATTGGACATGCATTGCAATTTGGTTTACTCTTTGTACAAAAAACCTGCATCACCATTGAAGAATGAGATATTTGGAAAAGTCCTGTTCATATGTTAGCCATGCATATTGTTTCTGTCTTCAAGTGAATATAATGACATACCTTTCCGAATGTAATCATCTGGTAGTGTAGCTCATACCTACAATTCGTTAGTATATTAGTCGACTCAATGCCAAGAAAATCCTTAAAATGGACATGGATGGTTCTAGAAAGGGGTTAATAAATTACAGTGTACGCTGATCCAGCTTGCATAGTCTGGGCCAAAGATATTTCTGAATAGACTCCAGCACAGGGTACCTGTGTGAAAAGATAATTGACATTTCTATATATGAAAAAAAATCCCTTGTTGATCAGTTGGCAAATTTTACTTACAGTTCCAGGAGATGCAATTGGAGTGATTCAGGGAGTGGTTGGAGAGGGACCCACCCCAGTCTCACAGCAATCCGCCCAACATTTGTGTCAACCTGACAAATAAATTTGAGTATAAGATTGCGTTGCTTTTATAAGTTACTTCTAGTTCCTACGACTTATTGTTGTTGTTGTTGTTGTTATTATTATTGTTATTATTATCTAACTTTGTACAGGGAGTAGTCTTAGTCCCCACAAGAACCTTACTGGGAAAGCAAGATGATGAAGTGTTAATAGCCGCACACATTCCACACTTTTCAGCCCCAATCCCCATATGCTTAATAAATAATCCCTGCAGCAATAAATGTTTATAGAAGTCAGACAATAGAATTTAACAGATGGCCATAGTCATATAAATGGCTATTACATGTTATGGCCTTTGTTTTACACAATCTCCGTAGGTCCATGCATGATCGAACAGATTTGATCTATTTTTCTTATGGATGTGATACATGTAATTAGCTTCTGGGCTTACTTTGCTTTTTCTGGGGGAACATCTCTCAACCATTCTAGATCAATGCTTCCATGGTCTTTGACCAATCGGTCCAAAAAATCCTGCAGAACGTCGCAACCATTGTTATCTTGCTTTTAGGGTTTCTATATTCATTGACTAATATCTCATTTGCGAGTCATTTGAAGCTGGCTGAAATAAATATGAATACGGAATTATACCTTAATTCGGTCTGCTAGCATGTTGTTCATTCCCCGTTCCTTGATAGCATCAGAGATCTCATTAACATCAGTGAGTCTTATTGCCTCGTAGTCCAGCGAGTCCATTGTTTCCTTGCTTCTTTCTCTTCTTCTTCCGCTGGACTGCACGTGCTTTCTCAAGGTATCCCAGTCGAATGCTTCTCTCTTTTCACCCTCAGCCTTTCTTTTTCTTGCATTTGAGATACTGGTGCCTTCCCCACTGATTGGCTCGCCCAGAGAATAAATTTTCGCTTTTGCATTTGCTCCAGTTGCTTTACTCTCCAAGAATTTTTGCTTATTTTCTACAGAAATCCTCTGCTCCACAGGGAGTTGCTGCCCAGTACGGGTTTTACTTTTAGCCAGTTCTTCAGCAGGTCTTATGGGCTGTGTGATTGATGTGCTTTCCAGTTGAAAGTTCTTGAACCGCTCTTGTGGATGATTCTTAATGAAATGATTATTTGTATTGTGAGATCCTGATTGTAAATTACCTTGGTGTATGGGGTGCTTGTTTAGCGATGCACTTGGGTCAGCTGTTGTTGCTTGAACCCTTGGCATTATATTCTGCTGGGCGGTTGGACTACTTTTACTTTCTGCCATGTGTCTCATCATGTTGCCCATGTGGTTTTCACTTTTTGCTTTCCTATTTCCAGAAGCAGTTGAAAGCAAAGAAAATATACTGTCTTCTTCTGACTCTTCAAAGCACTCTACATCCCGTACTCCTGATCCTAGTAGCATGCTCATCCAAAAATTATTGGAAGGGAGACTTGATCCTTTCATTTGGATAATCTCAGAATTGCTTGAATAAGCAAATGGAGAATGGACTTTCTGGATAATTTCTCTGTCCATTCTTAAATTTTGCTTGTTATGCACAGAATTCTCTGATTGCTGATGCCCATGCAAATGTATCTGATCGGATATTGCACTCCTGATTACATGGCTGTAAATTTCCTGCAATGCAGCTGTTTCCTCCATCTGAAGGAAATTATTCGGAGCAAGACTGCAATTTTTGTCGAGTTTGGAGCCAGTTTGATCTTCAGCTTCTGAGTTGGACCCTGAACTGGATCTGATTTCGTCTATGGCTTGAAAGGGGAAAGAATCGAAAGAATTTTGTGATGAGATGACATCTTCCTCTATCACAGAGCTTCTGTTGTGTATGGGCTGCCTTGCTATTTTTTCCTGATATTTAATGGTGCCATCTGGGGCTAGTAACTGAACCTCTGGTTCCTCGACTACTACAATTGTCCCATTTTGGTAGCCTGTATGCCAGATGGTTGTTGACTGAAGGGGGAATTTTGCTGCAAGTGACATGAAGGCAGAGCTACATACAACAGGAAAGCAATGGTAAAGCACATCAATTTGGATTGTTTCATCTTTTACTCTCCGAGGCATTTGATCTTTAAGATATTGTCACAATCTTGACTTACCTTGACAAATGGTCTGAAACATTCTGTGTGAGAAACACTCCAATTACTGAGTCAACAACTGATCCTTTCCATTTTGAGAATCGTCTGTCTCCTGCAAAGAAAACCATTTTTATTTTAGGATTTATACTCATGACTAGGTAAGTTCAAGAGAACTGGTTTCTTTTAATTGATAGAAGCGAAGTAATTGCACTACTGTACAAAAGATGCCTGCCATAGCCAATTGCTTATCTCTTTTTAATGAACTTGTGTCTGGATTAACACTTAGTTCAGCACAATAAACGAGCAGAATTCAGAGGGATTGTTTTTGGCATTTTATTTGTCTTTGGATTTTTAGTAACATGCTAATGACAATATTGCCAAGTGCAGTGGTAACATTCTCGGCCTAACGACCGGAATGTTGTAGGTTCAAATATGAGGACAATCACTTTGTACATATAATGCCAAAAAAGTTAGGTCTGTAACCACCCAACACACTCGATTGACATTTACAGGCACCAAAATAGGTAATTGCCTCAAGGTTCTAAAAGCCAATTTTAGTCTAAGGACACAAGTCATCATTGCTCCAGGTAGTTTTATGTACTAGTTCAGGATCTGAGTTGCTGAGGCATTTTCAGTGCGGTGGACACTGCTCTTTGTATTTGCTTCTGCTAGGAATCCTGCATGACTTACATACAAGTTACTATCTGTATTAGTTACCATCTGATTCTTGTTTTTTGCAGTCATTCAGTAAATTTAACAGCGGTCCTATTTGTATGAGGGTATACTTTATTATATTCTCTGTACTGCGTATTTTGATTTTATTAACAAGCATCATTCTTTGTGGAGCTTTTTAAGTGCATGTCAAAATGACTGTTTTCACCTGGGAACTAATTCAAATTTTTTTTTTTAAATGCTGACATTAGTCACTCTAGGCTATGAAATATGCTATCTGACAGTTAATCTGATTGTAGAAGTTTTGAAATATTTTTGGTACCTTGAACAAGATGCATGCGTGAAATGAATGAGTCTACACGTCTGTGGAATACTTCCCTTTCTTCTTCCCACCATTTTTCCTTATTCTTGTCTGTTGCTTCTGTGTTTTCACTTTCTTTTCCCATCAAGAGGTTCCAAATTCTATTTGTCTCTGGGTCTAGGTCCACTTTCGGCCGTGGCTTGCGTTTCTTGATAGGGTCCAGCTCCTCAAATGGAATAATTGTGCCACCTCCTTTGTAAGGAACAAGTGCTCCTTGCTCTTGCCCAGCTACTTCGTTGCTCCCAAGATGTATATTTAGACCTTTCAATAGGTGTGTAATTTCATCAATTGAATCCGGATACCTCTTTTTTTCCAATGGGCCTTCACCAAGTTGCAAAGAAGTTGCTGTTATTAATACCAATTGAATATGTTGAAACTGTTTGTCTTTGGCACTCTGTTTTTCAAGATTTATGAATACTTACCTCTCATTTTCACGGAGGAGATTTGGTAAGCTTGTACATCCTTTTGCTCTGCCAGAAGCATTTTATCTTTGCTGGGTGCTTGTTTGGATGTTGGCTCTTGAGGAAGAGCCGATGACAGCAGGTTGCGGTTGGAAATTGCAGTCGGGGAGTTGAGACTGGCTTGAGTTGATTGCTGGAACATTTTCTCTGAAATCAGTGTTTCTAGATGCAATTCAGATGAAGGATTTTGCTTCTGTATATTATGCTTGGCAGCTAAGGAATGAAAATACCAGTCGCCAGCAGGCCTATTGACCCCATTGTTTAGCTTCTTAGAGGCGTTATCTTTTTCAAGGTAAGATTGCAACAATTGACCATCAATTAGTGATGTAGAACTTCCTGAATGGACACCATTTATGCCTCTTCTTTCAACTTGTGAGCAATCTTTAACAGCTGCAATATGAGAAGATGTACCTGGTATGGGTGTATGCAATTTATTCTCAATCTTCTTTTTCTTGTGCTGTTCTGAACCATATGTGCCAAAATTTCTGCCTTGACTGGTATAGTCACCTGCCTTAAACGTTTCCTGACACAACAATGAAGAGCCAGCCAAATTCACAGTACATGGATGTGTCTGCTCAGTACAACGATAATACTCTCTTTTGGATCCTCTTTGTCCATCAAATTTGGCCATATCTTTCACCATAAGTTGGGTGGTACTCTGAAACATCAGCGCTCTTGTTTGGTTAAGATTGGTGCTACTATCTGCTTGAACGACAATCTGGCCTTTTCCTCCTCCTGGGATGTGTTGATGCACCTGACTGTAACCACTCTTGGCACCGCTTTGATATTCATTGGCATTTCTCATGGTCACATTCCTTGCAATGAAATTCAAGGTATGGTCTTTCATCGTGGGTGGCGGTGCCGTAGGTGCACGCTGTTCTGACAAGGATCTGTAATCAGCTGGCATTTGATTTGTGGGGTGGGGAAAGTTACCTTCACTTCTTGCTTGCTGATTCTCTGTGATGTAACCATCATGCTGCTCAATCTGCATAGCTAATGTTGAGGGTGCACCATCAATCCTCGTCTGCACCTCACTGGCTTGATGATTTGTATTCAGATTAAGAGCCCTCCTGCCCTCGTGACGTGTTTCCACCTGATGATGACTGCTGTTTCTGTCATGGCCTTGATCTCTTTTTTCATTTTCCAAGTCAAAGTTCAAAACTCTCCTGCAGGATTTTGCTGTAGACTCGACAGTATTAATCTCATTCATAACATTTGCCTGTTGAGTTTCAGAGGCCTTGAAACTGTTCTTCTTCACATACTTCCTTTTGCCTGATGGATTTTCATTTACTGTAAGCTCATTCATAACTTCTGCCTGTTGGGTTGCCGATGCCTCGAGACCCTTCTTCCTCACATACTTCCTTTTTACTGATGGGTTTTCACTGGAAGTTGTATTTTTTGGAGCTGTAGGCTTTGGAGTCCTTTTCGGTTTCCCTTCTATCACAACTTTTGGCCTATGCTTTCTTCTTTTTGGTGGTTTCTGCTGCGATGTCTTGTTCACCTCAACACCTCCATCAGAGTTCTTCTTGTTCTCCAGCGGTGTAGAAATGGCAGCAGCGGATGAGTCCAGAATGTCCTGCAAGAGTTCATCACAGTGGTTCCAAGTAGCTTCATTTCTTATAGATGCTACTAATTTCTCCTGTTTATCTTTTTCCAGATTTGAGCTTTCATGCACAGAGAAATTCAGTGTTTCAGAAAGCCAGTGGTTCTCCAACTGCTTTCCCCTTTCTGGTGTCTCCGGTGCATATTGAAAGGAAGTGGAAACACTCGAGGCTGCATCAGTTTCTGATCTTGGTGGTGAGTTTAAGTTAAAGTTGGCCAGGTAAGGGACATGAAATCCATCTGTGAGAAAACATTCTCTATTTTCCATCAACTGATAATTGAGTACTTTGAAAAGAAAGTATAGAAGACATTGCTAACGTAATGTACGGATATGAGGTACATCACATCTTAGCTATTACAGCCTTATTTTTTCTTATTGCATCTACTGTTCTGAAACAAATAACAATATCAAATGTCCAGGTGGCTTAGGGTCTATTAGTTTGGTTTCTTATAGCTGAAGGAATGGTCATGTAATGCTGTCTTGCCACAAACTGTACTAAAGAGATGACTCAACTCCGTAAAGCTTTGTCCCAATTATTTACGGATTAGATAAATGAAGCATGTTCTATTCTCCTATTTTTATTTCAGGCTTGCCTTTTCAGTTATAACAAAACATATAGCTATTGAATACAAGTTAAATCACTCACTGTTAGGCATCTGCTGTAAGCAGTCACCATTGATCCTCTGGGTGGAAGTTGAAGTATGGTTTTGGTAAGCAAGCAACGAATGAGCGGAGTTCAAGTCTACCCAGCTGCCATCAACTTGAGAATATGTGCTTGAAACTGGAAGACTGCTAGCCTCGCGGATTCTCCCATGGGGTATTGCATTTATAGAAGCCTCAGATGCTACATTTTTTGTGCACAACAATTCTGCCAAACAATTATTTCCAGAATTTTGCATGATGGAATCGCCATTGTGGCTAAAACTACTCTTTTGCTCACTGGAGTTGTGGTTGAAACTACCTTTCTTCTCTGCTGGAGCATTCCTGTTGGAGAAAAGCGCGCTCTGTTCTCTTACTGCAACTGGATTGAAATCCTGAACCGCCCCATTGAAACTCGTCGTCTCTTGTAAAAAATCACCATAAATTCCTAGCAATTCCTGCCAATTTGAACTTCCCGGCTGATTCCCTAGCATGTCACCTGGGGTTGGATTAGACCTGGGTGGAATCGGCTTTTCTGGTGTAACAGGAACCCAATAATCCTTTCTCTTAATACCATTCTCTTGTGTAATTGAAACCATCCTCCCAAAGTTCATCCTACAACTCAATTCCTTTCTTTTCACTTTGTGTTGTCAAATCTATGTATTGTGTCTATCAGAACCTCCTTTTTCACCCTCAAGAACTAAGCTTTTTGCAGTGAATTGTTGGCTTCTCCGATTTGCCACGAAACTGTTCTTCACTCCTACACCATTGCCTGAATCTACCATGCCAAAACCCCAACAACATTTCTCACCAAACAAACTTTCTCTAATCTGATGAGCAGCATCAAACACACAGGAAATATGAAAAGATGGCATTTGTTGTGGGAAACATAACAGCATAGCATCCATGCAATAAATACCAGCAAATTCAATACCAAAAAACTTTTTAGAACAACAGGCACAAGGGGTTGGAGAGAGAGAGAAAGAAAGAAAAGAAAAATGTAAAGACAATGGTAAGGAATCAAAGCAACAAATCAGTGGGTGAAGTGTAGAATGTTGAGTGGTTTAATTCAATTTGAAGAGGGCTAAATTAGAATGAGCAGGGGAATAAAGCCCACAAAATCTGTAAAGAATCTCTCAGGCGATTTTGTGGGAAATGCATATCACATATTTACATGGGCTATCTGGTCAATAAAGAATGAATTGAATGCAAATGCGTATTAAAAAACAGGAAAAAAAGAAAAGAAAAGAAAGAAAACTAGGAAATTTGTGATCAGGTGTTGCTAAGCTCCCCTCTTTCCAGCTATGTCATGAGGCCGGAGTGATGAGCCAGAGGATGAGTCAATGCCGGAGAGAGAGAGAGAGAGAGAGAGAGAGAGAGAGAGTATGAGCTTTAAATACGAAAAAAAAAACGCATCTTTAGGCAGGTCTCATTTTTATAAGTTGGGCATAACCATCAGAGTCAAATAACAGTCAAAGCACAAAATCACCATTGCTGTCAAAAAATTTAAAGCAAAATTTACATTATGAGTTACTTTTAGGCAAATAATTGTATTTTGGTATGTTCGTTTGAAGAAATTAGGGTATGGTCTTCATACAAAATGACCATTGTATTGCAATATTTTTTCGACTAAGTGAGATAAGTACTGAAAATTTATTTACTTAAAAGGAGAATTGTGGATGACTATTTTTTACCGTCATTTATTGCTTGTTTCACGTTGAACACATAAATCGTAATGTATACAAAACGGTCATATTATAACAATTTTACGGTCGTCGTGTATAATATTTATGAAATGACTTACCAAAAAGAAGAAGTGTTGATGATTCTTTTTGATCAACATTTACTTTGATTTTCATGTTTGTAACGTGAATATGAATATAGTAATAACTTTCAAGCTGGGCTAGCTCAATATCCCCAAAAAAACTCACATACACATAAATTTTACAATATGGATCACTTTTAGAATTGATTTAGAAAAAAAGGAACAAGAAGTGCATCAGGTGCCCGCTAGTATAGGTTCTGAGAATTGTTAGAAAATACACCGTCTTACCTCTTAGATGTATATAGCCTTACCTGTAAGTAACAGAAAGCCAAAGTGAATGTATAGAATAAAATAGCCAAAGTGATCACCAACTAATCAATATTAAATGAATAAGCCTAACACATATAATTTAATAATTAAACTAAATAATGTATAAAATTTGTGTAATAGTAACAACTTGATAAATTAATTTTGACAATAGCAAATCATATATTGTGGATGCATATAATATACCTATTGATCCATGCATCAAATTAAAACTAATAATTAAACAAATATAATTGAACACAATATAAAACAAAGAAAAATAAATTAGAAAGATCTAGCATTTGAGAGTCTGTGAGGCACGTTGAAACGTTGTCCTAAAGCGATTGAGCCTCTCTATGTGAAGGTATTAACGGACTGCGGTGGCTCCAAGATACAACCCAAATTCAAAAATAAGAACTCCGCAGGATTCATGTATACCGAAGAGTAGCGATGAATCAGACTTTGTCCTTGTACAAAGACCAAAAGAAACAAAATTCTTTTTTCAAAGTTGCTGGGAGATGTATTTCATATATATCACTTTGACTTTGCCTTTTTCATATAGGCAGAAACTTTTTTTTCAGACGCATGGAACAAAGAGCCGTTAAGAAAAAACAAACCACACCGTTCCGAACACACTTGTTCGGTCATCCAAGATGCGACGGTTTGGACTTCAAACGGTGGCTGTTTGAAATATTTGAACTGGCGCACACTTGAGCAGTCATATTTTATGCATTTAGACAGTGTATAATAATTCAAAATGTTTTAAATAACTATTAGGAAAAAGATGAAATATGGAACTATTTTTGAAAAAAAAAACTTAATTTATTCTAACATTACCTCCATATATTGAGAGATTATTTTCGCGACGCGAACCATTGATATTCAGATTACAATAAAATAATTTTACCAGTGTGCTAAGTCTTACCAAGACTGATATTGGTATATTTAAATTTGAATTCATAAAATATAATCTAATGCGTTCGAATTTAGAGTTTGACTATAAATATAAAACATAAAAGATACAGGTCGATTTTTAATATTTGAATTTGAATTTGAATTTGAATTCAAACTAATTTCAGGCAAAATTCAATCCATTAATTGGACTATCGACCACCTGCAAGTAAGAGTTTTATGATTTGAGGAAAAAAAATTCAAGGACAGATGGAATAATTCTTAAAAACACACTTATTTAAACATAACATAAAATCTCTAATAACCGAGAGTATAGACATAAAAGATATTCTTCCCACATTCGAGAAGCAAAGTTGTTCCTTCCTCGCACAATAGATATATTTGACTTTTGTCAAATTTTTTTTTTTAATTTTTGGGTAAGTAAATGTATTTGTAAAGTAATTTAGAACTACAAAAAAATGTGTAATTCAATTGTCCCCATGACTATTTATTTTTTGCATTTGGTAATGTTTTAAAAAGAATAACTGATGGATATGAATTTAGGTGAGGAAAACTGTCACGAGGCAGGCGCGAGTCCCATGGGGTGTGCGATCTAGTGAGATACACCCCACTCAATAAATCTTAATTGCATCATCAATTCGCTCATTCCATCCTAGGATAATAGCTCAAACTAGCTCCAACTATTGAGGAGGAGTTCAACTTTAAGGGGTGCCTCATTGAAAAGTAGTTGAAGGAGCTTTTTAACGGTAAAAATGGCTGGAGGCCTATAAAAGGAAAGGAGCAAGCTAGGAACTAAGTAAGTAATTCCTCCCAACTCAATTCTAGTCAATCGTCGACCCTTGGTGCCCCTCCAGTCTTCAACTTCCTTGCAGGTGCTCGTCGGAGACAACCAAGTCATCAAACGATCTATTGGTGTTGCTTTTGGGATCAACAATTGGCGTCGTTTATGGAAACATGCTTGATCACAAATTTTATATCCTATGGCAGTAAAAAGAGCATCAAAGGAGTCAACAACTGACTGGACACCTGAACGCCCTGGTACCCACCCAATGGGACAAAGGGCTGTGCCCCCACCAGAAAAGGAGTCAGCAAAGGTGAAAATTTTGAAAAAAGCAATTGAAGAAGTAGAATCAACAAATCCTCCAACTCCTAGAATAAGATCAGTCTCAAACCAAGGAATATGCAAGAGATAATTAGAACGATAACCGGAGTCAAAACGAGGTTGATTGACCTCAGATCAATGATCTATGGGAATGGAGGTTCTATGAAGTGAAAAAAAAGTTATGGAATGTCATGAACACAGTAAAAGCCCGGGCCCCCGAGGTCAGTGAGTCCTGGTCCAACATACTGAGTCACCATTCACGCAATACGTTGCGAATTACCCCATACTAGAGAGATTTAAGATGCAAGTCATCGAGATGTTTTGACAGAATGAAGGACCCATTAGATTACCTAGAAACTTACAGATCTCTAATGATGCTCCACATTGTCCGAGACCAAATCATGCTTCGAGCTTTCACCACCACACTTAGAGGAATGACAAGACATTGCTTGAACAAGTTGAAGCCGAGTTCAATTGATACATTTGGTGAATTGAGCACTTCCTTCATCTCGCATTTCATCAAAGGATGGGCCTATAGACGACCCCCGACCTACCTCCTAAAAGTAAAATTGTCTAGGGGAGAGACATTTAGGGAATACGTTAATCGCTTCACTAAGGAGTCTCTACAAATTGATAATGTACATGACAAGGTTGCCCTAACCCCTTTTATGGGAGGATTGTAATCTTCTCAGTTCCATTTCGCTTTCTCCAAAGAGACGCACATGTCCATGGTAGAGCTCTTGGCAAGAGCCCAGTGCTATATGAAAGCTAAAGATACTATCTTAGCTTGGAGGAGCGAGGAGGACAAATAAGAAGACTGGCGAGATGAACAAAGGCGGAGGGACTCATCAAGTAAAGAGAAAAGAGCCGAAAGTCCCAAGAAGAACCATATGGTGAGGGTCAATGTGAGAGGTCATTTAGGTCCTTGCATTCCCAACGGCCCAGCTTAGAATTATATTCCCCTGAACACCTCTGTAGAGTAGATCCTCTTCCAGATACAAGATGAGAGGATTCTCCGATGGCTAGGGAAGATGAAGACGCATCCTAATAAGAGGTCTAGAGATAAGTATTGCCGCTTCCATGGGGACTACGGTCACAACACGAAAGATTGTCAGGTCCTAAGAGACCAAATTAAGGATCTAATTCAAAAAGGACACCTTGGGAGGTATATAGAGCACCAGAGACAAGAGAGGAACTACATTCAAACCCACCAAGAGGAAGTCCCACACCAGCAACCAGTAGGGGAGGTTAATATGATTTCTGGAGGTTTCGCAGAAGGAGAATAAAGTAGCTCTGCTACGAGAGCTCATGCTTGAAAAATAAAGTCTTAGCTAGATGTGAGCTTGGTAACTCTAGAGAAGGAACCCCGAATGAACCCTCCGATTACTTTGTTTGAAGGAGATTTGAATGGTGTTCAGCACCTGCACGATGATTCGCTGGTAGTTACCTTGACGATAGTCAATTACGTCGTGAAAAGGGTTCTTATAGACAGTAAGATCTCGATAGAGTTTTTTTTTCTCTAGCCTTTGATAACCTGAACATTGACATAGAGAGACTAACCCCAATGGTTGCGGCATTCAGCGGATTCTCAGGGGAGAAGGCTTATACCATTGAATCCATCGTTATACCAGTCATAGCTAGGCTGGCCCCATGGTAGACCACAGTCATGACAAATTTCTTGGTATTGGACTGTCATTTGGCGTACAATGTTATCTTGGGTCGTCTAAGCCTCAATGCCATGAGGGCAATCTCGTCCACGTACGATCTCCTCATATAGTTTCCAACCAAGGAGGGGGGTTGGAGAAATATGCAGGGACCAGATTGTAGTTTGAGAGTGTTACATGTCCTACATGAGGGGAAAACAATATAAAGCCCTTCAAGTATGGTCCTCGGATCATAGAGAAGACCTAGAATGCCTGCAGCCTATAGAAGACTTAGAACTCATCTAGAACGGAGACTCCTTCGAGCAGGTCACCTTTATCAAAAAAATGCTCGAAGAAAGCCATAACAGGGATGTCTTAACCTGGAGGAAATCTAATATGAGTGGGATTAACCCCACAATAATTGTCCATAAGCTGAATGTTAATCCAAGTTTTAAGCCAATTCCGCAAAAATGGCCTAGCTTCGCCCCAGAATGCAATTGGGCAATAAAGGAAGAGGTTGCAAACCTCTTGGATGCCAAATTTCTCAGAGAAGTCCAATATCTGCTATGACTAACCAACGTAGTATTGGTGAAGAAAACAAGTAGAAAATGGCGGCTCTGTGTAGATTTCACTAATCTAAACAAAGTTTGCCTAAAGGATTGTTTTCCACTTTGAAGAATTGACATCCTGGTAGACACCATAGTTGGTTACGAGTTGTTCTCCTTAATGGATGCATTCTCAGGGTACAACCATATTATGATGTATGAACTAAATCAGGAGAAGACCCCTTCATAATAGAGGATGAGACCTACTGCTATAAGGTCATCCTGTTTGGGTTAAAAAATGCAGGTGCCACTTACCAACGTCTGGTGAATCACATGTTCAAGGAGCTCATTGACCATTCAATGGAGGTATATGTCGACGATATGCTTGTCAAGAGCCTCCGAGCCATTGAGCATATAAAGCATTTAAGGGAAACGTTCAATATCCTTAGAAGGTTCAACATGAAATTGAACCCGGCTAAGTGTGACTTTAGGGTAGCCTCAGGGAAATTCTTAGGGTTCATGGTGACCCAAAGAAGAATAGAGACCAACCTAGAGAAAATCAAGGCACTAGCAGACATGGTATCTATAAGAAACGTTCAGGAAGTCCAGTTCCTAACATGGAGAGTCGCGGATTTAAACAGGGTTATTTCCAAGCCAACGATAAATGTCTTTCTTTCTTCAAGACTCTCAGAAAAGCCTTCAAATGGACCCTGGAGTGCAAAACGCCTTCCAAGCACTTAAAGAGTACATTAGCAAACCACCAGTTCTGGAAAGGCCAAATGAAGAGGAATCGTTGTATCTGTACCTAGTAGTGACTCAAGATGCAACAAGTGCAGTTCTGGTGAGCTAGTGTGAAATGGTCCAGCATCTTGTCTATTATATGACTCGAACGCTAAGAGGAACGAAAATGAGATACCCGATGATGGAGAAAGTAGCCTTCACATTGGTAACTGCATCTCGAAAGTTGAGGCCCTACTTCCAGGCTCATCCCATTGTGTTATTTACGAATATCCCCAAAACTGTCCAGGTGACTTGCGAAATGATATTTCGAACTCAAGGAATTCGACATCCAGTATGTCCCCCGAACAACGATAAAAGGGCAAGTAGCTGTTGACCTTATAGTAGACTTCACCCTTGAAGTGCTAGAGCTCGATAGTGCAACCACTCAAGAGGGGGAATGACAGATGTATGTTGACGGGTCCTCCAATTCAACAGGAAGAGGAGTTGGATTAATTCTCATTTTGCCAATGGAGGACAAGATTGAGTATACACTATGTTTTAATTTCAAGGCCTCAAATAACAAAGCAGAATATGAGCAACTCATCATAGAACTCCAGTTGACCAGAGCCGTAGAGATAAGGAACCTCAAAGCATACAGTGCCACACAGTTTATAGTAAGACAACTTCATAAAGTTTGTAGTTAAAGTCAAATAATTTATAAAAAGTGTACCAACTTCCAAAAAACTTTTTTAATAGATGTAAGGTTTTTAGCATCCATATTAGTCATGTCAATAAGGTAAATAAAGGTCTCACTATTACAAATTATTTTATACAAGGACTTCAAGTCTACCATCCCAACTGATGTGCCTCCAACCCATGTGAACACACGTTTACATTACATTTGAATTTCAAAATCACAAACTCACCTTTCTACCAAATAAATGTGATAGTTGAGGGTACAATGTAAAAAAAATCCTAGTTGAGGGGTCAAAGTGTAATCTATACTTCCTTTAAATGACACTTTGTCTCTTTTTTACCAAATTTTTGCCACTTTATTCAACAAATTGAGGCCAAAAAGGGGCATATTACTATCATTTAAAAAGTTCATGAAATATGAGACTTCTTAACAAAAAAGGGACAAAGTGAATATTTTTGCAAGACTTTCAGGTAAAACATCCATTAGCGCTTAAAAGATACTTTAAGAATACAGTTCCTGGATGTGAGAGTAAGCAACTTATCTTGGTTATGTTCACTACTTCACTTCCAACTAGCTCAAAAACAACCAGGTGGATTAGCCAAAAGTAAAGATGTCTAGTAAAGTAAAACTTTTCACTTCAATTCTTGTGACCTTTATTCCAATATTATTCATGCAAAACACAAAGCTACAATTACAGGGCAACTATAAATGTTTACATTATATGCTTTCAAAACCCATACTCTGCTTTTTTCTGCCTCTTTCCAAAAGATCATCTTGTTCTTCAGGATCTTTTCTATTTCTCCTCCCATATGCAGAGCATGAAAGAATGACCAGCCTTATGTATACTTGGTAATAATCTGAACTAAACATGCTTCAAATGTCTTGTGTAGTGTGGGAGAAGAGAAGATGCATAAATGCCTAGTTATCAATTACAAAGATGAGTCCCTCCAAGGAGTGTAATTAAGAGCTGGGGACAAATGTGCCAACATAACCGAATCCCGCGACGAAGAAGGCCATTGATTGGAGGAAGAGATACATAAAGTAGTGGTTTTTTCCAAAAGCAACATCATAGCACCCACAGAAGAAGAGGTAGAACCCAACCAAGAGCTCTAGAAGATAAAGTCTGTCCATGTTAATCAAGAAACTAATGTTACTGTTCATGGTACAATCATATTGAATGTGTCACAGTATTATATTTCTGCTTAAATTCAGTATCTAAATTTCTTCAAAAGTAAATTCAGTAGCTAAATCTCTCCTCTTTTTCTTTTGTGTGTGTGTGGTTTTTTTTTTTTTGGGGGGGGGGGATAGAAGGAATAGAACATTGTCATTACATTTCTATGCAACACCTTTTAAGATTGTAAGAAAACATTACCTTTCTCCTACTCTGACTCGAAACTTTTTGGGAGCTTTGGTACCCACTTTTGTCTTGAGAGCATCGCCCAATTTCTCCGTGACAACCCATTCATTAACTCTCCCTGCCTCAAGCAGACCTATAAATGTGGCCTTGGTCCGGTGCAGGGACATGACGTTCTCGAAGAGGATCCATAATACCAATAGGTGTAGTGATCTGAAAAATAATATATATACCATATCAGTCTATTGAAAATCAGACATATGACAAGATGTCAAGAACTGGGGAAATCTTATTGGGAGTAATGAGAGACCTTGTAGTCCCAACTGCATTGAGAAGAGTAATGGTGGAAGGAATATAAACAGCTCCCCATTTGGGAACTTGCACTTCAGGAACCAAAACAGTTGCAGGCAAAACAACACAGTAGAAAATAAATGTGACAAGATGGGCAACGATCTTCCGAACAAAGAAGAAGCTATAGATCACGTAAAACTTCTTCCACAGAGAGACTTTCTGCAATAAGTTGTAGATAACAAGCAGTTAGAAAACACTTAAAACTCAATCTAGTTCAGAAGCTTCTTGGTTATCAGCTTCATGGAAGCTCAAGACAAGAAGGCATACCTTGTTCCTAACAATTTCCATTGCCATTTTCTTGAAAAGATTAGCAGGACCACAAGACCATCGATGCTGCTGATAACGGTAGGCTTTGAAAGTACTTGGCAATTCATTTTTCACCTGTATTGCATACACAAGTCATATAGAAACAACTCAGGTCTCAGAGCAGGCTATATTCTGTATATTTTCGACTTTGGTCTCTGCTTCTTCAAATCTTCAACAGACAAATATCTTACTAATGAGGGTGTCAATGAATCACGTTGAAATGGAATCTAGGGAGAGTGATTTCTAGTGGGCAATAGAGTTGGACACACGACTTGTCTAGTGATCATGAGGCTGGAAAATTCACAGAGTTTGCTAAGACATCACTTTTCAACTAGATTCTCAGCAATATGCTGGTAGCATTGGAAATTTTCAACCAGCTACAAGTTCTCCCTTCAAAGAATGAAAAAAATGTCCTCCTCACAAGTTAGATCTTTAGCACCATATTTACAATTAAATCTTATACTGCAATGGACCCTCGACAATTGGCTAATCATTACAAGTTCTATCTTTATACTTCCTGTAATAGACTAAATGGTATCAAAGGTAAAGTATCAACTTTATAAGAATTCAGTGTTGTACCTTGAGGTCACCAATATACACAAATTTCCAGCCTTTGAGACCAGCTCGAACAGCCAGATCCATATCTTCCACAGTTGTACGATCCTTCCATCCACCAGCCTCATTGAGTGCTGAAATTCTCCACACACCAGCAGTCCCTACATCAAATTTGATTATATTCTAATATCATATGACATGAAGTATATTTGTTGTTACCAAAATAAAGCTAGTAAAATACATTGTAATTCTGTGAAGCAGCTTACCATTAAAGCCAAAAAATGCATAAGTTGCAGACCCAACTTCTTGCTCCACCATGAAGTGGTAATTTAGTGACATCTCTTGCATCCTTGTCATTAAGCACTCATCAGAGTTGACTGCAATGCACAAGAAAAACCCTGTTAATCCTCATCCTTACTCACCAATTGTTCATTTACAGTATCTTTTGGCTTTTTCTATACAGTCTACGCACCTTGCAAATTGTTCTAGCTCTTAATAGTTATCAAACAAACAACTTTTGCCACTCAGTGAGTGTGTTTTTCTGTCCTGGACTATGGTTCCTTATTGTCAGCACCAACGCATATGACATTAGTTTGGAAAACTCTTAACAATTATTATGAAGCACACCATGGTAATGCAGTCTCTAATTTAAAAATGCAAGGACTCTATAATTAAGTTTCGATTTAAGGACTGTTTTAAAGATTTCTAGTGTTTAAACAAGAGAAAGCCAATGTAACTTAGGAGTCAAAATGCTATAGATTTCATGCTTAATTTCTCATCGAAATGTTGACCTGCTCACACAGAGACACACATACAAAAGAACTCAAGGCTGGGTTTCAACTAGCAAGTCTTCAGAGCTTCCTAATACTCGACCCACAAGCGAAACTTCTAATTGCAGTTCTTGAAATTGAAAATCCTGCCTCACTAATCTCACATAACTAGGAGCATTAATCGTTAACATCAAACTTGTCGAGCTTCAGTATGATCAGATTTGGTTGGAATATGAATAGGGTCAAATGTATACATGCAAAGAAGCTGTCTCCACAATTCAAATCCTTGTATAATGGAGCAACCTTACCATCGTCTTCTCTAGACAATAGCAAGCAAATAAAAACATAATTTACTATTAAATCTTAAAATAATCGTTTTCTCAACAAAATCCTCAAATTATATAATGACATATAACATCAAGCCCTGTAAATTTAAATCTCCCAAAAATCTAATAGAAAAGAGAGAGATGTGAAAATAGTTGGAGCTATTTGGTGATAAGTTTGAGCATATTTATTTTTAGATAGAGGTTGTTTGACGATAAAGTGGAACTACTGATAAGCTGAAACTTATTCCAGTCGAGCCGATTCAATTCAAGTCACAAGTTACTTCAATTTGACATGTTTACAAAATGAGTTTAGTCTGATTAAATTCGGTTTATAGACAAAACCGAGCAGACCGCGAACCACTCAGATTGCTTAACCACCCTATGCAAAACCCTGCCTACTAACCTTGTGTCACTCCTGCACTATGGAGCTTTTTTTTTTTTTTTCATTTTTGATGTCAGGTGGTCCTCAGTTAAGATTTCTGAGACAGCCGCTTTCAAGTTAATGTTGTGTGACCCAAAATGAAAATCTGCAAAGTGTGGTGCATAATTGGACCACCTAGCACCAAAGCAAGTCTTGAAAGGTCTAGACCACCTAGTAGCCTCATTGCCTTAGGACAATTCATGATTCAAAATGTGGCAAACTGACCAAAATCTCAACCAACACTTCATCAGCCTGTCAAGCAATAACAAGTTTAACATGTTCAAGGGTTAAGATTTGGTCTCTCAATTCTCCACACGATCACGAACTCGACTTGAAATTGACACACAATTAACCAATTTTAGTGGTAAACGAATAGACACATTAAAGAAATTGGTTGACACAGACCCCAACATGAACCAAGTAAGTACGAGTTATACACGGCACGAGTTTAATACGATACGAATCTGGTTATAAACAATAACAAATAAGCATATGGGTCAAATTTTGACACAAAATAATTTGAGTAATGTTATATATATCCCAAATTTGTATTCTAAATCAGTGAGATTCATTAGATAAGTAGGTCCCTCAACTTTTTTAATTGAAATTCACTAATCTAATGGTTCCATTGATTTGTGATACATACAAATTTGAACATTACTCAAATAATTTAGACCCGACAAAACCTGACATGACTCATTTACAGCCTAGCGAAGGTCAAGATTTACCGAATTTCCAGCGAGCTTGAACAAGGGCAATCTCAGGGTTGTGGAGCAGAAACGGAATGGTGCGCCACAAGAAATCAGGCTCAGGTTGAAAATCAGCATCGAAGATGGCCACATAGTCACACTGCTTCACATAGCTGTGCTTCATTCCTTCCTTGAGAGCCCCAGCTTTGTACCCTTTTCTGTTGTCTCTAATCTCATACTTTATGTTTATGCCTTTGTTTCTCCATCTCTTGCACTCTTGCTCCACCAAGCCCTGTGGTGTAGTAATGGTTTAATATCACCAAATATGTCTACAAGCCCATCTCAGTAATCAAACAAACTTGACAAACTGTGAGCAGTTATGGTTTTAGTGCATCTCCGACCTTCATTCAAAATTTTATTCAAATTTCAGTGATTGAATAAAAAATTTGATTCTTCTAAAAAAATTTTTTTTTGATTTAATTAAAAAACCTTAAATTTAAAGAAGGATCGGAGATGCTCTTACGAGGGTTTAACTAAATTTTGGATCAATTGTACTTTGCACCTTAAATAATTTAAGTCTTTATTTTATATTTTAAAAGATTAAATTTTTTACTTTATATCTTAAATATATTAAAATTATTATAATATGATCAAAAGCTAACGGAAAACCCACATGAAACACTTTTAATAATATATTAAAAATCTTATCTTTGAAGATATATAAAATTGAAATTTTTAAAATTTTTTGAAGTATAAAATGAGATTTCTCATTAATTTTTTGCTCTAACCCTAATATGAAAATCTCATAAGTGAAGGACACTTTATAATCGAAAAAAATCTTTACATATTTTTAATTATGGCAAAAAAATTGTTGTATAATTAAGGATAATTTAGAAAATTAGAAAAAAAATTCTTATAACTTTCTTTTTTTTTTCAAAAAATGGAATGAGATTGTTTTAAAATTTTCTAAAAATTTTTCATACTAACCAAATATATACATATAAATATATTTTATTTCACTTTCTTTTCTTTCATTTCACTTTTTATTTCTTTCACTTTCCGTCATTTTTTTCCTACTAAATGAACGGGTTCTAAGTAAAAAGTTGGGAAGCTTTTTGTTACCTAGATAAAACAAAAGGCCTTGAGTGCCAAAATGACTAAACTACCCAACTTCTTTTTCTATTTTTTTTTTTAAGTCCAACTTTTTTTTTTTGGTCTTTTTTTTTAGCCCTTCTCACCCAAATTGATAAAACACCAACCAGATAAAACTATATTTTTTGTACTCATAAAGTAAGAAACCACAATGGACCAATAGGCAATCGACCTGTGCCATTTAACTTGCCATAATTTTCAAAATTTATGCATGTGGAAATATCCAGTTCATACTGCAAGTTATGATCTATTAAGATGTAGTTACATCTCAAACAAGCCAAGATACAACTTCATGTAGCTGATTTGGGACTCATCACAGGTTTTTGAACCTTTTTATTAGTAATTTTAACATTATTGAATTACAAATTAATCTCATTGGATCATAACATTATATTACAGGACCAAAGAATTTGGGTACCATTGATTTTCCTCCTTTTTTTTTGCATGAAGGCTAGAAGAAATATTTGACCACAGGATACAAATTCTAGTACCCGGATTTTTGGATAGAAAAAAAAAAGAACATTTTTGTGGGAGTTTATGGGTGTTTTTTTAGTGAGCCAGATTTTGGAGAGATATGTATGAGCTTTGAAAACTACCTTGATGGCTGGGTCTGTTGAATCATCAAGAACTTGAATTATTATTCTATCGGCTGGCCATGAAAGGCCACATGCAGCTCCAATGGACAACTCATAAACCTGCAAAAAATTCAAAAAATCCGTGGTTGGAACGATTCTCGTTAGAGAAAATAAATATTGGAGGATTGAAGTTAGAATGGAGACCTCTCTTTCATTGTACATTGGAATCTGCACTAAAACCAGGGGGTAATTTGAATGACCCAACTCTAAATCTTCCTTCATTGGCTCCCATTTGTATCTCGTTTCGGGTTTTCGCCTTAACAGCTTAATGAGAGCTATGACAATGCCCATATAAACTCTCTCAAGGAACAACATTACCGACATTACCAAGCACACAATGACCATTATTTGCAGCAATGGCACTATCAATGGCGTTTTGGCCTGCTGCCAAATCAATCCAACTTGGCTGAAAATGTCATCGCGAACGCCTTGGAAAGTGTCAGGTATGATAGCCGAGGAGGAAATCCCTTCCATTTCTCGGGAAAATATTGTTTGGACTAAGGAGAACTTACTGAAGCAGTACTAGCTTTGTGTGGTTGAGTGTGCACAGAAGGGTACTATAAGTGCATTGATTTTAAAGGGTGTGTGTGGTAAGTGTTGCTTTGCGACAAGAACACGAATATGTAATTCTTGCTTTTGATCTGGGTGCTTTTGAGTTTTGCTTCTGAGTGAAGCTATGCCAAATGTTGCCAAAGAGCTGGACTGTCAGGCACTTGAAGAAAAAAGCCTTTTGATTGTAGAACCATCACGGCAGACCCACAAGCTCAATGTGATCAAACCAAGACAAGCTGAACCACTTTTGAAAGATAGAGAGAGAGAGAGAGAGAGAGAGAGGCTTATATGGTTCGGGGTCTCTAATTTCTCGGTCTTCTCTTCACTGGTTTAGGCTTTCCCAAGGAATTGTTAGACACACAGACCCAAGAATGGAATAGAAGTGTAAGATATTTATACAAGGAAAAACAAACCTACAATGAGTCAAAGGGACAAGGACGGCAGACCAGAAACCGGTGGGGAATTTCAGAATCCGGTTAACCTGCGGTAAATGCAACTAGGCTCTATGATTGCCTTAATTAGCTTGTTTTACTTTTATACCAAGTCCGGCTACAGTTTTTGTTTCTCTTTATTTTGGACTTTGATCCCGATCATTTATATACAAAAGGTCCCACTTAAATTTACGATAAATAATCTAACGAGGTAGAAAATTGAGGCAATATATATTGACGGAGATCTTATTCCCCATCATTTCTATCTGTTAAGATATCTTGACAGCACTTAACCAACTTTGTATTTAGTTTCAATTACTGTCATGGAGCAAAAAATAGGAACAAGTGAGGTTAGTAGCTCTAGATAGGCTTGAAGTTGGGTGGTAATAACTTTTACCAACCCCAAGTAAATATTTAAAACATGAGATAATACATCCAAATTTACGACAAATTATAGAATACATCCATGTGTTTTGATTTAGTGACACGTTACTTCTTATACTTTAAAGTTTTATATCCACGTGTTTTGATTTAGTAACACGTATGTAACCATTTTTATTATAAATCTAGTAAAAAACAAATTAAAAAATTTAAGGATCAAAGTAACATAATTGAAAATTGAATGTCAAAAACGTATAATTGGAGGACTTGACATTTTTTTTATTCGAAGCATGCAGATAATATTCCAATGACGAGCATAACATTCATGTGAGAGTTACAACCGACATGAATTGACTTTGATTAATAATGTTAGAATTGGGGTCCTACGAAAAGAATAAAAAAGAACAACAACTAGACTTGAGGGTCCATAATTTGATAGAAAAAAGTTTTGTTAGCACATAAAATAACCCCAAAAAAAGGACTAATTATTAAAAAAACATGATATATTTGTTAGTTGTGTTGACAATTGAAATGGGTCTCGCATGCTTACTTTGGCCTACCAATAAGAATGCTAAAGTTAATCAAATCATAAAATAATCATCACCCAAATTCGAATCCTTTCAATTTACCCAATGTCTATGTTACATATGGTTGCATATATAAAATTAAATTTACTTTACAGTCACGAGTTTAAAAGACTCGTGGTTTGAATGACTTGCTATTATCCAATAACATACACACAGACTGGTGTCCCTAACTGGTAAATACCCTTTACGATTTTTCCCTTCATTAATGTCATTACTAATTATGATCTTATAGTTCAGTACACTTGAAATCTGGATAGGTTTTTCTATTAATTTTATTTTTGTGATTTTGGGGACGTTTGATCATAATTTGATGGTTCATATAAAAAAATATTGCTTTAAGGTAGTTTTCATGATCTTAATATTGTGTGTGTGTGGTTTTTCTTT
>CM042185.1:11511346-11533669 GCA_023539305.1 Ilex asprella | reverse complement strand
TCATCCACGCTAATTTATACCATCAATATTTAATGTAGTTATATAATTAATTTTTTAAATATATTTTTTTAAATATTTTAACAAAAAAAAATTCGTGCAATATATATCGGTCATTGCTAATAATTCAAAAAGTGTGTATAGTTTGGAGTCAATTTAGTTGAATTGGCGAGGGTCAAATACTCAGGATTCCAGCCCCTGACTTTATTATAGCTTTGTTTTTATTCGGCTAAGTTGGGTCACCAACCATTCGCGTGGGACTGGCTGGTGGAAGCTGCCAAATGCCAATAGTCTCTCCACTAAAAGACGACCTCTTCGCAACAGTGGGCGATCTTCTCAACCCAGTCTCTCTCTCTCTCTCTCATTTTCAGTCTCAATCTCAGTTCTCTCTCTGTGCCCCTGCGAGCAAGCAGGGGACGACGAAGGCTGCTTCAAAGCTCCATCCCATCGAAGCATCGACGACCACTGACAGCAGCAGGTAGTACACTACCTACTCTCTCTCTCTCTGTCGGTCTCTCTCTCTCTCTACTCTGAGTACTCTCTAACATGTACACAGTACATGCTCTAATCGGCAAAAAAATTATATTTGATTTTTGATGCTTATACATTTAATATTTGATAATGCTATGAGCAAACATGCAATTATAAGTAGTTAAGTATGTATAATCAAGTAATTACAATTTACAAGCTGTGATTATAAGTAGTTAAGAGCATATTGTTTAGTCAATTGAGCAGATTAGGGCAAGTTTTTTTTATTTTGCTTATGGTTCCCAGTTGAGCTTGAGCAGATTTGGCAAATCGAGCATGTTTAATGTGGTCTTTCATGCATTGGTTTTTGATTATTTTCATTTGTTGATGTAAGAGCTTTGTAAGCTTGAATCTATATTTTTAATATTGTTGGGCTAAGAAGCATGGAGGACACGGACATATGCTACAAAAAATTATATTTTATATATCATATTGTATAACTAATTATAAATATAGTGATAATGATATACAATTCATAAAAAATTTACTATTTTATAATAAGTAAATTTAATGTCTAGTCATCTGTGTGAATTTTTAGACCAAGGCATCTTTATTATTGTCAATGATCATCAATTTTTTTTGGTAGACAATGTGTACCTAATATATAATTTAAATAATTTATCTTCTTTTCTCAATTCCTCTTTTTAAAATTTTTATGCATCTTTTATTTTTATTATTATATTTGAAATACAACTTTAACATGTCTAATATTAGTAATTATATGTTCTCAAATTTTTAAATTTTGTTAATAACATTTCTACACATATGAATTGTTTAGTAGTAGACACGTTTTAAAGAAGTGTCGGACACGTCATCAAAAAAGTGCTTGATATGTGTCCAAAATTAAAAAATATTATTTAATAATGAACACAGATAAGAGACTATCAAATACGTGTCCAAATAGTTTCGGTGTCCGACATTGATACGTCACCTTCTCGAGATTTAAGAGCGGAGGCAGCCCTGTACTTGCCCACCCTCAATTTTTTTTATTATTATTACTTAGGTATGTATATTATATATTATATATTTGTATAATATATCATTTGTGTCCACCCAAAATCAAAGACAAAAATATTAATGTACACTTATATCAAATGAATAATTTTAATTATGTCCTCCCTATTTTTTTTGGCACATCAATTAGTGTATATTTATATCAAATGAATATGAATTTTTTGACACATTTTGGGCTGGTTATATACCTATCTAGATAAATTTTGAATATATTAGAATTATTTTATATTTTCTAAGATTAAAAAAGACATGATATACATATTCGCTAGTTTACTTGTGATTTTGGTATTTATTTTTGCTAATTATGGTAAAAATTATAGAGTGCACATTAAATTGTATAATCGATCAAATAATTTATAAATACCAAAGTGATAGCATGATTTTGTAACTAAAGAATAATAAAGTTGTTATATAACGTTTTAAAAGTTCAAAAATTCACCGCAATCAATTCTAAATGATTTTAATTAGTTAATATTTTGTAAAAATGTTACCGTTTGTATATACTAGGCTTACTAAATTTCGGTATGGTGGATTTAGTGAACTTTTAAGTATTAAATAGGACATAATTAAATAAATTATTGTTCTGTTTCTATCAATTGTAAGAGAAAAAAAATAATTTGTTGAAATATTTGTGCCCACTTTGACACAATTTTCTGGCTCTGCCCCAGTCGAGAGTGTCTGTGCTTCATAGTTGTTGGGATGTTGTTGATGCTGAATATTTTTAAGCTTGAAATTGAATCTATAAATTTTTAACTTTACATGTTTGATGCTATTTTTATAATTATTGTGATTTTTTAGCATATTTATTATAATTTTTAATTATTTATTATTTTTTTATTATATTACCGGTTCGGCCAATCACCTAATGGTTGAACAAATAATCCATTGACCCAGTCCCTTTGTTGGGTTAATGTCCGGGCCAGGTTTTAAAATTAGGAGTTTATTTGTTTATCACCTGTATCTATTAAAGGCTAAATCCAACCTTGTTATTTTCATCAATTTCTTATTGAGTTTGCACTCTGTACCTAAAATTGTCTTAAAATTAGAGGCCCTAAATTTTTTTAAGTCATTCTAAATTTTTTTTGGGCCCCAAATATATGTATGAGAGTAAATTACATATATGGTCCTTAAACTATAAGTTCTTAAATTTTTTTTTTGTGTCAATTGAGCCTTTAAACTCTTTATTTGTATCAATTGAGTCATTTTGTCTGACTTTGTTAGAGCGTGTCATTCTCGTGATCATGTGGCACAAAAAGACATAAGAGTTCATTTGACACAATTAAAGAGTTCAGTGGCTCAATTGACGCAAAAAAAAAAATCAAAGACTTAATTAATACAAAATTCATAGTTTGAGGGTCATATATGTAGTTTATTCTAACTTATTTGTGTCACGTGGGGTGCACATTTCATCACTTTTCGTTAGAAAATGTAACTGAGGCCGATAGAAGGGCTCAATTGACACAATTAAAGAGTTCATGAATTCAATTGACAAAAAAAATAAAATTCAGAAGCTTAATTGACACAAAGTTATAATTTTAAGATCAAATGTGTTGTTTACTCTATGTATTAAATTGGGACCCTAGGTGGCCTATGCCAAGGGCGCTGGGGAGAGAGAGTATGGAGGTGAGAGCAAGAGCTCCTGGGAAAATCATACTTGCCGGCGAACACGCTGTGGTTCACGGATCAACGGCTGTTGCTGCCTCCATTGATCTCTATACTTATGCCTGTCTTCGTTTTCCCACTCCAGAAGGTACTCCATAAACTCTTAACTTCCTTACATGTCTGCTTTTTCTTGATGTGTGTGTGCGAGCTAAAATTGTTGATATTTTGTAGTTTCTGAGAGGTAATTGACCTGGTTTTTCTTGAAATGGTTTAGTAAACAAATCCCTTTGACATTTTGTGTTATGTTAGGTATACATTGCCAAAGCGCATTGTGTCCGTTAGTGGGTTGGGTTGACTTTCTCATAGGATTATAATTAAGAAAAATTCTCAGAAACACCTGCTTCCTTATTTATTATGTAGCTGTTTTGAATCTGAATTTGTAGTGTTATAGTTACACTTGAGTAGTGCAGTAGTATTGCATTGCTTAACCATTGGGATTTGATTAGGCTAAAGTATAGAAACCTCGACTTTATGACCCGTGTGATCACACCCTTTGTTATTTTGATATTGATCATCAAAGTTTTCTTGAAAAGAAATTTTTATGTAAAAAAACCCTTTTGGTTTTGGTGAAAATAATGGTATTATATTGTGCCTTTGATGGAAGTGTTGTTAACCTGGTAATTAGTGAGTGTTCAGAATTATTGCGGACATTAATTGTATCTCTTTCGCTGCATGTCAAGCAGGATTTATGACTCTCATGAGAATCATATAAGCATATTTAATTAATTTATTTTGTCTGAGAAATATATCTAGATATTGTGTTATTCCATCAGTTGGAAGTTGAGGATCAAATATACGATCAATGTTGTATGTTCTAATTATAGTATAATTGGGAATTGGATCAATTTTGATCAATGCATGATTTATTTTTTCTGCCTAATGGGTAATTCTCACTTGGTGATACTTATTGCATCTTTATTTATTCAATCTCTATGATCTATTGACTAGATTGGTTTTTCTTTTATCTTTTTGGGTGTAGATAATGATGATACACTTAAACTCCAGCTCAAGGATATGGCTTTAGAATTTTCTTGGCCAGTTGGAAAAATTAAAGAAGCACTGCCAGAATTGGGTAGTCATGCCGCATCATCACCCACATCATGTTCACCGGATACCATTAAATCAATTGCAGCTCTAGTTGAAGAACAGAATATTCCAGAGGCCGAAACTGGACTTGCTGCTGGAATTTCAGCTTTCCTTTGGTTATACACCTCTATTCAAGGGTTTGCATCTACTATTGGTTAATATTGATAACTTTTGCTTGTGGTTATGAACCACTCTGATGTCTGGTATTGTTATGTGTCAGGTATAAACCTGCAAAGGTGGTTGTCACTTCTGAGCTTCCACTGGGCTCAGGATTGGGTTCATCGGCAGCATTCTGTGTCTCCCTCACAGCTGCTCTACTTGCTTTGTCTGATGCTGTGAACTTAGATTTTGGTCAACAAGGCTGGTTAATGTTTGGAGAAAGCGACCTGGAATTGGTTAACAAATGGGCTTTTGGTGGTGAGAAAATAATCCACGGGAAGCCATCTGGGATAGACAACACGGTTAGCACATATGGTATGTTTTCTTTCATAGCAATTTGGAAAGCAGTTTGAACTCTTGAGGCTCAAAGAGAAAATTTTGTGGAGTTATGAAGCTTGGAAAGTTATTTTACATTTTTTTTTCCTGAATTTCAGGGACTGAAAAAAAATAAGTGGAGGCTAACGAATGTGTTTAATGGCAGGAAAATAATCCATTTGAGTTAATTGAGAAGTAGAGGCATATGTTATCATTTTTGGAGTTGTTCGACTTTTCTAGTAATTTTAGACTTGTTATTCATCATATTTAAACCCACTGGGTATTTTTATGTTAATGTAAGTGAGATTAATGGATTCCAGAAAAGAGAGAATTAAAAATAGGGAAGGTGGAATTCAAACCTTAATTCTGCGGATGTGTGGCATCAAACTGATGAACACCACTATATCTTATTGACCTCCTTTTGCTAAGAAATTAGCTTCTTAAGTCTGCCACACTATGTGCTTGTTTCCCCTGAAATTCAATTGATGACAACTGGAGCATGAACAACAAAAACATCATACGAAAGTAACAGTATTGGTGCTTGAAGATTTTTGTTTATATATTGTCGATGCCTTTCCTATCAGGAAAAAAAAAAATATATTGTCAATGCCTAACTTTTTTGTTGAACACTAAATACCATTTTGAGATTTCCATAATGCTTGATGTACAAGAGGGCTTACTGATGCAACAGGGTTTCTGAACTTGGATATGCTAGTAAATAATAAACTTCTTGCCACAGGAAACATGATTAAGTTTAGATCAGGAGATTTAACGCGCATCAAGTCCAATATGCCGCTTAAAATGCTCATAACTAACACAAAAGTTGGGAGGAACACGAAGGCATTAGTTGCCGGCGTTTCTGAGAGGAAAGTCAGGCACCCTGATGCTATGATTGCTGTATTCACTGCGGTTGATTCTATCAGCAACGAACTGGCCTCTATTATCCAGTGTCCTGCCTCTGATGGTCTTGTCATAACTGAGAACGAAAAAAAACTAGAAGAGCTGATGGAAATGAATCAAGGGTTGCTCCAGTGTATGGGGGTCAGTCATGCTTCTATAGAAACTGTGCTTCGAACAACATTGAAATACAAATTAGCGTCCAAGTTGACAGGAGCTGGTGGTGGAGGCTGTGTTCTGACACTATTGCCATCCTGTATCCATTTCATTAGTCTGCTCATAAATGCCACTCTTTAATTTTTTAATACATCAATTGTTTTCTTCTTCCATATTTTGAATATTATAATGATTACATGCTATGTTGAATTCCTTGCTTTTAAATATTTTCTGTATACCCTTTTTCTTGTTTTTTGGTGCATCTTTATGCATGACATCATTTGGTTGTTAGCCTTCACTACAAGAAGGTAGACGATGGCCTGGAATACATCCAGTGGGTTACACATATATCTCCCCTGACTACTCACTACTTAATGTTGTCCTCTCTAGAAAATAGAAATACATGCATATAGCTATTATTTTGCAATGAAGTGTACATGTTACCTAAATGTGCAAGAGAATTAGAAATAGGTTTTAGGATCTACTGCATTGTTTATTGCAGTGGAGTTTTTATTTTGTAACTATATGACATCTAAAGTTAGTTCTAGGCTCATTTGACAAATTGTGTATGCATCGCTTATCTAAACCTAGCACTGCAACTATGGTTGCTGGTTGCATTACCAAGTTCGCCGGAGCATTGGCCTTGTATCCACGAATTATATTTAGGAGAGATATGATAAGGCAAAAGTGATAGTTTAAAAGAAGACCATTTTGTTGAGATAGCATAAACTAGAGTTTGAAGCAAGAGGTGCGAGCGTGTTCAAAAGAATTAAGAGGCTGGATTCACTTCTGTGCTACAGTTTTTCCTTGCCTGAAGAGAAAATGTGTTGAATAAGGAAGAAACTATCGGTGTAAAGAATGAAAGGAGTAGATGACCTTATGTCCACCCCTAACTCCAAACACAAATTTATACGGGAGCTTGTGTTCTAGATTTTCTTTGGCAACCAATAACGAGGAATTGCGAGTCATTCCTTCACAAGAATCTTTTGTTATTGAGAGTAAAGCTACAAACCATATTTCTTATATCTTGATGCAATTTAACCTCTTGAGTATTTTTGCGGAATATAGAAAGCAGTAATTAATCGATTACTTTGATAGGTTACTGTATAAAGTGAGTTGCAGAATTCTGGTGATTTAAGCCCATAATTCCAGATCAGTCTAGTTTGAACTGCACTGGCTAAAGGAGTTTGAGTCATAAACAAATCTCTTAATCTAAAGTTTGTCCAAATGAGATTTATGTGTTTGTGCTTTCAAAGCACTAGAAGAGGAGAAAAGAAGAGGGGGGGGGGGAGGGGGAGAAGAAACCAATGTTACTGTAATTTACAAGTTCACTGTTCACTAATTATGGGTTTATAAATGGTAGGTGGAATAAATATTTTTTCAGTATATGCTCTCAAGTGTCAGCTCATATGTTTGAGAACATTCATTAAGTAGATTTACCTTTAGCCTTGTAAGTTATCATCTTCCAATTTTTCCTTGACAACTGAAATCAGTATTATCAGGACCAGTGGTTGATAAAGTAATTGCTGAGCTAGAATCCTGCGGATTCACATGCTTGATTGCTGGAATTGGCGGGAATGGTCTTGAGGTTTGCTTTGGTGGTTCGTCTTGATTTTACCTTGGGGACGCAAGTAATAAATAGAAAGGTTTGTCTCTGTAATGTCAAATAATGGTATAAAAATTTATGTTTCCACAGCCCTGTTCCTTTGATTATTGTTTTCTTCACATTTACTCCATTGTTGTTGTTGAATTCCTATACTTGTACTTGTAGTTTTCATCAATGTGCACTTCAGAGAAATTTAAATTCCTAGATTGTTTATTCTGTTGCTTGAAATAATTGTGAAACTCATATGGCTTTCAATTTTAGAAGATGCTAGCTTTTACTTAGTTTTCTGGGCATGCCATCTTGTTGCCATAGATAAAAGAAGATGTTCCTTGTGATTTCTTTTGTATATGGACTATTTCTAAAGCTCCATTATAAATAACGCTGAACCGTTCAGTAATTGGACTCTGCCAACTCATAATTCATCACCCTTTACCCTCTTATATTTATCCATTTTCACATCTCTTCCATCAAGTTGCCGATGTGAAATATGCGCTAATCTAATGCTCTTTCCTCATTGGTTTCATCATATTCAAAGTTATGCTTGTAGAGATTGTTCCACTTTGTTGGTGAAAAATTAAGGCCTTCTAAACAAGGATATGAGATAATTAATTAGGTTTGTGTTGGATACTCTAAACTAAATTCCTAACCCTATCAAGTACAGTATATTCCTGACCCTAGCATACTTTATTTCCGTAACCTTCACTTTACCTTGCATTTTCTTATGTTTTCATTCTTGTTCCTAAGGTCACATGTGCATTAGAGATCAGATAAGTTTTTACGTTGGTTGTCAATTAGTTAATAATGTTTTGTGTATTTTTGGAAACAACATTTCCAAAATTTAAAAAAACACCACAACCACCAAGCCACTATTTCCACACTTCCACCACCATCCTTCTACCAATACCCCACCACCACCACCAACACACTTCCACTACCATCACATTTCTGTGTTTATTATTTTTTGGATTATTGTTCAAATAAGTTTTACTGGTTTGTATTCTGTAAAACTGTTTTTGAAATAATATGATCAAATAAGTTCTATGACACAAAAAACACCAAAACAATTTTCTAAGACTCTTTCCAAATTTTTTTTTTTTTGGATACTATTTTTTGAGATGCAAACTAAACAAGACCTTAGTTTTTATGTTTTTGTGTTGATCCAAATTTGTAGTACGCAACATGTTTGATGGTTTGATTGTGGTCCTTAGAGTGTTTCTTTAACTGTAAATGTCAATAGAATGTATTTTTTGTTATTTTTTAGTAGAAGTTCAACGTTTTTCAATGAATATGAGTTACGGAGAAAAATTGAACTAATGTGTGGGGATTCGATTTGTTTTGATTTTGTTTACCGAGTATATAAATTGTGTAAACAAGTTGATATTTTTCGAGGAATTTCATCGAATAATTTGAAAAGAGTAACGTTATGCAGACTTAAAAAACTGGCTTGCTGATGTGGCTGCTATATTTTTCATTGATTTAACAACGGGTCCTATTATTATTGGAACCAACTATCTATTCCTTATATAGTTGGATGTACCACTAAATTGGTGAATGGTTCCATTGTAAGTTTTGCATGTGTTTTCCACCATTTTATTGGAGTATTTTTATATTTTGACCATAGCACAGGCATGAAATATTTGCTTTATATGGTTTATTTGCTCTCTACATCTGTTCTTGATTCTTTGTATTGCATATTACCTTTATGCATAAATTATTGCTAGTGGTATACATAGGATAAAATAAATTCATAAATCAATTACTAACTCTAGTACAAATTAAATTGGAATTAATTTTATAATATCCTTTTAAATCGTGCCCAAAATAAACACTTAACACTTCTTTGAGTGTGTTTGGGGTCACTTAAAAAAAATTATTTTTTAGTTTTTTAACTTATCATTAAAAAAAAAAAGTGTTTGGAATAACTTATTAGAAATACTTTTAAAAAAGTAAAAACTATTTTACCACTTAAATAAGCCCAAAAGTAAAAGTTAAAAAATAAAGCTTTTACTTATTCAAAATGACTTCTGTTCAACTTTCATTTTTTTTTCTCCCAACCCGTTGACTCTCTCTCAATAACTCATCTCATCTCATGGGTCTGCTGCCAACAACCCTTCTTCCATTTTGGTGACCATCGACAAAGACGATACCGGAGAGTTAGGCGATCACCGGCGATATCTTGACGACTCCCTTCTATCTCCATTCTTCTAGTTGTTGTAGATCTAACCCAATCCACTTCGAACAAGTATAAACTCTCTTGTTTTCTTTCAACTTTTATTTCATCTTGTTTTTCTTTGATTTGTATATTATGTGGAACATATATAATAGACTTGTCTCTAACTCTCTATTTATTCTTTTGGGAATCTAAATTTCTACTAAATAAACTGATATATTATTGTTAGGAATGAAATGCTCATTCCTATAAACTGTTTGATAAAATGCCTCTTAGAAAACTTATGCTTGATTTGTGCTTTGTGTGTGAATTCACTCATTTCGGTTGTTCAACTCTGTTTGGTTGCTGCTAAGAAAACGTGAGCAAAGTGAAAGAAAGTCCGGTTCTTAGGTTTTTTCTTGTCTACAACTGAAGAGGTCACACCTCTTCTTAAATGATCAGCCTACTAAAGGCTTGAATGTGGTGAGTACTTGACATTCTGGGTAATTTGAACCATGATGAACATTAGTGTTGGTGTCCAAACGGAAGATTTGGGATTTTTAATATTTTCTCAGCAACCAAACAGTGATGTCATGGGTGATTTGCTATGTTGATGGTAGTAGCTATTTAATTGCATGCTCTTTGAACTTGTTGGCTGAGTTCATACCCCACCCACACATTGAAATGTTGAAGGCAATACACCTTTACAGTACTTGGCTTTTTTTTTTTCCTATAATTATCATTTCCCATTTTAAAATGTTGAAGGCAATACACCCTTATATTACTTGGCTTTTGCTCAATAATGCTTTTCTGAAACTGTTGGAATGTCTTTATGATTTTCACATTTGTGCATTGTAGCTATGTACTTGGAGATATATTTGATATTTATCATGGATTTGCACATTTTTTAGGGGATGATTTACTGCTTGGGCAGAAGAAGATAGAGAAAATTTGTGTTGAGAGTGCAAATAATTGTTGCCTCGTTGGTTTCACTTTATTGTTTTTGGGTGTGTTGTATGAGGGTTCTGGTAATTCCATTGAGATTGTTTTTATTTCCTTAGATTCTGCTTGGGATGTCTTTGGAAACTTGATATCTTTGGAAACTTATTTGGAATCCTACTGTGAAATACATTAATTTAAATATTTTAAATTTTGAATATCTAAACAATACTTATTTAATAAAATTATTTTTCTTATAAATATTTTTGATTAACATTTATTAAAAAAGTATTTTTTGAAATTCGTAAGCCATTTTGAACACACTCTTAATGTACAAGGAGGAGACAATTAAAGAATATGGACTATGAAACTTCTAAAAAAAATTCAGAATTATACTGAAATTAATTAGTAGTCATAAAATCTTAATTTAACACAATTATAGCAATTGCCAAACGAAGAAAAAAAAAACAAAAGTGAATATCACATGTTAATTTGATATCATATTAAAATTAATTAAAAGACTTCGATTTCAGTTTGATACATTTGTAGCCATTGTTTATAAAAATATTATTAAATCAAATAAAAAAATTTGTTCATATTATATGTTAATCGTCTAAAAAATAAAATTATGGTAGTAAAAAATAATTTTTTGATATTATTTTTAGACCTAGAATTAGAGTCTTTTAACTTTTTTGACATTTGGGCTGCACACCTCGTGTTGTAGGTTAATTGATTTGAGAAAGCACCCCCCCCCCCTCTCAAAAAAAAAAAGCAACACCCAAAGAAATATTTTCTGGCTTGATCTCAATGATCCATATTTATGGTAAGATGTTAATTGATTTGTGTCATATTATTTTTAAATCATGTTATTTTGAATTCGTGTAACAAAAAAAAGGTTTATAAATTAAAAATATATGATTAGGACCTTTTTTTCTCTCAACCAAATTCAAATGAATTAATGCCTTTGTTCAAAGCTGGACGACTAAATGAGCATTTATCATCACTCTAGCTTTACCGTTGTTGAGAGAGGCAAAAGGTTGATAATTACCAAGTTCGAAGAAACAAGGATGATCTAAATCCCTTTGTCCTAAATTCCAAGAGGTAATTTAAGTGATAGTAAAGATAAACTGTAAATTCACACGTCTTAAATTTAAATTTTAACAACTCTTTATGACTAAATCATAAAAAAATTATCTCATAAATACTCTAATTTCGACTTGAATGACCTACCTTTGACCGGACTAGAGGACTGAGAGTAACTTCTAATCATTGAATTAAAAAAAAACCCTCTCCAAGGTGATGGTCCACACTCTATAGAGCATCATCCAGTTCAAAATAATGGTATCAAATTCTGTAGATTACCATGCACCTACAGCACCACCATCCAGACAACATATACAGTAATAACAATAATAATTCTAGCCAATATGCTAAACACACCCAAGAAAACACAGGTGTGGAATCAATATAAGAACAAAAAGTTACCTAGTGGCAAAAAAACATATAATATAGAACTGTCAAATCTGACAAAGTAACAGATTTATCTAAAGATTGAACACAATTGAATAGATGTTCTTATCAAAAACTCTATTTGAGAGAAGTGACAGGAAAGTTAATACACTTTTCTAAATTTGCCTCAAAATCTCCTAAAAAAGAACTCACATTTACTTCCAAATCCAATTTGTAATGATTGTAGGATTCCCATCTTCCCATTTCTCATCTCAAGTCTCATTGAATCTGAGTTCTTACCCATCTCCACAGGAACTTCTTCAAACATGAGAATCTCACATCTTAACCCTCCGAGCACAACAATTTCAAAACCATCGCAGTACAAACGATATACACTTACATATTTTTTACTACTACGTCCTCGGTGAAGAATGAAGTAAGATGAAAAGAATAATTGGCAAGAATCATAAAACCAAATTCAAACTTCAGTGTTCCAAGATGAGGAAGAGCGAAACAAAGGTCTTGGGGCTTCTGTACTGCCTGCCCACATTTTTCGAGGAAATATATCAATGGTCCTCCCGCAAGCAGCACAGCTTTGTCGGTTAGAAAGCTATGCAACATGCCGTTGACGATGAAGCGAGCCATTCTCGACAAAAATCTCAACATAAATTTCAGTTGAGAATACAAAATTATTGACGATTACAACTTCAAATTCACTTAAATATGCCCAGTATCATTCCTGAAGATTGCAGGTTCCATTCAGCTGTCAAAGATTGGAATACAAATGAAACATAAATTGAGCTATTGTGCACAGTCGGTAAATTAAATATAATACTGAGCAGCAAAAAAGTAAAAGAAGAAAAAGGAAAGGACTGTTTGCATTAGTTCAAGTTTTTCAGTTCATCTATTTTTCTTTTTTTCAATGAAATCCTAAAACGTCTTTTCATTTGCCCACAATAGATAGCACCCTAAGAAAGCATGAAATGAAGAACAAATTTTAATTTCCCATTTTCACAAAAATGTTAACTAATCCCCCTCCCCCCCCCCAAAAAAAAAAAAATAAAAAAAACAAAAAACCAAAAACATACACACACATCAAGACAATTCAAGTCCCATGGCTGTGACTAACTCAAGAAACTGGCTATCCTTCCCAACTATATGCAGCACCATAAGTTGTCAGGACTAAGTTGATTATTACAAGTTTGAAACAAGACGTGGATGCAACATTCAAAATATCGGCCGATACCGATACAAGTTGGTCGAGTTTGACTTTCCGAATTGATACCATGGTACGTATAAACTCTGACGCTCACACGAATCGGCCGAGTGGTCTCCAAGTCAGTCCTGAGTAGAGGTGCAACTCAGACGGGTTGGACAGTCAACCCTAGTCCAACCCTAAGTATATAATTTTCAACCCTAACCATTCCTTGGGTTGATAGACTCAACACAAGCACTATCCGATTTTAATTCAGGCGAGATTGAGTTGAATTCGGATTACTTTACGGACTGATTTCGGGTTGAAAAGTATACTAGCATTCAAGTTAGCCTTATGCAAGCAAGACTAGATTTTCCCACTGATTTTGAATCTGCAATAAACACCAACTTTATTTGCTGTGCAACTATCAACTGGATACATAATAATGAAATCTTAGTTATAAAGTTCTAATTTATATAGAAATGCACACTTCTATTCAACCATATCTTCAACAACGCCTATAACTCCTATTATATCCAGTTGAGAAAGGACTGATGCGAGAGAAAGGAGGACATATACCAGAAAAAGAGGAACAGATGGCATCTGAAGACAGAGAGGCATGTTTGAAATGATTTTTCATTATCTAAAGAGGGAGACGAAGAGGGAGAGGAAGAGGGAGAGGAAGAGGGATAGATCATACCTGGAGGCGATCTAAGTAAGAGTGATGAGCGATCTGAGTAAGATATGGTGAAGAGAGACGGAGGCGACGTGAGCTCACCAGATGCCTCTGTAGACTGTGGGTAGAGGTGTTAATCGAGCCTAATTTACACATAAACGAGTTGGCTCGTTTAACTATTACTCATAAACGAGTCTAAAATAGTGTTCAAGCTCGACTTGATTAACAACCCTAACTGTGAGAGATCGAGAGAGACTGAGAGTGAGTGAGGGTTAAGGGAGGCGCAAACTAAGTTTAGATTAACCCTAGTATAAATTATGAAATTGCTATATAATATTAATTCGGGTTGAATCCGATTGTTAAATCGGGTTGAATCCGATTGTTAAATCGGGTTGAGACCGATTTTAATATTCAAGTTCAACACGTGAACTCAATGGCTCAACCTGAGACCGGTCCAAATTAAATTCGGGTTGAGATTTTTTTACCCAAACCCAACCCAAATATTAAAAATCATAGCCCAAGCCTTAATTTTTTCAAGTTAAAATCGGGTTGCCCAACCCAAGTTGCACCCCTAATCCTGATTCGCCGAGTTATCGTCACTGAATCAGTCAACAAAGTTTCGCGACATCGCAATATCACCTGAATCTTTCATGTTCCAACTTTTCTTTTAGATCATATTGCTCAATATCACGACCAATTTGTCGCAGATGGCTAATACCATGATCTCGAACAATGTGTGAATGCCCCAACATACTTCGTTTTTTCTTATTGGCCAACAATCTTTAAGAATCGAGTATGGATAGAGTGCTTTTTGACACTAACCCGCTAAGACCCAACACAAACCTATTTCACACGACACGATTAACAAGTCTACTTGTTTCACATGAAGTAACAAAGACTTGTTGAATGTAAGATTTTATGCAAATTTTCAGTGCATTCATAATTTGTTACTAAAATATTCTAAATCCCAGATATAATATCTAACAACTAAAAATTGAGTGGAAAATGAAACTGAATCCATCATATTTCCAAGCAAAAAACTCTTCTTCTTTCAACAAGAAAGCTGCTGAGATTAAGTACCTAAATCCATTGAACTAAAAGACTCTCTCTAAACCCAAGTGGAATGAAATTATTATCCTGGGAAGGGAATGCATAAAAAGAGTAACCAAAAGCAAGTTGGGAGCTTAACAAGGTTTATCTGGCCTCCACACTCAAGAGCTGTTTAAGAAAAAAGAGAGGAAAACCTGAAGACATGCATTTGGTCAAATGAACGGTTACCTGCCCAGCCTCTATTGGACATATTGTGATATGAGTTGATCAGAGTGAGGGCAGGTTCAGCACAAGAATAAAATGGTACAACCACATCCAGGCTTGAGCAGTCCGGGGTTGGCCTAAGGCCTGCCCAGCTCCTACTACGACAAGGTATAGTACAAGTTAATTGAGCACAAACAAATGTAATCAGTAAAGAGAACAAACCAGTTATGGGTTTGTTTTCAGGTCAACTAAAAATATATGCACCACTAGCTTGCCTCTCACCACTCATATCACCATCAATGCGCAGTCTGACATTGAAATTCACCTTGATGTTAAAAATCAAACTTTATTTTCTCCATGTCTTCCTTCTCTTTCTCCGTTCTTGTATTCTTTGTTGGTATATGGCCCAAGCTGATCTTTAAAATTTATTGCTACATATTATCATCTCTCTTGGTATTATTTGATTAAAAACTAAATCAAAATAAATACCAGCGACCTTAAGCATATATACTAAAGTCAATCTCATAACAAATCTACGAAGGACAAAAAGGGAAAACTGATCATTAGTATGACCAATTAAAAGACCTGACAAAAATTAATAAGCAAACAGCGTTCTTATGTACAACAGCTTTAAAAGGTCATACAATAAAAATGATATGGTTTCAAGTTAGTATTATTTACTTCATGACATGATTAAGCATTCGAGTTAAAAATTGGTGTTAATCATTAGTTGAATTGATACGCACAACCTTCAATGATTCTGTTATGTATTACTATCTGGAGCACAAAGGTAGCATCTATTTTCAGCTTTCAACTAGTTGTATGCTATAAAGTGTGTTAAATCAAACGGATACACATAATATTTAACAGTTCCCCTATATATTGACATTTGAAGCACAAAGTTAACATTCAATGTTCAGCTTTGAACTAACTCTATGTATACCTTTGATAGCCTTTCTTCTTCTGAGCCACAGACATTTATGGACTGGATGATGCAAGCATTCTGAATTTGACTGGAAATAGTGTCATTAAACGATAATCCGCTCACTGATCCTTGCAGAAGGTTTTGCACAACTGGAATGGATTCATAACTCGAACAATCGCTGAAAACCACAGTGTAAGGATCTCCAGAGATAGATTGCCTAATGGACTGAATGACATCAAGGTAACCACCTTCAAGAAGAGTTTCAAGTCCATCAACAACCTGTCATAGTGCCAAAACAATGCATCACAATGAGATGTTGAAGCTTGTAGTACCAAGTTTATCAAAATAAAGGCACTCCAAGAACTAATGAATTATAAATGGCCATCTAAAAGGCCTTTACTGGCTCATTCAAGGTAAACAGGTAGATGAATAAAGCTAATACAGTTACTACAAGAAATGGTTAGCCTAAGAAAGATAGAAGCATGTCCAAAAGCATATGTAAATGGATATAAAATATAATAAGTTTTCTGATGAGATCTATAGAATTTTGTGCAACATCCCAACAAGAACAACCACTCTCTATTTGGACATGTGTGGCACTCCGGTATTTGTGTTCAAAGAAAGCTGAATCAGCTAACAGAAGTGACTCTATTCATTAGTAAAAAGACAGCATTGAAAAATTCCAAAGAGAGTTCAAAAAACCGTACAAGCCAATAATGTAAACAAAGACAAAGGCCAAAATTAACAACCAGCCATCCAACCAGGGCAATAATTTGTGAATCTTACTAAAGAAACAGCATGATGAGGGTCTCACAAGCTAAAAGCCTATCCATGAAAAAGGAGCAAGAAGAGAAACCGCCATGTAGGCCCACCATTGGTGATGTGGCCAGAAGCTAGACTTGAATAATGATTCTAGTTCCTGCTCAGTCAAAAATTTGGAGGTTCCCAAACCAAGGATATTTTGGTGAAATTACAATGGGATATTTTATGAAATTCTTATGGGTAGTGCTCGGCTTCATAACTTGTCTGGTTATGGTCTTATCTAGTCCTTTTTCTATTTGAAATAATTAGTTATAAATTAGTTTATGAAATACGCTATCTAGAATAAATGTTCACACTTCATAGCTTCTAAATTGTGTGATCTTTACTTCCATATTAGCAAGCCTTGGGTATTCAACAATTTGCTTTCTTCAATGGTGGAACTCCATCAAAGTTTCTTCTAAGTGAGCCCCCCTACAAGGCCTTTAGTGAGACTATAAGATATTACATTTTTGTCTTCTTGTTCTCCTCCATCATACTAATTGTTCATTTCCATTGCTGCTGTGAAAAAATAGCAATTTACTAGCTATCAATCACACCAATATTAGTCCTACAACCCTAAGGTTCCAAAACCATCACTATACTATGCCTCCATAACAGCCTCAAAACCCTGACTTTCTAATTCTGACCAGAATTTTTGGCCACATCAGTGTTCAGCCTTGACCAAATAAAAACTAAATCCATATCCATGCCCAAATCCTACACTCTCAAACAAATCCTAAAATTTAAAGCCCTAGACCACTATGATCTGATCACAGGGCAGGCTTTATCGTCTTAAATAAGGCTTTGTCCCCCATCACAGCCCAGCTTTCTCCATATATATAAAAATCAATAAATATTGGGCAACAGAACACCAGGGCCAGAAATATAGTATTTAAGTTTTGCCTAAATCCCTGACCAAAAAAAAAAATTTGCCTAAATCTTTTCCTAAAAGGAAAAGGAGAAATTAGAATGTAACAACTGCAAGCAGAATGCCGCCGGGGGGGGGGGGAGGACACATTTTCTCTCAATTTCATTTCTTCAACAAATAAAAACAGTCAAAATAGTCACCTTTTTTTCTAGAAATAGAAGATGTAAAATAAGAGGAAAACATATGAAATTATTCTGGAAATATGAGAAATAATTGAGTATATAATTAAAAGAAAAGGAGCTTAAGAAATTACCAGAAAGGAAACTCCAGAGATGTCAACAGCCTTCAAGGAAACAAGCTCCAGAAGTCTCTCAGGTGTGGACACAAGGAACTCAGGCTCACAACTTTTTAGACTGTCGTAATGCAGTTTTATATTAGGGACTTCAAAAGGAAAAAAAGAAGACAAAATTCTAGTCTAGATTGCTTAACATAAAAAGGTGCATGGCCCTCAGCCTAAATTTATCTTTGTACATGTGCAGATCATCCAATGACATAATGCACAAGTATGTTAGCTTATGTGTCAAGCTTATGGCAAAAGTTCTATAACACACTTGAACATAAATGTGGCTCAATGGGGGTGATCAACTTTCACCAAGAATAACCACAATGGCATTCTAAAACAATCAAAATTAACAGTTAAAGACTTTTAACAAACTGCTCTCCTCTGTGAGACAACAATATGGGCACCATAACAAACAAAAGGAGGCCATTTTGGGGGGTGTGGGGGATTTTTTGTTGAGGATTTAGTGCTTACCCATGAATTTGATGATCTGTAGGGGCACCGGGATGCAGACTCACTGTATGTATTCCCAAAGCCTTCAATGGCTTACACACTACGCGTACCTGGACATAATTAAAAGACCATTATCAACCAACTGAAATATTTTTGTACATCAAAGCTTAATATGGATCCAGGAACAAATAGAATATAATCCTTAGACAGGGGTCACAGTGTAAATAACTTAAACTGCAATAAAGTATTCATCCCAAGAATACCAAATCCTTGCATTTCATGTTTCCAATCTAATTTAATACATCGCCCCCCATAAACAGCCTTTTTAAAACCAATATAGATGATTTAAGGGCTGGGATAAGCCTTCTTTTCAACTTGTCACGTCACTAATATATTCACAAAACAAAGTGGGATCAAGCAGCATGTGCAAACTGCATTCATCTTAGAAGGCATTATGCATGAAGACCAAGACCAACAATGGATGAAAGCGTATATTGCCATAATAGGCTCATAAGTCATCCCCAAAAGACAATAACTACTTAGAAAACCAGAAAATAAAAAACTGCAAACCTTGGCAGCTTTCTCTTGGGATGGCACGAGGAATAAAAGAAAGGGACTGGTGAATGATTGACCTTCTTTGTCCTTTCTTGCTATGGTATCAGCAGCAGTTGAAGCCATCCAACCAATTTGCTCTGTTGTAGAAGCTCCACTTGTCTCTGCTATATATTTCCCAATAGAATAGCATTTCCAAAACTTTACTCCCCATGGGTCAACGAATAAAGGCTTGTCCTCTTCACTGCTGAAGGCTCCATCTTGCCGCAAAGCAATCTCAATCGTATTTAAGCACAAAATTAAAAACTTTGATGGACAACCTGTGTTTTCATCAGTTTGCCCTTGTTGGGCATGGATGGCTCCCCTCTCGTCAGTTAGTTGGATCTCTGCTTCTCCTAGCTTAACACCATATTTTTGCCCTGCATTTTTAACATGTCTACGCAACATCTTTTGCTCGTTCGCCAATTTATTAACTTTCACCATGTTATGTTCTTGGTTATCTAGCTTCATGTGATTCATATCCAGAGCTCCTTTTCTTGGTGCAACACTCTCTTTGCCAGTATTAAACCTGTGATCTGCTTTTAAAGGCCCAGGTTTCTTGATTTGCTTTTTGCCAAAATCCACTTTCTGATGTCGTTCATTGAAGGGATCCTCGGGAGTGGGAAGGCTGAAACACATTCCCTGTAGAGTCATATATTTAAGAACAATGATATTACATCAAAACATACCAAATACAATATCACATAGCCATACCAAAAGGCGTACAAACCAGTAAGATATAACAATAGTCGCCACAATAATTCATGAAAATTAACTTTTTGGCCTTATTCTTGCCAATATTTCGCATTATGAGATGTCAATTACACGTCATTATAAAAGCTAAATAGAAATCAGTAAGATATGGAGCACAACAGGAATAAGAGCTTCCCATCAACACCTAATGATGGGTTGTAGCTCATATCAATCAAAAAATGAAACAGTCACTGAGGAACGTGCAAAAGCAAACCCCATATTTACTTACCTTATGAAGCCTTCATCAACAACAAGGGGACAATATTAACGAGAAGTTCGCATCAACACATGCATGAAGGGGAACGCGTGTTACGAATATACTTGTACGAGTCCACAATAACTAATCGAGATTAACCTTGGTTTGGTAAATTGTGTTAAAGAACTCCCTGCACACACTCGCATGCTAAGTTGCTCCCTGCGAGTTGTCGGAACCACGCAAGACAGGTCGGGTCTCAATTCATAAAGATGAGGAGCCAAAATGCATGAATTGGGGGGGGGGTTGCAAATTCTCCAATCCTAGTGGGGGCGGAAAAAAAATTGACACCTCAATGTGATCCAATCCTTAACAAGTGCAGAACCAAAACATAAGTGTGAGATTCAAGAGTGCAGATATTGATTTTTCACTCAAATATCTAACATCCATGTAACTTGATCAAATTAAAACAAATCAATTAAATATCTTGAATCCAATACGAATTCTTCAACATAGGATGTCTTGATTTCCATATAAGGAAACACACACATTACAACCCAACTCAATCCAAGTCAAAATATCTAAAAACTAAACCTCAACATTCCACTAATTCTGCATGCAACGCCCAACACTCACAGCATCCACCAAACTTATATTGTTTCTAGATAAAAAAAAACCAAGGAGAACTTAGCATATGAGCTTAAAACTTCAACATCAAATAATAATTATTTGCGTAACTGGTATCAATCCTAACCAATTCTATTCCACATAATAAAACCGACATAAATAATCTAAACTCAGTCTTATTTTCATCAAATTTCCTATTTTTACTCCTCGGAAGGAAAGAATTAAAACCAACGCATGTGTCTTGCCGAAACAAAAATTCTTGAAAGAAGCTGCCAACAATGATCTCTCCCTTCTTTATTTCAAGAAAACGCGGCACAAGCACCGTAACCCAGTTCGCAGAACTCATAAAACCCAACACTCAAGAACTCAAAACTGAGATTGCTTCGACATTGAATTACCTGACACATTCGCCGTTTGCCAGAGAGTCGCCGCTTCTTTGAGGCGATTATGGCAGCGACACGATTGGAGACCTTGGAGGAAGAATCTTTCTTTCGATTTTTTTTGTTCTTCTTTTTCCTGATCGCATCATCGCCTTTAGCCATCACTTGAAGAGCTAGAGAAACTGCACTGGAAGAGAGGCGGTTCGTGTTTATGAAGTATTGGTGCCGGTGGGTAGGTTAGATATTTGGGAAGAGTAGCATGGGTGTTTGGGTAATTGTGGTTTCTGTAGATTTTGGGCTGGAACAAGTACCATCAACCGCCTGATCAAAAAATATACACTAATGCTAAGGAGACCTAATTTCGGGATTTAATGCATTATGATTATTTGATTAATAATATTGTGATTTAGTATTAAATTAATGTTGAAAATCGTTGATAATTTAATGGCAATAATCATTAAGTATATAAATTATATTCTTTAATTATGTCTCAATAATATTTCTCAAAAAAAAAAAGTACCATCAACCATGCATCAAAGTAGGCCAGACATCTTAATAAACCGAATTTTAGTTCGAATTGAATCCGAATGTAAATTCATTTAATTAGATTTGGACTAATATTTTTATCTATTTATTTGAGTTCTAATTGAATTCGTTTAAATATCTTAATTATGTTATGTGTGTGTGTATATATAAAATAAAATATAATACAATTTAAATCTCAAAAGATAAACAAAATGACTTTTATTTTTTACGATTGAGATTTATTTAAATTTTATTTTAAAATTAATCCAACGGCTAATATTAACATCTCAAATTTAATAGAGAAAATAAACACATAAGATGTGTTTGGGGTAATTTTTTTAAAGTAATTTAAAAACTTATAACTTTTCATAAATAATTTAAAAACCAACATCGTCACCCCATCACCACCACCACCACCATTACTATTATCATTGCCATCACAACTATTACCACCGCCACCACACCACCACCTCAGCCACCCTCCCACCACCACCTAACCCACAACCCCACCACCACTATTGTCGTCACCCTACCACCACCACCTATTCCATTACAACCACCACCACCGCCATCGCCATTGCCATTATTACTGTCGCTACCCCACCACCACCATCACCACTACCACTATTACCTTCACCACACCACAATTATTGTCGCCGCCGCCATACCACCACGTCTGCCATAACCACCATCACCATCACTACCATTATCACCACCCCCTACGATCAGCACACCCACCTGCCCCACAACCACCATCACAACTACCACTACCCCATTGCCCCACC
>CM042185.1:11436392-11506314 GCA_023539305.1 Ilex asprella | reverse complement strand
CAATATTATTAAGTGATCTATTTTGATGGGCTTATGTACATCTTTTAATTGGTGTGGTTGAGGCGGTTAAGTGTAGGCCTTAATCTAATTGTGGCCCGTAATGGGAGGGCCCATTAGATTTCATTATAAATACAGGCTAGGTCCCCTCTCCTCTTCATAACCCTAAATTGGCTTATCCCATTGATAGCCGCCTATTGATCTTGAAGAAGGAGAGGAAGACCTTGCCCTTTCAAGAAAGCAATCAAGAGATCGAGTATTATGGCTCGTACAGGTATGTTCTAAATCTTGTATATGACATAAATCTTGAATATTAGGTGTTCTAAATTTCATGTACGAATCATTAAAATTCCTTACATGTGGTATCAGAGCCTATCGTATATAAATTTAGAACCCAATAAAATTTATATTACAAATTGTGATATTCAATTATGGAATTGTTGCCGTCAATAACCGTGGAACACAATACAGACATTGGCGGCACAGAGTTTCTCACGCCGCTGTCAATAGGCCTTTATTAAATAAAAAAAAAAGCAATTGTGACGGCGGAGGCATCAAATTCTTGTTGCTATCAATGGTTTTAAAAAAAAAAAAAAAACCCCAAGAAACCGAAAGGTGTTAATTCCTTACGGAAAGACTACTGTTCTTTTATGGTTGTTAAAATAATTTTTTTTTTTTCCTTTTGGTGGAGAACTTTCAAGCCATCATAAAGAATTGATTGTCATCAATTTAATAATTGTTTAATCAAATTAGGCTTTTAGATATTGACCTTTAATCAATATATAATTTGATTAAAGGATTTGTAATATCAAATAAATTTATATTCACAATCTTTATAATATTTTTTTATAATGGTGGAATTGTTAATTTATTGTTTGTGTCTTTTCTATTAAATAAATATTAATTATTCGTGGATCATGTTAATGAATAGACACATGTTTTACCTATACAAATTATTTTTTCGTGTTGATGTAACATTGATTGAATTGTTATGATTTGTAGAGGATATTTGTACAATTCTAATTTTAGTCTCTAGTGATTTGTATAATAATTTTTTTTATATGATCTACATATTATTCATTCTATGTTGGTAGATGTGAATTTAGATTATTTAATTTTAATAGTAAAAATAGAATTGAGACTTGAATGCAACGATTGATGATGGGTGATCTAAAGAGATACATATTGATTAGTACCTCATATTGATTGGTCATATGATATTTAATTTTGGGCAATTTATTAAAACATCCCGGTTTGAGAAATTCTATAAGTTAAGATGGATGGTTGCCACCAAAGTGGTCCATTTATTGAAATTTGTAGATTTTTCTCATGCTTTTGTTACGGGATTATCTCTAAATTATAATATACAATTACCTGCCCAAAGGGGGTTGTTGTGTATTGTAATTTAGAGATGTCATGAAACATTGTGGTAGAGGTGCGATAGTCTAGAAGGTTTATCTGCCCAAAGGGGATAAATTTTTCAAAACTTGAGCATTCTCATTGGTTAGTTTCATGAAAGAGAGGACCTATAGCATATTGCATTCTCTGCCCAAAGGGGAGTTTGTAGTGATGTATTTGGACTCTCTTAATAAAATATTACTTATTATGTTCAAAGCATATTTTATATATTTATTGCCCAATTTTGCTAACTGTTTATATTCTCGTTACCTTGTACAGTCTCTTTTGCTGTGAATAGTAATAATGCCAACATTGAAGTCTTGACTGGTTCTAATTATAAGAGATGGAAGCAAGATATTGAGTTTGCCCTGAGAATTGCTGATATAGACTTTGCCTTGAAAGAGAAAGAACCTGCTAAACCTACTAGTGAGAATTCCCCTGATGAAAAAAAGAACTTTATGCAAAGTGAGAGAAATCTAATAGGTTGAGTATGATTGCCATGAAGAGGTCTATCTCTGAACACCTGATGAGTGGCTTGCCTGAAACCAAGAATGCTAAGGAGTTCTTCACCGCTGTAGGAGAGAGATACAAGGTATCCAATAAAACTGAAGCTGAGGGTCTAATGAATGAATTGATGAGTAGATGTAACTTACCTGATTATCTTTGGGGAGAAGCCATTAAAACGGCTTCATACATTCTTAATAGAGTTCCTAGTAAATCTGTTCCAAAAACACCTTTTGAATTATGGACCAATAGGAAACCAAGCCTTAACCATTTTCGAGTCTGGGGTTGTCCTACTGAAGTCAAAATCTATAATCCTTTTGAGAAAAAGACTGATCCTAGAACCACTCGTTGTTTTTTCATAGGTTGCCCAGAACATTCAAAAGGATACCGGTTCTATTCTCCTACAAGTGGTACTAAAATTGTTGAGTCCTTAACAGCAAAATTTCTAGAGTTTGATGTTGCTGATATTGGTTGCTCGCAGCCTATTAGTGAGTATGAGCAAGATAAATTTATTTCTATTCCTTTACCTGTTGTGCAAGAAAATATTATACCTGCTCCATGTTCCTGCAATTGATCCTTCTGTTCCTATTGAGGCTACTCAGCCTTTAGAGCCTGCTACTGAAATTTTCTTGAGAAGATCTACAAGACCAAGGAAACCTGTTATTACTAATGAATATTATGTATACCTTGGGGAAAGTGATTATGATATTGGTGATATTGTTGATCCTGTAACATACCATGATGCTATTACTTGTTCTCAGTCTGATATGTGGATAGATGCCATGAAAGATGAGATGCATTCTATGGCACACAATGAAGTGTGGGAGCTTGTAGAACTTCCTGAGAGATGTAAACCCATAGGTTACAAATGGGTGTTTAATACTAAGATGGACTCCAAAGGTAAAGTTGAAAGATTCAAGGCTGGACTGGTAGCAAAAGAGTATAGCCAAAGGGAAGGAATAGATTTTAATGAAACTTTTTCACCTGTCTCTACTAAAGATTCTTTCAGGATCATTATGACATTAGTGGCTCATTTTGATCTAGAACTTCATCAGATGGATGTGAAGACAGCTTTCCTGAATGGTGAGCTTAATGAAGAAGTTTATATGATGCAACCTGAAGGTTTTAAGGAGAATGGGAAAGAACAATTAGTGTGCAAGTTGAAAAAATCTATCTATGGTCTGAAACAGGCTTCTCGTTAGTGGTACTTAAAATTTGCTGAGATAGTAAGTTCTCTAGGTTTTGTTGAGAACGAAGATGGATCAATGCATATATCTTAAGGTCAGTGGGAGTAAATATATTTTTCTTGTTCTTTATGTTGATGATATTTTGCTTGCAAGTAATGATTTGGGCTTACTTCATGAGATTAAGAAAATGTTGTGCAAAATATTTGACATGAAAGATCTTGAGAAAGCATCTTTTGTGTTAGGTATTCAGATTCATCGAGATAGAAGTCGTGGGTTGTTGGGACTTTCTCAAAGGGCATATATAGATCGTGTGCTTGAAAGATTTAATATGCATAATTGTAAGTTTGGGGATGTACCTGTTGTAAAAGGTGATAAATTCAGTTTAAATCAATGCCCCAAGAATGATCTTGAGGAGGAGTCTATGAAAAATATACCTTATGCAAGTGCTGTTGGCAGTTTAATGTATGCACAGATTTGTACCAGGCCTGACATTGCTTTTGCAATTAGTGTTCTTGGCAGATATCTTTCTAAACCAGGATTAGATCACTGGATGGCAGCTAAGAAAGTTATGAGATACTTGCAAAGAACTAAAAATCACATGCTTATTTATAGGAGAGTTGATAGTCTTGAAGTGATTGGTTACTCAGATTCAGATTTTGCTGGGTGTCCAGATGATTTAAAATCCACTTCAGGATATATTTTCATGTTAGCTGGAGGAGCAATAGCATGGAAGAGTGTTAAACAAACCCTCACAGCTTCTTCTACTATGCAAGCTGAATTTGTAGCTTGTTATGGGGCTGCAACACAAGCTATATGGCTCAGGAATTTTATTTCAGGACTTATGATTGTTGATTCCATCTCTGGGCCACTAACAATTTATTGTGATAATAGTGCAGCTGTGTTCTTCTCAAAGAATAACAAACATTCTAGTGGGTCTAAACATATGGAAATTAAATATCTTTCTGTTAAGGATCTTGTGAAGAAAGGTGACATTGTGATCGAACATATTGATACAGAATCAATGCTTGCTGATCCTTTAACCAAGGGACTAAGACCTATAATTTTTAAGAAACATGTTGATAACATGGGTATTTTGGGGTCTTTTGATGTACTTGGTTAGTGGGAGTTTATTTATGTATTAATATCTTTAGTATTGATTCAATTTCATATGTAATATTTGATACTCATTATGGTTGAGATACATCTATTTGATGAATAATAAATATTTGGATGATTATCCTTATTGTTAGCATGATGCTTTTGCTATGTTATATGTGTGCACATTTATAACATGTCATTTCATACAAAATCTTAAGGCTTGGTGTATGTCTTAAGTATGACTGTTTTGTCAATTGAGTATGTCTCCGATTACACCATTTGAGAAAATCTTGTGATTTTAAGTTTGGAGACATAATAGCTTATTGTTGAAGCTAATGGATTTCTCTAGCTTATTGTTGAAGCATGTTGTTATAGAGAAATCATTTGGAGGACTGATAATGAAAATAACATGTTTATCAGATCACATATTGAGATGTTATTTTCTTACTACACTACCACATCTTGATCCATGTCAATAGAATTATTATTTTTGTAATCATGGATTGGTCCTATGTCAATAAAGGATGTAAAGGCCGCCATGGTTCGAAAATAATAGTTTTATTGGACCGGGTTGTGTTTGAGATGTTGTCTCAGGACCATATTATTTTTATTGTGGCCACATTGAGTTTTGTTTGATTAGCCCGAGAGTCGTTTTTCAAATATATATATATATATATTTTATTGACTATAATTAATGTTGTCCAAGTGGGAGAATGTTGGAATTTTTCCTATATTGGACTTCTATTAATTGATAGTTATTCTAGTTTGTGAAAAACGGGTTGAATTTATGGTCCAATGAGATGAGCTCAATATTATTAAGTGATCTATTTTGATGGGCTTATGTACATCTTTTAATTGGTGTGGTTGAGGCGGTTAAGTGTAGGCCTTAATCTAATTGTGGCCCGTAATGGGAGGGCCCATTAGATTTCATTATAAATACAGGCTAGGTCCCCTCTCCTCTTCATAACCCTAAATTGACTTGTCCCATTGATAGCCGCCTATTGATCTTGAAGAAGGAGAGGAAGACCTTGCCCTTTCAAGAAAGCAATCAAGAGATCGAGTATTATGGCTCGTACAGGTATGTTCTAAATCTTGTATATGACATAAATCTTGAATATTAGGTGTTCTAAATTTCATGTACGAATCATTAAAATTCCTTACACTTACCAGTGTGTATAAGACAAATTAGAGAAGAAAACATGGGAAATAAATGGTTCACATAACTGAAAAGTTAGGCTAGTTAGTCCACTGCAACCGAGGCTCTTACTCATCTAATCTCGAAGAAGAAGAATAAGGTAGTTGTAATTATGTGAAATCCAAGCTCTCTTTAGTAGTGTGTAAGCTGCCTATTTATGCATGGTTGGGGGTTGTGGTCCTCACTAATGATGATGTGGTCCCCCCACGCCCATCCCCCCAAATCAGTTAGAATACTTGAGAAATATTTGACTATTACGGGCTAATTCCCATAGGCGTGACATAGCCTTCTAGAAGTGATGATTTTTTATTCCAGAGTTGTGACTTATTGTCTAATGTATGGCTTATTGGTAAAAAGTTTGTTCTTATAGAAACTTCATTAGTACTAAAGAAAAAGAAGAAGATGAAACAGAGAACAAAGATAAAGAGAAGTTTCAGCATGTTTAAAATTATATGATTGGGTATTTAAATTTGGGCTTGGAATTTTGGATCCGAATTAGAATTTTGAATGCGGTTACGCACAGTTGTTCAAAATGATCTATTTTTTTTGTATTAAATGAGATACCAGAATCCTTTTATACTAAATGTAAGTGCAGACATGTCGAGTGATAGAGGGTTTACATTTCAGTTTGAAATCGTAGAGGGTACTCATTGATTTTGTAAATACATGGGTGGTCCAGTTGGTCTTTGGACTTGAGTGCTGAACATTAATAAAGGAGCATATTTTCCTCGGGGTACAGGTCTCTCAAAATATTGGATTGTATGTTTAGATTGACCCTGAATGGTCTATTAGGATGATTTTTCATCGGCGTAGCACTGTACAAATATCTTTTTAAACTCTCTTTTACTGTTCATTTTTTACTTAAATGATTCTATTTTACATGAAATGATGTTTTTATCTGTATATGTTTATCAAATACTCATTTCACGTTATCCAATCATTCTAAATTATGCGTTTTTAAATTTGTTTGCTTGAAAGTTGAATTACTCTATTAAGATGTTTGATGTTCACCTTACGTTACTTTTCCCTTTTTAGATGTGTAAAGGTGATAAGATTTGTACACAGTAGACTACCAGAACTTTTGTACAGTTTAGGATATGTACTAGAAGCATATAATTAGAATAAGAGTGAATTTTATGTGTAGGATGTACTTATCTGACATGAAAAGTGTAATAGTTGAGTAGGATGCATATGCTATGTTTATGTTCATACAGAATTCTGTAGTTTGTATGTTATGGAATGTTCCCTTATGCTACGTTGTTGTTCTTTTATGTTTTAATTATGCCCACCCTATGATTTTTTTAATGCATCAATTACTGTACCCAAATAATTATGAACTTTTGGACAAGTTTCGGACAAGTTATAAACATGTATTTGGTAAGTTTTAGATATATAGGGATCAATTCATAATGTTTGAAAAATTATGAAACTATTTTATTATTGCATAGAATTTAAGGTCACTGTAATTAAATGTAGTGTCATTTGTAAGCAATCCATAAAACTCAAAGTCACAATTAAATATTACAAAATTACTTGGAGATAGAAATTTTTAAAAAATTGATATAAATATATTTATTCAATATGATTATGTTAGTCTAAAATCCAATAACCGACACATATATAGAGCGAGAATGAAAGAGACTGAGAAACGAAAAGCGATCAACAATTGTATGACCTATAACTGCTGTGTGATCGTCTGACGAGACATGTGATTTATCTCTATTTGAGGTTCAAACAGTCGACAATAATTTTACGACACTAGGACATATGAAACTTTTTAATCTAACATTGAATTTTCAATTTTAGTAGGGATTAGTGATTTTGGCACAAAAAAATAACAAAGACTACTATCAAAACTTGGTTTGTTTATCGAATTGGTAATAAATAGCTATGTGATAGCATAATTATACACACACACACACACACATATATGTATATATAAAATAATCTAGTTATTGTGCAAGGCTTTCATGGAATAAAAACATATCACATTGTCCAATTTAAATAATTTTATGTAGTCTTCTTTAGAAGAGATGGTAATTATCATCTTTGTTGTCGCTGTTGTTAGTAAATTCTATGCTTATCGATTTTTAGTTTTTTGGTTTAATAAATTTCAAAATATTAAATATGACGTAAATAAATATAAATATATTATCTTATATCGACAAGAAGGAAAAATTAAAACTTGTTAAATTGTCTAGTTCCCACCTAAAAATAATTTTCTAGCTTCGCCCTGACGATAGGTTGTTCTTGACCATTGCCGACAGACGTCTTATCTTCACCAAAGTAAGGAGAAGAAATGGATAGATCATCAAGACTGGTTGCAATGTGATGAGAGGCTCCTGTGTCAGTGAGCCAATAGGTAGAGTTTCGATGTCCAGTAGAAGCATGCATACCAGTGTACTGAGAAGGTTTCCTAGAAGCAGTTTCAAAAGGAAAAGACTGCTGATTGTTGCATACAGAATATTCAGAGGATGCTGCCATAGCATTGAATGAAGGAGGAGAGGGGGTAGCTTGATAAGCATTGTTCATGCGATGACAACAATTAACAGCAATGTGGCCAAATTTTTCACAAATCTGACACTAGAGTTGTGGTTCCTGAGAAGTAGAAAGAGATCAGAAATTATGAGAATTAGATCTGTTGTCATGAGCTTTTACCCTAACCCATGCTTTTTAAAAAAAAAAAAAATTTATGCTCAAAAGCGAGCCGTTTTTAAATTATTTTTTGAATTCAAGTACTTTTAAAAACGTTAGTTTGAATGACGTTTTTATACCAAAAGACGTAATTTGAAATAACTTTTTTTAAAAATGTTACTTCTACCAACGTTTTAGAAAATTTTTTATTTTTAAAGAAGTTGGTTCAACCAACCTTTTTTAGCTTCTTAGGTTAAACCAATGTTTTCATCCTTGTTTTTTATATAATTAGGAAGAATTATACTCAAAATCATTTATCACTTAATTATTCAAACCTTGATATTTAAAATATTACACATAAATTTCCTAAAATTTGTACGCATAACTAGCAAATTATACTTAAATCCCCTTAAAATTTGTATGCATATAATACTTACATCCTTTAAGTTTAAAATATTATACTCAGACAAAAAATACTTCAATAAAAAATATTTCAATCAGAGATTCTAGGCCGGCAAGTGTGACAAAAAATGATGTTTATAGGTCAGATCTTCGGATTCTTATACATTTCTAATTTTATGTATGCTTAAGGACGAAGAAAATAACACATTTTCCAATTTTATTATACCATATAATGTTCTATGTTGTTGAAGAACATCATTCTTGCAACATATGCACTATTTTCTCATATGTGTACAAAACTAGACCAAACAAATGTGTTATTTTTGTCTTCGTATATGACAATAGATTTTTCTTGACGTCGGTCTCATTTGCTTTGTAATTGTCCAAACATTTATAATATCGAAATGACATAAACACACACAAATGCGTTATCATTGAGGTGAATAATGCATGATTGTATTTGAGTTGATTACCATTACATGAAATTATGAAGTACAACAAAAAATGGGGGGTCAAAGTGTAATTATAGGAATCAATGGGAGAAACAACGTTTTTAATGTTTTATGAAAAACATTAGGTTGGTGTTGGGTATGTGGGTTTCAGATGGCGGTGGTGCTAGGGCTGTGGGATAGTGATAATGGTGTTGCAGTTGGTTTCGGATGGTGGTGGTGCTAGGGGTGTGGGCGAGTGATTGTGGTGTTTTTGGTGGTTTCGGATGGTGGTGCTGGGGGTGTGGGCTACTGATGATGGTGTTGCTGGTGATTTCGAATGGTGGTGGTGCTGGGGGTGTGGGTGTGGGCTAGTGATACTAGTGTTGAAGGAGGTGGATTTCGAATTTGGGGAAAGTTAGGGAATGAAGGCAGAAGGGAAAAGAAGAGAAGAATGGTTCTGGAGGTAAAAAATACGTTGGTTGAACCAACGTTTTTAAGGTGAGAAGGTTCAAAGATGTTGGTCAGACCAACGTTTATGCGATTTTTTTTAAAAAAATAAAAGTGTTCCTAAAACGTCGGTTGATGTGACTTTATTTGGATACAACGTTTGGAACAAATAACGTTTTTTGGTTTAAAAACGTTATTACAATTGATGTTTTTAAAAATGTTTGGGTTTAAAAAATAGTTTAAAAACTGTTCTCTTTAAGATATAAGGTTGAAAAAATGCATGAGTTAGGATAAAAGCTCCCGTTGCCATATTTGTTTTTGCCTCCTAGATTAGAGCCACCACCTCTGATATTGCCATAGTTGTTATTGTCATTTCCTCTGCCTTGAACATTATTGCTTATGTTATTTAGGGACTAAACTGATACACATTGTTTATCAAAAAAAAAAAAGTGATACACATTGAATAATTTAAGAACCTAATAACACTTGTGATTGCTAAAATATGTATTTTTTATCAATTTAGTCTTCATTAGGGTAAATCACAACTTGCACCCAGAAAGATTACTCGAATCTCAATTTATACCCTCAAAGTTTAAAAATATCAATTTACACCCTGAAAGACATAAATTTGTATCAATATACACATGGAGCTAACCGCCATCCATTTTGTTGTTAAAAAAAATTGGGATAATTGTAGTTGTACCCTCAAAGTTTAAATATTTCACATTTATGATCCAAAAAGAATTACATTAATTAATACTTGTTAAATAGTTTTCAATTGTGTCGTGTCGTGTCGTGTCGCGTCTAACTTTAAATAGAAAAATATATATTTAATGAGTATTGTAGGCAAAAAATAGGTATTTTTTTTAAATAGTGTAATATGAATTGTCGTAAATATGAAATATACGACACAATGCAATTGACTCGACAAGAAAATATTTGTGTTAAAAATAATTTTTTATTTACTGAAACACGATACAAAAATAACACGATATGACACAAAAATGTTATGGTTCAACAAAATTGAGAGGTATTTAATGAGTATTAATGGATTAAAATCTTTTTAAATCATAAATGTAAAATATTTAAATTTGAAGGTGCAATTTGCAATTAACTCAAACTTTTTTAACGGAAAAATGGATGGTAGTTAATCCTCGGTGCACATTGATATAAATTTATGTATTTCAAGGTGTAAATTGATATTTTTAAACTCCAAGGATATAAATTGAGATTTAAATCATCCTTAGGGGTGTAATTTGAGATTAACCTTTACTTTTATTTTATCAATTTGATCCCCAAAGTATTTAATTCGTGTTATTTTGATCCCAAAAGTTTATTAACCCATTAAATAAATACAAAATAAGATATTCATGCGAAAGTTGATTTGAAAACAATTAAAACAAAATTATATAATTTGATGGAAAAATGAGAATTTTTCGTATGACAGTGCGCAGCTCATTGATGAAAAATTAAGACATGGTCATTCACCTTTGTTATAGGAATGATGAAGTGGGCTGTGTTGTTTTGTTGAATGCCATAATCAAATTGTGGGTCTGTGGAAAAAAAAAAGAAAAAACACAATGGAACCCACAGAGGAATAATAATTCAGAAAATGAAATGGAGAGAGAGAGAGAGAAGTAGTTGTTCCAAAATTTGAAAGACCACATAGTTATCAAATGACGTGGGATAAAGGGATAGTGGGTAAGTGAATTATCAGATAATAATTTGTGCACATGGCAGTGGTTGATTGGGTGCTTAGTAATTAAATAATTAGAAAACATGAGAATTAGAGAAAATGGGAAGGAAGCCATTACATTGCATGGTGAATTTGTTTGTTTTACTAAGATAATAAGATAAAGGCATATATACCATACAAACAAAAGTTGGCATCTTGCTATGTATTGTTTGAATTGCACTTGCCCTGTGCTTGGTATGTGGGATTAAGATTAGAATGGAATATATATTCCTTAGTAATGTTTGATGTTTGATTGGCAAGAATTAAAATTTATATTTATTACTTAGTGTAAGAGAGTAAATCCGCTCAGGGGATCCAACCCTGCACAGAAGGATTTCGGTTGACTTGGGCCTTGCCCTAGTAGTCTTTACCTCCTATCCCACATCGGGTAGGAGTCGTCTCCTTCCTTGTCATATAAACTTAAATTTCCTATGGAGGAGGTACCCACTAGCATCTGACCCTCTACAGAAGGATTTTGGTTGACCTTGACTTTGCCCAAGTAGTCTTTACCTCCTATCCCACATAGAGTAAGAGTCGTCTCCCCCTTGTCATATAAGCTTAGACTTCTTGTGGAGGAGGTACCTACTAGCATCTGATCTAGTGGGTATCTCCTCTATAAGAAGTTTAAGCTTATATGACAGGGGATGAGACGACTCCTACCCGATGTGGGATAGGAGGTAAAATGCTATTGATTGCTATGACATAGGTCAACTGAAATCCTTTGGGTGGGGGAAAATTTCATCCACCAAAAGGCACCTTTTTGTAAGGGATGAAGTATAAACTTATATGGCAGGGGGGAGACAACTCCTTCCGATGTGGGATAAGAGGTAAAAGGCTACTGGTAGCTATGACACACGTTTGCCGAAATCCTTTGGGCGATGGAGAATCCCATCCACCAAAAGGCACTTTTTTGCAAGGGAATAACTTTGTCTCAGGGGATCTAACCCTCCACAGAAGGATTTCGGCTCACTTGGGCCTTGTCCTAGTAACCTTTACCTTCTATCTCACATCGGGTAGGAGCCGTCTCCCCCCTTTGCCATAAGAGCTTAGACTTCCTATGGAGGAGGTAAAATTCCATACTAAATTTCTGTCTCGTAATAAAATTCCATACTAAATTTTTGTCTCATAATGGCACTAAGATCCAACACTCAGTCTCAGCCAAACACATATAATGCACAATGGAACAGAGAAGAGACAGTAAGTAAACACACACAGAGAACACACAAGTTTTACAGGCCAACAGACCAAACATTTTCTTTCTTAGTAAAGTATAAGAAAAACTCAGGCTAGGGTCTGTTTACAAAAATATGCCCAACTCTCTTGGTTGCATTACAGACCTTAGCATTCCTATTTATAAATAGGGTGAAAGTTACAAGCCCAACCGCCTAGGCATGTGCAACATTCAAATCCGTCCAAAGGTCTGCTGTGATTGGATGGCAGGGAAGTTGTGTCTGATTCAGACAGGAACTGTCTGCAACTTCCTGGCATGCTGTCTGCACCTGATAGAGATCCCACATGCACTGCATCTGCTAGAAAAAGGCACAGAACTGCCACCATCTGTAGGGCACATGCACAACATCCTCACATGTTGTGCATGTGTTTTTCTTATGAGCTCTCAGCTTTTGAATGTCTTCAATTCGTGCCTAGTCATGCCAAGCCCATATCTCAGCCCTCCAAGTTAGCATTACTTCACAATCCAAGTCACCTAACTGATCTTGTTTGCATGTTTCCTTGTGCCCACGTGCCCATGCAAGGGTCTTCAATCAACCCACTACTTGTATCCAATCATGCCAAATCGTGTCCATGCATGGGCAGCTACCTCTCCCAGCCATGCATGAGACTTCTGCCAATCTTGCACAAGGGAATGCTCCACCTGAGCATAACCCAACTTGGCTAAGACATGGGCGTCTTTGGGCAAGACTGTCACATGCCAATGCCAGCAATACCTAAGGGGATAACAAACCACCCCCACCAGAAGAACTCGACGTCCTCGTTGAGAGGTTGTCTCAATACTCCTTGATCTATTTCTCAAACTGCCAAAGAGTTGCATCTCTTTCCCAACTTGCGTTTGCATCAAAACCACCCTTCCAATGTACTAGAAAATTAGCCATGCGATTCTTCTTACTCTGACCCATAGTCCGGTGTGATAGAATCTTATTGACTTCTCTGTCGAACAGTTTTCTGATAATAGGCGGAGCCCTCTTGGCGTGTTTCCTTCTAGCATTCAGTAAGCCTTCATGAAATGACTTCAGAAAACTCACATGGAAAGTTGAGTGAATTTTTAATCGATCAGGCAGCGTCAAATGATAGGCTACGTTCCCGACCTTCTTCATTACTTCGAAGGGGCCGTCATGCTTGGGAACAAGCCCATGGTGTACTACCTTGATGTTGATCCTTTTAGCGACAAACTTTTTACTTTTCCATAGGAAGGTTTTCCTAGCTAGAAACCTTAGTTGTTGCAGTGGTAGAGGTTACAGTCCTAATATTTGAAATATTATACTTTCTCAAAAAATATCTGTATTAGATTATTTATAATGGCAGAAAGGAATTAAAATAAAGCTATGTTGAGTATAAGGGAGAAAATTATAGTTTAACCCCTTAGCGATCATTTTGATCTCACCTTTTCCCTTAAGCTGATGAGGGTAAACATATACGACTTTGAAATCCGTTGTGTAATGAAGGGTTAAAACTCAAATTTATCAAAAAGTTCACTCAAATTTCACAAAGTGATGTCAGACTAGGTTACACAAACAATCCCCAACACCACTATTCTAGAATTTGGGACTATCCAAATTAGTTGAACATGCTCAGGATTTCATTGTGCCACCTCCAACTTTATTTTTCTCTCTCTTACTTCATCTAAAAACTAATTTCATGTCGTTACGTAGGAATGGAAGTATATACCTAAGCAATCTCCATTGACCAACTCAAGTTCATTCATCAATTACATAGGTCACCCAACAACCAATTTCCTATTGTCCCACATAAAGAAATTCATATACCTAAGCAATCTTCTTGGACCGCTCCATGTTCTTTCATATTTTTTATAAGTTATCTAACAACTAATTTCATGTCAACATATCTTAACAAATTTTTTTACCTTTGAAATTCTCATCGACCATTTCACGTTCATTCGTATCCTTTAGAAGTCCTCCAACAACCAATTTCATGTCGTCACATAGAAACAAATCTAAGTCTTTTTTTTGTAATGTTCATCCACTCTGATATGTCTCTCATTGTTAGGTTCATAACAATGCCAAAAATCAGGCACAACATCATTCAGTTCTAGTAATAAGCTTTTGCAATAATCTGAATATGTTGGCAAACCCACTAGAGTAACGAAATTAGACAGAAAAAACACAACTTATCATGACTTTGTGGGTGGCCGCCGGTGGACCTATTGTCAGTTACTACACCTCCCCTCAACTGTGTATAAATATGCAATGGTATGCCATTTCACCGTCGTTCTCTCTGGAGGTACCTTGATCCACACACTCGGTAACAACAGTACATAAAAGTGCACAAATGACAAGACAACATTAAAGCACTAGGGTCATATTTGGTTAGCATCTCAAAAATAATTTTTAGTTCTCAAAATGTTAAAAACATTCAAAACCTGTTTGTTTAGTATTTTTGTTCTCAAAATTTTTGAAAAAAATGAGAATTGGAACACAAAAACTAGGAACAAGCCAGACCTATTTTCGGGCAACTTTCTTAGAAATTTTGAAAACACGGAGTATAAGACACTGTTCATTTTTAATGAAGTCAGTGCTTCGAACTTCTTTAGCAGCATGACTATTGCCTTTCTTCCTTTTTTTTTCTTTCTCAAGCCTTCCTCTCTCTCTCTCTCACTCCACTTCGGAACCAGACAAAACTCACTGTGCTGTGGCGATCTCAACTCTCAAGCATTTCTTTCTCCATCTCTCCAACTATCTCAAGGCGTTGGCTCCAATGTCGATTTGGGTTAATGTCCTTCAAATCTGGGTTCAAATCTGTGTTGATCTTCTTTGGTGGTGAGCCTAGATTTTGGTGGTGGTTGTGGTTTTTGGTAGTGGTTGTAGGTTTCGGGTGGTGGTTATGGGTTTCAGTGGTGGTTGTAGGTCCGGTGGTTGTGGGTTTTGGTGGTGGTCTTGGATTCAGTGGTTCACTGTGCTGTGGTGGTGGTTGTTCACTGTGCTTTGGTGGTGGTTGTTTACTGTGCTTTGGTGGTTCATTGTGTTTTGTGCTTCGGTGGTTCACAATGCGTTGTTGGTGGTTGTTCACTGTGCTTTGTGGGTTTCGGTGGTTCACTGTGCTTTGTGGGTCTTGATCTGGGTTGCAAATCGAAGCAACTTCGACTGTGTGTGTTGTGTGGGTGGAGACTAAAAGGAGAAAATTGAGAGAAAGAGAAAGATGGAGAGACAGGAAAGATAGTGAATGGAGATGAAAATTGGGAGGGTTTGTGGATAATTGTCCAAACAGATTTTTAATTTTTTGTTTTTTAAAACTATTTAAAATATATAACCAAACAAGTTTTACAATCTAAAAATTTCTAAAAACCTTTTCTTAAAACTTTTCTCAAAAACTGTTTTTGGATACTAATTTTTGAAACGCAAATCAAACAGGCCCTAGATTTTTGGATTATTATACAATATTCTTATAAAAATATATATTATTTTTTTTATAAAAATTTATTAAGTCCTATCATTTTTATTTTATATCAATGAACACCTATTCGTGGTATTTTATTTTAATTAAGTCATAAATTCTATTATATTTTAATTTTATTCTTCCCTTTTAGTTACCAAAATATTTTCACTTTTTTGTATTCTTAAAACTAATTAAGAGGACAAAAATTTCATGTTTACAAAATTAACATTGAAACCCCTTAAAAACACTTAGCTAACAAAAACTTCATAGTAGGACCCAAAGAAAGTTCACACTTTCTTATTTTATTATCTCACTATGGTACATAATCTTAAAACTTGTGACAATATTTGTTGATTATTTAATAAAATAAGAAAGGTAAAAAAAAAATACATCGACAATATTTGTCAATTAATTCCATTTTAATGTTGTTATCAATTCAAAACAACAATTAAAATAAATCCTTAACTTAATTATTTTAAATCCAATTTAAATTAATAGAATATGATTTTTGTTAGAATTAGCTTAAATTAATATTGAAAATCTACAATATTCTATTAATTAATTCTGAATAAAAGAGTTTTGGTACTAAAGCATAAGGATAAAATTTGAATATAATGAAATTAGGACTAAATTGAAATAAAATATTAAAAATATAACTTTATTGATATAAAACAAAAATGATAGGACTTAATGAATATTTGCAGGGAAAAATAGTACTTATTGGAATTTTTTCCTTTTTACTATAGTGTGTCTAGGTTTGCACCGACTATTTTCTCGAGCTCAGCGACTGATCACATGACTTGAGCTGGTCTAGAATATGTTTTCAAAGGGAAAAAAGTGCCTAGGTTTGTATCGACTACTTTCTCGAGCTCAACGGTTGATCAAGTGACTTGAGCTGGTCTAAAATATATTTTCAAAAGGAAAAAAATGACTAGTCTGTAGAGAGTTTGTGAAAAAATTGAACTTAGGACCACCCTAAGGATTTGCTCATTGGCGATCCTAATGATGTTAAATTTTTTGAAAATTAGTCAAGACTCTTGACACCCATACGCTGCATTGGTCGAACTGGCACATCTTTTGAGTGGACTAGAGGATAGCAAATATAAACTTGCCTATGATGGTGAAGAGAGTGCCTTGAACCGTGACACATGCACATACATTTAATGAGACCACTTGAGAAAAACAAGATAGGTCACATGATTGAGACATAATTATATATTAAGTCGGCAGTTTGAGACCGAGCTGATCAAAGAGCTCAGTAATAAGCAGTAGAGGTCGGCCCTCATCGTGACTGAGCAATTTAAAACAATAAATGAAGAGCTAAGGAGATACTTATAACTCAGGCATTCTAGCTAAACAAATTGACTAAATTATAGTAACGGCCAAAGGAATTGCTAAAGAAATATCAGCAACTTCCCAACTAGAGTCGCCTAATTTGAGGAAGGTGTACCACCTTGAATCGAAAATTTTGAAAACCCTAACTGAACATGGATCTATAAATGACGCAAGGAGCCAAGGTGAATGATACGTTGAACTCTTCTTGTCTATTAGCACTTCAATCAGTTCTATTACTTACTTAAGCATCAGAGTGCCTTCGATCTTGGACAGTTTGCTCATTTTGCAGGCAGATCAAGATTGGTAGATCAAGTTCAGAAACGTTATTTACCCAAAATATCAAAACATATTCCAGAGGGAGGTAATCTCACTTTTTGCCTCCTATATTTTTTGGCACCATCTGTGGGAAACTTCTCATCAATCGAAATAAAAAGCCATAATGTCAAGATTTAGGAGTGCCATTGGATCACCTATGAGTAGTTTTGCCTTGGAAAATTCTGATCCAATGTTGTTTCCCGCTGACAAAAACGTTAGGTTACATGTGGATAAAAGTCCATCTGGAGCCTGCGAGGATGACGAGGTATCCTCAAGTTTTAAACCAAGAAGAAACCAAAACGAGAAAAGCGAAGATCGTGGTGAATCCCTCCGTGCCGAGGGGGAGAACCATTCCTTGGCAAAGTTGGTCCAATCCCTACAAAACCGACTTGATGCGTATGATAAATTATTCAAGAAATCATATGTCAAGGAAAAAGACCTGATAATGGAGAATGAAGAATTGAAAGCCAAGCTGAAGGAGATGACCAAGAAAGAGAAAAGTGAAAGGAAAAGCTGACGGAAAGCCTTGAAAGGAAACATGATAGAACCAAAAATGTCAATGATGATAAGTATCAGTAAAAAAGACCTCAGGTCCCAGAGGAGGAATCCTGGAAACAATTCATCACCAAAGAACTCAACAACCGTTTAAAGAGGCTAGAGCAGAGATCGGCTAGGGACCTAGCCAAGAGAACAACCAAAGAATACGAAGACGGCTCAGAGTCATCTCTTTTCACTTTGGGGATCGAAAGGGGGTGAATCTTGAGTAAATTTACAGTCTTAAATTTTAATTTTTACGACGGAAAGACCGACCCAGCATCCCACATCAGACATTACAGACAGCTGATAACGGTTCATCAAAGAAACGAACCCCTGCTTTGCACTATCTCCCCCAAGAGCCTCGGGGAGTCGCCCATGAAGTGGTTTGACAGCTTGCCGAAGGGGTTGATAGATGGGTGATCTCAATTATTTGAGTTGTTCACAGCTCAATTCATTATAAGCAGCAAGCAGTCCAATGATGTTGGGGCACTGCTGACACTGAAGAAGCGAAGTAATGAGACTTTGCGAGAGTATGCTCATCGCTACTGGAAAACGATGAATGAAGTAGAAGTATGCAACCCCAAGATTTCAGTGGCATCCTTCAAAATCGAGTTGCCCAAGGAGAACCCTTTGTACCAATATCTTACTAGGTGGCCTGCCACAGACCAAGAAGAACTGATGGCGAGAATCGAGAAGTATGCTAAAGTCGATGACGACTTATCCAGAGATGTTGATAAGGATCACCAGAGCAGAAGGCAGTTTGGCTGTGATAAGCAGACCAAACTGAGCAGGGAGGGAGGAAGGAAGACTAAGAAAGAAGGATTTCTCTAGAAATTTCCCTTTATTGAGGTAAATACCGCATTCAAGGAGCCAATATATAAGATATTGACTCAGATAAATGGAAAGCCATTTTTAAGTGGCTAAATAAACTAACAGGGGATCCTTCAAAGAGGAACCCTAATTTTAGGTGCTCATATCATCGAGATGTAGGTCACATGACCGAAAATTTTCAATCTTTGAAGCAGCATTTGGAGGAATTGGTCCAGGATGGACATATTGCCAAGTTTATCAAGGACGGTGCAAGAATCGATAGATAAAGGCCTGAGCCAAGAGCAGACCAGACCACAACAGCAAGGGTAATAGATGTGATCCACGCTGTAACGAACCTTCAGATGTTAAAAAATAACGCTGCTAGGGCATATATTCAAAAGGCTGCGAAAGAAAGAGAAGTCTATCAGTTGCGTTTAACCCCGGAGGTCAAGAGAAAAAGGATCAAGGTAGAGGAATCAACCAAGCCCATCTGCTTCACCGAACAAGACTTGGTCAGGATCAATGACACGTTAGTTTTAACGCTTCAAATTGTAAATTACGATTTGAAGAGGGTACTGATTGATCCAGGGAGTTCCTCAGAAATTATGTACATAGACCTCTTCGAGAAGCTCGAGCTCAAGCAGGAGGATCTTAAGTCTTCTAATACTCCGTTAATCAATTTTAGCGGAGAAACGGTTCTTCCTAAAGGGAGGATCATGCTGCCTGTGAAGATTGGATTAGTTGGCGTCATGATTGAATTTCTGGTAGTTGATACAGTCTTCGCATATAACACAATAATGGGACGATCTTGGTTGCATGAGATGAAGGCGATACCATCAATGTACCAACAGATGCTAAGATTCCCTTCATTTAAAGGAATAGTCAACATCAGAGGAGACCAAGTGAGTTCCAAAAATTGCTTATTGGCCTCAGTCAAAGTCAAAGTCAAAGATGGGATGGACGTTCGAGAGAGGAGCTCGGTAGCTACGAAGGTGAAATAGCAATCAATACCCGATAGTTTGGCAGATTTCACCAACTGAACTATTACGAAAAGTCCTAAAGTACCTTTAGGCATAGAGAAATAAGTTACCAACCGAACAGTTGAAGATTTATCTAAAGTACCTTTAGACAAAGATAGAGATTAGGACAAGTACTTTTTGTTAGGAGCGTTTCTTAGCCCCAAACAACAAAATGAGCTCGTTACCCTACTTAGGGAATATGGTGATGTCTTCGCTTGGAGCACAAATGACATGCCCGGTGTACCATCCGAAATGGCATGTCACCAATTGAATGTTGACCATAGCTTCAAGTCAGTCAAACAAAAGCTGAAGAGTTCGGCACCCCAACATCAGGAAGTAGTGAAAAAGGAAGTGGCACGACTTTTAGAATCCCAAACCATAAGGGAAGTACAATACCCAACCTGGATGTCAAACACCGTGGTGGAGAAGAAGAAAAATTGGAAGTGGAGAGTTTGTGTTGATTTCACTGACCTCAACAAAACTTATTCAAAAGACAGCTTTTCCCTACCCAAGATAGATCAATTGGTTGACGCGATTGCCGAACATGAGCAATTGAGCTTCTTGAATGCCTATAAGGGATATCACTAGATCCCCCTTGCCGAACAGGATCAAGAAAATACAGCATTTGTAACGTCTGAGGGGACATACTGCTACATGGTAATGTCATTGGGGTTGAAGAATGCAGGAGCGACGTAGCAGATGTTGGTAACAAAACTGTTCTCACATATGATAGGCAACATCATAGATGTTTACATTGACGACATGGTGGTTAAGAGTCGAAGGGCCATCAATCACTGCGGCGACTTGAGAAGTACATTCGATGTCCTTCGAAGGTACAAGATGAAGTTAACTCGGGGAAGTTCATTGGTTTTCTGGTTACCCACCGAGGTATAGAGGTGAACCCTAATCAGACAAAGGTCATTGCAAAACTACAATCACCTCAGATTGTGAAGGAGGTACAAAGATTAACTGAAATGGTAGCTGTATTCGGGAGGTTCATATCCCAAGCATCTGATAAGTCTATGCCTTTTTTTAATCAATCAAAGGAAGAAGGAATCACTTTGGAGTCAAGAGAGTGAGGAAGTATTTTTAAAACTGAAGGCATACTTGGCCTCCCCACCAATCCTGACAATAGAGTCGCTCGAGGAAAGTCTATTCTTCTACCTAGCTGTATCAGAACACGCTGTGAGTGGGGCATCGATGAGAAACGATCAAGAAAAATTAAGACATGTTTATTATGTGGGCAAGATGCTCCTAGATGTAGAATCGAGGTATACTTCATTGAAAAAGCTCGCGTTCGCACTTGATAGCTCAGCTAGGAAGCTCAGACATTACTTCTAGGCGCACCAAATCACAGTACTCATTGACCAGTCGTTGAAATCCCTCTTTCAAAAGGCCAACCTATCTGGACGCGTTGCTAAGAGGCCAGTTAAGCTCGAGAAATTTGACATTTTGTTTGAGCCGAGAAAAGCAATCAAGGGCCAGGTTGTGGCAGACTTCATTACTAAATTTCAACCTAAAAATAGTTCGGGACAAAGCGACTAGACTAACAACGACAAAAAATCAGAGCTCGGTGGTAAATGGACCTTATATGTAAACGGATCATCTAATCAAAAGAGTGTTGGCATTGGCCTCACACTTGTAAGTCCAGGGGAATGTATTCTATAAAATCCATCAGGCTCGGTTTCCAAGCCTCAAATAACGAAGCTGAGTATAAGGCTCTGATAGCAGGAGTAAAGATGGCAACCGAATTAGTGGTAGTAAAGCTCCAAATATTTTCTAATTCACAACTGGTGGTAAATCAGATAATAGGGGAGTATGCGGCAAAGGATGAAAGAATGATGACGTATCATGCCGTTGTAGAAAAAGAGTTAGGCAGAATTTCAAAGTACCCGATCCAGCAAGTTGAAAGAGCGAAAAATTTGCATGTTGATGCTTTAGCTTCACTAGCTTCAAATATTGACTAGGAAAATGAAAGAGTTCTTACCGGTGAGTTCCAGCCCGAACTAAGAATTTTGTTTGCCAGTCTTGACAAAATTTTAGGTAACGAAATCGAGCCAAGTTGGATGGACCCAATCATCCGCTTCTTGAAAAATGGTGACTTGCTTGAGGACAAAAAGGAAGCTTATAAGCTATGTTTGAAAGCCGCTAGATTTTGGTTGTCTCCGAAGGATGAGCTTTACAAACACTCATTTGGAGGCCAATATTTGAAGTGTGTACACCCAAAAATAATACCCAACTTTTTATCTGTAATTCACGAAGGAAACTGCAGAGCTCATACTGGTGGAAGTTCTCTAGCTCATCAAGCCATCTCCCAAGGTTTTTGGTGGTCATACATGCAGAAAGATGCTCAACAGTTTGTTAGGCAATGTGAGAAATGTTAGAAATTCTCGCCAATACCAAGAAAATCATCCCAAGAGTTACTTCCCTTGGCGAGCCCCGTGGCCATTTGCGCAATGGGGGCTTGATATTGTAGGACCTTTACCTCGGGCTCCTGGTAATAAGAAGTTCCATCTCGTTGCAACGGATTATTTCACAAAGTGGGTGGAGGCCGAGCCCCTAGCTAATATTAGAGATACTGACACAAGAAAGTTTGTGCAGAAGAACATCATCACCAGATTCGGAATCTCACATGCACTTCTTTTTTATAATGGCACACAGTTCAATAGTAGTCCCTTCAAAGTTTTCTATCAGCATTATGGAATTCGGAACCACTATTCTACCCCGACTTACCCTCAAAGTAACGGGCAAGCAGAGATTTCAAACAAGACAATCTTGGATGGAATCGAGAACAAGTTAGAGGATGCCAAACGGAGATGGGTAGAGGAGTTGCCAAGTGTCCTGTGGACGTACTAAACCACAACTCGACACTCAACTAGAGAAATCCCCTTCACCCTAGCTTATAGGATAAAAGCATTAATTCCATTAGAGATAGGCTTACTGACCCTAAGAACCGAGCTGGTTGAAAGCAATAGTAACGATGCTGTTGATTAACCCTAATTAGTGTGTAAATTTGAATGATTAAATAATCAATTTTGTAAGATAAAATAAATAAATATTATGAATTATGTTTTTGGTGTGAATTAAAGTTTTTGATATTTTATGTTTGAAGTTATAGGGTCAAATGCAGAAATATCAGAGAATACAAGACTATTTTGTAAAGCTTGAACCTACAAATGACTAAAATGTGATAAAGAAACTCGGACCAATCAGGAGGTGACATATGGACCAATGATTATCACCCGAGATATTGATCTAGCAGACGAGAAAAGAAAACAAGTTGCTATAAGGATGACTTCTTATCGGCATCAAATGTCCCAAGCTTACAACAAGAAGGTTAATCCTCGATCTTTCGCACTTGGAGACTTGGTCTTTATACGTGTACTAGGATTGGTTAGGAACCCAACACATGAAAAGCTTGGAGCAAATTGGGAGGGTCCATACAAGGTAGCTTGAGTAGAAGGCAGTGGATATTATGAACTCGAGACCTTGGACCATAAAGAAGTACCACATCCCTGGAATTTTGCTAACCCGAGGAATTTCTATTTCTAAAAAGTACATTTTTAAATAGAACTCTGAAGTACCTTCGGAAGCTTAAGGGTGCCCCTTAAGAATCAATAAGGGTTTAGCAAATGTACTGATAAACTGGAGTTATTAATAAAGATCTCTTTATTCTCGCTTTACTTCTCTTGGTATATACATCCTACTGTTAAGTTAGGGAGGCAAAAAATCCTGATAGAAGTTCAAACTTAAATTAGGTACAGCCACCTGATTAGGGATGAATTTGAGTCCAATCGAATTGACGGATCGGTGCGGGGTAGAAATTCTCTTAGATACCCAAGGGTACTATGAGTAACTCTACCAAGGAGCCGAACTCTTTGAAGTAAGGCCAAGCAAGAGCTACAACTTTAAGAGTCTTAAAAAAATTTCTAAGTACAATATGTCCTTGTTGAGGGACAGAATTCTTAGAAGAAAGGCCGAGCGAGGGCTACAACTTCAAGAGTCTTAAAAAAAATTCTAAGTACAATAGGTCTCTGTTAAGGAACCGAACTCTTTGAAAAAAGGCCAAGCGAGGGCCAAAACTTCAAGAGTCTTAAAAAAAAGTAGGTCTCTGTTGAGGAACCGAACTCTTTGAAGAAAGGCCGAGCAAAGACCGCAACTTCAAGAGTCTTAAAAAAAATTTGAAGTACAATAGGTCCCTGTTGAGGGACCGAACTCTTAGAAGAAAGGCCGAGCGAGGGCCACAACTTCAAGAGTCTTAAAAAAAAATTCTAAGTACAATAGGTCCTTGTTGAGGGACCGAACTCTTTAAAAAAGGCCGAGCAAGGGTCACAACTTTAAGAGTTAAATTTTTTTTCAAGTACATTAGGTCCTTGTTGAGGAACTGAGCTCTTTAAAGAAAGGCCGAGCAAGGGCCATAACTTCAAGAAAACTTATTGTTTTTAAGTATTTTTGAGGTTAAGGGACCGAACCAATCAAGAAAAGAAAAACAAAGGCCTTATATGTCGAAAGTCAAATTTTTCCAAGCACAGTTAACTACAGAAATAGTTGTTAAAATGTGATTTTCATTCAAACTTCAAAAGAGTACACAGATTTGTTAACATGTACATTGGAAGTTGCAAAAAAAAAATCTTCTGAGTGTTTCAGGAAGTTGGAGGCTGGGAAGAGCTGGGAAGAGGATGCCTAGAAAAAAGCTCAAAAGAAGGAGGAACCTCAGCAGCAATCAAAACGGCATGTCAGCTCTTGCTGAAGTATGCATCCTGACGTTGTGGGATCTGCAAAGCCAAATCATTATTTACCTTTTCAACCCCTCATCATATGCAACATCCTCTCTCTCCTTTGTCTCAGCTTTATACTGATCAAACTCCTCCAGAAGACTTGTGTAATCTAGTTGAGATTGAGAAAGCTTCACATTGGCCTCATGTTCAGAATCTTTTAATTTCCCAATATCCATTTGAAGCTTTTCGTTCTCCTCAATCAAGCTTCAGTTTTGAGCCTGGAGAACCTTCACTTCCTCACAAATCTTGGAGTATTCTTCATCCATCGACTCTTTTTTTGCCAAAGTTGAAGCTCAGGCATGAATAGCATCTTTCATCGCTTTGTCTTTTTGGGCTATCCTGGCCCCATTTCATGAACTTTTTGCAGACCCTTCAGAAAGAAAGAAGACTTAGACATATTACAATGGGTTTCAAAAGAAAAGGGAAAAAAGACAAAATCGATACCAAGATCATATGTTGAATCACTTGACGAGCCTCGTTCATAACCAGGTCTCGAGGCAAGATTACTCCCCTAGACATCACCACTACAACATTAAAATCTTTGATTGCAGAATTCTTTGCAGTAATCTCTATCTTTTTTTCCTTAAGGATAGGTTGGAAGGGAGGATTAACAGGTCTGGGAGAGAGGTTTGCCTCAGACTCAACAATTTTTTTGTCTTTTCGGGGCACGGTCTTCGACAAGTTTAAGGATTGAATTATCTTGTTGAAAAGGAGAATAAACAGAATCTGGAGGATCTAACTCAACCGGAATTCAAGTTTCAGTGCCCCGAACCTAGTCTGTTTGGTCGTCGATGGGCAAACCTGATCATCTGGCCCAAGAAGAACAGTCTAGACAGGAACCTCGGATGCAGGCTCCTCATGAGCAAGGCTTAAAGTAACAGAAGTTGTTAGAAGAGTCGGTTTGGTGGTTGGGGTCGGTTCAACAGTTGATAAAAAATCTAGAAAATTCTTTACAGTCCTCCGTTTATAACCAACAAGAGAAGAATTCTTACGTGATCGGGGTGTCTGTTACCAAGTAGTGTAGATGGCCTCCCGATCTACAACAAGAAAGGCATTGGTTCAAGTCGGCACAACGATAAAAGAGGTATAGGTTGGTGTGTAACCAAGCAAAGTGTGTGCAGCTTGGCAAAACAGTGACTTGTTGAAATCCCAAACTTTTTTGAGTTCATCCATTTTCACAGCTGACTCTGAGATCCCGATCTTCACTGTTTCACCTTCAAACAAAAGATATCGAGTTAGAGAGAACAATGAATAAACAAACCAAGTTCAAAGGGTAAAAAAAAAGTCACCTTGTGCGATAGGAAGGGATGGCCTCTACATAGTATTCCCAATTTTTAGAAACAAAAATGATATCATTTTTATGACACTTGTTGGAATCTGAGAGATGAGTCACCAAGGAATGATCCTTCTTCTTTATCTCAAAGTAATAGTTATCCCCATCTGGTTTGAGGATGTAGCAGTATAAGATCTCCCACAATCCTAAGCTCCAGTCTAGAAGCTTGTTCAAAGCTGCTACACCTATCACTATTATGAAGAAATTGGGGCAACACTGGATGGGGCATAGTTTCATGGTTGATAGCACCCAAAGGAGCAAAGGATCAAGTGGGAAGTGCACACCGCTTTCTGTGATCGCACAAGTATAGATTCAGATGCTCTCTCTGGTTTCGATAAGAGATTCGTCAGTACCAGCCACTCGTATGTCAACGTCCTTTAGGATGTTATACTTGGTTTTTAAGGCTGAAATTTCTGGAGACGTGAGAGGAGCCGTTGAGAAAGATGAAGTGCTAAAAAAGATTACAAAAAGAAAGAGACAAGGAAGTATGAAACTGAGAAGAAATTGCTTATAAAGGGAGGGAATTCTAAAAGCCGGTATTTAAATGACTAGACTCGCCGCCAAAAAAGAGGGGATGTCCCAAAAGGTGTGAGCAATGATGCGATTACATAAAATGGCAGACAGAGGAAAGACGTCTGTCAGACGTTTTCTAGGGGCAAATGAAGAGGATGCCTTCCAACGTGACACGTGCATATGCATTTAATGAGACCACGTGAGCAAAACAAGATGGGTCACGTGATTGAGACATAATTATACATTAAGTTGGCAGTCTGAGATTGAGCTGATCAAAGAGCTCGGTAATAAAGAGTAGAGCTCGGCCCTCATCGTAGCCGAGCAGTTTGAAACGATAAATGAAGAGCCAAGGAGATGCCTATAACTCAAGCATTCTAGCTAAACAAATTGACGAAATTATAGGAATGGTAAGAGGAATTGCTGGAGAAATATCAGCAACTTCCCAACTAGAGTCGCCTAATTAGAGGAAGGCGTATCACCTTGAATTGAAAATCATGGAAACCCTAACTGAACAGGGATCTATAAAAGGCGCAAGGAGTCAAGGTGAAAAGTACGCTGAACTCTCCTTGTCTATTAGCAATTCAATCAGTTCTATTATTGACTTAAACATTGGAGTGCCTTCGATTGAAGCACTTTGATCTTGAGCAGTTTGCTCGTTTTGTAGGCAGATCAAGATTGAGAGATTAAGTTCAGAAACGTTATTTACCCAAAATATCAAAACATATTCTAGAGGGAGGTAATCTCACTTTTTGCCTCCTACAAATGGTTATGCATCCAAGCTACTAATGGACTAAATTTACATAGTTTGGGAGCATATGAACTAAATTGACAATTTTTCCTTTTCTTCTGAAAGAAAAAATGAGGACTGAATTGGGTTGGCTAAGTCACCAATTTCAACTTCTTCTTTTTTTTATGCTTGTTTTGAAAATGGTATGAACATATAATTCTTTTTATTTTTAATTAGAACCCCGATAGTAGGAAGTAATATCTTATTTATTATAAAAAAATTATATCCTTAAGGAGGAACATAAACCTTACCTCAAAAAGCAATTAAGTTACACCTTTGAAAATTAATAAACCACAAAGAATGTGAGTAACTTCAAAATATGGAAATAAACTTCCTAAATTGTAGAGGCAAAATCCTTATGAATCTATGTTCGCGGCCTTAAGGGGATCCATAACAATAGTTAGGTTGAAGAAAATTTCTCCCTCAAAGATCTGATTGCCCGCAAATCCTGCAAGAAGATTGGAGAAAATCTTTGGAACTGCTACCTCTTTACTCCTCTGCCTTTCATTGATTTTCAAATTAGAAAGAGTTAGGGGTGTCTATGGCCAGGTTACCTATGGGTTCCGCTATTCGACCCAAAAAAAATAAGCCTAAAATCCGATAGGCCCTATAGTTGGCTCATCCAAGCCTGAGTCCAAGCTCAATATCCATACAAAGAGGGTTTGAGTTTGCCCCCAAACCCATTAGCCTGCCCAAGAGCCCGCGTTGCCAATCCCAACTCGCCCACATAGCCCACCCACCTTTCATTTGAAAAAAATTATACTTTTAGACTATTAAATTTAAAACTTTGAAATAAGTCTCTCAATATCGGAATTTGAAGTTATAAAAATTTAAATATTATAAATAATCTATTATTTTATTTTTCATATATTAAGCATACAAGTTTTAAAGGATAGAGTAATACAAATGATAGATAAATAAGGAAGTGTCAACTTAGTTGGGATATATTCATTCTATTAGATATAGTTCATCCCATAATTAGAAATAAATTATTCATTATTTTATTTTTATATATTTTGACTCTATTTTTTATTCAAAAATATAATTTACACAAATATTAAGTTACCAAAAAAAATTATTATTTTTAAATGAAGTTGTATATTAAAAAGCTCGCGAACAAGCCCGCCTAATAGGCCCGCGGGTTGGGCTGCGGGTAGCCTACCCCTACCCGAAGTCCGGCCCGACTAAGCCGATAATTCATTCTAATAAGGGCTTGGGCCTACACTACCCAACATGACTCCGCCCCAAAAAAAATTGCTGGCCAAGTCCGGTCTAACCCATGGACACCCCTAGAGAGAGTCTTGGAAAATAAGCCACTTTCCTTGAATTGGAAATTACAAAAATTCAAGAGACTTTCAAAACCAAAACTAAAACCACCACTTGAGACAATGCAACTGTTGGTAAACTAAAACCAGTAAATTATCTAGTTGATGTTCGTTAGACACTCTCAAAGAGTCGTGGCCCACCCCTAGGAGGGGAAGCACCTCAGACACTTCGCTCAGTGGGCCCACTTGCAGCGCCATGGCACCCCCAATGTCAGAGCATCCCTCCTCAGCGCCCAGGCACCCCAATGTCTTCCCATGTTGGTGACTCTCCTATACTAGAAAACGAGGGGAAAACTAGTATGTGGACTACGAGGGCCACTACAACGACTATTCAAAAGGCGTTCTCAACCATTGGGACGAAAAAAATCAAAGAAGTGCAGAATCAACTTGGCGACGTCTTTAACGCCATGAAGGCGCGAAGGCTTGAAACGGTCGAGTATCTTGTGAGGCATACTGATACGCCCTTTGTTGCTAATGTAGCCAACTACTCTCTCCCCTCAAAGTTCAAGATGTCAACCATGACAGCTTTTTATGGCTCCAAAGATCCACTGGACCACAACGACACCTATAATTCCTTGATGCAACTACACAACATACCAGATGAGATTATGTGTAGAGCTTTTCCTACCACCCTTAAGGGATTTGCTCATCAGTGATCCGTCTAACTTATCCCAGCTTTCATTAACTATTGTTCTGAACTAAGCGAGTCCTTCTTCTCACCCTTCATTAGGGGACGCCGACATCAATAGCTTACCTCCCACCTGCTCAGCATCAAGCAGAACCAGGATAGAAGTCTAAAAATTATATCACTCGTTTTAATGAGACGGTCCTTACAATTGAAGAGTTCGATGACAAAGTCGCCATGGTGGCCTTTATTAAAGACCTGCGCTCATCCAGTTTTATGTTTTTAGTTTTGAAGCAACGACCAAATAACATGCTAAAATTATAATCAAAAGTCCAAAAATACATGAACGTTGAGGATGTCGCCAAAGCCAGGTAAGCTGAATCCTCACATAGAGAGAAATAACAATCCTAGCAATCTTAGAGTCTGATGGTACAAGAAATAGTATTCACCTTGAGAACTATGATTTCATCTATTTAGAATGAAGGTTGTCATTTCCCATAAATGGAACAGGGCTACCAGAAAACTCTACTTCTTCATTAATTTTTAGTTGAAATTCAAATTTAATGGAAAACAAACGATTTTTTAGGAAAATTTGGTGCCCAAATCGCCGTTAGCAGTTTGATTCGATAGATCTCGAAAAAATACTAAAATTTAAAAACAAAATCACCGCAAATGGACAGTCGAGTACAAAATTATGATTGTTCAAAGTTTTATCACTTCTTTATAGTTTTCTAATACTCCACCCGCACCTTGTGCCAACCACCAGTCAGATGCCCAATAAATAGCGCCAACGCCTAGCCAGGCGCCTAGTGCCAGTTGCCAACCCCCTTGTCTAGGCGCACAGGCCCCCCGCATTGCCCAACGCCAGTGCTCCTCGCCACCTTTATCTTGACGTCTGCCTCCTCACCTGCCTAGTTGAATTACCCACCTTGGCACCACCATCATCACGTGCCCAGCTCATCCAACAATGCCCTTAGGTGCCCCGCATCACCCCTCTTGGCGCTTGAGGCATCCTCGCCTCCCGTACCCAACGTATGCTCCATTGGCACTATCTTGCTGGCACCCTCTAGCTACCCTCACCGTCATCTCCCTCATCCTCTTCGTGTCTTGGAATAGAGCCTCCCGAGTCTCCAAAAGGTCAGCCTAACTCTACCTTTGCTCTCGCGCAAGCAGCCTCAGTCTCCACCTTAGTGGCTCTCTCACGATTTTTCAAACGTTCGGCCTAACTCTATCACTACTCACACAAAAGCAGCCTCCGTCTCCAGTTTAACGGCTTTTTTGCGAGTCGCTTGAAGTTCGGTCTAACTCTGCCTCTGCTCACACGCAAGCAGTCTCAATATCCAGTTTAGCGGCTCTCTCGCAAGTCACCAAAAGTTCGGCCTAATTTTGTCTCTACTCTCATGCAAGCAACCTCAATCTCCAACTTAGCGATTCTCTTGCAAGTTGCAAAAAGCTTGATCTAACTCTGTCTTTGCTCTCATGCAAACAACCTTAGTCTCTAGAAACTTGACCTTAAGAGATGCATCTTTCTTGTGAGCCACCAACAACTTCTCCTCCATAGCCCTGTCATGTCTACCTCTCTCTTATTAGAGTTCAGTTGATAAAAGCGGATAAAGACAAGACTTCATACTGATGCCCTCTCCCCCAAATTCCATTGGGCTCGAAGCATGGGGAAAAAATAACAAGCTTAGCCCAGACCAGGCCTAGTCCAAAATTATAGACTAGACCCAGGCCACAAGTATAACTAAGGCCAGATCAGAAATAGAAGCCAACAAGGATCAAGCCCATCGTCTTAAAAAACTCAGTCTACCAGTGACGCACGTGAGATCTCCATCTTTGGAAGGGAATCAGGGTGCGCATTGCAACTCTCAACCATCTCGTCCGTTACACCAACATCACAGAGCCACACACTCCCGTCACAAGGGTGATGCCTCAATCAGGGTTCTCCGCAATGGCGTCTCCATTAAAATTTGCTTTGGGGAGCCATGAAGACTACACTCCCTTATAATATGTAAGTTTAGGCTACACATGGGGGGTATCACACACATCTTAACACGCTATGCCTCTTGAGTAATAAGATTCTTCGGCCACTGTAGTCATTCCTAGTGGAGTAGGTCACCTAGACCAAACCACCTACTCTTTTTGTTTGTTTGTGTTAAGCCCTTTTATTTCATCATTGATTGATTTTGCATAAACTCAATTTTGTGCATCATCAACAGATATTGAAAAAAATATTATTTTCTATTTAAACTAGTCCATTTGCAATACACTTGTGCACTGACTAATTTTTAAAAACATAAGTAATGAATCACACATATATATTTTTTAATAGCTTAAGGATTTAGGTTGATTGGTGCGTATATCATGGTAAGTGATTGATAATATGCGAGTTCAAATTTTTCCACTTCCCTAAAATTACTAACAAATCTAACCGGTCTGTACCTATGACTTGTCGATTCAAACAAACCTTTGGAAGAGTGCTTGAGAGAATTTATCTAAAAATTTCTCAGCTAAGCTGATTAAATCATGAGATTTTTTGCACTTTGCACTCTAAAAAATATCTCGATTTCAACTTTACATCTTGAAGAGTTAAAAGTGAGAATCGAGATATTTTTTAGGTACAACGTATGAAAAGCCCTAAATCTTGTGTGTGATGCCTTGTAGTTGGCTGGTGCAATTTTTATCTTTCCAAATTCCAAAACTATGAAAATTTCTCAGAATAACGATTTGATAAATGAATTTGGATATTCTCAAGTACTTTCTTTATTCACTAAATTATTTTCATAAGTCTAGTTAACTCATAAATCACCATGTACTATTGGGGACAAATTTAGTCCAATGAGTCCCACTAGGTTTATAGTGATTATAGTATAAATAGTACTGTTAGGTTTATCGATTTTTTCATCTTAAGTAATGTGGTACAATTTTCTTTTTTTGGTCAAATCATCCGATATTTGAAAGTTACTTTGGGCTTCGACTAATCCAGATTTGAGCCGGGTAGAACCATAAGGGCGGCAAATCTCTCTCTACCGAGCGCAGCTGAATTCCCAAGACTTGAACTCGAGACCTTGGTTAAACTAGAACAGTACCTCACCAATTAATTTAACGCTCGTTGGTATATGGTAGAATCTTTATCATTAAATATTAATATAATCTACTTATTTGATGGTGAAAACTATGTCACATCACTTGAGATAAAAAATTTAATAAGAAATCTTGGTCAGCATAGTATTATTGATATATAAAATTCAAGTGGTAACGAGGATGAGTTATAAACTCAAACGTCATGAGTTCAAATCTTAACAATCCTTTAAAGATAGACAATAAGAGATTTATTCTTTATAAATATCGTAGTTTTGGCGTGGATAATCTGCTTTTGATCGAACCAGGGAAGAAATTCAAGATACGCATAAACTGACCCGAACATCTCTTGAATCAAAAAAAAAAAATGAATGTTATTTTCTTGATTTCGGTACTAGTGAATTGCTATTATTTTACATTAATCTTTTAGACTTATGCAATACAGACCTTGCACAGTCACGTGTTATGACTTAATCATGTTGATTAAATCCAAGTTTTATGCGATTAAAAGCTACGCTAAAATACGTCTTTGGAGCTGATTTTTTCAGGTGAAAATGTGTGGTTTGAAAATTTTCATAAAAAAGTCATAATTAAAAAAGTCTTTTAAAATTGTTTGTAGTGTTTTTTAAAAATCTGAAAAGTTAGAAAAGTTCTTTGGAAATGATTTTCTAGTTTTTTTTTTTAGTTTTTTGTGTCAAAATAAAAAAATAATTACATGTATGTATAAATTATGCATAATAATTCCCAAATTTTGGATTTTAATTTTTTTTGTTACTAAAAATATTTTTTGAATATAATAAACTAAAAAATAATATGAAATCTGTGACAAAACTCTAAAATGTCTGAATAAAAATCTATAAAAATAAATTAACTTCTTAAATCAAACTAAATAAGTTTTTTTAGCTTCTTGTATAAGTTGATCCAGATAGTTCATTGGTTTTATAATGCAAGCCAGATAGATACCAATTAGACTTTATTCTAATGATCTCATCATCAATTCTTCTATATTTTAATCACCAATCATACTTCACAACTTTTACTTCTTTTTTACAGCTATCTCACACTAATTCAACTTAGAATCCACTAAACTTCCACTTGCCTTTTGGGACAAAAAAAAGTTAAAAAGATAATCACATTAGTCAAAATAAGGCATCTTTAAAACTTTCAAAAATCTTGACAACTTAAACATTTTAAGTTTAAATTTTAACAATCTTTTAAAGTCTAGTTATGAGATATTTATCCTTTATAAATACTCTAATCCCGATATAAATAGTTTGTCTTTAACTTGATCGAGAGAAAGATTAGTCGAGGTGCACGTAAACTAATCTGAATGCCTCTGACTGGTGAACCAAAAATAAAAATAAAAATCAACAATCTATCTTAAAATAGTATTATTATTACAATAATAATATATTTTCGTAATCATTTTGTGTCCCAAATAGGGCCACCGCCTATTTCGAGCTAAATTTGCACTTTGCAAATTGTATCCATTTTTGTAACCAAGCGAGAAATACGATTTGAATTTTTGAAAGAAAATTAAAAAATAAAAATTAATTTTTTTTTTATGTAAACTTGAAAATAATACAATTTAATAATATAAATAATAAATAAGTCAAGTTAATATCGTGCAAGAATTTCTTGAATTTGACATTACAAACATGTTTGACTAATATTGCAAAAAAAAAAATTCCTTTTTGATTGGATTTTCGCACGAAACATTGTAAAATAGGGCATTATTATTATTATTATATATATTCAGTGGATTTTTAATCTATGAAAAACTATAAGTAATAGGTTTCAATCGAAAAATAATAGGAATAATTAACTTGTATTTTTCTTGCAATTGCTTGTTTAGTTTGAAATTATTTTTAAAATATTAAAATCGATGTCAAATAACCCCATATTATAATAAACTTACAAGATTACATTATTTGATTTTAATCCTAATTGCCATTGTAATCATACCCTAACTGTTATAAATTAGAATAATCATCTAATTGAGACTCTTTAAGATTAAGTTTAATCGCTATACCGATCAAAAGGGCCGGTTATAATTTATCATTTTTTTTTCCGACAAGGAAACTGTACCATTTGTGTCTATCGTGTTGAGTGAAGCGGGTTTGTGTTAGGTTTCAATAAGTTTATATTAAAAAGTACTCTACTCATACTCAATTCATTTATTAATTCATATCATATCGAATTTGTATTATGAATCATGTCTAATTGATATTTAAACGAGTCGTGTCGTATATATTTTTTATTAGTTTATTTGATCTTCAATTCATTTATTAATCGTAGCGTGTTATATTCACTCATTTAACATGCGAATGAATTAAGAAAGATTTAAATCTTATAATTTCGTAACGCATTCATGTCGTATTAATAAGTTATTTCATTTTAACTTATGGTGATAATATCATAAGCTTAATTACGGCAAATTAAAAAATCGTTTTTGACGGCGCAATCCGCACAGTCTTGTACTAACCCGGTCGCACTATTTGACGCCGGCGTCAAAAATGGGTAAAACAACGTCTCCGCGTGGGTCGTCGATTATGATTGTCAGATTCTGACATATCTTCATTAGTTGCCGTTTAGCACTTATGCCCCCCTAAAACTTGTTGTTTTCCAGTTTCTGGTGTGCAAGGTTTTATTTTGCTTTAGTTCTAAAGTTTTCTCATTATTTGTTTTTTTCTTTTATTTAACAGTTAAGGGTGTTAGACTCAGTTTATATTTATTTCGATTAATTTTGTTCTTGATCTGATCAAAAGCAGACTATTCATATCGGGACCCTTTACCTAAAGAATTACCAAGATTTACACTCAAAATGTCTGAATTTATAGTTCATTCATATTACCAATTGAGCTATCTTTACACGGTGTTTGGTTGGAAGGAAAGTTAGATAGATAAAAAATAGTGGGTGAAAAATAGGATGGATGGAAAGACTTTTCATTATTTGGTATCAAAAGAAAGAATGATGGAAAGAAAAATTGGAAGGAGAACTTTTATCTCGTGCACACAATTCACTTTCTCCCTAAAAATGGGAGGAAAATGAAAGAAAGGCAGGATAATTTGACTTTTTAAGGAATATTTTTTTTTTTGACCTTTTGCTATTAATTACTTAGAAATTAATATAAGAATATAATTGTAAATTGAGCAGACATATTTTTTCTTTCTTTTCATTTTTTATTTAATATCAAACGATGAAAAATATATTTTTCCTACTTTTCATCCCTCCTATCGAATAAAAAAGGGGAAAAATAACTTTCTTTCTTTTAAGAATGAAAAATTTATTCCTTCCATTTTTCCTTTTTTTTATTTTTCATTCTTTGTACTGAATGTACCATTAGCGTTATGAGTTATTTCAATTTACTAACTCAATTCATGATTGATGTTGAATTATTAGTGGACGTTATTCAATTGTAAGACACATCGCTAATTCAGCCGTAATAGGGAATTCTTACAATAAATTATTGCCACATCCACATCGTACATGTATGGTAATAGGGAGTTATAGTTTTTGTCGATTTAAAGAACTTTCTGCATTCTTAGTTGATTGGTCAATAGTAGAATCTTCAAAAGTAAAATAAATGTCATAAAAGCAATCAAGTGGTTAAATAACATAACTTTAATGGCTAATATCTCAAATTTTTAAGTTTGAATTGTACAAAAGGCATCGTAATTAACCCGATATACGTACTTATAGGTGATTGTGTGCATAACAAATTAAAATAGTAATCAATAGCTCAAAAAATATGGATGAGGTAAATTTCAACAACGCTAAAATGGTTTCTCTAGTCTAGTGATATATTCAAAGATCTTATGTAGTGAATGCCATAGGTGTACCTGCACTAATGCAACATCTGTCAACCAATTACGAGTAATCAGTGTCTAGTAGTACAGTAAAAATTTAAGAAACATGTTAGTAGCCGTTTGATGATTTTATTTGAGATTGTCGGATAAATTTATTGAAATTTGTCCTGTTTTATATTATAAATATTTTTTTTGTATTTTTGAAAAACAAATACTTTATTTTGAGGCCCTTAACTTTAAACTAGACCTAGTTTGGAGTAAATACATAAACGAAAAGAGCCTGTAGTATAAAAAGACAAACATAGGGGGTACTATGTACATGAACAGTGAAGTATAAAGGTAATAATGCAATTAATACACCAATTAAATTTCACTCGGTTTTGCACTTTCTACAGCCCCTCCTTGACATGTGGCTCAAGTGCACTCTGCAGCTTCCGACCTACTTCCTCTCTCAACTCCTCTCTCTCTCTCTCAACCCCACTCACTAACGCCTCGTGATTCGTCTGATTCTGATGAGATTCTAGGTAGGTTCAATTTCTCTGCGGAGAATCGGCGAGCCTCTGTTCCTCTACAACTTTACTGATTCTCCATGGTCGTAAATATCAAAATTTTCTTAATTCTGAAATCTATAGTCAGGGTTTTAAGTAATTTATCTATTGGTTGAGTTGATTCTTTGATTGTTTTTTATATTGTTTTTGTACAGATTTCAGTGCTTTTCTATGACCCAAGTTTTTTTTAGTGTGATCTGGGTTTTAATTTGGAGGACCTTTTTTTGTTATTGAGATCATTTCTCGATTGGGTTTTGCTCTTTAGGTTTAAGAGTTTGGTGTTTTGCTTGTTATTCTGAAATTTAGTCTCTCATGAATCATGTTGTGGGTTGCTGGATCAGTTAGGTGGCAACACTCACTTCTCCCATATCTTACGGAAAATATTAGACATATTTTCTTTGCCCGCTATCATTGAGATAATGAAGGATTAATCTTGCCATTTGGTGATGTTGCTGGAGTTTCTCTGGTATTCTATTGTATGTAGAAACCAAATTCTTCTTGGGGGTTTTTTCGGGTTTGTTTTTGTGTCATTTGTTATTTTTACTGCTTGATCAACGTTCTATTTGATTTTTTATTCAGAATCAAGAGAATTGCTAAGGGCTTTGGATTAGAGGTACTGCTGTTGATCTTTTTTGAGGTGAAAAATGGTTGGTGAGTCATGGTATCGTAGTTTGTGGAGACCTTCAAGGAAGCATGAGGTTGGTCCTGAGAAGGTCTTAATTGGAGTATTGGCATTTGAAGTGGCAAGCTTGATGTCTAAGCTGATTCACCTCTGGCAATTTCTGAATGAAAAGCAGGTTGTTAAGTTGAGGGAGGAGATCATGAATTCTGTGGGTATCAGGAAGCTTGTATCGGATGAAGATAATTACATTGTGGGTTTGATGTGTGCAGAGATGATTGAGAACTTCGGACAAGTAGCAAGAATTGTGGTTAGACTTTCCAAGAAATGCAGTGATCCTTTTTTAAAGGGTTTCGAGAATGCAATCGACGATTTAATCAATATTGGTGCTGACCCATATGGATGGCAATTTACGTGTAAGAAGATGGACAGGAAGGTTAAAAAGATGGAACGGTTCATTGTAGTCAATTCAAATTTGTATCAAGAAATGGAATCACTTGGGGAGCTTCAACAGACTCTGAGGAGAATGAAGACTGATGATGAGGCAGATAGCATTAGTTTGGTTGAATATGAGAAGAAGATTGCATGGAAGCAACAGGCAGTGAAACATCTAAAAGAGATATCTCTGTGGAACAGGACTTATGATTACACTGTTCGCCTTTTAGCAAGATCCCTATTCACTATCTTTGGTAGGATTCGACAAGTATTTGGAATTGATCATGTAGTTGATGTGGGAACCAAAGACTCAGGAGTTTTGGATTCTGATTACATTCATCGCAGCCCCTCAGTCTCTATGTTGATGCAGTCCTCAGTTCACCCATCCGAGGACAGTACTGCTAGGTTTTCTTCTGGTCCCTTGGGAAGGTTAACAACTAAATCTGGTCCTCTTTTAAGAACAGATAAAACTAGCTATTTTCATTCAGGCCCTCTTGGTAACTCAATCACGGAGTCCGCCCCTATTTCTGGAAGACATAGAACTTTGAATTTCTATTCAGGTCCACTTGGGATGTCAACTACAAAGTCGGGTCCTCTAACTAGGGCAAATAAAACTGGCAAGAGGTGGTGGCAGACTCGTAATCATTCATCGACCATTCATGGAAATGGTCCATATTTGAAACCCAGTCGGCTGACTACTGTTGGGCCTTTCAAAGGATGCATGATGGGTGGAAACAGTTCGCCTGTGAGAAATTGTCATGTAAGTACCAATGGTGTTTATCCTAGACCCCTGTGTGGAACCAAAGATACTAATGTAAACCTTCATGCTTGCAGCAGCTTAGTTCAGGGCAATCTTTCAATTGTCCGCTCCAAACACAGGCTGTTGAATGCTCCCCCTGAAACTCTTGGTGCTGCCTCATTATCACTGCACTATGCGAATGTTATTATTGTAATTGAGAAGCTTGCAGCATCTCCTCACTTGATTGGTCATGATGCGAGAGATGACCTGTACAATATGTTGCCAGCACGGGTAAGATCTGCCCTCAGGGCAAAGCTAAAGCCATATACAAAGAGCTTGGTTTCATCAGTTTATGATACAGTTCTCGCGGGAGAATGGAGTGAGGCAATATCAGGAATATTAGAATGGTTAGCTCCACTTGCTCATAACATGATAAGATGGCAGTCTGAGCGGAGCTTTGAGCACCAGAATTTAGTTTCTAGAACAAATGTGCTTCTTGTGCAAACTCTTTATTTTGCAAATCAGGAAAAAACAGAAGCAACAATTGCCGAGCTTCTAGTTGGTCTGAACTATGTGTGGAGATTTGGTAGAGAACTCAATGCGAAAGCCTTAATGGAGTGTGTTAGTGGCAGCACATTAGATGATTCTTTGGATTTAAGTGGGTAGAAATATCTTCATCTTCTGGCTGTGAGCAACAGATTCCCAGTTACCATCATAGTGGATGTTTATTATGTGTTGCATTGGGACAGAAGTTCTATCACCTTGCTAGTACACAGGGCTTCTTAATGCAGCTTGATAGATGCTGATCACGCTCTGGATAATGAAGCTCTGGTGTGATATTAAGACACCTCCTTTTGCCTTGTTCCACCAAGAAGGCATTCTTCCTGCAGTAGAGGTAGCTTTTGTGCATCAAAACATTTTTTTCATTAGGTCAGAACTATGACCTTCTCCCCTTTGGCTGTGAAATTTGGTTTTGATATTAACTACTCTGTTAAGAGGAATCTGCATCATAGACCTATGCTTTCTCTGATAGTTGTATAGTTATTGGCAGCACTCGTTCCAAGTATTGCGAATTGCTTATAAATGTGTTCCTTCAGAAACATAAATATGTTTGAAATGGGGCATCTTTTGTTCAATATGATTATTTTTATTAATGTTATGTTCCCGAGTGATCTGCTACAAAAAAAGTCAAACACCATGTTAATCAGACTGCTTAAAGTTAACATCAGCTCAAACTCTCATTTCACCTGCGATATTAGTCTATTACAAGGTCTGATAAAGTTGGTAGTCAGGCCATGGTGACTTTGTTTCCTACAGTCTAAATTGTTGGATGTGGCTTTCTGTAATTGAAGGATTTTTGTCTACTCCATTGTTGATTATATATGGATTTGTAATCGTCTGCATGAGATGTATGTAGTATGTGCTCCCTCATGCATAAGACTCCCCAGGGCTTGATGGAGTTGATCCAGATTAGTTGTCTCACACTTAAATTACTTGGATATTGCTTAGAGTCATAAGATCTTGTTGCTCCTGTATGGATTCATGCATGGATGGAACACTGGTAAAGGTCTGCATCATTATATTTCTAGTTTATCCTTATGAAGGACCTATTATTATTGGCATGACCATGTAAACAATATGAATTATTGATGTTCTGTCTTTCAGTTGTTTTACAGAAGATTGGGGGAAAGCTATTTTGAGTTGTGACACAGCATATGATGTATAGAGTATTGTTGCAACTATTAGTTATGAGCACTCTCTATTAGCTTGCAATTAACAATTAGTAGGAGACCAGTTTTGGCTTGTGCACGTCTCAAAGTCTAAAATCTGAAGAGGTGCTGGTGCAAATTTATACAAAGGGGTCGTGAATTCCTGAATTCTGGCAAGTCATTTATCTCCCTAATATTATTTGCCTACTCCCAACCCCTGAATTTAGGTCCATTCTATATACTAGTTATGAGAGTAGCACAAGTTTGAGACAGTGTTTTCTTAGACATGTTCCCCCTGCTTTTTGAAATTTCCATTATATCCAGCTTGCCCTTTTAGACCTAAGCACACTTAGTCAAAAATCTCTCTTAAAATGTTTACCTTTTTTCCCTATGCCATATAAGTCAGTTTACTGCTGGCATTTGAACTCAACCCATGTCGACGTTTTAGCTAGGACTACATTAGGTTGTGATGGGACAGAATTGTGTTTGTGTGAATCCATTTATGTGACCAATTTCTCTCTCTCGTGTATGAATGCCTACCATGTATTTGTGCTCATATTATGTTGCGACATTAAGCATGATTTTTTTTTACCATCAAACCAGAGACATACTCTAATCCAACATGCTTCACATTCAAATGGAACCTGTATTAATGTTGTATCTGGATCAGGTTCACACGTCCGGGATAGGTTTTTAGTCAACATTCCACTAACTTCTTTCTAAGAGTATCTCCAACTACAAAATGCATTTTACCTACTCAAAAAATAATATTTTTTATTTTAGCTACTCACTTTTTCAATACACATTTCAACAGATTTTCTATATTTTTAACTATTCCTTTAAAATATTTTTTCTCATTCATTTTGTATTATTATTTTTAGAATAGTGAAAGGGAGAAAGAGAGAGAATGGAAGAAATGATAGGAAGATAGAGAAAATAATGTAAATTATTTTTACAAGTTGTTACAGTGATACTCTTTGTTTAGAGTATCACTAGGGCAAAAATTTATTTTACATAAACATAATATGTTGGAACATGATTTTTGGCTTTGGTTAGCTAAATTTTAGCTATTTTGCTCAGTTGAAACATCTGTTAGAGATGTTATAATGTCATAATTGTGTAGATTATCAGTGATGTGATTGTTGTGCTCATGTTAATTTTTGGGGGAATTCTACGGTACTGAAATAAGTACCGTATCGTCGGTTGCAACCATTTAAGATTAAGTTACAATTTTTTTGAAGTGTAAGTTACAATTTTTAAAGGTCATGATCAATCATGATAAATTGTGATTGATATCGAATTGAAACTTTTAAAGGTCAAGTTACAACTTAAAAAGAAAGAAGTTATAATTGTTAAGGAGAAATTCATGATCAATCATGTGTGTCTGTGATTAATTATGGTTTCTTTTGAGCAGTTGTAACTTCTCTCTTATGAATTGTGACTTTACCAAAAAGTTAGTAAACGGAGGTACGATACCGAAGTCGGTACCGTAGAATTCCCCTATTTTTTTCTTGAAATTTATACATTATTCTACGATTGTGCTGGAGATTCTTTCAAACCAGTCGTGATGATAAGGAGTCCAACATGGATCTTGTTTAGATTCAGATGCCATGACTGATATTCCTTTTTTTTTTTCTTTTTGAGGGGAGAGAGACCTGAATCTTTGACTTCAATAAATCAAAGTCTTTATAAGACGAAGAGCACCATTGGATTAAAGGCCATTGGTGCCATGATTGATATTCAAATCCAGTCTCTGATGAATTCTGAGGCTGTACCAAAAGATTCAAAGTTCGGGGATAGTTTTGTAGTTCAAGTTGGACTAACTTTCTGGAGCTGTGCATGCAACCAGAAGGGTCCCTCTTACTCAGCTTCGTCGTCAATTTTGGTAATAGAGGAACCTTGCATCATGCTGAAGGCTGAGTTTGTGTTGATCTTACCCTGCTGGACTTCCCGCCAATGCAAGTAAGATGGTCTCAGGTTCGTGTGTGCTGTCTATCATCAACATGAAAGATGTATTTTGGATTAACCAAAGTTAACCCCTTATTATGGGACTCCATCCCCTTTGGAATTTGGGCAATACCAGCATCCAAAACAATATATAAATATATAAATATATTAGTAATAATCTGTGCCTGAAGACATAGTGTAATATAAAAGCAAAACACATCAAAGAATCGACTCCAATATATTAAATATTAAATTGTGACAATCACTTTTTATCTCTTTTAAATCGGCAAAATTCATGCATGAAGACATTATACTATGCAAAATCGAGCATTAATCATGTAATATAGACATTTTTAATAGCATACAAATATTTGTAGTTACGCCATTTAAAATCAATCGAAACCTAAAAAAAATTCGATAGAGTTTATTTGAAAAACGGAATACAAAAAAATCAACTTGTGTACATAATTTTTTTGAATGACTAAGAAACTCATGAATTTAAAGAAAATATGACCTAATTCATTATCGGATTCAACATTATGCCCTACTTTTATCTTAACAAAATTATTTAGCAACAACATAGTAATATCAGCAATAAAATGAAGTTCTGCTTTATACGTATAAATTTACATATGTCAAATTCAACATGTAATTCTAAATGTACGCATTTAATTGATATCCTTTAATTGACCCATTATTTTGAAATTAATCGTTCAATAAGATTCCATCAAATTAGTACTTTATTTTTATCACAATGGGTGGGCCTGGCTAATTAGTTTGTAGGTTACTACTCTTTCATGTGACTTCCCCATATACACGTTGAATGCTAGAGCCCATAGATTAATTAGCTTAGCTTACATTTGGTGAGCCAGTCCCCATAGACTAATTTAAGACTAATTGGCTTAGCTTGGCAGAGAAAGAGAGAGAGAAAATGCTAGAGTCCAGACACGCGGAATTGCATAGAAATGGGATGTAAAATTTTGGGTGAAAAAACAAAAATTAACAATGATTTTCAACCATTGATTAAAATAAACATATTCTTTTTATTTTTTGAAATTTGAATTGTCTTATACTTTTTGTTTTTGGCATTCAAAATATAGTAAAATCACTTATTGAAATTTCTGATATTGTATATAATTTAGAATAAAATAATAACAGTCAAGTGTGAAACAGTTACACAGAAAACAGAAACAGTTACAAGAGTATTAACGAAACAATTACAATAGTCTTAAGGAAATAGTTATACGTAATTGTTTGTTTAACCAATATAAATACTAACTTATTTATACAACATGAATTGTTATTGAACTTTAAGTAGATCAAGGCTAGTGTTTGACACTATGTCCTTAATACATATTTCACCCCCACACACGGTGCTTATGGAATATAAAACGTCTATCTCCCAAGATATAATAATCTTCACACGAGTAGAAGTAGCTCTCCAATTTACCAGTCTAACGAATCAAAAATTGTGTTGCGTACTCTCCAACTACAAACTACCTTAATGTCGAAATACAATGCCCTAATGTCTGGCTTAACTCCAAAAATGGACTGATGAATGAATGAATGAATGGAAAATGGTAATGAGAGCCTAGGTATTTATAGATAGTCTGGTGGCTATTTTAGATAGTCACCATACTATAAGACACAACCCAGAAAACAAATGCAACATCCAAAAGATACTACTTGTGTAATTGTTCTTTGTGAAAAGACAAAACTCAAAATTTTAAACTTAAGAAAATTACCCTCTGAACCAGTTCAAATTCAAATGCAACAGGTACAAAATTTTAATTTTGGTTCAGAAATTCTTGTCCCAATTAATTAAACGAATTTTCTCTAAAAAGATAGGATTTGGTCACATTCACACCCGTGCCCAGTTAGGTCGTGGCGTGGTGAGCAACACGTGTGGTAAAACCGAAGGCATGTAGGCGTTCGTTCTGCTCATAAAATTGTGGTACGCCTTGGGACCCAATCCCATAGAGAAAATTTGATTTATATATGTCCATGTAAAATTTCTTCCTCAACCAATGTGGGATTAATGTCAAATTACATATTGTATAACCTCTATTTTCACATTTCAAGAAAGTCTTTTTGGAACATATTTTCTCATTCATTTCTTACTTGATTTGAGCAAATGAATATATTAAATTATTATTCTCACGGAATAGAATACAAACTCACAAAAGTTTACTCGAAACAAAGAACTGGTCCCACTTCAATTTAGGCTCAAATTCGACTAAAAATTCAATTTTTATACTTAAAAAACTGTTTAGGTCCAACAATCCCCCACATGAATGAAAAATTGGTTGTTAGTATGCAAATGATAATGCTGACACATTATAGAGAGTACATCTTTCGAAAGATCATGCATCAAGATAGATAATTTTTGGCCTTGAACTTTCTCTAGTGAAAACCCATCGAACTTACCAACTAAATAGTGAACGTGATATCTTGAACTATTCAGCTGTTTGATAAATCAGATCGAATAGACTTCATACAATCTGTTTCCTAACACAATTGGTTCTCATGATTATATTCATTTTGGCCTTGAACAATTCCTGATTTTCATGAGTGTTTTAGAGAATTCAACATTTAAAAATTCTCGTAGAAGTGACTCCTTCACACTCATATAGGTGAATCCTATTAGGAATATCTTCCAATATCCCACTTGAATTTTTCAAGGTATAAAAGTCATTAAAAATATAACTTAGCATAATAAACTTTGCAGACAATACTAGTTTATTATATGAATAGGTAGGAAAGATTGTCTCTTTAGTGCTTTTTTTGAAGCACGCATAATTCGGTTGTCCCTTTGAACATAGATCTTGGGATCTCCAGACAATTAGGTTAGGTTGCCATTAAAGTGACTCTTATGTCATAGGCTTTAGCCTTATTCTACTCGATGTGTAATTTACTTGCTCTCTCATCAAACCTTTAGTAAGTGAATCTGCTAGATTATCCTTTGATTTTATATAATTAATAGAAATAATCTCATTTGAAAGTAATTGTCTAACGGTATTATGTCTATGACATATATGTCTAGAATTACCATTATACATGTTACTCTGTGCCCTACCAATTGCAGATTAGCTATCGCAATGTATACAAATTGCTAACACAAATTTCAGTTATATTGAAATATCCTCTAAAAATTGGCGAAACCACTCAACTTCCTCTCCTGTTTTATGTAAAGCAATAAATTTAAATTTCATTGTAGATCTGACAATACTTGTTTGCTTAGAGGATTTCCAAGATACAGCTGCACCATCAAGTGTAAAAACATAACCACTTGTGGATATTGTATCATTCATATCAGATATCTAGTTTGAAACACTATATCCTTCAAGTGCAGCTGAATATCTTGCATAGTGTAATCCAAAATTTAGGGAATATCTTAAGTAAGTAAGAACCCTGATAATTGTCTTCCAATGGTCTACTCCCAAATTATTCGTATATCTAAATTTACTAACTGAGTATGTTATATCTAGTATAGTTCAGTTCATGACATACATAAGACTATTAATGATATGAGAGTATTCTAAATGTGATATATTTTGACCAATATTATTAGACAAATGAAGATTTATATCAACTATGTTCTAACAATACTGTTTTCATCTTTGCGAACTTCTCAAGTATTTTTTCAATATAATGTGATTGAGATAATATAAGTCTACCAAATGTTCTAGAAATTTTAATTTCTAATATAATATCTGAAACACCTAAATCTTTTATGTCAAATTTATTGGACAACATTTTCTTGATAGTTGTAATAATATTATAATTACTACATAAAATTAGTATATCATCCATATATAGACAAACAATGATATATTCATTATTTGTGTCTTTGACATAGACACATTTATCACATTCATTAATTGTGAAACCATTTGATATCATTACCTTGTTAGATTTTTCATGTCATTATTTTGATGCTTGCTTTAAACTATAAAGTGATTTAACAAGTTTACACACCTTCTTCTCTTGTTCTGGAGAAACAAACCATTTGGGTTGGTCCATATAATTTTCTCATTTGAGTCACCATTTAGGAAATCTGTTTTTACATCCATTTGATGTATCTCAAGATTATGCAATGCTGCAATAATTATGAGCATACGAATATATGCTATTCTCGTAATAGGAGAATATATATCAAAGTAATCAATACCTTCCTTTTGTTTGTAACTTTTAGCTACCAGTTTAGCTTGTACTTATTAATTGATCCATCAGTTTTCATTTTTCTCTTGAAAATCTATTTACACCATAATGGTTTATTCACTGGAGGAAGATCTACCAACTCCCAAGTGTGATTTTGCATGATAGACTCAATTTCACTGTTTACAACTTCTTTTCACACAGGTGTTTTAAGAGTGGACATCACTTCATTGAAAATTTTAGCTCATTTTACAACAAATATGTTAGAAAATCAGTACCATAGGATTTGGAAGTCCTTACCCTCTTACATCGTCTAAGTGACTCTTCATTTTCTTTATCTATAGACTTATGGTCTATATTACTATTCGTAGTATCATGAGTTCTGTTAAAAGAACTCTCATCACATACATTTTTACTAGGAAAGACATTTTTAAAGAATGATGCATTTCTTGACTCAATGATTGTATTAACATGTATATTAGGAATATCATATTTATGTATGAGAAAATGATATGCACTGCTATTTATTGTATAATCAATAAATATACAATCAATAGTCTTAAGTCATGTTTTAATCTTTTTGGGAATAGGAACCATCATCTTAGCCAAACACCCCCAACATTTTTAAATATTTGTAGGAATGACTCCAACCTTTCCATCATTCATAAGGGGTTTTGTCTAACTTCTTGTGGGGTAATTTAGTCAAAATATAGTTTGTTGAAAGCAAAGCTTCCCCCCACAAGTTCTAAGGTAATCCCGAACTAATCAACATGACATTCACCATCTTTTTCAATATTCTATTTTTACGTTCAACAATCTCATTTTGTTGAGATGTATAATACGCAAAAGTTTAGAGAATAATACCATGTTGTTATAGAACCTATCAAAAGGTGAGTCATATTCACCATCTCAATTACTTCTTATTGTCTTAATCTTTTTTGCCAAATTAATTCTCAACTTCATTCATATAATTCATAAATTTTTTCAATGTTTTATCGTTACTCCTCAGCAAATATACATAACAATATTTTGTGCAATCATCAATAAACATAACAAAGTATTTCTTTTCACTTCTAGTTTGAACATATTTCAAATCACATGTATCACTATGAATTAACTCTAGAGGATCAATACTTCTTTCAATATTATGACATGATGTTCTAGTGAATTTTAATTCAACACATGTCTCACACTTATGATTTGCATCAATATTGAATTTAGACAACAATTCTAAATTCATTAAGTTACGTAAAGTATCAAAATAACATGTCATAATTTATCATGTCATACATTGGAAGACTCAAACATATAAGCAAAAGATGTGTTCTTATTATTAAAATTAGATACAATTGTCATTACATTCATCTTAAATAGCTCATTGCTCATATATTCATTGCCTACATAAATCTCATTCTTAGTGAGTACAAATTTGTCGGACTCAAAAAATAATCTAAAATCCTGCTTACTCAACAACGATCCAGACGCAAGATGCTTTCAAATTTCTAGAACATATAACACATCATTGAGAGTAAGTTCTTTTCTGGAAGTCATCTCCAATATAACTTTTCATTTGCCTTCAACTTTGGAATTAGAAGAATTTCTCATGAATATTCTCCATCATTAATTGTTTCTTATGAAGAGAACATCTTCTTATCCGAACATCTATGTCTAGTGGCCCCGGTGTCCACCCACTATTCCTTGATATTTCCCACCAAGTTCACTTCAGATACTACAACAAAAAAAACTTATGTTAAAAATATTTTCATAAAATTTTTCTACGTCGGTTATATTGGTTTGGGTAGCCTTCCTCTTGTGATTCTCTTGTACTTTACGAATTTGACAATCATTTGCACGATATCCCGATTTATTGCACACAAAACAGTTGCCTTTGAACCTTTTGGAATCACCACACTTGGCCCCTTGTTGGCCAACATACTTCATTTTCTTGTTGATTTTATATCCCTTTTCAATCACATGTGTCTTTGACTCTATGGAATAATTACCAACTTTCTTTTCAGAGACTCTATTGTCCTTCTCAATCCTTAATCTCATAATCAAGTCTTCAAGTTTCATTTCTTTGCGTTTGTGCTTCAAATATTTTTTGATGTCCTTCTAATTTGGCGATAATTTCTCAATAATTGTAGCCACTTGAAAGGATTCACTAAGCACAATCCATTCGGCATGAACCTCATGTAGGATCACTTGAAGATCTTGAACTTGACTTATGATAGTCTTCAAATCTACCATTTTGTAGTTAAGGAATCTGCCCACAACGAATTTTTTCATTCTGGCATCTTCCGTCATGTATTTTTTATCCAAGGATTTTCACAGCTCTCTAGTCGTCTTGATAGGATAATACACATTATATAATGTGTTATCTAATCCATTGAGGATATAATTTTTGTACAGAAAATCAGAATGCTTTAATGCATCTACCACAGCTTTAACTTGGCGGTTGGTCTCATTCTCACTATAAAAAAGAGCATTCTCACAAAAAAATCTACAAAATTCAACGTAGTGAAATAGAACAACATTTTCTGTTGCCATCTCTTGAAATTGTTCCCATTGAACTTTTCGGGCTTCTTCCCATGAGACACATGAGTAGATACAGAAATAAGCATTACATCAACAACAGGACTTATAATAGCAAAAACATTATTATCATTTGTAGTTATTTCTGATAAACACAAATTACCAAATATTCAAAAATAGGAAAATAGTAACACTTTTCAAAGAAAGTTATTAAAATAGAGACAATCTATCTTACTATTGAGTTTCACTGTTTTTCAAGTTATTGTTTTAACGTTTCTGTATGGTGTCACTGTTTTGTGTAGCTGTTTAAATCATATGTATAAACAGAGTCACTGTTTGGTGTAATTATAATAGTTTGGTGTAAATGTTTAGTGTAACCATTTGAATTAAACTCATAAATAGAACATGCAACAACCAGAAAATACCACTTTTGTAACTATTCTCTATGAATAGAAACAACTCAAAATTTCAAATTGAAGGAAATTACCCTCTAAACTAGTACGAATTCAAATGTAACAAGTACCGAAATTTAATTTTGGTTCAAAAATTCTCACCCAATTAATTAAACAAATTTTCTCCAAAATGATAGGGCTTGTTCACTCCCACTCCCACACCCGTGCCTGAGCCCCGCTGGGTTGGGTCGTGGCAAGCGACGTGTGTGGTAGAATCGAAGGCATGTAGGTGTTCGTTCCGCTCATAAAATTGTGGTATCCCTTAAGGCCCAATCTCATAGAGCAAATTTGGCCTAAATATGCTCATGTAAAGTTTCTTCCTCAACCAATGTGAGATTGGTTTCAAAGCCCATATTGTACAACCTCTATTTCACATTTCAATAAAGTCACTTTAGAGTATATTTTCTCATTCATTTCTTATTCGATTTGAGCAAGTGAATATACTAAATTATTCTCCTCACAGAGTAGAGTAAAAACCCATGAAAGTTTACTCAAAAAAATGAACATGTCCCACTTCAATTTAGGCTCAAAGTTGACCAAAAATTCAGTTTTTACACTTAAAAAACTGTTTTGGTCCAACAATACTTAATTATATAGTATATTAATAAATACTCGTGCCTAAAGTCACTATAAAATTAAAAAAATTATACTTATTTTTGTTGTATTAGGTGGTGCGCATTACCAGGACTTTACGAATCATGGTGCAAGAGCAGTTAGAATTTCATTCTATAGTGCATCAACTTGATCACTGAGTAATCTTATTACAATAAAGATGTAAAACCCCACATGTTTATATTCATATAGTTATATAATTGTTGATTAATTGATTTTCAAATGAAAATGTAAGTGTTAAGGTTGAAATAGTAAAGAGTTAGCTAACAAGATTAAAGCCCTAATTCTTCAAGACAACAAGGTAGGGGATTTCTTCCTGTTCTCTTTCATTGAGGCTAAGACTAATATATATAAATGTTTTGACTCTCATTAGTATGTATTTGCTATGGGTTCTTCATTTCTTGGTTTTCTCGTAATTATTATCATGTTTTACATGAAGTTAGGATTGATACCCACTTTTCTTGATTCAAAAACTTAGATTTAAAGAGTAATGGAGTCCCCTCTTAAATTTTTCCTTTATTGTTGATGTTGGAACCTTAGAATTTTGTGTTGAGTGATAAAATAATATTGTGGTTGATCTCTTCCAATTTGCTTAAGTGATTATTGAGAATGTCACATGTCAAATTTGGGATAATTGAGATATGCTTGTGATTAATCTTCATTAATGCATGATTTAATTAAGTTAATAGGTCAATTGTGTTAGTTAAACAAAGTTAAACTGATCAAAATTGACCTATTACGGTTAGTGTGTGAATTAGGGATAATGCATTAATTGTTGTTATTTTCAGGGTTTTATGCGTCAAAGCTATAAACTACCGGGGAGCCAATTGTGAATTCTAAGATAACAATTATTAAAGCCCTAAACAAAAAGAGATTAAAGTAATCCAAATGTCATCTTTTGGAAGCTTGTGAATAACAACTTTTGGAAGCTTGTGGAATGACAACTTTTGGAAGCTTGTGAATGACAACTTTTGGAAGATTGTGAATGACAACATTTGGAAGCTTGTGAATGTCATCCATTGGGCTTGTGAATGGTATTTTTGGGGTTTGTAAATGTTATTCCTTGGGGTTTGTAAAGGCTTTGCCTATAAATACCACCCCTTTGTGGCATGTAGAGATATAAGTTTTTTGCTTGATATAAGAATTTTTGGAGAGAAATCAAGAGCTCTCCTCTTGAAGAATACCTAGTTCTGTATTCATTTTAATTCAAGTTTTCCATTCTAGTTCTTAAATTCAAGTCTTTTACATTATTGCTCCTTTTAATTACTTCAAGTCTTTATTATAGTTGGGAAGTTTAATTCCCTACTTGTCTTCATCTTTAGTATAGTTGGGAAGATAAATTCCCTACTTTTGTATTCTTTATGTTCTTAATTTACTTCTTGTCTTTACATTAATGCTTTTACTTTCTTGCTTTCTTTTGACTTTCTTTCATTTCCATTGTCGAATATTATTTATATTGATGCATTTCATTTATGCTTAGTTCTAACCTTTATTTATTTATAATGTCTTCCTATTTAATTGTTGTCTTTACTTTAACCATGAGTAGCTAAGATTTTAGTTGGCTAATCCAAGGGAGACCTCCTCTTGGGTATGTCATTTTAACTCATTGTCTTTCCTCCCTTTAGAGTCAAATGGTTCGGTTTGACGGGGTTGAGAGTGGATGAGTTGGTGAGCCTTTGATATTCCGTAGGCCTAGTCACGGTTTATGCTTAGATACTCACCAATATCATCCCTAGCTTCCCCCGAATCAATCGTTCATTCATGCTCAATCGGAGGAAGGCTTTGAGTTGATTTGGTATTCCCATTGGAATGAACCCTTTGGATTAGCCAACACTTGCTTTACTTGCATTTTCATTTACAAACCAAACACAAAACTCAAACAAAAGATTTTACATTTTCTTTTTACTTTTACAAAATCACCTTCACACACTTGAACTTTCCTTCCCTGAGGAGACGACCTTGGAATACTTTTTCAAGTAAAACACCGACACACAAAAGACTCCTTGCGATTGGGGAGCACTTTTGTTCACATTTCACATTTCACACATTTTGTTCATCCCATTCCATTTTCTCCTTGCCCTTTCTTTTGACATCGTCCCAAGGGAGAGTGACACTCCCCCTCACACATACATCAAGGGATATGTTAGTAAGTTAGGAACTGCAGGAAAAATACGCAATCAGCTTGTAAGCAGAGGAAATGAGTTCGGTATTGTATCTCTTATGAGTGTAGGATGACCATGGGTGGCCTTTGACGAGATATCGTAGAGTGGGTTGATGTGTTGCTTGCTTCGTGTGGGTTAACATTTTCCTTACCATTCGTAATGGGGATAGTATTTTGGTAAGACTAAACTACTATCGCTCATGGGGTACCGTGAAAAAGGGTTAGTATACTAATGCCTGGGTTGGATACGTCACTATCATTGGTATGACAGACGCCCTTTCTAAAGGATGGATATCTTTGATAAAATTTGTGTGGGTGTGTGTGAGCTAGATATTACTCAATGTGTTGATTCATGAGGCTTGCCTCACATCATGTTTGAAATACATATACATATGGTTGTTCGAGTTATGGAGTATTGGATTGTTGTGGAAAAAGGGTTTCTTACAAGAACTTGTGGAAGTATGAGATTCCATAAGGTTTTGTGGGAAAACGGTTATATTTTGGGAAAATGGATGTTTATTTGAAACTTGTTTTTTTTAATGTTTATTTAAATTGTTGTTGCTATTCAAACTTGAGATACATTTTGAAATGTCCATGTTTTACTTCAAAAGATTATATATGCTATTTGATAAATGAGACCGACCTGTTTTACATATTTCTAAACCTTGTATGAGTTTGGAAAGATTTCGCTACAGAGCTTCGTGCTCACTCCGTACAGTTAAACATTTTTCAGATTATACTCTTGAGGAGGAGTTGGGAGTCGAGGAGCCTGTACACTGTGAGACTCCGCTAGACGGGAATGTGGATCCCGAGGTGGACGCTTAGAGCGACACATTCTGTTGTACTAGACTAGGATATTCTTTTGAAATAATGTAAAGTCTAGTTTACTTTTGTTATATTCCGCTGTGCTATATTAGTTAATTTTTAAAATGTAATGGCTAAGATGAGCCTATTCTTTTGGAAAAATGTTGTAGATCCTATGGATGACTTAGCCTATTCTTTTGGAAAAATGTTGTAGATCCTATGGATGACTTATAAAGTCTTATTTATTGATAGATTATTTTAGTGTTCTCATTATGTAAATGGTTTTAGAATGTAATGCCATTCAGAGTGGTTATTGGGGCGTTACAAAAGACCCAACACATATCACAATCCGCCATAAATCCATACTTCCATCACTTTATTTATGATTACAATATCCCATTCCAATGACTTGTACGAGTAGTTCAGTACCTTAACCACTAGTAAATGTTAAACAGACGCATAAATTGGTAAGAATATAATGGACTGGCGTATGACAAATAGTTGCCACAACCATTCTTCGAAAACCTAGAAAACAAACACAAAGAAAATTAAAAGAAACAAAAAGGAGATAAGAAACTAATGTTCCCTTTATATCATTTTGCATGGTCATAAAAAAAAGACAAATACACCTACCAAGAGAAAGGAATTTATAGGACTACACTTAATGACCAATTTGACCATCACTTATTTTCTTTGTTTGCAGTTGCTTTCTTCATTGACAACTCACACTCTTAGCCCAAGCTTTATTCACCAATAGTTTATTTCGCCTTGGCACTTAGCCTACATTTGATTATCAAAAACCCACAAGACCTAAACTTTTGGCAAGAACAACACCAGGCTCTTGATGCGATTTTAAATCCTACATATCACTCAAGAAATAAACCAAAAGACGGATGTGAAGGTAGGCATAGAATTGACTACGAAAACTAATAACGTGAATGTAATATACTACATTACTTTAGACAAAGTATTGACCAATTGGGCAGGGAACCCAATTGAGAAAAATGGCATTTACTAAGCTCAATAGCTTTATTCCAAGTGATTCATAATGGTTAATCCTATGCATATGTTTGAGAGTTAGTAGGAAAGGATCAAAAGAGAACAATCAAAATTCATATTAGAACATGAAGATTTAGAATATTCTGTCAAAAGAACCTCAATTCTCTGTCTTCCTATAAGACAAATTAAACCCCACATGTTTATTCCTGGAACTTGAAATTGGCAACTTGAATGATTCTAAACCACTAATTTAACTCTTAGTCATAAAGGTTTTTCAACAATCAATCGTCCTATTCCAAAAATATCATTCGACTTTTTAATCAAGCACGTTGATATAGCTAAAAACCAAAAAAAAAAAAATTTGAATTTTTTCTTGTCTTTTTGCAGCAGAGGCCATGCCACACAGTTATCCCTTCCATGCATTCAGTTGTCACTATTTCAATCCAAACACCACATATCAGAACACCCAAAAAATACAAACGAGCAATCTTATTGAGACATAATCTATTGATCTAATTTACTTACCTAATTCACTATAGTCTTTGGATTGATTGTGAGTCCCATCAAATATTGAAACTTTGTTTTAATCTAATGGTTACAATGAAGTCACATCATTATGTCAACAAATTATGTTAGATTTTTAAGTCCTAATTGCAAAAACCTAAAATACACACAAAAAATAAAACCTAGAACCAAGGGAAACAATAAAGAAAATATTTAACCAAATGGAAAATAAATTCAATAAACACCCTTACATCTAATGAGAAGAACACCGTCTTGTGTGTGTGTGTGTGTGGTAATTACTAGAACAGGTGGTATGCATGCGATGTGAATATGCATGTGCTCTATTTGTACACGATGTGTTTGTTTGTGTATTTTGTGTGTGCGATGGGTGTGTGTGCTTGGTGAGTGTCTGCGATGGGAATGGGTGTGTGCATGTTGTATGTGTACTCTGTGTGTGTTGTGTGTATGTGTGTTCATGTGCAGAGAAGATGGGGATGATGTGTTGGGGTTGGGTTAGTTATGTGTGGTGAATGGAAGAGAAGAGGGAAAGAGAAGGAGATATGGAAGAACAAAGAAGAAAACTTACCTTAGAGTTGGGGTGGCGACAAGACGGTGGTGGTGGCCTTTAGCGTTGGAGATAACGCAAGCAAGGAGAAGAGAGAGGAGAATGGCGAAAGAGAAACAACATAGAAGAGTTGATGTTCGAGGGAGAGGAGAGATTTAAGGAATTCCAAAATTAAAAATTAAGAGAGTGACAGAAACGCGAATGATTAGGGCATAAACAATGCAGTGATTTAAGGGAATCCAAAATTAAAAATTTTAGGTGGGATTAAATTTTTCGAGGGTTAATTTGGTGCGTTGGATCGATAATTTTAAAATGATCTGAGACGTCAATGACTTAAGACAATTTGAAATAATGTCATTCTATTGGATGTGTCTTTTTTGGTCTTGAAACAATCTCATTTGCTCTTTGTCTCTAAAATTCAAAACTCACTCTACTTTATATATATACTAGCAATTGTCCATACCTGAAGGCACGGCATAACAAACAAAAAATCACAAGCAAATACATATGCATTAAGAGACTGTATGCCATAAAAAATGGCCAATTAGAAAAACTAAGAAAAAACATTGATAAATATAACATGGGCCGATTATTTCAAACATTGTTCAATGACCGTTTAATTATTGAATGATATCAAATTAGTAGTAAATTCAAAAATCATTGTGGCATGAACACAATCAAATAAATATGTGATAGAAAGGAAGGAAGGGGGATTAAGAAACAAATTGCAACAAAAAATATAATAAACAACATCAACAAAACCTAAATCAATTAAAACAAAATTTTTCATACTTTATCGGGTTAAATTACACTTCTTGTCCTCATAGTATGTTGACAGTTTAGAGAATGCTCGTGCCTCTAAATATAATATTTTTTTTCTATTCTCCTAAACAATTACGGCTAAATTCTCTCTAAAAATAAGACCCTATAAAAATATGAAGATGTGCAAACCTTATCAAATAAAGATGTTTTCATATATCATACATAAACAGATTCGTGAAGAGATAACATGTCATCAATGGAAATTGGTCTTGATCAAATTTTCATGATTAAATCCAACTGTGCTAACATTATCAAATTGAGAAACTTAATACATAAAATTTGAGTCCCATAAAGAATTCAAGCAAAATTCTTAAAAACACAACTATGCAGAACTATTACCACTAATATCACCATTACCATTATTATCACTTAGCAAATTTTGTGCTCAAATTGAAATTAAATCTAACCAAGTCAACTATTTAAATTAATTTTGCTATTCAATTCAAACCAAATTTCATCAACTAAGTTAATTTTATTTTGCATAAATTTGTCCCAAGAGCTTTACCCTACCACCACCCATCCATCACTACTTCGAGATTAACTATCATCACCAAGACCACCACCATGATCACTTCCAAACCTAAAATATATCTTCAGCAATCATCGATCCCACTTAGAGAAGGCTAGCTTACTTTTAACTACAATCCAAGCCAAATAATGTATCAAATTGGCAACAAATCAAATGAACTATAAGACATATTGACAACAAATCAAGTTGAATTTCAGTATACTGCAGGAATATTGTATAACTTGCAAAAATTATGAATGTGCACAAAGCATTAAATTGAAGTCAAGATTTGAATTTTTTTTAGAGATAAAATAATATTTAAAAACATAGACATTACAACCTAAAAAACCTTGAATAGCAGTATGAAGAATTCATTAAACATTGTGCATACACCTCACATTGGTTCCTGTCATTTTTGTTTTCTCTTGATGCAAATCATTCCCAAATATGCCAAAAAAACAAAAGGCTTGACTCTTGAACAAAATGGCTCATTGGTTTTTTCGAAATTCTTTGCAATTTGTGGACAAAACAAACACAAAAAATAGATGAACTCATCCTTGTTCACAAAGAACCACTTAACCTGAACCAATCTTAGGTCCTCATATCCTAGAATGTACAGAAAAAGATTCTAAATAACCTAAAAATATGTAAAACTAAAAAAATAACAAACTCAAACCAACAAATCACGTTTTTAGGAGATTATCGTCCCACTGGAGTTGTGTTATTGCTGGTCGCTGGAGCTGCGCCGTCGTGCTATAGATGGTCGCTGCAGCAGATAAAGTAAGTTTGCTAAAAAATAAGAATAATATTGGCCCGCTCATTGAAGCAATAATACAAACACTTAATTTTTCAGTGATTCGTGTGTGCATGTGGAGAGGTGTTTGTTGGCTAGGGAGGTTTTGGTGGCAATGGTAGGGAGGACATGGGGTGGAGGTGCTGGTTGACCGTAGGTAAGAGTTTGATTTTTGATATATACAGTGTTTGGTGGACTATTACGAGTTTCAGTGGCCGAGGGGAGAGGGAAGGAATGTGTGGTTGCGGTAAAGGGAGACATACGTAGAGAGAGAAAGGGGAGGGATACCTGGGTAAGGCTTCAAGATTGTCAATAGTTGATCACTGTGTCTCTGATGGTGCCTCCATAGTGTTGCTGTGAAGAGAAAGGGTTTCGGTGGGAAGAGAAAAAGAGAGATAAGAAAGGGGAGCCCGTGGCTATTCGTTAGGGGTTGGAAAGGAAGAACAAAGATAGAAAGAGAGGGAGGCAGAAAAAAAAAGGATATCGGAAATAATTGGGTGAAAAGATCAAGATGGATACAAGTAATACAGGAAAGCAAAGTAAATAATATAGTATCATCTATATTGAATATTCTCAAACTGTGATGTGAAAAAGTGATTTCTCTTATATGAAAATGATATTATTTAGAGTAGCATGAGCGGGAGACAAAATTTGAATATGGACGTTAATTTTAGATTTAGATGGCATTAATTTTGGGCGAGATTGAGAGGCGAATGCAATGTAGGGGTGTCAATTTTGGAAACTAAAAATGTTAAGCGGGAAAATTTGTACAAGAGTTAATGTGGTACGTTGGATCCAAAAAATCTGAGACATTAATAGCTTGAGACAGTTTTGGATAACGTCGTCCGTTGGATGATGTCTATTTTGATTACAAAACGATCTAGATTGCTCTTTGTCTTCAAAATTTGAAATCGTTCTACTTTATTATATATATATATATATATAATATTTATTTATATGTTTATCTTTACCAATACATTGTTTCTTCTTCACACAAATCTTCCATGATGACAAATGTCTAATTAGCATTCATTAATAAAATCGAGAATCTACTCATGGGAAAATATTTTTCAGATTAGGCACTAATATATCTATATATTTAACCTTTAATAGATTAGACGGGTAATTATTCAAATTCAGAAGAGAAACTTGTTTTTCTTCCCCTATAATTAATTGAAGCCAAAATTAAACCACAGGGATAACTTAGTGGTGGGAATGCATCATAAACTTGGACATCTTGAGATCTACATATATTAGTAACTCGCAGATTTCATCAATACTTCCCTGCCACATAAATAAGGATAAACTACATCCAAATCCCTGAAATTTAACACTACATCTCACGGATTCCATCACGTATAGAATATTACTGTGACTCCCTCTATCACTAATCGTTAGTTAACATACCTAACAAAAACTTCAAAAATGACTATTATCACTCCCAAACACGAATCCAATCTAAACTATACATCGAACTACTCTCCGTCCCAAACAAAATCCCCTCTATCTTCTAGCTGCTCAAGCATAATTGCCATCGCCCCGATCCACAGAGTAAATATTGAATGTAACATTGACACTACTTCATTATTGACAATTTGATGTCACCATTTAATAGAAACCCAACTAAATGAGTAAAGTGACCCTATCATTTTACATGAGGTGGTTATTAGCTAACATGGAGGAGTAGCTATTGAATTGTGTGGGATTCACTTGCTCAGTTGTTGTTTTTCTATTGGATGGATTCCCTTTATTAACCTTATCTTTCTCTCTCCCTCGCTCCACAGCTCAACCCCTTCTCTTACCGATCTCTCTCTCCACGAATACACCATTACCGCCATCAACCCCATCTCTCTCTCTCTCTCTCTTTCCATGCATATAGTAATACCACTATCAGCACTGTGCGGGAATAATTTCACGCAAAGAGTCATCACTCGTACAAATGAAAAGGGTGGTGAAGAAGCCTCACTGAACCTAGAAGACAAGAGGCGGCCAAAAGGATTCTGATGCTTAAGTCAAATCACAAGTTAGAGAGAAGAGTATTGAGTGAAAGGGCTCAAATTGAATTACATTACCTGGTGGCCAGACCTTTATTTATAGTGATAGGGAGATGTGTCCCAAAGGAACCTGAACTTTCAATTGATGGGCTCAACCCTATCACCAGGCTCTAGAAGTTCGAGGTAGAGTTTGATAAAGACTCTTAATCCTAAGTCCTTATCACTAGTTCCTGATTGCTCGGAATAGCATTTTACTTGGACTCAACCTCTTCGATGCTCCATCACCAGATCCTAGATATTTGAATTGGTGTTAGATTAGGACTTGAGGTCTTGGTTTGTCCCTTTACTGGGTAGGACTCATCCATAGTTGCTTTCAGTGCCAAACGTGGACGAGGGAGGACCTACCCAAGCCATTTTCCTATTGGTAGTGGCTCGACAAGCCTATCTTCTGATTGGCAGAGGCAAGTCGAACTACCTGCCAACTGACAATAGTTAGCCTAGCCTGCCTCTTGGCTTTGCCGACTAGCAGACCTCCTGGTTTTGCCTCTTGGCTTTGCCGACTGGCATCCCTCATGGTCTTGCCTCTTGGCTTTGCTGACTGGCAGCCCTTGCTTGCTGGTTTTGTGGACTAGTAGCCCTCCTCGCCTTGCTTGTTGCCTCTGATGACTGGTAGAGGCTTGCCTTGCCATTGTCGAGTGAAAGGCTTAGCTTGCCGAATGACAAAGGCCAACTTCTCCGATGCAAGTAGCAAAGGCCACATTTTTCCATGCCGAGTGGCATGAGCCACCAAAGTACTTTGGGCCCCACAATTACCCCATACCTCAATTAACCATTTTCATTAGTCGATGTATGTGTTTGGAAATTGTATATTTTGGGGTTCCAATTCATTGGTAACGAGCTTATTTTTCCTAGAAGACTAGGGCTTTAACTGCCTAAGTAGCTTAGGGATTTATATATACTTCCCCCTTCCTTCATTCCTCATAATTCTGTAGAGTTTGGCTAGAAGGAAGAGAAGTTAGGAAGCTTGGAGCTCTAGAGAGCCGTTTGCGTCGCCGCCGTTTTTTGAAGCCGCTGCCACTCAAAGATTACCTTCTTGAGGTAAATTTCTATTTTTTTAAAAGTTTTAAGCATGAATGTTGGATTGAACTTCACTTTTTCGTTCTTTGCGTGTTATACCTATTTTGATTCATCACCTTGTTAAATTCCATGATCTTGTATGTTTGTCATTTGAAACGAGGGAGTAGAACTTAGATGTTGAAAACGATGGGCTAGCCAGCCAAGGCATGTGACGACCAACAATGGCCAGCTCTAAAGCTTGTCGACTGGCAGTGGGTGTCAATTGGCAGTGGCACAGCCTTCCACTTGACTACTCTTGGGTCACCTTTGATTATTTTGTTTTGCTTGGGTAGCCTTCTAAAGCTTGAGTCATAGGGATCTACCAAAGCCTGATAGCCGATGAGTAATTCTTGGCAAGGTTCAAGAAAGACTATAGCATCCCTAAAAGCGACGAGGTGAGGGCAACCTTTGGTGATGCAACTAATTTGCTTGACAATTGGTACAAGTGGCCCGTTGTTGCTACAGTTGAGGGAGGAATCAGATTCCTACTCCGTAGCTTGGTGAGAGAGTTCTTACATACCATAGGCCTTTATGCGTCCTAGCTTTGTGTTAATTCTTTTAGGATCATTGGGGGATGATGAGGTTAGCTGAAATGTATGGTGTCGGGCTCACTCACTGGGAGGTGTTATATTGTTATTACTTAACGGCCATCCAAAACTAGGACAACAAGTATTGTCTATTGAGCAGGAAGACTCCCTTGTTCCATTGCCTGGCCTCTTCGGCCAAAGGTTACGAGGAGGAGTTTGTGATAGTAAGATGGGATTAGGAATATGGACCCAAGGCAGATGGTGGCTCTTCTTGCCCGCTTGTTATCGATGACCTAGGTTCGTTACTGTCACGGGGTAACAACTCGTTTTTCTTTTCGAAGCTACCTGTGAAGGCGTTGTCACTGTAACCAGCCACACAATCTCAAGAACAAGAGACAAAAACTCACACGGAGGACACACACGAATTTACTGGGACAACACTCCCAAACCTTATATATTGAACTCAACAATTTACAAGGAACTCTCAAAGACAGAACACTCTCTCTGCCTTTACAGAATGCCCAAGCACCTCTATTTATACACAGAGTATGACAGATGACACCCCTATCTGCCAAGGGGTAGTTACCCACATTTTGCTATTCCATAGCAAACTTGGTCAGCAAGACTGCTCCCTGTGCAACACCTGGCAGGTAGTTCCATCCACTCAACATCTGATATGGAACTGCCCCTTATCAGTATGTATCTGGACCAGATTTAGGCTAGGAACGCCCAGAACTACTTCCCACAGACTAGGCCTTGTTCAGCAAACTGCCTTGACTGAGTCTCAGCATCCTCCTAGTCACATGCATTGCGGCCATGTGCCAATCATGTGCCCACATTCAGCAGCCAGCCTTACTTCACGAACCATTATGCATGTTGGGTTCAACCCATGCCATGCAATCCGAAGCTATGCACCGTCATTGTTTCAATTGAGCCCACCCGTGCTGCCATGCTCAGCCGGGTGGTCTCATGCTGTCACCGTCCACATCAATCTATCGAACCACTTAGCCGCATCACCTTGATTCCCACTCATGGTCTGCCTTGGTGCAAGGTGCCACCAAGACCGACGTTCTGCACCCAAGTTAGTTAGGGTGTGACAGTTACTTATCCCTCTTCATTATTTACTTGAAAGTTAAACATTTGATACTTGTACTAACACTTTTATTTTCCTTATTTCCCTAGAACCTCTTGACCTTCGAGCAATTAAGAGGTGTTGTGACAGGTTGTTATAAAGTCCTTGTACGTGCCTCAAGAAGGTTATGTATACCAGGCAAAGATCTAAATCTCATGTCGAAATGTCCGAAACGTTTCAAAATTTCAACACTCCGATACGAAACTGTTGTTGAATTTCTAAATTCCAGTGTTTCGGTCGAAACGACACTGTTTCGGTCGAAAGAGTGGAAATATTCATTCACTCCAGACCAAAATAAAAAAAGGGAGAGGCTCAGAAAAGCAGATTCGTTCACAGTGGACAAATTCGTTTACAGCTCCAAGCCAAAAAAAAGGGGAAAAACAGACATATCATCTCAGGCTTCACTCCAAATTTTAGCAGATCTAGGTATTTCAAGCAAAAAAAAAACAGAGAGAAGAGGGAGAGAAATACACCAGACAGAGAGATATATAGACCATAAATTAAAGAAGTTAGTAGAACTTACCTCCTTCACTTCAGATTTGAGCAGATCCAGCCATTATTCAAGTAGATCTAGGGCTTGGGAGTTTGTCCTGTCTTCATCGCTGCGACCACGAGCTAGCACTGATTCACCGTCTAGGGTATGTTGTCGTCTTCTTCTTCTTCTCCTCTCTCTCTCTCCCTTTCCCTCTCTTCAGCATAGCCCATCGCAATCGATGCCTCTCACCTGTTTGTCTGTCTGTCTGTTCGTCTGTTTTTTTTTTTTTTTTGATCAAACTCTATTCGTGTGGTTTGAACTGTGTTGCCTTATATATAGAGTATGAATAATTATATTTAATGCTCTACTGTAATTATATTTAATACCCTACTGTAATTATATTTAATACTCATCATAATTACATTTAAAATTCACTGTAATTATATTTAATACCCCATATGAATAATTACATTTAATATCTCACTGTAATTATATTTAGGATTAATTGTACTAGAGATCGCTAAAGTATGAGATTTGTCTCATTTTAGTCCCCAATATTTTAATTGTATCATTCTGGTCCCTAAAGTATGGAAAATGTTTTTATATGGTCCTTAAGCAAACGACGTCTAGATTGTTAATGATTTTTTGTTATAAACTTGTCATGTAATAGCTAAATATGTGTAAAAAATAATTTTAATAGCTCTTAAACAAAATTTGGGTAACTTTTGACAAAAAAATGTGTAATATGAATAGCTTTTGACCAAAATTTAGATAACTCATGATCAAAACTGTAGAATTTAGGTTGGTATTTAACCAAAATTTGAGTAAAAATTTGGTCAAGAGTTATCCAAATTATTTTTTGTCCATATTTAAATATCATATAACAAGTTTATGATAAAAAATCATTAGCAATATGAACATTGTCTGTTTGAGGGATCATATAAAAATATATTCAATATTTTAGGGACCAAAATGATGCAAATTGAAATATTGGGGACCAAAATGGGACGAACTCTATACTTTGGGGACCTCTAATGCAATTAACCCTTATAGTTAATACCTTATTGTAATTATATTTAATACCCATTGTAATTATATTTAATACCCTACGTAATTACATTTAATACGTCACTATGATTATATTTAATACCTTATTGTAATTATATTAATATCCATTACAATTATATTTAATACCCTTTATAATTATATTTAATACACCATTATAATTATATTTAATAACTTATTGTAATTACATTTAATACCCATTATAATTATATTTAATACCCCTTGTAATTACATTTAATACGCCATTGTAATTATATTTAATACTTTATTATAATTACATTTAATACTCATTATAATTATATTTAATACCCTCTGTAATTACATTTAATATCACACTGGAATTATATTTAATATCCACTGCTCGCATGTCTTCTACCTTTTATTTTTTATTTTTTTTATGAGTATGAACAATTATATTTAATACCCACTGTAATTACATTTAATACTCACTGTATTTATATTTAATACCCATTGCAATTACATTTAATACCTTTTATAATTACATTTAATACCTTATTGCAATTACATTTAATTCCCTTTGTATTATGAAACCTTAATATTATGTAAAAGTGTATTTTTTTGATAAAAATTAAGTGTTTGAAACTAATTTAAGTGATTTTCGCCCCATGTCAAGCCTTTTATTCCCTCCAATTTAAATTTATTCTTGTATAAATGGATGTTAACCTAATAAATATGTTGAATTAATCAATTATTTAGCTTATATTTATAGATTAATGGATTGTATTTGTGTTTTCACGCGTTTTCATATTTTTTATGCGTTTCTATTACGTTTCCGAAACGTTTTCGTTTTTGAGCTGATCGAAATGGTACTTTAAAACAAAATTTTGATCCTTGATGCCAGACCTTTGGTCGATCAGTTCCCGTCTTGCTTGGTTTCGTCCCAGCATATACCACCTCCCGACACCTTTGCTAAAGATGTTGTTAAGTACTTCCAATCAGTACTCTTTCATCGAGCAAGGAATTGTGTCAAGGCGACGATCTATAGCAAGTAGCTTGGGCACAATATAAGCTTCAAGGACATGACTAAGCCGCTAGAGGGGTCTAGTTGGCGTACATTCGAGGCCATAGCAGGAGTGGGTGAGAAGTCTTACCCCGCGTCTAGTAAGCCAATACGATCTTGTTTCTTCAATACCTTGACTTAGTGTTTTGTTGATTTCTCCTTTCTAATCCTCTTGCATTATAGATATGGAAGAGATCTTTCTTGCAATGCACGGGTTTGACAATTTGGATGTAGACGACCTAATGGCTACTAGGAGAAAAGGCAAGCAGCTGCCCACCCATGTTTTAGGGGAGAGGTCCACCAAGAGGGTGAATTCTATCGCTAAGCTGACTTGAGGACCCAACTCGAATGCTAATGATGAGACACCCTTGAGTTTCCTGAGGGTGACAACTCAGTGTTCGAGGACGTTAAGGTAACCAAAGTGATGGATACTAATGCCATGCTTCTGAGAGATAAAGAGAAGGTATCAGCGATCGCACCAACTGGTTTAGTTGATTCTCTCTATTAGCTATCTCTTCAGGTAAGTTTTCCCTTAAAATGTTAACTTAGTTTCTCCAAAGCTTCAGTTGACTCATAATTGCTTGTGTAAAGTTCCTATATTTCATTTGAGGTAGCTCGTCGTTATGAGGATCTTGAGTGTCAGACAACTCTGGCTAAGAAAAATAGGCCTGAGAATGCCTCCTTGAAGCAGGAGGTTACTGAAGTTAGAGCCTAATCTAGTATGCTCGAAGAGGAGCTCACTGTGTTGAGGAGGGAAGTTGTTGAGATTGGAGCCCAAGATGGTACACTCAACGAGGAGCTTATCGCATCGAGGAAGGAGGCTGCTGAGATAGAGCAACGGGTTAAGAATGCCACTTGTGAGCACTACTCTAGGCTTCTAGAGATGACCAAGGGCAAGTTTGCTAGGAATAAGAACATATTCTTCAGAGATGGCTAGGGAAGAGCACTCAACGTTGTAAGGATTGATGGTACCTCTTCAGCTTAGGAGGACATTCCTTGGCCCAAGGCTAACCTTCTGATTCCAGATATCAAGGGGTAGTACCTTGAAGCAAACTCTTTTGATGGAGCTGAGACTTAGCTTGATTTATTCTTTTTCAAGTTTAATATGTATAAACTATCTTTGGATGTTGTTGATTCCATATTATCTCGTAATGAAGTAACCGTTCTTCAATGCTTATATGTATATACATTCTTGTGCTGCCTTACTTAAGGGCTTGTTAGGAAAATGATGCCTGAAGGGCTACTCTATTGTATAAATGCCTTAGCGGTCATAGGGGAACTTGCCTCCAGGGTAAGTTACCTTTAAGAAAGGTTAAGTGACCAGGCTCGTGGAGAAAAGGTTGGGTAGCCTTAAGATGTAACCACAAAGGTCAGTAGAGGGTTAAGTAGCTAAGTAGCATTTTGGTGCAACCATGGAGGTTGACTTAAGGTCGTGTCAGATCATTCAACCATGGAGGTTAGCTTAAGGTCATGCATCCACAGAGGTTGGCTTAAGGAGTGCAACCATGGTGGTTGGCTTAAGGGGTGCAACCACGAAGGTTCGCTTAAGGATAAGTGGAAAAGTACTCAGGGTTGTAAAAAACAAACTTTTGTTCACTGATCAACGAGAAATAAATGTCTTTGAAGACTTATTGCAATGAAAACATATAGTTGACTAAGCTAGAAGTAAAACTTTCTAAGGTTGACGATATTTTAGGGTACCACCAAGCTCCTCCAACCTGTAAGCTCTGGTTCTTGCTCGAGTTGTGACATTATAAGGCGCAACTCAATTAGGACCTAAATTTTCATTAGTTTGGGCAAGAACCTTACGAAGAACTAGGTCTCTGGGAGTAAAGCTCCTTTGACCCTCTTGTTGTAGGATATAGCGAACTCTTGCTGATACACTGTCAGTCGAAGCATTGCTTGGTCCCTATTTTCTTCAAGGAGATCTAAGTTGTGCTCAAGGTTCTGATCATTGTTACCCTATTCGCAGACCTTGCTTCTGAAAGTTGGTAAAGCTACTTTAAAAAGGATAATGGCCTCTGTTATGTATGAGGGTGAGAAAGGCGTCTTGCTTGCCCTCTGAAGGGTTTGTATTTTCACAAAAGCTCCCAAGCTTAAGAGAAATGTATCATGTAGTAACTTGAACAAAAGTCCAAGGTCATCTCCTTCGGAAAAGAATTGGAATCTAAGGTGATGAAAAATAAAATGAAAAAAAAAACTCATTGAAGTTGAGAATTTTGAAAGTTAACTACTAATGAATTGAAATTTAACAACTGGAAAAACTAGATAATCTTTAGAATTCATCCCATCGACGAATAAGGGGTTGTACCTGAAATCTAAAACTCATCTGCTTTCGTATTCAAACTACAACAGGCAGAAGATTTTCAACTAAAAATATTAAAAGAACTAAGTAGAAATTGAAAGATGATTTATGATGAAAGAATCAGTACTCTAAAAGTTGCAGGAAATACCACAAATAAAATACATTTTATTTGTATGCAATTAGGCTTTGTACAAATGATTATTTGTACAAAGCCTAATTGCATACAAATAAAATGGACATATATAAACTAATTAGGTTTTTGAAAGTATAACATGTTCATATAATCGCATAAACGTTAAAACTCTAGTTAAGGCATACACTTTAATTCATAGGTTTGGGACTGCTTCTTCAAATCATCCAGAAGAAGACTACTCACTCATGATTACGAAAATGACGTAAATCTTAGAAAAAGACATAATTAAATACAGAAAAATAAATAAGAGAGTTGAAATTGAGTGCTTGTATTGAAAAACTGAATGTAAATAATATATCTTTGAATGTAAAGACAACTAAAATTTAATATTGGTTAAACAAATAAATGAAAGGCTGAACTTTAAATGAAATTCTATATAACAAACCCTAAAATCTGTAAAAGAAAACTCCTAAAACAAATATAAAACTGTGAACAACGTCCTCCTTCGATTCACCAAAGAGTCTCTATTTATAGCGATTAGGAAATAGAATCATCAGCTTCTTTGAATGATATAAATCCTAATATTATCTCTAGAATTGGTTGAGAATCCCCAAAAGATTTGACAAAATTTAATATTTAATTAATCTTCTCAGGAATATCTACCTCGATCTACCGATTGTATAGCAGACCTACCGCTAGTTCTCTGTCTGTCACGAACTTTTGAGACTTTTGTAGCTTCTCCTACTAGGAGAACATCCGGTAGGACTCTTTTGATAAAAGTACTGAGACTTCAGTTATCAGTAGAACGTGCTACAACCACCGATAGAACTTCTCTGATGAAAACTAGTAAATTTTTGTGAGCTTGACTACCGGTAGAACTCACTTCCTACCGGTAGAACCTTGTCTTTCCTTTTTCATACTGGGACAACAACTATCAGTAGTTCTGTTATTTTCCCCAATTGGCTTTGCAGGGCCTCCGGCTTCTTCTAATCCCAACCAAACTCATTGTTACCATGTTCCTTGTCATCATATCCATGCTAAACGTCCATATTTATACCTATAATACCAGTAACACCAAGATCAAGGCCCAAGCTACAAAATGCACTACGTGCAACAAGTTAGCTAGTTAGCAAGCCTAAATTAGATGTGAAAGGCTATGAAATAATGCAATATTGAGTGTTTATCACACCCCCAACTTAAGCATTACTAGTCCCTAACAATCGTCAACAAGGGAATAAAGATGGATCACAACCAATTCTAAAAACAACCATAGCAACAATGAAAATAATAGAACTATAAAGCATATATCTAAAAGAACACAATGCATTAAGATGAAAAGATGTTTTCATTAAAACAAACCATAGTATTTCAAGTACAATAAGCACCTAAAAGGACTCAAAATTAAGCCTACATCCGAGAGGTTCTTCTGTTAGACTTAAACAAAAACTAGACTACTACGACAAGATCCTAAACCCTAAGTGACCAACTACTATTAACTAGTAGCCTCATTGCCCAAATCAGAGAAGGTAATCAGTGGTAAATACTGGAGCCTACATAATCTGGCTTCTCCGTGCAAGTTCAAGTCTCCTTAGTGACAGAATCAAACTCTCCATCATCTGACTCCAACACCTTAAAGACCATGAGCAGCAAGAGGACCTTCATAGAATGCCTATCCTTCTCCACAAGGTCTGTGGGCCAGTCTTTTGTGAGTAAGGAGTGGATAAATTCTTCTTTCTCTTCAGACTTCTTCTTTTTCTTCTTCTTTCCCTTTTTCTCTTCTTCCTCCCCTTTCTTTATTTTATTCTTTTTCTTCTTCTTAGCAATCTGTCTAAAGGAGGAGGCACCTAGGGTAGTGGATCTAGTATCCCACCCCGATCTAGTCTTGTTCATAGTGGCCAAAATCAGAGAAGTGAGGGCCACCAAGAAGACCCACGCAAACAAAGTCATATGGAATGGCTCCATAGGCTAGAGAGAGAGAAGCTTCCTTGCAGCCATTCTTGCAATGATCAAGGCAAAATTGAAGATTTCTTGGAGTACAAGGCTTAGAGAAGGAATTTCTACAGGTTCCTTTTGAGCAAAAGGGCCTTTATAGTAAAAAGGACGAGTTAGAGATAAGTGACCCTTGGAAATCCCGAAAAAACCCTCATTTTTTAGCTTCAAATGTAACTTCTACTGGTAGTAGATACACAACCTACCGGTAGCAAGACTCTCTATTCCCATACTACCTGTAGTAGTTGCATGTTCTACTAGTAGCAGTCCAAAATTCTTGAAAATCTCTATTTTCTACATGTTTTTTATTTTTTTCATTTCCTTTCAACAATTAAAAGTAAATCCAACCCTAGACTCTACTAATACTATATCCCAAGTACTCAAATGATGTGTAACACCCCGCATTTTCTTTTTTATATATTTGTATAGATATATCCATAATAAAATATTGTTGTGAATGTGTGGATATGTATAATAAGGGAAGGATAAACCATATAGATTTTTAATACTAGGATAAATACTAGAGACGCACATTGATTGGCAAGTTTGAGCTTTAAAGACGTTGAAATATGAAAATGGGGATTAGATGAATTTCTAAATACTTTTAGGTCAAGATAAGGTTTCCATTGAATCCGGAAGGTCGAAAAACCTTGGGAAAGGTAATAGGAAGTGCATTGGAAACTTGGTAGACGGAGGAAGAATCTGTCTGCTGATTAGTACCGGTACTGGGTACCGGTACCGGGTACCGGTACCCCGTTTACAGAAGGTTTCTGGTACCGGTATTGGGTACCGGTACTGGGTACCAGTACCCCTATTCCAGAAGGTTTGTTGTAGTACCGGTACTGGGTACCGGTACACCCGATAAAAATCTGAACATCTCAAATCGCGACGTGGTCCGACTTTTGGGCCTCTAAATACTTTAGGCCGCCTCCTTAGTCGTCCATTACTCATTCTAAACCCTAGATACCTTGAGAGAGAAGGAGAGAACTCAAGATCAAAGAGAAAAATAAGAGATTAAGGGTAGATTCAAGAATCAAAACCCTAGTTCTTCAAGATTCAAGGTAGGGGGTTTTATCTCATTCACTTACATTGAGACTAGGGCTTACATATATGTAATCTTTTCACTTTTAATTATACATGTATGTTATATAATCATTGTTTCTCAACATCTTGTGACTATTACCATGATTTAAACAAAATTATTGTTGATCAAACCTTGAATTCCTTTTCTTGCTTAAAAACCCTAGATTTCAAGATAGGTGAACTTTTCTCTAAATTGTTCTTAATTATTGATTTCCAATACTTAGTGTTTGATATTACATAACCAAATGAT